>VZDJ01007747.1:25270378-25308915 GCA_008694505.1 Cyanoderma ruficeps
AAAAAAAAAAAAAAAAAAAGAGGTGTTTACTCTATATCCTAATGATTAGGACACAAGGTACTGCTGACTGTAATTTCTGCTGCTCTAAAGATTTGTCTGGTTGTACAAAGCAGGACAGCATCCATAGCTGAGAAAAGCTCAGCTTTTGCAACCCTTTGATTAAGACTCTATTTAGTAAAGCAGGACCTATGGACTTATGTCCTTTTAGTTCCAAAAGGAAATCAAACAACTTATGAACATCTGAAAAGAAGGCTAACCTGTCTCCTCCCTCTGCAAACATGGAAGCCTGTTCCCACCTCCTGCAGAATGTTTTTTCTGTTATTATACTGCAACAAGTTTGACTGCATTTAATGTACAGTTTGGGAATATCTGAAAACATATATTTTAATCAATTTACTATTTATTGTTGCCCTCCCACCACCCTAGGCAAGAAAACCTAACTTGCTAAGACTTGCTATGTATGGGCACATCCTAACCAAAATAATCTATTCATCTACAAGATGACTTTAATATTAATTAAATTATCATACACACCTATTAAAGTCCTGTGAAAGATATTTGTCTCAAATCCTACAGCAAGAGTAGGCAATACAGCAGGGTAATCAGGACAATTAACCGGACCATATGCTCCACACAAAACATGGAAGATTAGCAGCTTCTTTCTCTCCCATTGTTTGAGAACTCAACCTGCTAGTTTCTTTTTAAAAAAAGCACACTGCCTTTTGATAACAAAATTATTGTTTAAGTGCAGTTTATATTGAAGCTAACTGCTTTGATAGTAGCTTGCAGCTTTTGAAAGTATGGCACTAAAGATAGGTGAGCTCTAAAAGAGTATTAATTTAACCAGGGCAGGACCAGATTTGTGAGAGATGTTCAGTGAGAAACGCCAGGATTGTTTCTTGTTGCCAGATGATCCTTTTTAAAAACACAGTGCTGAAGTCCATTTTGCTTGTGGAGCCTTATGCTTCTCCCCAGAGTGACTCTCAGCATTCCTGATGGCCTTTGGCACTACTTTGTTTCCTTATTATAGTTTTTTTTGCTATCCTCAGGGAAAACTCCAATCAATTAAAAGTAAACAAAATAGAAGATTAATCTGTAGATAATACATTCATTGGAAAACTGGGACTTCTCAGAATCATGTATGTTACCTTTTTAAAGCTGTCCCAAACACTCACTGTTAATGAGCTGTTAAAGCAAAAAATATTCTGATTTAATCATACTAGAGATCTCAGCTTTGTCCTTAAATGAAAAAGAAAAATCTGTCCAAACCTTGTAAGTTCTCACATCAGGGGTTATTATTTCCTGACCAGCTTTAAGAAGCTTCTCCTTTCATTGACCTTTCCCTAGACTCTCTTCCACCTGCCTCTCCTGCTTCCATCTATCCTTTGATTCCCTCTCAGGGTTCAAAGGTGAATAAACTCCTGAATCAACTCTGCTTCAGATCCACGTTCTCAGGTAGTTTATCCAACAAAGTCTGGTCAGTACACCGTGCATGAGAAATCTCTGATGATTTCACTCTCTCTTCTCATTTCAGTTCTTGTCAATAACTATTTTCTGTCTTTCAGAGAAAAAGAGCTACTGCAAGATGCTACCTTGGTATGAAGATTACTGTACCATTAGGTTCAGAGAAGGCAAGATAAGAAGCAGCAGAAATACCTAACACTCATATTATTTTAGGAAATCCCCAAATAGTACTTAGCATGTTACATTTAATATGCATCCATACAGCCGTGTCCACTTTATACCTTACTGAATTCAAGCTTTTATGTTTTTCTACATTCACTTGTGTACAACTGCTTTTAACTATTCACTGTCTCTAAACAATTGGTGACCTGACCTACCAGGGATTATCCATATAAATAGAAACACTGTTGTGAAAACAGTAAACTGGAATTCAAATCAAATAGTTTCCCTCTCCCTACAGCTTTTCAGTCAGCTTATGGCTTCTTACCTAGAGAGTTTCATATCAAAAGTAGTGGAAATAAACAGGTCTAACAAGATTTGAGGTTTATCTCGATAGATCTGTTCTTCACTGAGTTTTAAACCAAACTCCTTGCATGCAAAATTGGTGAGTCATATTTGCATAAAGCAGAGTGTGCTTCTGAAATCTCAGAGGAAATAAAGGCTGTCCTTACTAAGACTTTAAATTGTAATTTAGTGACTACGTATTTGGCTCTGGGCTTTTACCTACATGAACTATTCCACCTGCACAGCCAGCATGCTCAAATTAAAGCAAAGCTTGTTATGAGTAAGTAAGCCTCCAACCTAGTAACTGAGCCACTTAAGTTCTCTGCTAGAGGTCTCTTGGAGGTCTAAATTCTTTTTTTTTTTTCCCCTCATTCATAATTCCTAGAAGTAGATTCTAAATTTTCTGGAGAATATTACTTACGAGTGATAAAGAACTAGAAAGTAGCTTCTGAACTGAGGATTGAGAAAGTGGCTAGGCAGTGTAGAGCTAAATGTAAATGCTGACAGACTAGGACCATAAATCCTGAGATGGGAAGGCCAAACAGATGTATTTATGCCATATCTCCTTGCTAGTTTACTGTCATTGCATTCTCCTAGCCAGGTTTCTGTTATGAATTCAATCTTCAGCAGGTTATTTAATAAAGCTAGATGTGGCATAATCTGCACAAGTTACTGCTATTTGGCTTTTTCACTCTTATGGCAGACCCAGTATGGAAAAATAATCATAATGCAATTGGTTTAACATTAGCATTTTATATATTAAAAGAACCACCTCCCAGACAAACAGTTTCATGAAATCAAAAGGAAGCAAAAGCAGTACAAAGCTAATTTTTAAGGAGTCCATAGTAAGCATATTTGACATGACTAATCATTTCTTATAATGATTTAACTGCTATCTCTCATATGGTGCTAGAGACAGCTGGAGACAGAGGACTTCTTTATAAGGTTTGATCTATAAAAAAGCAAGAAAAGGCTGCCAAGCAGTCCATTTTTAGGAAAGAGCAAATCTCTTTGTTGCATTTGGATAGAGTCACTCCTGAATTATTACATGGAAACTTAATTAATATTTATATTTTACAAAATACTTTGTTACTCTCCTTTTCAAATAAATTTACTATCTTCTTGCAGGATAGACAGTTGGTTATTGATCAAATTTCAGAAGCTAAGGAGATTTACTTCAAATTTTATCTGAAGTTTTGAGCATTGAAAATAATTTAGCTTGAAATTCAACTTTCAATTATTCTGTTTTCCTTAACAGGAACCAGGATAGAGAAGAGAAGGAAAATAAACATCTTCAAACTGGCTAGATAAAACAAATCTATAGGATTTGGTTAATTAGAATATCCAAGATTTTTAATTTGTACTGATCTTTTTACTAGCTCTGGAAAGTGGAAAACACGTGTAATGCAACACACACTGCCAGTCTGCCCTGGGCAGAAGATGGGAGTACAGCCTAGAGATGTTTATAAAAGCCTTAAAGCCCTAGTCTAAAGCTCTAGAGGCTTCATCTGCAGCTGGAAACTGCTTTTGGATGCAGGGAGTGACTCCACTCAGAAGTAGTTTCTGCCCTGCTTTACACAGCCACAAAGTCACTGAAAAACCAAAAAATGGTTCCAGGTTTCCCCATGTCTCCCTGCATCCCTCCTGTTTCCCTCTTAGCTGAAATACAAAAGCAATCTTCCCCAGTTACTTTCTTACTTCCATTTATGAATGTTGCCAACATTATTTGAGCTGAATCAAAATATTATTAGAATACTTCCAGATTACCTTTTGTATGTGCACTTACCACTTTAGGCACGCAGAGTTGTAAAAAAAAAGTACTCTTTGTAATAAGGCCACAAGGCCACTAATGAAGCCAATGCCTTTATCAGATTAACTCATAATAATGTATTAATGGGGTATAGGAACCAGTGGATTTTGGTTTCGTTATTGTAGACTTTTGCTTCACTTTTAATTTACTTAAGCATCACAATATAAAATATTAATATAGTATTTACAAGCTATTTTTTACTTGCTAACTATTGTGTGATGGATTCCTTAATAAATGTGCCAGGAAAAAGCTGTCCTCTGTAGGGACTGGATCTACTTTGTGCTACTTCAGTTTCTGCCTCTACCCCACCACAAGCAAGCCACTGTGCACATTGTTTATTCATAACATGGTTCTCCACAAAACCACTGGTCTTCTTTCACAACTCCTTTCAGCCTAGGATGGACTCTGTTGTTTTCTTGTGATCCCCTTGTCAAATTCAGAAGCTGCTCAAGATCCTCTCTCTCTCCTCTATGTTCCAAAGAACTGATGTAATGACATGCAGCTCCTTACACTCCACTAAAGCCCAAAGCTGCTGATTAATTTAGGAAGCACTGGAGCCTCCTAAGAGCCATAGCATAAAGTCTCCTGAGGCATTGAAGACATGTTTGGTTTGAAGCTTAGGACCAAGTTAATCACATATCATGCCTAAACCTGGTTACCATCCAGAATATCAACATTCTTTTTTCCCTGAGGAAAGCTCTGTTTGCCAGGAATTACTGGGGAGCACTTACTGAGTACCAACAGGTACTGGCATCGCAGGAGATGTAATGGCAACCACAGCAGTTTTAAGAATTAAAGCTAATTGCCCCACTTCCCTCTTTATACCCTACCTCAACTGCTATAATGTTAAGGGCTGGCATCCTGGAGAGGTGTGCTAAGTTCCAATTCTGGTTTCCAATAGGTTTTTTTTCAATGCACATGCAAATGATTGTAAAGTATGCGCTCTGTCCTTGGGACAGCATCAATAACCTTACTCTCTTCTTCTCTGGCAAGTAGAACCAAGTCCTTATTTTTTATTCTCTCTGGACCAGAGAAACAGATATTATCCTCATCAGTGGAACTCATTACAAACAAGGGCAAGACAGTCCTTCTCAAACCAAAAATCTAGTGTTTAAACTATTTTCCTGAAAGATGGCAGCCACCTGACCCCTGACCTTATGCGTATACAGATAGAACTGTAACTGAATTTCTGCTTACAAAGTCCTGTAACAAAACTGATTACTGCATTAGAAGTGTCATGAAAGATACAGGGAGATAAAGTAAGCAGGAGAGAGATTTCGTCTAGAAATATACTACTCTAGTAGCTTAGTTTCTGTATTGATATCTTCTCAACCTGAAGGCTGAAATATTGGAAAACTGGGAAATTTTTTTGAGTATAAAGTTCAGAATTTTAATGAAGAACTGTATCTTCTTTACAGCTTTGTTAGATTTAAGGATTTATTTTTCTGTGTAAGAATCATAGAATCACAGAATGGCTTGGGCTGGAAGGGACCTTAAAGATCTTATAGTTCCAACCCCCCTTCCATGGACAGGGAACACACACACCTTTCACTAGACCAGGTTGCCCATTAGCAATACCTTTCAGCAATGCTTTTACCATCAGAAACAGCTGCTTACTGAGAAAAGTGGAAAGAACAAATTAGGAAACTAGCTTTTACATAATTTTCTGGGAGTGTTCCTTACTTTTCCATCACTAATGGTTTGATAATATAGCTTTGAGTCAGAAATACCAAATGTTTCCAAGTGTTGTGCTTTAATTCCACTAGGCAGCTAAGCACCACACACCCAAACCTGGAACACCAAGGTGGGTTATACTGTCTGGGTCTAGGAATTTTTACTTTTAATACAGAATTTTCCATAAACAAATACACGAGGTGTAAAGTTACACTGTCAGGTAAGTTACCACTCCCAAGGAATGCTTCTTTGATGTATATAAGTGTTTTAAATACTGCTGGCACTTGGATGCAGCTTTAAAACATTTTGGAAGTATTTTTGCCTTGAATGTATAGATAATACATACAAAGAATGCTTGAACAGGGATGCTTAGAAAACAGAGTCTTAACTGTGATTCTGGTAATAAAACCGAGCAATTAAGTTATGTGGGAATATGTATAATTTGATTTTCAAAGGGAATTTCAATTATTCACATTTTAATAGCATTAGCATCGATTAGTTTTACACTGAGGAATTTGTGCATACTTGAAGCAGATGGATTTTAATATGTAATTACATATATATGTAATTAATTATGAAACTAGCATCTTGCTAGTTCACTATAAAGTATCTCATTGTCATATAAAAGGGCTTGATGACATGAGATTTCCAGTGTTGCTTTCCTTGTTTTGATGTTTAAGGCCACACTACTTAAGATGTGCAAACAGTGGTTCCTGAATTTACTTACCTCTGCCAATGTTTATTCTTTCTGTGACTTTTACAAATGAGGACAGTTAGTTGTCTGGTTTATTCAGGGATTATTACCAATAAAAATGAAATCCCAAAAATGCCTTCCAATAAAGAAAGTCAACACTGGAATTTAGTTTGAAGTTTCAAGAATTGGTAGTGGGTAGAGCCAAATACTATTTAAAGAAAAATTCTTGACTACTTTGCAATAAAAAAACTGCTTGCATTTTCCCCAACTGATTGCATTTTCTAGTAATAGGAACAAACCAAAGATACATTCTAGAAATCAACTGACATAGATTAGGCCAATTAAACCTCTTTGAAACTTAGTTTTGAGACTGTTAAGGGAACTTAGTAATGTTTTGAGTGAGATTTATTATTTTTCATAAAAGCTGACAGGCGTTTTCACAGATCTGCTGGTGGCAAAGCTAATTTCATAGTTTCCCCATGCCCAGGGGTGTTTGTTCCAGTGGATGAAAAAGGGCAGGAAGCTACTGCCTCAGAAATTGTGCCAATTCCCTGCTTGTAAACCCAGATTAGCTCTCTAATCTTAAAAGGAAAATAATAATAATAAAAAAAATCCCCCACAGTCTTTCTTTCTGAAGGCAGAGGGAGACTGAGTCAAAGCCTACCTCTGGAGAGCTTGTTTCATGGAGGCAGACATGGCTTAGCAATCCTGCTGCATTTTGCCATTTCCTTTGAGTTAGGATCTGCAGTGCTGCACTTTACACAAAAGAAAAGAAAGATTGTATCTCTCTCCAAGTCTGTCACCTTTGTGACACTGAGAACTGTTGCCAGAGAATCACACCCTCAAAACACAAGTAAATAAAGATTTAAGAGACAGAGCAGAGGCAACTCAGGTGAGCAGCAGTACTTTCTGCAGAAAACCAAAGAGGAAGAAATAATTGTTTTTAAAAGTGTGAAGAACCCTGTGTCCTGCTGCTTGACTTCCTATTCTGTTGAAAAGGACAGTTCTGTTAGTTCCTCATTAGTTTGGTTAATAAACAGATAAGTCTCCCACCAAGTACTAAGAAAACATCTGAGTTTTCATGTTCTTGGTTACCTACTTGACTGAGAACTATTTCCAACTATATATATCTGTCTTTATAATGATTGTAATATTGTATCTTAAATGAGTGATGCTTACCTCAGATATTCAAAATCAGCAATAGCAAGTAAATAAATTATTTAGATTAGAATAATTTAGAGTATTGTATTTGAAGTACTGGGAAGCAATAGTTGTTTCTGCCTTGGTACAAGAATAAATCTTTAGTTTCATGCCATGTCAATAGGAAAGTCCAGCTGTGGTTGCTGAAATACAAAGAGGGCCAAGCTGTAAGCATGGGAGTTAGTTTACTAGGGTAAAAAATGAAGCTGGAGATTAGCAGTGAAGATTTAAGGAATAAAGCATGAATTCGAGGCCTAGTGCATGGGAAGAGGTAACAGAGTGAGTGGAAGCAATGCCCTCACATGACAAGGGACAGCAAATACAGGGCCACGTTTAGTTTCTGAACGCCTGCATGTCCTGGTGATAATGCTGCAGTGGTGGCAACAACTTCCACAAGGCCCTATCAGGCTCCTCGGGGCAGGTGCACTGCCCTGCCCTTACAGTAAGTATCTTCCATGCAGCTCTCGTAAAAGGCTCCAAGCTGGTTCAAAGCAAATGTTCCTGACATACCTCCTCAGGCCTTGAGCCATGCTATGCCCTAGCAGCGAAGAAGCTGCCGGCACAAGTGAACACGGCCCCCGGGGCAGCAGTGGCAGAAAAGCCTTTCCTGGCCACAGCTGAAACCCATAGGGAGACACACCCAAACCTTCCTGGGATAGAGGCTCCCCCGTGGGCAACTCCATGAGGGTGGCACTGCACCCCAAGCGCTCGGGTGCGGCACGCGACCAACGCCGAGCAAACGGGCCAAGGCGTCACCTCGGGCCCTTTAGGGCACGATGCCCCGCGGCTATCTTGCTCCCTCGCTGCACCCCAGAGTTGCGGTTGCCGGGCTATGGAAGCCACGTCTTGTAATACTAAACTAATGTGTGGGTGCCTTCAGGGTAAGCGCCATAGGAACGTGTAAGGAACGCCTTCGCCCCCGTCAAAGCTAGGCACGGACACCCCGGCTCGACGCTCCCCCACGGCAGCTCCGGCAGGGCGGGCGCTGCGGGGCAGCACCGCCCCGGGCTGGCGGCCCCGCGCAGGCGCCGTGCGGACAGGGCGCGCCCCGCCGCCGCTGGGCCGGGCCGGGGCAGGCGGGGCGGCAGCGGTCCCGCTGCCAACGCGGAGCAGCGCGGGCAAGGCGTCGGGAATGGCTCCGGCGGCGACCGGCGGGATCCCGCCGACTGCGCCATCGCTGGGCCCGACGGCTGACTGGCTGGCCAACGGCTCCGCTCTCGGTGGGTCGCTGCGGCCTCGGTCCTTCGCCGCGGTGGGACGCTTCAATCCGCGACCCCCTTGTTCCCCGCCGGCGGTCGAGGGCTGTGACCGCTCCGCGGGCTGTGACCTCTCTGGGCAGTACGGCCTCACTCGCCGCTCGGATGTCTAGGCTGACCCCGCTGCCGCTGCTTCTGCCGGGGGCCGACGCTGTTTCCTCGGGGTCCCCGACTTTCGAGTCCCTGCGGGGTACGAGGGAGGAAGCGGCGAGGCAGGGGCGCGTTCCCCTCCTGGGGAGCGGGCTGGGAAGAGGTCGAGGCTCCGCAGAAGCTAAAGTTTGTCCCGCCTGTCAGCGGAGCGCGGTGGGAGCGCTCGGGGCGGGTGCTGCCGGTCCCGCTCGGGCGGGCTGCGAGTGCCCTCAGCCATCACACGGTGCTTACTGTCGCGACATCCCGGCCTGGTGGTGTAGTAGCTCATGGCCAGGAGTGGCGAGGGAAAAAAAAAACAACCAAAAACTCGTAATGAGCTGTACGAGCTCGAGTTTGGCAACTCCTCCGTAGTTGATTCACTTTAACTGGAATCGGATGGCTCTTAAGATAGAAGTGCATTAAGGAATTGTTTATATTTTACCCTCACTTGCGAGGTTAAGCTTAAAAGTTAACTGTAACCCTTGAGAACTCTGAAGAGCCCTTGCACGCATAAAATCATCAGCGGGAATTAGTTTAAAATTACTTTTTCTTTGTTTATGTCTAACTACAACTGTTAAAGTACTAATAATCTCAAAATGAAACAGAATTTGTTGCCTGTGTAGTCTGAAGTGCTTTTTTTTTTGCACTGTCCATGATACTCAAACATTTGTATTAAAAATGGATGCTTGATCAGCTGTATTAGCTTTGGGAGGTATGATATAATTAAGAGTGTACCGGCTTGTTTGAGAGTAAACTTTCAACTTAATGGAAACAGCAAAGATGGCCATATTTACTAGCAAAGAATAAATCCAGGAATGTTTCTTGTCTTTCTGGCATACCTTTTGAATATTTGTGTATTACTTGGTGTAGGCAAGCTTGGTCAGAAGAGTTTGAGATATCTACTACCTGCTGTTTATTTTCTGAAAGCAAGAGGAATGGAAGGCTTTTCATCCAGTGCTTCAGGAGAGTAGAAAGAAATAAGTACCACTAGGCACCTTGAGTTTCAGATTTATGTTGACTGGTAGCTGCTATCTGAGGACCTGAGGTTTTCTATGCAAAGGTAGTAGGAGGAGAGAAAATGTGCATTTTTCTTCTCTTCTTGATCATGACTATATATATATATGTTTTGTTTTTTAACAAAACATATATATATATATAACAAAAACCAGTTTGCTCTTTGGCTGTTACTTCAGCGTATTACTGCATGTTTATACATGCTGTGATTACTATGCAGTTTGCCTACTAGTGGTACCTTGAAGAGGCTGTAAACAAATGTTTCAGTAAATGAAAGGATGTGTATATGTAGGTTTATACAGACTTTTTGCAAATGTTTATACTCAGGATTGCTTTATTGAGCTTGAAGTCGAGTGGAGAACTCCTGGTGTGCTGTGTGCATTTGTGGGGTTTAATAGCTATAGCAGAAATTTAGTAATGTATCTAGGTGAATAGGATTGTACTTATGCAGGCTAAAAGTTGGAAAGTCTAGCTAGAGATAGAAAAGCTATGAAAGAATTTTCTTCTCAGGGTTTTGCAAATGCTTTCTGTCAATGTATCTGCTGTATCTCGAGATCGCAGTATACCTCTTCACACAAGAGATACGTTGGTTTGGGTTGAATTAGATTTTTAACTCCTGTGGATTAGTGAGGGTTGTTAGCGTGCATAAATTCATTGATATAATGTGCTTGATGGCACTGATTTTGTGCTGCTCACTAGATGCCAAATGCACTTGTAAATTTAACCAATGACACGCAATAGTACTAAGTAGCTGATGTGTCCAGGAAGGATTTTATTTCATTGCTTTTAAACGTCCATACTGGTGAAATGTGCTTTATTAAATGTACTGTAGCTGTTTACATGGTGTGTTTTGTTTGAAAACTGAAATTTGAGGAACAATTTTCCAACAGAAATGCAAAGGTAAAGCGCCCGTTGTGTATTTTTGCCGTAGCAGCTATATGCTGCTCAAGTAGTGACCAAAGCAATTGCACCATAAGCACTGCAATTTAGTGCTGGTAAACAGTGCACCATAAGCTTTTTGTCTCTGTATATGTTAATGTAGCATAATCAACCACATATTGTGTCACACAAAGAACAGTCTAAATCTTACTTCCCTTTATATTTTAATTTTCCCCTTTCTCAACAGGACAAAACTACTCTATATACTGTTTTTTTTATTTTCTCATTGAATTCTAAGTAATGTCAGATGTCTTCGTGGTGTGGTGACTGATGATTGATTAGGTTTGGTCTTCCCTGTTGGTTCTTAACAAGCTCTCTCTGGCTGTGAGGGAATTGCAGTGCTTATTGCAATTATTTCAGCACTCAAAATTATTGGGTCTTAAATGAACTATACGGTAATACTTTCAGCTATGTTTTTTTTTTTTTTTTGCTGTGAATAGGGCCTACCTTACATAGCAGGTACCTCCTTTCTGAATCCCCACCCTACCCTCAGGCTGTCAGAGAAGCCTGTCTAAAACTTTCTGGAGACAATTTACTGCAGAAATGTGCTGCTGGGGTGTGTAATTCAGAAAAACCTGGCATTAGTAAAGAACTTGTCAGGGTGGAGGCTTACCTCTCAGAGTAGACAGCTTTTTTCCCAGACCTCCTGCAAAATTTGCTTCCAGTCAAAATTTTTGTACTGACTTCAGTGAGCCAGAGGTTTTGCCTCTAATGTAAAGTTACTCCGAAAAACTTGGTGTTTTATGGTTGTGAACACAATGCTGGGTGCCACGGATGCTGTTTGGTGTTAAGTTCAGGTGGGTCAGGCCTGAGACTTGCTGCCTGGGTCCTACTGTTGGTGTTCACAAAGTAGGTGCACTTTAGAATGAGCTTTAAGGAAATGTGGCTGGTCCTTCTGCGCACTTTTTGAAATACTGCTTTTGTCAAATCTGATGAAGGTTTTGCGGTCTGTACCTAACAGAAATTCTTAATCAGCCCTGCTTAACCTCTAAGGCAGTTGGCAGTGTGCTATTAGTTGTCAGTATGTTCCTTCATCATGTGGCTTCCTTTTTGTCATCTCACTTCCTGCTTATTTCACTTCTGGTTGTAGGTTCTAATTACTACAAGGAAGCTAGAAGTTAAGCGGAATTCACAAATGTGTTGAATGTTCTCCTTCGATGATAGGTGGTTTTCCTTTGTTATTCACTTTAAGTATATTCCCTGAAGTACAATTTCCTTGAACAATAGACAAAGCAAGTGGTAGGAAGTAGTTTTCTTCACTTAAGGGTTTCTCTCCTCTAGAAAATAAATTTTTTTTAATCTCTTCTTTACTGACTTTTCTGGTTTGTCTGCTCTCTTCTGTAGCTACCACCTGACTAGTAAGGCAGAGAAGCCCTAACATTTCCTAATTATTTTTCTTGTGTGTATGTTTTGGGCAATGGTATATTTTGTTTTGTGATTGAAATTGCTAGTAATTTCATCTGTTCATTTTTGTAAAAGCAATTTGACTGTAGCGTCCACAACAGATAAGTAGTATTTGAGTCAGATAACTCGTAAAATGTGTATTTATTTGAAGTTGCATCCAACTGTTCTTGTTAAATTTACTATTGGTAAAATAATTAAAGATGTGTATTAAATGAATACATCATTACCATCAGAGTAAATGATTTACCTAAATGATTTCCCTGCAAAGCACCTGAATTAGGAATTTAAAAAAAAATTAATTTCAGCTTGATAATAGAAACTGCTCCTGCAGCTCCAATAGAATGCTTTATCTCTGAGTAAGTTGAAGGTACTGAATGAAAGTATACAACTGATTTAGAACTTACTTTCTTTTAAGGAAATATCCACCACTTCTAAAATGCTAGGAGATACAAGCTGGCATTGAATTAGCTTTGCTAAAACCAAAGTTTTTAGAAATAAAGTTAGTTTCTTAAATTCTTGAGATTGATGTATTTACTGTGTGTTTAGGAAATTGAGCTAATAAACAAGGAGTTTTTATTTTTACGCCTGAATTTAAAAGTCATGTCATTTAACATGAAAGAAGTTTTATAATAAATAATACTTAAAATGAATGCTATGAATGAGAGAACACATCCAGATTGAGCAATCTGATCTAGTGAAGGTGTCCTAGGCAATGGTGGTGGGGTTGGGATTACATAGTCCTTAAAGTCCTTTCCAATCCAAACCATTCTATGATCCATCTGCCTTTGATACCTGTCTTTGATATCTGGAGGTAGGAAGTGTCTTTAGTGTTTAATGTAGTTCAAAACACACTTCCTTCAGAGCCAGGAGAGGATGAAGCACTAAGTATCATCATCAGGTGTCTTTTTCTTGCAGGGGGAGCTGGGGTCACAGGCTGCCTGACCATTTCTCCTTGTGGCATTGCCATGAAAAGCTTAAGCAGTGCTTTTAGCAGCAGTGTGTAAGTCTGTGTGGTGAATTAAACCACCAGTGATCCAGGTTTGAAAGAACGGAAAAGACAAAAAGAATAATAAGAATAAGATAAATAGTATAAAATAAGATAAATAAGATAAATAATAATAAAAGAATAAGATAAAAAGCCCCCAAAAGAACCAAAACCCACCCATGCAGATGATATTCTCTCTAAATATTTTGAACCTTAAGTGATGGCCCTTTTTTGTGCAGATGGATAGACTGGCACATTAATGGCGAGAAAGGAGAGAAATGCCCAAGCTGATGTTGCTACCGAGACGTGTTTTTCAGCTATGCTGAGATGTTTGAGCAGATCATGTGCCATAGCATAATATTTTATCTGTCTTGTACTTAAATAGGTTGTATGTGATCATATTTGATTTGTTTAAATATTAATTAACATTAAGGCCAACAATGGTTTGTTTCTGTATACTGTGAGATTGATATCTATGTTGCATTTTCATGCCTAAAAGCAGGGAATATGATCTTGTTACTCCTTAAACTTCACGGATGAGATAGTGAATATATATGTACTTATTTTTAGCAGGTAGATTTCTCAAATAATCACATTCATAACATGTAAATAAATCTTTTTAAAAGGCATGCCATAAAAGGTAAATGGAATGGGCATAGTGGGCAAAATCCAGAGTAACTAAATAGGATTCTTTACCAGTAGAGCAGAGAGAAGATTACATTGTTGTTTATGGGCCACTTTCTGTAAATTAAACAGTACAAGAATTAAGTGGAATGTGCTTGAAGTAATCAGATAGGTGTAGATGATATTTAGATTTATTACAGGAGATTTAGAAAAACAGTGCATTATTTTAATGCCACGTTGCATATTGCTAATACAAGAATTAAACTGTTTTGATCTTGGTTATTAAAAGGATTATTTTTTCATGAATCCAAGTTGTACTTTAAGCAAGATAGGATGAAGATTAAGTATTTCTAGAAATTTCTCATGTGCTTTATGAAAAGTTGGTCTACGCCATGTAAAAATTGCAATTTAATGAAGCATGAAATATTTTTCCATTTATCTGCTAACTTTTTTGCTCTTATATTCTGTTTCCTGAAGGTGCTGTAAATTGTCTTGAGCAGTTGCTGAGGTGGAAGAACACTACCTTTGTATCTGAATAACAGTGATTAGAACCAAAAGACTTGTCTGAGGTTGACTATATTTATATTTTACTTCTTAGGTAAGGATTAAGTCAGGGCAGGCAATATTCAACTTTAGTACTTGGCATATATTTTTAAGCAAATGAGGACATGGGATCTGAATTAGTAGCATGAGTGCAATTTATTATTTACAGCTTAAGCATCACTTGTGATGTGCTGAATATCACTTGTAAATAATTTCATTTAGGTGATGTCTTCAAGTAATTTTCATATGTAGACTTGTATACAATGACTGGTGTATGAAAATGCCAGGACAGCAAAGCACTGAAATAAATCAGTTCTTTCATGAATTGACTCAAGTCAAGGAAGGATTGCTGTGGCCTGATTAAAACTGTTGAGAAGCAGCATCATACATCATAAGAATGAGGTGAACTGTCAACAGTCTGGTATAAGCATAATGTGCCTCTGGGGAAAGGGAATAGGGAATATACAGTAGGGGATGATGTAGCTGTGACTTGGGACATAAAATGTATTGCCCATTTAGGTCCTCAAAGCTTGGCCTTGCATTATGTCATAATTGCTCAGGGTTTTGAGGTCAGACTGTGTAGGGTGTTTGATAATGAAAGCTGAGTGTTTTGCTCTGCTTGTAAAGTTACACAGCACCAAGTATATGATTCAGCTAAGGTAATTTCTTCTAGGATATTTCTGCTTTGCTTTTGGTGAATTTCCGTGCCTGAACAAAAAGTGAATGGCATCAAGCACTTTCTGGACTTTGTGCAAATGATGTGTTTTTATAGAAGTGTTATTGATATAATGTTTTACTAGTAATGTTTGTTTCTTGTTGAACTTTAATGGGAGAGTTGAATTTTTAGGTATCTAGTTACAACCAAAGAAAAGTCCCATAGGCATATGTAAATAAGCTAGTATGTTGAACTGTACACATTAATTTAGTGAATTTTTAAATGAAAGAATTCTTCCAGCTATGTTTTCCTTCCTAGTTCAAAACCTCTGTATACCTTGACCTGATATGCTACAAAGTATTCAGTTGATAAATTATGATTTTTTCAACATTCTTTTGTCATTAAAAACAGTGACAATATAGGCACAATTCTCCTTTCAAATTGCATGGGCTGTATCTATTTGAACATTTGTCTAGATTGCTGCCTGTTGACTGCAGATGAGATTTTAGCTCATGAGATTTTTTCATTGATGTTTCATGTGGCAGTCTACAAGCAGAAGTACCAAATCATGAAACCAATCATGTATGAAGAAAAAGAAACAGAAAACAAAGAATTCAAACCATGGTTCTTGATATGCAGACTTATATAGGTGTTACATATTAGGTAGGCTGGAAATCTCAACCTTAGTGGTTCCTGATGGTTTGCTCCCTAGGAGGGTGGTGATGGTGTTAAATTGGTATCTATGTTTTCAGTGGCTATGTCAAGCTGACAGGGTTTCAAGTTGATGATTTAAAAGTAATTATGTTGGACGTTATAATTTTTTTTGATAGAATCATAGAATGCTGAGGGTTGGAGGCGATCTTAAAGATCATTCAGTCCCAACCCTCCTTGCACCACCACTCACTAGACCAGGTTGCTCAAGGCTGTATCCAATCTGGCCTTAAACACTGCCCTCACAGTTAAAATTTTTTTGCACATAATTAATGCTATTGCCCTTATTTTTTGAACATACTCAGAGGCTGTGGCTCCATGTTACTAAAATGACCCTGGGAAACTTTGGTCTAGATATGCTTGGCTGTTCTTGCTCATTGTTATTTCCCCACTTCAGCATACTTAGTCAGTGGGTTTTCTTAATAGAGGAGTTTGCCAAACCTCAGGCTATGCTGATTTAGTAGAATGCCTGCTTAAAAACCAAATTCTTTTTGTGGCATTTTTTCTTACAACATGGTTATCTCAGTAATCTAGTTTAAAACTGTTTCCAAGGCTACGGTCTGTCAGGAGCACAGCGAGTGGAGTAGCACAGAACTGAATGGGAAGGGACCTCCTAAAGCCACTTTGCATCTGGAGGAATTGCAGTGAACCACGACTTGGAAAGCCTGAGAAATATCTTGAAATAGATGGATAAAAACCTAACACTTTCTGGTTGTCATTATTTCCTACTCAAAAAAATTGTTTTCAGATGGAGTGGAGGAGGAGAATAAAAGGTAGAAATGCATGTTGGGAATAGTAATGCTTAAGTCTTTATTATATGGGGTGGGGAATGTGTCTAAGCTCTAAGGGTTTGCCAATGTTTTGAGTATGCAATATGTAATTTTGAATGTAGCTGAGCTGTTGAACTTTTTATACTTTTATATTTGATATGCAAGAAAGTACTGAGTTTTTAGTTTCTTTGTGTATATTGGGCGTGAAAGTGTGTTAATGTTGGAAGAGCTTGTCCAGAAATGTAGAATCATCTGGAATCAGAAATGTTCATCATCTGGATTGAGCTTACCTGCAAAACCTGATCTAAACCGTGCTGCTTTTAGCAGCATTTGGACTGATGAGCTCCAAGTGTCCCTTCTAATGTAAAAATTCTATACTTTTAATAGGTCAGAATCCCAGTTTATAACGTGAAGTTTACATCTGTGAAATTCAGAACTTAAACAAAAGTGCTTGGTTATGGATATAGTGTCACAATGCTTCAACTAATTCTTTGCAAGAAAAAGAATTCTTTCATGTCCTGTTTCAAGTTTAAATACAAAATGATTTCCACATCTCAGACAAACAAAGAATAAGCCCACCTTATTCTGATGAATAAGGGGTAGATGCTCTTTCTTTTGAGAAGTCCCACTGTCACAACAAAAATAAAAATCAAGGCTGTTTCTTTCACGCCTGGTAGTTTTTCTATGCAAGGGTCAATATTAAATCCTGTATTTACTGTCATATTAGGGAAGGATCCACATTTTATTGGTAATTTTGCGTGAACTTAGGACTGGAGGAATGGTATAGCATTTTCCTCACAGAACAAGCAGCAATGGTGGTGTTACTTGGCTGTGAAATACGTGAACCCTCTATTTGAGATTACAAGCCTGTCAGGCTGCAGTGTGGTTGGTTCTTCACTGTTACATTGAAGAAATATCACGCAGGCTTTTTGGATGTTAGATGTTTGTAACTGTTTGGTGAAGAGGGAATATCTGCTGTTTCTGGGGTAAGTTTTCAGCCAGTAGAGTATGTGTTGTCCTCATCGTTGCAGAAGGTACTGTGGGGATTTGGTCATGCTTGTAATTTTCTGAATTCTTTCAAGTGATTTACAGTGTATAGTGATACATGTGTTTATTGATTTACATAGATCGAGAGGTTCCGCGGGTTTTGTCAAGCCATGGCTTACAGACAACTACTTTGACAACTAAAATGGATGGCAATGATGGCAAGGCTGAGCACCTAGAGTATATTGCCTTTGCTTTGGTTCCCGTTTTCTTCATCATGGGTCTCTTGGGGATTCTTATCTGCCATATCCTTAAGAAAAAAGGATATCGTTGTACTACAGAAGCTGAAGAACTAGAAGAAGAAAAAATTGATGAAAAAATAGGTAATCAAGTCTAATAAACAAATTCCTATTTCTGTACGTTGGAACTACTATGAAATAATTTCTTGTGAGACTTCTGTCATTTCTGTGTCTATATTTGACATCAAAGCAGTATTAAGAATAATATTTTTGTTATTTTATATCAGTTGGGGTTTGATCTTTGCCAGTCAAATCTCGGAGTGTTCCGCTTTCCCATGCAAGTCTGCTAACATCAAGTAAGACCTTACAGAGGGATCAAAGTATCAGTATATTTGTTTGCAACTCCACAGATGGAGTCACCAGATCATTCTTCTGCCTTCTACATGCTGTTAACAAGAAAGTATTAATGTATGTGGTGCTAGTTGAGAAGTGGCAAAAAGCTGTCATTTAAAGCCTAAAATCTTAGTTTCTGTGTTTTGGAATCTTAATTTGTTCCTGTTGTGTTGTCATTCTCATCTCCCATCCCATGTTCATCTCATCTTTATAAAACCAAGCCTTTGGACTGAATATCTTCATTCTGTTTTATTTAATGCTGCTTATAATTTTTCCTTAAAGATGCCTTTGTTTTTATCCTAACGTTTGTTCATTTGTGCCCTCATTTTTGTTGTTCCTTATTGCCATCTATTCTTGGGGGAAAAACGGGTTGTTACCATGTGGGAAGGGCTATAGTAACATGGTATAGCATTTGTTAAATGTAAGTAAAAACAGAAGTCAAGTCACTTGTAAACACTCCTCTTCCTTTCTCCCACTTAATTTCTTTTAGTAGGTTCATAATGGGTGCAAATTACAGTGGTTCTATGGTAAGGGTAGAGCCATGTGGTGCAGTAATGATGTGTCAGTGTGTTCTTGAGCATTAACTGCCTGGGGCAGCTGTGCAGTGAGTGGATCCATCTGATCTATTAGTTCCCCTGAGTGGAACAGGGGAATGGTGAAGAAGTGGGGACATGGCCTGTGTCTCAGCGGCAGGAGCTAGGTGCCTCTAAGTTACATTGCAAAGTTGCAGGTTTTAAGATGAAGCCTGGGTACAGAGGTGGGGAAGCCCCTAATTTACAACTTAAGAGAAGATTTTAGAGTCTAGCCTATCAAACTTGCCTCAACCCCCCCTTTTTTTTTTAATAAAGCAATATAACAATTATTAGGGAAGGGCACAGTTTTGCATCTTCATTGTTTTAGTTCCCCAACTGATCTTCTTCAGTCTTTGCAGGTTATTCTTTTAATATTGTTAATGGGTGCATTCTATTCCAAAAGTTTTCAGGTTTTTTTTTTTTTTTTACTAATCGGTTGTTATGTCCTTGTAGATGTCGTGAAAAATCTTAAATTGAATCCCCCTCCTACTAAAAGCCAATCGTACCTGTTTTAGAATAGTGATTTGAGACAGTTTAATGTTTTTTTTTTTCTCCCTCTTTGGATTCCTCCTTGCTCTCTTCTAGAGAAGGAATTCCTTCTAGAGAAGGAATTTTGCAGTATGTTTGTGAAAATACTAGCTTAATTAATTCTTAGCTGAATTTGTTTGGGCTGAGGTACAGATGATAAACCTGTGTTCATAGTTTTTACTGAATAAGGATGATAAAAGTCTAAGCTTTCTCTTCATAGTGACAAC
Organism: Cyanoderma ruficeps; assembly: GCA_008694505.1. Classification (NCBI taxonomy): domain Eukaryota; kingdom Metazoa; phylum Chordata; class Aves; order Passeriformes; family Timaliidae; genus Cyanoderma; species Cyanoderma ruficeps. The sequence continues at coordinate 25,289,698 of VZDJ01007747.1, forward strand.
AGATCTTGCCTCTTTTTTAAAATGTAGTTTCTTTTGATGTGTGTTTGGTTTTGGTTGTGACTTTTTTATCATTTGTTTTTAAACTAGTTCAGTTCTTGATTCGTAAGGCCAAAATACTGACAACATATTTATTTCTTTGCACAGAAATGAATGAAACTATGCATGAGAATAGTGACACTGTGGGACAAATTGTTAACTACATCATGAAAAATGAAGGTACAGTATTGTGACATTGAAGTTAGCAGCCCTTGTGATGGTGTTCTATAACAAATATGTTTTTTTTGAATAGTCTGATGTATGGTTTATTCATGTGCTTCTGTTTAATAACCAGTTTGTTCATTCTTAGCTTGTTGAAATTGTCTTTACAAGGCAGTAACTTCAAAGACAATAGGGAAGTTTCTTGCTTATTTGAAAATTGTTTTGTGTTGTAAATTCAGTTCATGCATTTCCAGATATTTTAACTGTTTAGGTGTTTGGTTTTTTTTGCTTCAACCTTTTGCTTTGTTTGTGGAGTAAAAGCTCAATGTTGCTTTCTTAGTGGCAGTGCTTAAAGCCTGTGGAAACTTTTATGTTTTGACTAGATTAAACTTCTTGTCCTGAAGTGGTTCTTGCAGCTCTTGTCCGATGAGAGGCTTGTGCATAACTGAGACAATTGGGTATATATAGCACTAATGTTGAATTCTGTACATGCTATCTGCATGTGTGTGCAAAGTAATAAAGAGGAGGATGTGACCGAGAAAATCATAGTTAAGCATCCCATGGAATACTTGGTTAGTTCAGAATGTATTTGCCCAATAGAAGAAATGTTTAGGAGACTGGATGTTTTTTACAGGACAAGAGCCTTCAGCCTTGCAATTTTATGTTTGTATTAATCAGAGTTCTAACCACTGAACTGGCGTTACCTCTGAATGAAGACTAGTCCTCTGGAAAAGTGATATTTTTGGGTTTGCCTGTGGGGATTTCTTGGGTTTTGCTGTTTGGAGATTTTTTCTGTTGTTCAGGGCTTTTTTTTAGACTATCAGTGCTTTGAGTTTATGTATTCTTCTTTGAGATTAGGATCAGGTAATTCATGTGTTTTTATAAAAAGTGAGCAGTTGATAGTTCTTGGCTGATAATGAATTTGCATTTTGTAGGGCTCGCTAAAAACTGATGTTCTTAATCTGAAGTTGGGTTAAACATGTGAGGTAGTTCAGAGATCTTTGTTGGCGAGTTTTGTGTACATGGCTTTGTTTCATGGCTTGCACTGGGGTGGAGCTTTGAGTGCAATATGAACTGCAATTTTAGTCGCTCATGTTAAGACTATCCATAGAATTATATTAACATTTTTTTCTGCAATTTTCTCTTGTGTTTTTTTTTGAGATACATAATGCAGTCATCTTTCTTTTAAATGAAATTCTCTGGGGAACTTTAATTTTGGTTTTGTTTTTTTCTAAAGTTAGGACCGTTCACTTTTGAAGAGTTCTGTTTATTCTCATTGCAGCAAATGCTGATGTGTTAAAGGCAATGGTAGCAGATAGCAGTGTCTTTGAACCTGAAAGGTAATTACTCCTCATTTTAATGCATGTTTCCTGAGGCAACTAAAAGCATGTGCTTTCAAAGGACTTTGTTTCCTGAACACTTCTAAGACTACCTTGCTTGCTTAAGTTACCAGCTAAGAGGATAATACTTTGATTTTCTGTTGTGTCTGGGTCCTTAAATTTTAACAAATATCCTGGGTTAGTGACTGGCTCTTCTGGTTATATGTTCTAGGTACATGATACAGTTGTACTGCATTTTGGGCTAAAGATGCTGCAAATACTGGTTTACTTAGGGGTGAAGTTACATACTAGGTGGCTTAGTCCAAAGCTACTCAAAGAACAGAACAGCATTCATTTCATTTGTGTAGGTGCTAACTTAAAAGAGACATCTTTTTCTGTGTCTCCTTTTGGTTTACTTTTTTCTTTATAATTGTGGCAATAGACATTGGTTGACCTACCTCTTAGGATTTTTCACTGCACAGCTGTTTAGATAATCATGTAGAGAAAACAGCTTTGTATGTGTAAAAAACCTCATTGATGTGTAAAAGTGCTTGTATCTGTAGATGAGCATTTTTAGCTACATCTAGACTACTCTCAGTACTCTTCATTGTAACCCTGTGTTCATATTCAAGGCAGAGGAGATGAAAGTTCAAGTATTACTGTGTTACCTATGAAAGGAGTATGTAGTTTCAGCAAAATAAAGAGTTGAGTATGCAACCATGAAAACACCTGTTCTAAACAGTGAGAGGCTTGGTTATTGAAAAAAACCTCTGAATTTCCAAAGGGATTTCTTCTCAAGTGTAGATATTTTTAAACTTCTACGGTTCTGTAAAAATATTTATTCAAATTTTGAACATAGGTATGTGTAATGTTATCTTGGGCATTTTAGATTGTAGTTTCAGTGGTGGATTAAAATATGAAGAGTAAGGAGGAGGGAAAATGATTGCTCTTACAGACTGACGGATGCTCCTGAAGCTTTTGTAATCAAGTAGAAATCCCCTGTAATTCTTTGCAAGTTCAGTGCACTATGAAACTTTGTAATTATAGAAATAGTTATGGCTGAGTAAAATCTATACTTCTCTCACTTAAAGCCATTAGTTCTGTCTTTGCTTCAGGTATTGAACCACTTTATTTTCCTTAATAGCATTTTCTTATTTATTTGAAGACCATTAAATATTTCTTGTCAATATTTTTATTTTGAAAATAAACATCCAAATAACTCCCAGTCTTCTCTGGCATGTTTTACTTCCTTAATCTGTTCCTTCTGTTCTCCTTTGGAGTCTCTGCAGTTTGTTTGTATTTTTCTCAAAATAACATTTCTAAACCTGCATGGTAGCATCAGATGTGGCATGATTAATGCTGAGTAATGTATATTTAGGTTTACAGGTTATACTTCTGTTATTTCCACTGTTTTGTCCTTTTAAAGCAAGAATGTTGTTAATGATTCATGTTCAACTCATGATCCTCTTTTTCTGAAGAAGGGTCATCTGTCTTGTTGCTTTTTAATCTAGGTTTGTGTAAAGGCTTTCTGCTGAAACACTGAGAATTTGTGTTGTCCTTACTGCAATACATTCAGTGTTTTTAGTAATATTTGTGTATGTGTGTGTCTTTCATTTGCATGTTCTTCTCTCATCATTCTGATTTCCTAACTTGACCTCTACAGTTGCTATGGGTGACCCAAAGCCTATGAGTGCTTTAGCTATTCTTCTACTCTGTTACCCAGTGATCTGTTTAAAGCACTTAATATCTCCAGGACCTTAAAACTCACATTTAGTATGTCTTTGCAGTTTCACAGCAACTACAGATATATTACTTTCTGTATGTGTTTTTAGTTTTTTTTTTACAATGTGTGCTGCATTACTCTACAGTTATTTCACCTTTCATGGGCTCTGGCCTGCTGTGTTACAAGACAGGGTTAAAATTATGTTGAAGTCCAAAAAAGTATGTCTAGTTTCTATCTGTGCTGTTTTTCTGTTTTAGAGGAAAATCAGATTGATTCGATTAGATAATCTCTAGTGTCTTTTGGAGGTTGTACTGCTTTTTCTTTCTTTCTAGGTACTTAAAATTATACTTTTTTCCCCCCCCGAAACTGAATGATGTTGTTCTCTCTTGTCATTGTGGTAAACATTTTAGTTTTGTCTCCTTTCAATATTGTGGGACTGTGCTCTTCTTCTGGGAATTCCTTGAGATTCTGTGACAATTCTGAAATACTTTCCATAGTTTTCCAAGGTAGTTCTTTTGTGAGTGTAATCAGCTTATTAAATGTCTTCATCAGTATAAGTTCATGTAATCTGTTCTCTTCTGCTTTGGCCTGATATTTTTCCCCCCTCTCAATTTCCTCGTCTTTTGTGTTTGTTACCTTAACCACTTGACTGCAGCTGAATTAATTTGTGAAAGTGATTCTAGCTGCAAAAATATACTATTGGTGGGAACTGTAGGTCAGACATCCTCACAAATAAACGTTTCCTGTAGAAACTGGTTATTCACTAGACATAACTGAAGGTTGGATTTCATACTTTTTCCTTTTTGAAGAAATAGTATTTTATAGTAAGCATTATATTTTCTTTATTTCTTTTTCCTACAGCCCATTATCTCCTACCTCTCCTGAGAGTCCAGTGAATCCAGGGACTCCTTTGTCACCAGGTGTTGTTCCGTTCAGACACAGCTGCAAAGCCCATCACTTCCATACTGTTGGAGGAGTGGTAGAAAAGGATGTTTGTACTCGCTGCAGCCACAAACGATGGCACCTTATCAAGCCAGCTCAAAAATCTAAAGAGAACAGAAGAAGTCGTATTGGAGAAGTTACAGTCCTTTCTGTGGGAAGGTAAGGCTTTTGTTGTTATTTTGTTGTGTGCTTCTCTTAGAATGCTGCAGTGGCCAGTGTTGGATCAGATATCCACTGCTTCTGCTCTGTTTATAAGGTCAGTGATTTTTTTTGTTTAATAACTCTTGTTACTATTACACTGAAGTTATTTCTGGAAGAAGTAAATGTGATTTTCTTTTTTTAAGAATGATGTAAAATGATTTAGATTTACTGTGGGTGTAAATCTAAGGCTCTTGCTCATTTGGTACAGTCTAAAAAGAAACAAGAATTGCACACTAATAATTTTCTCTGTTTCTGAATTTGGTATTTCTCAAGTGAGTCTGAGGCTATAGAAACCACTTCATTCTCTTTGTTATTTTTAATTCCTACTTTATATTGTAGTTGTCTTTGAAAATTACTGTTCTAAGAACGGGTATGCAGTCCGTGGATTCTGCTGTAAAACACAATTCTTCAAGGAAGTGTGATAGAGCAGTAGAGGGTACTAGAAGTATCTCTAGGTGATAGGAAGGAAGATGCTGTGAAGTGAAGCAAGGTCCATGTAGATGTCTGCTCTGACATCTTCTCTGGAAATTTGTTTGCTATTGCTCCTGAGAATGATCTAAGTCATCTGTGAGGAAATCCAAGTGACCTGTCTTTTGCTCCCCTCAGATTTCGAGTGACAAAAGTGGATCACAAATCAAACTCCAAAGAACGGAAGAGTTTGATGTCCGTTACTGGCGTGGAGGGTGTCAATGGTGAGATGCCGGCCACGCCTGCAAAACAGGATGTGAGCGAAGCACCTGCCACACCTGTGAAACAGGAAATGCAGGAGAGGAGAAGCTCAGAGTAAATGCAAGTATCAAAAACTGGGATGTTTGGAATTCATACTGAAAGTGTTACGTTGTGAAATATGGGAAAGTAATCAGTACAATTGAAAATGCATCGGTTCTGTGTGAAAACTCGTCTTTCAATTTCAAATTTCTCTACACAAGTCTGCAAAGATTACATGTGGTCACTCAGTTAATGATAATGATAGGAAAGGCTTTTTTTATTCACCAAATTCTTACCTAATTGTTTATTCAAACTTTGTTGTTAGAGTAGGTGTTGAAATAACTTCTGTGGATGTGGCATCACTAGTCCAACAGATAAAATGTCTGCATATTAATTTTTTGGCAATAAACAGTGGCTCAGATTTAGTGGCAATGTGCTTATTGTCCAAAACAGAAAAGTGCTGCTGACAGTTGTATCACTGGAATAACTGCAGTAATTCAATAACTACAGCTGCTTCCTTATGCTTGCTGCTTTGTACTGCATGCTTGTATAAGATGATTGCTTACTAGATACTTCTCTGATAGATCTGTGGAGCTTTGACTAATAACAATGGAGTCACATGAACCTGCTGATCTCACAGGGATCTAAGCCAGGCAGTTGAGGTTTTCTTGTGAGTCATTAAACTAAAGTGAATTGCTTGAATTACTCTGTTAAGCATGTGAAAAACATGCCCGGCATGGTTTTGAAATGCAATTCTCATTGTGTTTTTGGGGTTTTTTTCTAACAGTTTAGAACGTTGGGGGGAAGAAAAACCCTGGAGGTTAATACGGTTTGCCTCTATTTGATGACATGCTGATGGATAATGTGAAGGGGAAAGGTGATTTTACGCAAATGTAGTTCAAAATTCAGATTTGACCCTTGAGGAAGAAAGATTCTGGGGTGACATAGTAAAGGTACTGGACTTGAAGAAGATGAACAAATTGCACAGTGCCAAACTCTCTGTATGCTGAGAGAGAGACAATAAAATTAGCTTGTGTCAAACTATTGGTAACTTCAAATGCAAGAGGGAAATGCACAGGAGGAAATTTGGTCTGTTTAGAAAAGCAACAAGACTCAAATGCCCTTGAGTATCTTGAGGTTAGAGAGCTGGTATTCAGTCAGGTACTTCCTCCCAACCCCTACTGGCAGCACAGGTTTGACTGTTGAACTAAGCAGAGTGTATTTGTCTGGCCTCTATGTCTCATCACTAAATTTACCCAGGTTTTTTGAACCGTTGCTGTAGAGGAGGAGAGACTTGGACATGCGCTACGCTTCCAAATAATAAAAAAGTTATGGAGTAATGAAGTAAATTGACGTGTTTTTTTTCCCCTCAATAAATAAGAAGACACTGATAGGCTAAATTTCAAGGACGTGGAGCTCAGGTTTCAAAAACTAAGAAATTGGAATAAGCATCTTTATTGCTGGACGTTTATAAGACCAGACTGGACAAATGCTTGTCTATGCCAGTGTTTCACTTTTTGATCTGTAGCACATTTTGGCAATTCACAGGTGCCTAGTAGATGCTGTTTCACTCTTGCACTGAAATCTGTGAAGGATCTACAGATGTCAGTGAAAGGCAAACAGTAGTCTTATTTTCTGATCCAGAATAATGTCCTTGTGCTCGAGATTTTTTTATGTTTGTGTGCTTTCTATTTCTTCCCTTTTAAAAAATCAATATTAGCTAAATGCAATAGATGTTATCTTCCTTCACTAGATTGGCATTTCCATGCCCAGCTAATTGTTTTGTTAGTTCTGTGACTATTTTTATTTCTTTTCTGTATCTCTAGTGGGAGATATAGAAATCTCATCAGATTGTTCATAATATTTTTTTTTCTACTTAAAGGCAGGCTAGTTATCTTCTCTTTAAGCATGAGAAATAGAAAGAATAGAACATACATGAAAATAAATTAGTGCCGTTTACTTAAACCCATCATTGTGAAATCACTCAAAATATTTTTGTAGTCTCTTTCTGCTCCTAAATAGGAAACCCGTTCCCTGTAATTACCTAAAATTTAAACCATTACTACTTTAATTTAAAAATAAGCTGTACTCTGGAGAGATATGATAGTAAAGCTATAAAAAAAAAATTGTCCATCTATGGCAGCTTTTTCTCAAACCTCCCTTAGGATTAAAGTTTTGCCCCTTCTGAAAACAAATGTTCTAATGGCAGAGAAATGGCTCAGCAGAATATTTTAATGGTCTCTCCAGTCCAACAGAGCTATTTTGTAAATCATCTGGGAAACTAGCCAGATCTGTTTGATTTGTATTACAAAAAATAAACATCTCTTGCTTGAAAAAGGGTATGATACTGTTTCCTAGCATGGTTCTAGATCAGGTTTTGTGTACTGTCATGAGAAGCTGTTCAGGTGGAAACAGGTTAGAACTTTACTTCAGCTACTTATTTCAGACTCCTAATAAATGACTGTAGCCCAGTAACTGAATAGATAAACAGCATTTAAGACTTTTGTACCTCTAGTCAATACATTTCTGATTAAAGGTTATAGTTTGGGGGGAATTTGACTCAGATCTTCAGATGCAGAGGAAGAAGGCAGATGTAAATGTGTATTTAACTGCTTCCAGAAAAGGTTTTTCTGTCATTCAGAGGCAGTAGATTTGTGCCTTGTGGCTGACTTTAACCACTCTTACTGGGAGTTCCTGTATGAGGTGGAATTCCTGAGTGGGACAGTACCTGAATGAAGTAGCATTGCTGATTTCCTGTATTCACTGCTACTCTCAAGTCCAGGGTTTTTGTTCCCCTAAACTGTTATGTTCTGAAGCCACTTCTACAGTGTTTCAGCTTATCTAGTGTCTTGCTGGCTGCATCATTGGAAGCTGTAGCATGTCTTCTCTATGTCTTCAAGGTCCATGTTCTCAGCAGACTCCATTTCATCAATTAATTTTATTTCAAATATGCTTGTTGGCACATAAAAAAGAGTAGTAGATACACAGCTGATAATTGAAGTCATAACTTTGAGTTGAGCTCTTGCACATCCATTTTAAGCTACTGGGTAAACAGAAGCTGGTGCTGATACACTGAAGCTCTGTAACATTTTCCATTTGTAGCCCTGTGGTGTGATTTGTCAGTTTGTCTGTGTGTTTGTCCATGCATTTCAAGAGTAGTAGCTGAATTTTTAGTTCCTCTTTATGATTTCACATGCTAAACTTGGAATGCACGGCAAGTACTTCATGTAATTGTGGCTTGTCTTTTTTCCATTTCAGAGCACCTGATAACTTTTTATTTGGTGTGTCCATCCTAAAACTAATTTTGCTATTTAGGTTTGTTTTTAGAGTTGTTTTCTTCTCTTACAGGTGGAACTTTTAGAAGAGGATTGTCTGCAAGCACTTTGGAGAAAACTGAAGAGTTCCCAAGAGATGGATACTATTTAAGGAAATGTATTTATGGCAGTGTAACATTTTACAAGTACTGTGATGTCATTCCTGCAAGGTTAAACACTTAATGGTTTTTGACCAGGAAAATAGTAAGATTTAGACACTTAAAAACTGTTGAGCTGTGTGGACATCATAATGAATGGCTTCATCTTGGGAAGAAAACATGCATACAAGTTTTTGGACAGGAAAGGTAAAAGCTTTATCAAGTCTTAAACTCTTTTTGTACTTAGACAAGCATTTATGAGCTCAATATTAAAAGTAATACACTTACCTCGTGGATAAACTGCATTCACCCCAGTGGTCCATCTGGATTTTTCTTCTCCAGTTCTGCCCACTCCGGAATTGACAAGTGTTTGCTGAAGATAAAAGCCAGCCTTTGAAAGATGAAAATATTCTTTTATTCTAACTGCTTGTAGCCAAGTAAAACATACAAGGAAATAATCAGCCAAATCTGCAGGTGTGCCTTTACTACATAAGCCCTCGAACTCTGTGCAGGGTACCTCACAGTAGGGACTGGTTCAATTTTATGCAGATGTTAAATTAAATTGTTGTTCCCCAGACCTGTACCTCTCCCTTAATATTTAACATAGGCTGAAGAGCATCTTTTCCTGTGCAGTTGGATGAGCTCTTGGTGAGGTTACTTTCCTCAAGGCCTTGTGTTCTCCTGTTTTCTTGTGACTGCTCACTCATATTTGAAGAGTGCCTAATAGTTTTGCTTTTCTTTTTTTTTTTTTTCTTACCCACAGGTTCCTTATTAAGCTAAAGCAATATATTTCAACCCTTAGATAAGAATATGGAATATTGGGCATTAATAAAATTACAGAATATATACTAAAGTGCTTCAGAGTGGCTTTATTGGACTAAGGGTAGTTGTATTCATTGGCATCAAAATCTTAAGCCAGCGTTACTCCTTTCATATTTTAAGTGTGACTTAATGCTAAAATTACCATGGTATTGTGCTGTTAATTCTCTGTATCTACTTACGATCTCAGCTTTGTCCTGTTACTTGTTTTGGGGAGGGAAATCTCTGTAACACTTCACCAAACTTTTCTGTGTAATAGAAAATCTCATTTGTTCTGGGTGCCTAAGAATATAAACTAATGTAAGGCATTTTAGTAGAGATTGCACTATATTCTGAGAACTATAACTTAATCTGCTTTATGAATTCAGTGAAAATCAGTGTATGTTTTTGAAACAGATTTATTTTAAATTGATACCTTCAATCTTTAATACAAGTGCTCTAAATTGTGTTTGTCCTTCATATCTGAGAATTGTGTTTCTTCATTGATTTATGTATGCAGTGTTAACAATCAGTGTGTACAAAATTACTCTTCCTGCTTGTTTATTAGTTATTCCTGTGTCTTGTCAGGAAACATCAAGTTTTTTTGCTCTTGCTGCAAGTATTTGCTGCTGCTGATCTTCCTTTTGTGTGTATCCACAAGATACTGACTGCTCCTATCAATATGTACTTTTCAGCGATGCCGTATTTGCCAAAAAAACCCCCACCATTACCCACTCAAACTTTGAAAATAATAATTGTTTTATTGTTCATTTTAAAATGGATATTTTTAGAGATAATTGTCTGTCTTTGAGTACCCAAAATAACTGTTTGGCCAGGACTCTAACTTCAGTGTTTAGCACTGCTCCCTGCTCCCATAAATTTAAAATCAGCCCGTGAAATCTCTTCAATATTTAAGGACGGCATAAACACCAACCTCATCTTAAAGGCATACATTAAGCTTCACATGATTATTTGTGTGAAGAATATTTCTAGAAGATTTAATTAGTATTGGTTGTAGTAATGAGCATTCAGTTTCCAAGAGATTGATAGCTATGAGTACAAAATGTTACTGGAAAAAGGGAGCACTGGAGAAAACAGCCTTTTTCAAATAATTTTCAGAAAGAAGATACACAGTTACAGACTGTCCCCGAACCTTTTTTTAAAAAAAGGGAAATTTGTCTTGTTATTGTATTTTGATATTTGATGGGTTAGTACTAAAAATATATGGCAAAAGGATGGAAGAAAGTTTAAACAGTAATATGTATTTTTTACTTATTTTAAAAATAGTTTCTGTTTTGATTCCATTGATAATATGTAGAATAAAAGGGATGGAAAGATGTTGGATATGTAAAACATTGTTTACCTGTATAAAATAATTATGTAAGGTATTATTATAAAACCTGATACTTGCAAGAATTGAATTTATGCATTGCTACCTACATAAGAGAGGATTTAGAAACTGTGCCTGTTTTATTGCTATTAACACTACACTGCAATTTTGTAGGGGTATGGATATTGCTGTATTAGCCTGCTTTTCTTAAATTTGCTTATCAAATGTATTTTTAACAAAATAGTTTATATACAACTTTTATACTACCAAGCAGTAAATAAAAAAATACTGATTCTTAAGCTTGCCTCTGACTTCCTTAAGCCTTCACCCATTGAGTGAAATTTATTTTTTGCATTATATGAATGTAAAATGCAATCTTTTTGCCTGTTAAGTTTTTGTTTATGGATGTAGTGAGAAGGTCAGATCATAGTATGATGTACTTCAGAGTGGTTTTATTTTCTTCAGAAAGGACAGTTGCAAATACTACTTTAGTTTCATATTTAAATGGGAAAGGCAGAAATCTGTGCTTTAACCTAACCTAGTATCTTAGATTAAAAATACCAAGACTTTTAACGTCTTACTATATTTGATAACAGAGCTTTTAAAAAATACTCAACATTATTTGTAATTTTTTCATACGGTAGGGAATGCAATCACAGATGACAGGAAGTTCTCTGCAGTTGTTTCCTCTCAACCTGTGTCCGTCTGTGATGTTACAATGCTTAATTTGTCACATTTTGTTCTCACAGATGACTGTGATCTGTAAAGGGCATTAAAAGTGGGGTTTGCTCTGTGAATAGTGTGAAGGACCCTTGAAGCAAGTTGTGGCTGGCTGAGATGGGATTATCAGTGTACCATCCTGTTTACAGGTTTGTGGTTTTTATTATTTCAGTGTTCCTAGCAGCATCATGTAGGGTCTATTTTGAGCTCTGTATTTGAATTTCAGAGGTTGATAATACAGCTGTGGTTTATATTCAGAATGTTAAAAACTGAAAAATTCTAAAAAAAGCCCTTCCAGGCCTTAATCTTCAGACAGAATTTAGACACTGCTGCTGGTGAAGCTTCTGGAAATTCAACGCACTATATGAGTCCCATTTTCAGGATTTTTTTTTGGCTCCTTTTTTCTTCTGCATAAAAATTATGTGTAGTATGTGTAGTACACAGTTTGAATTAGATAATATGTACTTAGATTGAAATACAAGAGGATTGATGTGTTAGAGTTTGAGAAATTCTATTATAAGTGCACTGACATAGACAAGTCCTCAAAAGAAACAAAAGAATTTTTTTCGAACGGATTTTTTTTTTCACGTGGATTAATTCTTGTGTTATTTTTCCCCAGTGCACGTTTTTTAGTAAAACATTTTTTCCAAAATTCAGGATCCTACCTTATGCTGCTGTCGCAAAAAAGTCCAGAAAGCTACTTTTGTGTTTAATAAAATCTGCTTTTACAAGTAAACAACACAGAGCCCATGTGCAGTGTATTTTTGAGACCTGGTAAGGATTAAAGCATTTCTTTTTCTTCTGTATATCTATAAAACAATCTCAGCTGAAAGCATGCCACAGTGTACCTGGTTTCTCATTGCCATTTTCTTTCTGAACTATATCCCTGTTTTTCCCGTGTACAGAAACTTTGACAAAATTGGTACCTTATATGGTCCCTGTAGTCTCACGGGTGTTGTGTGTCACTTGGTGAAAGTGTTATTTCAGCCAGCTGGTCTCGTTCTGGGGGAACGCTAAAGCACAAGTGTTTTCCTGTGTACTTAAGTCTGCAGATGTTCAGCTATGCACTGTCTGTAGAAATGACCCCAGACTCCACTATTCCTGCAGAGTGTGTGTGTACAGCTTGCAGTGGGGAGCTCTTTAGAGGCTGCTGGAGTTATGGGGCTGCCAGTGTGGCTGCAGAGCTGAACTGAAAGACACACAAGAGGGAAATAGGCACTAAAAGCATGGTAAGAAATTACAGCAAAGGGTGCCAGATAAAATTGTTGTCTGATTTTTTTTGGGTTTTTTTTTTCTTTCCCTACAGATCAATTGAGTTTGTATTTAACTGCATACTAATACCAAATCATGTGGGTTAAAAAGATCCATTTTCTGAGATTAGCCCTGTCTGGAAGAGAGGAGGACATATTGTCTGTTCTGGCTTGGTAGTGCTGAAAGTGCTTGCTAGGTTGGAATGTGAGACTGTCTCTCCTAAGGAATTAAGTTTCCTGGCTGTTCAGTGGTTGTTGAGGACTCCTACCTGTGACCTGTAGTTTGAAGTGTGAATCAATTTGTGTCTATTAATTTAGGGTTTCTGAGCACTTTTTCTTTTTTCCCTCCTAAGTGACTAATGCTAGTGCTAATGAGTAAACAAGAAAAGAGTGGTTAAGTCTTGGCTATCTAATATTAATGAACAGCATGTAGGGCTTGGACAAATAAAGATGGATTTAGATTTAATTTTTTTCTCAGTGTTTTGTGAAATCCTGTATTTTGGATTTTTGTTAAGAGGGAGGTTAGGCCCAAAGTACTAGCATCTGAAATTTCCATTTCTTGTTGATTTTTTTAAATTTTTGATTTATTTTTTCACAGTGGTAACGGGTCTGCACTAATGTGCTCCTGGTCTTTTTACTCAAGCCATGGTTTGATGTTATCTCTTGCTCTGGATCCTCTCTAGGGGGGGCTGGCCGATTCTGGAGCTACCATTGTGCAGAGCTGGAAGGCACCCTGTCAGCCTTGGAGCTTCCTTCCTGGCAGGTTAAGGTCCTCTACTGAGGCAAAACTAATAAAAGCATATGTAGGACTGGAGCAGGATAAGGAAAAGGAACACGTACAGTGTGGGAAGGTAGGAGTCTGTTCCTCTAACTTCGAAAAAAAAGGTAGGAGAGATGCCAGGCTAGTAATGTTGGAAGCAAGAAGATGGCAGAAACCTTCAAACAGATTTTGGTGACAAGATCTGAAAGCTCTGTGCTGTTACAGTAAGCAGCCTCCAAATTATCTGTGGCTCCCAAATTACCTGGAGGAAAAGAGTGGGTTGGTGGTGTATTTTGCTGCTAAGTTTAGGTAAGTGAAGCCAAGTCCTCTGTGGCATGGACTTAGTGCAGAGCCAGTTCCAGTTTGTGTATGCCAGGCCTTGTGTGGGTCTGTGCTAGTCTAGCTTAGGACACCTGTAGTAACTGAAGCACCTCTTAAATTATATCTGGGCAGCCTCTAGTGCTGTAGAGGTGCAATGGCAACGAGGGTAGCTGCAGCTCTAACACAAAGGAGGATGTATTAGCAAATGCATTTTTGTACCAGTGTAACCCCTCAGTTTTAGATGTGTAAACCCTCTGATGCCACCTTCCCTTGTCTGTTTTCAGTCAGTCATCCCAGTCCTGTCTCTTCTGGGCTGCAAGTGTTAGAAGTGCAGCAGAGGCAGGCGGGAGGCACTGGTGCTTGTGTGTCACAGTTATGGTGGTCTTGAAATGGTCCTGGGGAATAGAGAGCATGGGATTCAGCACACTTCTCATGGCTGTCAGCATGGGGCAGAACAGCAACAGCAAGACAACTAACAAACCTAGCTGGTACCTGATGCAGTGGGGCAGGTTTGGAGAGGCACTGCTGGGGAGGGCAGGTTCAGAGAAGAGGCAGCAATGCGAGTGAGAAAGACTTGGGAAGATGGACTGAAAAATAATAGGGCAGAAGTGCTTTGAGATGAACTTTTGTCGCTGAAGTGTCCTGAAAATTTGATTTTTGTTTTGTGGGTGTCATTAGCTATAATATGGTTTGATTTTCATATTGAATAAGATAGTATTTTGAAATTACCATATTAAAGTAGTCTTTGGTCTTCAATATTGAATCAATATTGGTCTTCAATACTGATTTAAGTAAGAATAATTTTCCAATAAGAGCAGAAATCTTAGGAGAGCCTTAAAATAAAAAACCCATAATATTTCTCAAATCTTATTTTCAATGACTCTACATGCATATATGCATAAAATATATGCATAGACAGGAATGCAATGTTTTCTGTCAGGTGCAAGCCGATTTTGTGTAGAGTAACTGAATTTCGTACTTGCTGGCAGCAGAGGGAGCTATAAAGCTTTTATTGATAATTCAGAAAGGTCAGAGTGGGTCAGTGTAAAAAACGAATTAAACGAAAAAAATTGAAAAAGTCCCAATTTAATGGGAGATGTGAGGTGCCTCATGGGGCTGGGGCAGAGCTGTAGCTAGTCAGGACCCAGCAATCCAGCCCCTCTCCTGCCCTGCAGTGGCCTGGAAGTAGCTGCTGCAGTTATTAAAAGGAACAATGTAAACTTCTCTCTGAGCCAAATTTTTAATCAAAGCAATGAGGAAGAACAGGATCTGTGTGTCGTATGTCAAAGCAATAGCAGCGTGCATTGCCTGGTAATTAACACTCATGCATGAATCTGGAAAAGTAATTCCCAGTCAGGGTGGAGTGTGTGCATTCTTTTGCAAGGCTTTTGATAATTTGTCTTGATTTTGATTAATGCTGGATCTCTAGTATGGTTTTTTTTTTTTGCAGATGCCAATTGGATGAGTTTTTTATGTAAGTCTATGTAAACAGCAGATTAATGAGTAAAAGGTAACGAAAATCAGATCGGCATTGTTCTGGCAAAGCATGATGTATACTTGTCAGATAAACCCCTGTGTCACTTTTACCAACCAAACTGAAACTGTGGCATTAAAAGTGTATAATATTTCATCTCTTCCGGAGACTGATTCCAGAGAAACTTGTACCCCTTCTGGCCACAGCAAAATCTCTTTCTGTAGCGCATCTTGTATTGATGTCAGGGTTCAACCCCAGCCAGCAGCCAAGCCCCAGGCAGCCGCTTGCTCACTCCTGCACCAGGGGGATTGGGGAAAGAATTGCAAGGGTAAACACTGGAAAGTTCGTGGGTCCAGTTAAAGACAGATGAAGACAGTTTAGTTGGGAAGGCAGAAGCCATGCACACAAGCAAAGTAAAGTGGAATTATTCACTGCTTCCCATGGGCAGGCAGGTGTTCAGCCATCCCCGGGAGGGCAGGGCCCCATCATGTGTAACAGAGACTTGGGACAACAAACATTGTCACCCCAAATGTCTCTCCAGTGGGCATGATGTCCTGTGGTGTAGAATCTCCCTTTGGTCAGTTCAGACCACCTGTCCCAGCTCTGCTCCCTCCCAGTTTCTTCTGTGCACCTTCTAACTGGCAGAGCATGAAGCAAAAAAAAAAAATTAAAAATGTCCTTGACTAAGGATAAACACGACTTCCCAAAAAACTAAAACATCAATGTGTTGTCAATGCCATTCTTATTCTGAATCCAAAACACAGCACTATAACAGCTGCTGAGAAGAAATTTAACTCTATCCCATCCCAGCCGAAACCAGGGCAATTAAAATTAAGGACATCTTTTTTTTTTTTTTCCCCTGACAATTTTATGAAAAAGATAAGGGGAATGCCCCTAAATTATTTAATACATTATTTCTGGAAGAGGATCTCAAATGAGAACTAAAGAGATGTGAGATAGAAACAGCCTGAGTTATTTATTTGTGGCCAGATCCCTATGGTTTGTCCTCGAGTACCTGAACAGAGTTTTAATCTCTTTCATACATTCATTTTGCTCTGTAGTTTGTCAGTTGCCTTCCTTTCCCTTTGCACAAGTCTAGGTAAATTTCTTGGTACTTGCTCTAGATATTAAGAGCAGGAAGGAGATAGAATACATGATCACAGATTATTGAAAATCTGGTCATGCTTGAGGTTAAGGTGAATAGCTGAGGGTGTTGCCTTTCTCCTCCCTGCTTCTGCACCCTCATAGTAAGCAAGCTAATCTCTAGCTCAGAGTAAACAGAAGGGAGCTTAATGAGCAAATAAATGACTTAAACTGCTGTCTTCATGTGACATGGTTTTATTGTGGCATAGGTTGAGTACTTAATTTGTCTTCAACCTGACATAATTTTGGGATGCTGTATTTCCTGAAAGACATCTGAGGTTTTTTGTCTTGTTAATGAATGAAAGGTTTCTCAGTTGTTTGTGTATAATAATTGAGCCATGAATTAAAGCAAAAACATGTTAAATCCTGTTTATAATAATTTCAGTCAAGATTCAGAGCAGAGGATGATGTAACCTTGATAACTTTGATCACAATCATTGTGAAGTGACTGCTTGGGATGTGTACTTCAACAGTTGGATTAGAAACAAAATCAAGAGAGGTGATGTTTTTCCTGCTTCTTAGAGAGAATCCTGTTTTCCAACTAAGTTGTACAAGGGAATATTTTTTTCCTCTCACTAAAGGAGAAAGAGGCAGGGAGTGGGGGAGTAGCTACATGTAACAAATTCTGTTGTGAAACTGGACTAAACCATTTAAAAAAAGTTAAAATGGCATTTAACAAAAAGCAACTTCAGTTATTGCTGCTTATGTTAAGGTATTAATTTGCTATAATCTAGCTCAATTTTTATTACAGAGTCCAAGATGTAAATTTAGATTCTTCAAAACTCTCAACAGTTCATAGTTTGAAATGGAAAAAGTCCCCAAGTAGGTGGGACAGAATTTGCAGAAGTGATCAGCAGTAGTACCTTTGTAGGGACAGGCAGTATTTCCTGCTTTCTGTTTACTCAGCGAGTTCAGTTCAAGGATTGTCTGGTCTGAGGTTTACGACTGTAAAGGTTCAAGATGAAGGAAAACTTAAAAACAAACCTCCCTGAGATGCCAAGTAAAATTGGTAATGGAGAAGTCATAAGACTGATGTCTCTAGCAGTGCATGCAAATGCATGAAAGTTGAAAAGCTTGGCCAAGGGAATAAGGTGGGTAGTTTCCGTTTTGATTTCATGATGGTACGGAAAAAAAAGTCTCTGCCAAGGACATTTCATGTTGAAAAGACCAATGAAAAAAAATTTAGTCTGCTTCTAACAGTTACTCTGAAACATTTTGAGATATCTGTGTTCTAAAATGTAGGACACAATGTCTGAAAGGAAGTTTTATTAACAGAATTGTTTAAAAATAAATTAGTTTTTAATGTAGAATGACTTTCATAATTTAACTTCCTTGTGTTTTCAGCATGTTAAAGAAGTTTTACTACATTTAATTTTGAAGTGATACTCTTGTCCAATTTAGTGGATTACAATTTCCATCTACATGCAAGGAGAGAGATCAAAATTCCAGAGAAATAATCTATTAAGATTCATTGTTTCAATGTAATTAAAATGTATAATAAAGGCATTTGAATAGATACATGAAATACCATATACACAGACCTTAATAAATGTTGAGATATTGCATTCTGATTTAGCAAAATGAGATACATTGCTAAGAATTAATCTTTTGGAAAACTAAATCACATTTAGGAGATTGAATCTACAAATACAGCATAAGGTCAGGGTTAATTTTTTAAATCTTATTTCCAAGTCAGTGTTTCTTGTTTCACCCTTCATATGATGATTAAAATGATATTTTACTTAATCAGTCAAATCTGGAATATCTTTTAGAAAATAGGATTTTCTGTTTCTGAATTTCAATTTTTAATGGGAAGTCTCCATAGCAACACTTGCCCAAACACTTATCTTTGTTCTTTAAAAGGGGAGGAAAAACCTCCATCTTTGTGGAATGTATCTATTTCCAGATTCCTTCTTATTGTTAGAACTTTGTTTGCTGAGCTGAATTCTGCAGTGTGAACTTTTGGGTTCTACTCCTGCTGTGTTTTCTCTAGGAAATAATTAACTTCCTTGAGGGTGGACTGGGCTGTTTTCCACTCCTGTCGTCATGTGTGAAATCTCTGCAGTGATCTGAATTTTTTTAATAATCCAGGGTTGACCTACTGCCAAACGTGAAGGTGCTAAACTTAGTCTTCCTCAATGTGTCTTTGCTTATATATGAAAGATTGCAAATTCCCTTCAAACTGTTCCTGACTTTGAAGAATAACAAATAAAACATGAGCTTCCAAGATGCAAAAGCTTTCATAGAAATACCAACTCTTATCATAATTTTCCATCCTATTGCCTGTTCTTTATTGCTACATATGTCTTCACACTTACCTGTAAAGGATTACATCAAGTACAGAAACATTACTAATAATAGATATTGGCCAACCAGTTCCCGTATTAATTTCTTTTGTATCAAAGGAAAACTGAAAGATTTAAATCATAAAGCGACCCCTCAGAATATAGGAAACATAGTTGATTGGAGGTGAAGTTACAGTGTCTGGGTGTCTTAAAAAAATGTGTAGTTTTTAAGAGAACTCTTTAAATATGGTTTACTCTTGCTTCTAGTAGCAATTTTTCTCTGTGATTTTCGGTTTTCTCAAGTTACTGAATTTTACTCTGACAATTGCCTGAGCAAAATGGATTCTTCAAGCTGGCAGTGTTTGTGTTTATTTGAATCTGATGGACTGAGTAAGATTTGGTTCTCACATAATTATTTAAAATCTAGTTTTTATGGAGGAACTTGTGTGTGGCATTTAAATTTTTTTTTAAATAAGTGATTCTTTCACATTTATTGTGAAAATTGTACTGTAGTCTGAAAAAATGCTAAGAATTCCTGACACTTGGCAGTGTCATGGTAGAGTTGAAGGTATATAAACACATATGTAAATAAAAAATGCATATGAATGTTGTTTTTCTTTTTTTTTTTTTTTTT
>VZDJ01007747.1:25309001-25677784 GCA_008694505.1 Cyanoderma ruficeps
TTTTTTTTTTTCTTTTCTTTTTTGTCTTTTTCTGTGAGGGAACACTGACCAGTTATTTCCAATGCAGTGAATAGACTTGTTTCAGGCTGGGTTTTGCCTCTTATATTCATGACAATGAGAACTTGGGCTGCAAGACATGCACTGTCTGTGGCCTCTCATGCAGAGGGTTTCAGCTGGTGGCCCATGGTTGCAGGCAGTTGCCCATGGAAGAGTTGCTTGCTTTGAGTTGTCTGGGCTGCGTCTGACTAGGGGCTCTCCACTAATTCTTTTTTAATGCTTGAGGAGCAAGGTGATTTGCACTTGAAATTTGAGCTGGAGCTCAGGTTAGAAAAATAAAATCGAGTGGATATTGAAAAAATCAGTTAAGTTTTCTGGGGTGTTTGTTGCATTTCTTCCTTTTACATCTTTTTTATTTGAATTGTTTTTGCATGGTTCGTGTCATGGTGCAGCAAGGAGCTGCTGGCTCCCTGGGGCTGGGATGTGGGGAGCACTTGGGGCTTCCTGGGGATAGCAAGGCTGGATCCCACAGCCAGAGTCTGTGCCCATGCCCCAGCCAACAGCACCAGGACAGCCCCGGCACAGGCGTCTCCAGCAGGGCCCCGGCTGGGCTGGCAGCTCTGCACCCCTGGGGGGTGAATGGGGTCCTGGGCCCCAGGCAGGGCTGGGGGAGCCCTGGGGTGGTGGGCAGGGACACTCAGGACTGGTGACACTCTCAGCATGACTCGTTATTGGCAATGTGCCGGCACCTTCACCAACTTTCAGTGCTATTGTAATCTTTGAAAGACAAATGTATGTGTAAAACTTGTATGAGCTCAGGAGAAGGCTTAGAAGGACCTGTTAAAATAGGAAAGGGGTAGAGAAATCAACAGCACTACAATACTTTAAAACCATATAAAGCTTTTTTATTTCAGAGATACAATGTTGTGACTCTGGCCTGTAGCTGAATATAGTTCTCTAGAAGCTGAGACTTTAGGTTGTTTTAATTGCTTCTAGGAGTATCATTAATGTTTTGAGAAATCGAAATCAGCATATACTGTAGGCAAATACATTGTTGGTGTCTTCATGTATCTAACAAGGGCTGTATCTTATTGAACTTATTTAATGTAATTTTTATATTCAGAAAACACATAAAGTACAAAAGCCACCACATTATTTTTATATGGTTAAAAAATTTATTAGGAGCTCATAAAAAAAACCTTGGAAACCACAAAATTTCAGTATAAAATGTCAAGCACTTTCTATTTCAACCATACTTTTGCTAAATTGGCGGCACCAAATTGGTCTTTACCTCCTTTTTTTTCTCCCGTTACAAATCCAGCCCCTCCAAGTATTTTCAGATCTTATGCTTAATCCAGTTTGGAAACTCGGTCCCTTTCCTGATGTAAATTTAGGGACTGCAGCAGAGCTAAGGAGGGGTCTAGTTGGCTCTTGCTGTTTTTATATAAACAAAACACATCTTGCTGGGGATGTTTGAGACGCAACGTGTTTGAAAACTGTATTGTTAAGACAGGTGACGTGTACCTGGAAAATTTAGTGGAGTTCAGAGGTTTCAGGCTGTAATTTTACAACAGTTTTAATCTCTCCAAACTGGTAGGGACTGAGTTTTGATCTCTCTCTGTCCTCTCTGATAGTGTGTGTGCAATTCGTACATGAGCTACTTTAGGACATTAAACCAACAGAAAGTTACCCACTCTCTTGGATTTGGCTGGGCGGCTGCTGTTTTAAGGAACTGAAGCAGCAACACTTGGAGTGTCAAACAGTCAAGGGAGAGGTGTGTGGGGAGAAATGATGTTATTCTAATGCCAGGTGCACATGCACAGATTTAGGCTTAATCCATAATGAAAGCACAGCCACAGTAAAGTTCAGTCCAAGCTGCCTTCCCTATTTCACATTTCAGTAGATCATAGAACTTTGGCTGATTCATGTAGTTTTTTTCTGCTAATGATGAAAATCTGTGGTTTCTAACTCCATGGTTTCAATAGTTCTATTTTAGATAATGGGAGTTTTGTGGACCTGGAACATGCAGTGTGCACAGACCCTCATGAGGGAAAAAAAAGGAAACACTTGCATGAGTCCAGGCAAGGTGGGTGTACAACTGAATATTCTGTGTGGAAGAAATTATGCTCTGCCCTCCTGCTTGGGCCCATAGAGAAGAGTATTACCATTAGTCAAGGGAGCACTTCTGTACCTCAGGCAGAAATTAAAAGGCTGTATAAAACAGCTGAAGGGACCGAGGTTTAGTTCAAGCTCCTTTTATAATGCTGTTCATAACAGCTCCCCATGTGTGCTGTGTATTTGTTCATATCGATCCAGAAATAACATCTGGATCTTATCCAGTGTATTAGAAGCAAACTATCTAGTACTCATCATCATCTTCTAGGTCTTCTCCTGCTGTTGCAGCTTCCAGTGCAGCCAGAGCTGCTGCAACCTCTGCGTCTTCCTCCTCAATTCCTCCATTGACATCTTTATGGTTGGTGTGTGTGGGTGCCTGTGAGACTTTGGTAACAGCCACTGTAGTGATCCCAGCAGTAAGGCTCTCACTCAAACTTGCAGAGTCAGTTTTCAAAGGTTCAATACTGCTCTCTTTCAAAGGCAAAGGTGGGATTACCCAAAGATCCTGGCCCTGTATTGCTGAAGCACTAGTGTTTTGGTCTGAATGTGCGAGGTTGACTGAAAAGCCATCTTTTTCAATATAGTTCCCAGTTTGATTGCCATTTTGGGGATAGTCAATATCTGGCAGTTTTATGGTATTGTTTTCTGTCTCCAGTATTGAGTTTCCTTTGAGAAAGATGCTGTCCTCTGCAGACTGGGAGTCTGGAATACTGTTAGGCACATTGCTGGCTGCCTTACTCTGACTGCCTGTCTCTAGGTCAAGTTCTTGTCCAGACCTATTTGATTTGGTGTAAAAGTCTCTATTGCTGGCTGAAGAAGCCTCTGACTGGCTGGAGGTTCCCTTTTCACTGGTTTCTTTCACTGGGCTTGTGTTGGGGTTAAGCATGGAGTGCTGAGCACAGGAGTTGCCACCATTGACTGCAACATCAAGCTTTGCAGCACACTTCACAAGGCCATCCTCTTGAGAATCACTGCCTCTGTGATTCCAGACAGTTTCTGTTGTACTGTTTACTGGATTTTTATTTTCTGTTTTGTTTGCCTCATCCTTCTGGAATTCATTTTCACGTTCTTCATTTTCACTATTCTCTTTGAATTTGGATATATTGCTGCCTTGTTCATTGTGTTTATAGCTGTTTACTTCAGGAATGCATCCAGGTGATTGTACTTCTTCTGGATCAAAGATATAGCTGGAGTAAGGAAAATTTGTAAAGGAAATGTTACTTATGATGTTAATCAACATAATTAGTAAAGAAGATTAATCTTCCCCTTTAAGTTGAAGGTCTTGAGGAAGGAGTGTCACTGAACTTTACCTTGGGTCCTGCGAATGAGTTAAACCAAATGGAAATGCTGAATATGCAGTTGGCTGCTGTCTCCTGGGACTGATCATAACTAAACTCTGTAGTGAGATTCACCAGGAGCATAAGGAGGATGTTGGAGAACTGTGCTGGTCATTGCTTGTTTCCAGCCTTATATTTTTTTTTCTCTGGGGAGCTGATTAGCCAATGAGTAGTCATAACATGAATTGCTAATTAATATGTCCTCATATAGTTGCTAAAATATCTTCCATTTTTCCCTGGTGTTCTTTTAAGTATTTTGTCCTTTTTTTTCCCCCCTCCTGATTAATTTTTTTTCTTTTTGCTCTATAATTTCCTTGACTTGTCTCTCCCAGGGCCTCTCTCTTTTCTTTATCTTTCTTTTTTCTCTCATAGCACCATTTTCTCCCCAGTTCCTTTAACTATTCTACAGAAGTGGCCAAGGGAAGTACTAACTCTCAAGTGGGGCTGAAATGTGGTCTTTATAAAACTAGCTAGTCCTACTCTCCAGGGGGACTTTTAATATGGGAATTCTTCCCCCAACTAACTAGATTTAGCAGCTATGATGGAAGCAAGGAACTGTTCATTTTCATTGCTTGGGAGAGAGGGAGGTTCTGACATAGTGTGTGCTCCTTGTTCTGCTGAATTGAGGGAAGCTCGTGCTACGTAAATCAGAAAAAACTTTATGAAAGAAGAGTTTTCAATGCAACACAATTCCTTTTGTGGGATAGGAATTATAGAAGTGGACCTTAATGACAGTAAATTAAAAGGACTTTCATAGGAAGTCTGTATGCCTATGCTTAAAGATGCTGTAGACTTTGAGAAAACTCCAACCTTTTACAGTGGCTACTTGAAGCAACAGGTGTGGGGGAGCACAGTCACATGGTTTAATGCTTTTGTTTTACTCAGTCTAAGCAATTCTTGTTCTGTTGTACCTTTGTATCATTTTGCAGCATCTGCACCCCATCTGGATTTTCCTTAATCTGAAAAGAGAGAAAGGGAAGGCAAGGGAGAGACAGAGTGAGTGAAGCATTATGAAATTAATATATGACCAATTGCATTGAAAATGATGCTCATGTTTAGAAGGGTTTTGTTAGCTAAAAAGAAAGATACCTACACAAGAATGGATGGAGTACTGTTTAAGGTCTTTGTCGGTTGTTGCCTTGCGTTGGCAATGGTCTTTAACTGGGAAAGAATTTAACAATTCTTAGATAGTGATGTTCTCTCAAAATAGTTTCCTAAGCAATTTTATGATTTGGAGAATTTTAAGTCAGTGTATTGGGTGTGGGTTGTTGGTTTGTTGTTTGGTTGGGCTTCTGTTTTTCCTTTTTTTTTTTTCCCACTTGACACCTTTGGTAAAGTTCTCTATCATGAATTTGCCCAGCTGTTTTTTGAAACAGTAAACTGCTGGCATCTACCACATCCTTTACTCAGTACTTTCACAGACCAGTCTTGCCTGTGTGAAGAATCACCAGCTTTTATTTGAGTTTAACTTGTTTCTTACTAGTAGTATTTGCCTCGTAGGTCTTGTATTAGAAAAAGCAGTGACCATCATGTCCAGTTGTCATCATAGTAGAGGTCCTGTACTGTCCCTGTAGTGCTTATCTATTTAAATGTTACCCATACTGACATTGTTTTGACAGTGCCTATGGACTGTCCTTGTTCTGTTCTCTGAGTCTTTTTGCATTTTAACATCCTATCCAAATGAAGCGTGGGAACTACAAGTTCAGAGAGAGTTGTCAAGATGTTTGAAACCTGAAAGAAGCAGGTTTATTCCTTCCTAATATCTTGTTTCCAATCCCTTGACCCTGTGACAGCTACTGAGAACTGAGGTGATATTTTTGTGGATCTATCTCTTAGTGAGGCACAGACAAATTCCTGGAATGGGCATTTTGTTATAAGCAGTATGTTGCACCTCCATTTTACTACAGTAAAATTCCAGAGTTTCACTAGAACTAGCAGACTGTCTGTGTTTTGCTACACCATTGCCTGATCCAGCAAACTGCTAAGAACTATCTAATATATGATTCTTATGCCAAAGTCTTTTATTATGAGAAGAAATGGTTTTCTAATTTGGACCCTTGAGAACATTCCTGTTCTGAACCTAAACTGAAGTCCCAGATCTGAACATACAAAACCTCTAAACCCCCAACATTCTTTATGGGTAGTTGTCACTGTAGGACACGAAAGACTCCAAATAATTCAGAAGGCAAAAGGTATAGAAAAAGAAGGCTTTATTTTCTAAATTCTTACTATCTTTTATAAGGTGTTCCAATACAGACTTAACATGGTTGGTGAATAGGAACGACATCTCTCTAATCCCATTGGTTAAACTAGAGAAACAGAAAACACCACCTGGAGAAAGATTGTTTTGAGAAAGGACAGTTGTTTACCAAGAGTGTTCTGAGAAAAAGCTTTCTTGAGAAACTTTTCCTTGGGAAAATGTTAGCAGCTGCTAGGCAGGCTAAAATCTCTCAGGCCCACAGGTGGTGCCTATCTTATTTCAAGAGAATGAGTCAGGGCAGGTTGTTTAATATGTTTTGTCCATTGTTATTCAGGCTCTTTCTTTTTCTCTTGAGATACTCTACAAACTCACATCCTTTTGCCAATGCCTAAACACAGTGGCTCACTTCCCATGCAACAGAAATTGATGAAGCAAGGTCAGGGTATTATCTGGAGTAATTTATTTACAAAACATCCAGGGAAAGTAATATTGATTTATTCTTCTCAGGCATGGCCGGAACTGCACACTGGCAATTATGCTAGTACAAATGTAAATCAAAACAGTTCCCCTCTAAAATCTGAATACTTCTGGTGTTAGCACTGAACCAAATACCTGATGTCAGATGTCTCATTCTTGGAGTCTCTGAGGGCCTAAAGCTCATTCAGCAGCTGGTTTTAGCCTAGGGTATAGCTGCTCATACATATGCTTTATATCTTTGTGTACACATGAACTGTTCTGGAGCAGAAGTTTCTGTCAGGAGTAGCCGCCCTGATGTAGCTGAGTGCTTGCTGGGCTGGCTTTTAAGCCAGCTGCTTTGCTTCCTTCCCTGAATTTCAGTCTCTCTTCCACATCTCTGCTGACCGCGTACTGTGTGTTCTCACCCCACATACCTCTGCAACATCATAGCAGGAATTCTGCTACAGGGTTTTTTGTCTGAAGAGGATTGCCCACAGAAATGCCCACACAGCCTTTGGCTCAGCTTTAAAGTTTATAGGTTTGGTGAACCCAGTTCTGATTTGGCTCTAACAACAGATGTTGCTTCTAGGTGAGAGTGAGCACTTCAAGTCAGGGTGCTTCTGCTTAGAGTTTTATCTGACAAATTTCCTACTCAGGGATTTTATTTACAAATTTTGTGATTTTTTTAAAAAGCAAAAAATACTGCTTATAGGTTTTAAGCATTGGGAAGTCCTAATTGATGGCCTTTATTATGTTGTAAAGGCATTTGTGATGTTCATAGAAGGCAATTAAAAGTTGAAATTACTGTTGTAGTTTTCACAGAAAACACTTTCCTGTTTTTTGGTGTGGGTGTTTGTTGGTTTTTTTTGGTTTTTTTTAATTACAGCTGCAGTTGGAATTATCTCTGCAGCTACTGTGTTACGCTTTTCCACTAATCTAACTGATTAGTTACATCTGGATCTGTCCTGTGGCATGAATAAACTATTACATATGGAAAACCGTGCATGTTGTATTATCTTATGAATTATTTCACATCCCTGAAATAGGAATATAGTTTTACAATGTCACAGTCTGAGCACTGAATTTTTTTTTCCCTTGCCCTTCCCTTTTGTTTATGATAATCTTTCAAGTCAAGCAGGAAAATAATTCTGGGGAACAAATTGCTTTTATAGCATGAAAAAGCATGTTTTAATCCTACTTATCTTGTTTTAGATACTGAGCTCTAAAGACTCGTGTATTGTGTGATGTTCATAGTTGCATTAATGGATAAATAATACCAATAAGCTGCTGTCTGGAGCAGTTTGAGTCAAGCAAGTGCTACAGGCTTGAAACAAATGAGCATTAGAAACTTCAAGCAATGGATGATGATATGTTAACTGATACTGAATTTAGAAACATTGCATCCTTATTAAATGTTTGTTCTGTCAGATATGCCGTGATGCTAAATTGATGAGGTAATTTCAGATAACCATGATGTGATGTGGAATGCTCTCTTGTAGAACACTTTGGGGGCTATTTCCCCCCCCAAAAAAGGCTGCCTGTCTAAAATGGCAGTGAAATTTTTGGCTTTAACATTCATAGTCTCAGAATTCAGATCAAACTGCCATTAATCCTTGATATTATTCTTTCTTCACCATGAAATTTCTGAAGGCCTGTAAAAGTCTGTCACTAGTTATTACTAGTTACTTAATCCTGAACATTAATGCATCACCTGGCATTAAAGCTCTGCAAAAATGTTAAGTAGACATTATTTAGAAGTTTTTTTAGATGTGGACTGGACCACTTGGAGCATTTGGAGGAATGAGATGGAGCTGCTGAGGTAAAAGGAATGAAGGAGGTTAGGAATTAATTTTTTTAGTCTCCCAAATGTTGAACTTTAATTTTTCAGCTTTTAGTAGCTGCTGAATCCCTTAAGATGTGTCTCTGTGGATGAGCTTGTATCAGTTTCTACAAAATAATCAGATTCTTTCAGTGTGACAGTGTAGTGGTGCCTCGTGGTTTGCATATTCAGTACCAGTGCATGTGTCTCTTAAAGTTATGATCCTTTTCTGGCTCATGGAAGAAGCCCAGCTTTGTGTGCTTACCCCAGCCACCCCAGCAAACATTTAGCTGACCATGTCAAATGACAGTCTAGATACAATGTGCTTGCAATGTGTTAAATAAGTGTTCACAGAGAGACAAGGGAGACCTGATGTTATGAAAGACTGGTTTTCTTCCTTTAAAGCAATATGATACAGGGGAGCAACTTCTTAAAAAAAAGTTGGAAGAAAATTGCACAATGGAAGGAGGTAGTAATTAGTCTTAGCTTGAGGAGAGCAGGACACAGATCCCATCAGTAGAACAAATGCTGTAAAAGGGGAGGTGGTTAAAAACATTCATGGGGATGCCTGCTAAGAGAATGAGGTGGGACTTCCCTTTCAAGTGTGAGACCTTGGTGAAGATAACAAGAATAACGTCTCACTCCAAACCCACAACCTTGTGTTTCAAGCCACAGTGGGCTTTAAGAGGTCTGCTTTTCTTTATCAGATTTGAGAAACACAAGGTATCTGACTTTAAGTTATGTAATAACATAACTCATATTGTCTATTTAAACTGTGGCTGTGTTATGAGTAAATAAAAGGCAAATAAGAGATAATGTCATGAAAAGGGAAGAAAAATATTTTTGAGTCACCAAAATGGTTTGGCACCTTTCTCAATATTCTTGGAAGTTTACATGGAAACAGAAAAAGGTCAGTCTTATTTTTGTTCATGGTGTATTTTTTCTTCTGGCTTGAGTTTTATTTTTAAATTCCTTTTAGACACCTCCAGGAGCAGAGGCAGAAATCTGAGGGAGACAATATTAAAATAGTTTCTCTAGTAGATCTCAAACAGATAAATTCTGACTTTGGATCACTATTTTTATTCCACTCTTTTTTTTTTTTTAAATTTTTTTATAGGTTGTTTGAAACACTCATCCCCCACACCTTGATGCTTCTGTTGTTTGGCTTTTTACTCTCCTCTATCCTTTCCCACTCTAGATTAGCTTAGCAAGTAAGAAGATTTTTCCTACATGGATATTATTTGGTGATCCTGAATGATATATCTCCCAGGGGCCTGAGGCACCTCCTTCTGATTACTTTTTCCAGTAGAGGAAAAATCCTTTCAAACTTGATCCTTGTCTTCCCCATCAGTTTGCTGTGTTTTGCACTCCTCAGTGAAACCTGTCCATTCTGAGGATATTACCCTGAGCTACCAGTCTCTTTTCAATGGACAGAAATCCTTGTTCATCAAAAATAACTGTCTACCTCACTAGTAACACAAACACAATTGACTTTGTTGGTATTTTTTTGCTAACATACACACCAAATTCTAACTAGCTAGGAGACATATGCACAGAGGCAAGTGTGGGAAGAGAAAGTATTTGCATAGAAATATGTGCAGAAGAAATATAGAGAATGTGGGGTGGGAATAACCTTAGCGAGCTCCAGCGCTTGACAAGCTTCTCCTAACAGGAGGTGCAGTTTGCCTTCTGTGCTCAGTAGGCATTCACACCTCTCAGAAGATTTCAGAGGCTGTCCTCAGCATGTGCTAGGTCTGACTAAGGCTGAGATGTGCCCCAGGCTGGAGGAAGTGCAATGTCCATGCTCATTGCAGGGCGGGTGGATGAGATGACCTTTAAAGTCCCTTTGAACCCAAACATTCTATGAGTGTTTGTGTTACTGAGGCGTGGAGGCAGAGGAATAATTGATCTGGATGACAGATAATATAAAAGAGGCACAGAAAAACTGTAGGAGGAGTGGTAGAATTGAGAGGAACTATATTTAGAAATTTAGAAAGCTAGTAAACATACAGTAGAAAACATTACCAGCCGGTGCTAGAGGGGGAGAGAGAATAACAGGGAAAACCATGTAAAGGAATAAAGATGAGGAACATAACTTAGCCACACACTGTGCAGGCTAATCATTACTATAGGATGAATATAATCTGTAAGAACTGTCTTACTTAAATTGTAGAAAACACTGTGGGTTTTTCCCTGACCTTAGTCACTGCTTTGAGACCAGAGGGCCTCAGAACAGGCGCAGGCTTGGGGAGCAGGAGAACCCAAAACATCCTGGGCCCAGAATTATCTGAACAACCTGATCTACTTGAAGATGTCCCTGCTCATTGCAGAGGGCATGGACTAGGTGACCTCTTCCAACCCAAACTATTCTATTATTCTATCATGGTCTGTGGAGAGCACAGTCTGTGCTCAAATCTTCACTGAGACCAATACTTGGAGCTGGACTGAAACCTAATTTCATTTTTCCTAACTGAATCTTAATCTGGAAATTTATTTTAAATGTGCTTCAGGGAATAGCTCAATTGACATATATAATTTAAAATAGATGAATTAAACTGAGGAACTGTAATATGATCCCTTATAGGAAGCAGATCCCACCTCATGGGCTGTTCTAGTCTGGCTGTTTTTTGCTAGCTGAATTGACTTCAGTCTTTTTGTTCACATTTTCTTAAAATGAAGCATTGAGGTGTTGTTCCTGTGCTTCAGCCATCTTGCAGTCCAGCCCTAGTGAGATACCTGGCTGTGCCATCCTGCTGTGGATTGACTTTGAGTCACCCTGCAGTCCTTCCTATCTGTGCTGCTCTGCAAGAAAATAAAACTGTGCAAATGGTTTTTCTGGTGCAGCTTACTCTTCTGTTTTGAGGGAGGCAGGCTCTATATTTGGGAATGAGTGACAATCCCAGCACAAAGTTATTGCCAAGTTATTGTTGATTGTCTTGTTTTTCTTTATTTTACAGAGCTGAGGAGCAGCACAGGTCTATCAGCCACCTTTATTCTCCACTGAGAATATTACTTGCCTACTGAACAGCTTGCATGCATTTCTAGTACAGCTAACAATGAAGACAGGAGAAATTGACACATTGAGACTCCTCAAAAGCTTGTATAAAACTTCTTGAGCCATGGCCTGACTACAGTGGTGACTTACGACTGTCTCTTTTGGATGTTTGGCTCCCATTGCCACACTCTACTTACTAATTTTCAACCCCCTGTTTTTTACAGATAAACATGATCATAGCTTGAATGTAAATTATCCACACACTGTCATCAGTTGCTGACTGATAATGTATTTTTAAGGTGATTTTTTCCCTTTCTCCCTGGCGAGGGTGAATCAAATGCATGGATTGTACATTGTACAAGGTGGCCTGATACTTTGCATTTTCATGACTGAAATGTCAAATTTCTGGGTGATATTACACACAGACACTGTGTACAGACAATGGATATTTATTTCAGTCAGAGAAGAATTTGCTGTGTTCTGTATGCTATTCAAGACATGAAAGTTGATGTTGGTTTTGTGCGTGGGATTTAGAGATATAATTTAGGCTTCTTCCCAGTAAAGCCATGAAACTGATTTAGACTTGTAGGTTTTTTTCAAGGGAGAAAAGTGGTTTTAATCAGTCCAGTTATCAAAATCTGGGTCTCATTGATCAGAAGCATGTGTTGCTTGTTTTCTAAAAAATTAAAGAAATCTCACAGTTACAGCCTCATAAATTTCGATGCTTTGTATTCTGACATGGAGTCGTTTTTTCATCACCAAGGAAGTAGGTCTGATACCACAAAGTTTTTTTGTTTCATCAAGGTAATACATAGCAGAATTTCTGAATCCTTAAATGACAAAGGTATGTGAGCAGTCATAGCAAGGGGCAAAGCAAACCAAGTGACACTTAAATGGAATTGTTTCTATTTAGCAGAATCCCACACTTTTCAGGAGATTAAAAAGCAAAGTGATTTAAAGGTTCAGATGGCTGGAGGACCTCTCCTCTGAAGACACGCTATGAAAGCTGGAGTTGTTCAGGCTGGAAAAGAGAAGGCTCTGAGGAGACCCTGTTGTGTCCTTCCAGTACTTAAAGGGGGCTTATGAAAATGAAGAAGATCAACTTTTTACATGGGTAGATAGTGATGGGACAAGGCAGAATGGTTTAACACTGAAAAAGGAGAAATTTAGATGAGATGTTGGGAGGAAATTCTTTACCCAGGGGGGAGGGAGGCACTGGAACATGTTGCCCAGGGAAGTTGTGGATGCCCCATTTCTCACAGCGTTCAAGGCCCAGTTGGATGGAGTCCTGAGCAATCTAATCTCGTCGGTGGCTTCCCTACCCATCGCAGGGGGGTTTGAACTACAGGCCTTAAGGTCCCTTTCAAACCAAGCCTTTCTAGGATTCTATGAATGTCAAATACCCAAATAACAAATACTATATTGCCAGATTGTCCTGGGGTGACTTTATGATGCCCGCATCCCCAATTGTCTGTTGTGTTTATGCCAGATATCAAGTTCTGCACCTTTAAGACTGGTTCCGAGACCGAAGGGGAAGAAAAAGCAGCGCGCAGTTTGTTTGCAGAGACTACACTTGCTCCCCCGCATCCTTCCTCACAGTGTTATCTGCAGTGGACAGCAGGAGAGAGCTCTCCTTTGCTTTTAGTTAGGTTTTTCCTTAGCTGAGGCAGAGAAGTTCCCCGGGACTGTGGTTTTTCTTTTTGTGGAGCTGTTCGGACCTGCTCTGGACCGAGGGCCCAGAAGAGCAGCGGGAGCTCCGGCCTGCGGCCCACCCGGGCCCGGGATGCGGCTCTCCAGCGCCGCAGGGACGGGTAAGAGACAGCGAGCTGAGCTACACCTCACGAGGGGGACTTTCTGAGTTTGTCCTCTCTTCAGAACGGCAAAAGGTTTTTGTGGCTTAATATTGTTCATTCTTGTGCTGGTGAGTGCTTTCTTTGCCTGTTAAACAAACAGGTTTTTTACACTTTTCTCTAAGGAAATCTTTCCCCGGACCACTTGGGGGGAGGGGCCCCATTCGGAGGTTTCTTCCCAAATTTGCCCTAAACCAGGATACATCAATATGGCATGGTTAATCACCAAAGTACGGCCTACTCACCAAATAACCAGTGATAATATGCTATCACGATTTTAACCTTTATTTGTGTTGTGTGATCTGAAAAGGTATACACGTATTAAATGTTTATCCAGGAAATTTGCAATAGTAATAGTTGACAAAAATGTGCAGTTACTATGATCTTTGTTCCAGGATCACAACAGTAGCAGTCAACCCTAACTGCCATGTACATGAAATAGTACCATAATGGAATAAATAGTGTATTATATCTTTGGATTGTTCATAACAGCATCCAAGCTAGAGTAAATTCTCTTAGCTGAGAGGTGTGCAGGGGTCAGTTATGCCCCCTAATTGTGGGTGCATTCTGTGACATAGGGGAAGAGCATCCTGCCTGGGTGGTGTCTGGCTATGATATGATGTGAAGCTGCTTTGGCAGTCGGGATGGTTGGAGTAATGGAAATACCTGCCTACATTTGTTTTCTCAAAATGCAGAGAAAAGGTTAGATTCAGTGTGCTCTGCTTATACTGAAAAAATATGTGCTAATTATCTTACATATGTGTAGTTGTACTGCCAAGAAACTATACCAGTATAATTGGCAATGGCGGCACCAGCTAATTGTTATTTGCTAGTGTAAACAGTTCAGCTGGAATGGGGAGAACCTGGATAGATGAAAATGCAACATTAGAAACTGCTTCACTTACAGGTGCTCTCTTGCCATACCTCCAAGCATCTAGCTCTGTTTTTATCAGAGCCTGATGGGATCTGCTCTCACATTGCCCCTTCACATTTTGCTTTTTCATGCAGCTGCTTTAAACCAAACTAAGAGGCAGCAGTGGGCAGGTCTCAAGGCAGGGAGGTTTGGGTGTTACCGGTACTGCCTGAGCACACCTGCTCTTGTTGTTTGTGGGTGTGTTGGCTGAAGGGAAAGGTAATGAGAAGTAGATGCTATCAGTTTTACAAAAGGTGTTTTATTTTGATTTGTAACTGTTGGTCATTACCTAAGCTGATAATAGTATGCATAGCTATGTTAAGTCCTGCTAGGCTCCTCCTCAAAATGTCCTTCTTTTCAAACCAGTAAGGTCAGCCAGATCTTCCACTTACTCCTGGTGGCTTCCTGACCGTATTAGTCAGCATATGAAGTGCCGTGTTTTATTCTCATCATAGATTCCTGTTTCTACCATGATAGTTTTGGGGTTTGTTTGTGTTACTGTTGTTGTTGCTTTTGTTTTTAGTTAGTTAGTTTTTTCTTTGTTTTGTTTTTAAGAAGTCATTCTTGTACTGTTTCATTCACTACTATCTCTGGTAGCTGTCGACTGTTCCATAAACAGTTGAGAGAGAAAGGCCAGCTCACACTGAGGTGGACCTTTTTGTGAGGCATTATTGCTGCAGCAGAGTGCTCTAGAGGGCCCAAGGGCTACAACTTGGAGGTGATCTGGATGTATAAATTTTTTTCCTGTTACGCTCTTTGCAATTGATTTTAAATATTTATAAGATACTTTAAAGGAAATACATTCTCTCTGACTAGTTCCTCATCATTCACAGCACTACATCACAGAACATTTCCCCACCCACATTATTTACCATACAAAATGATTGTTTTATTTTTAAAGAGTAAAAGGAAGAGTGGGGAAAAGGGTAAAACTCTCACAATCATTAGCCAGTTTCTATAAAGGAAAACCAAATATAGCTGGTAGCATAAACTCATTCATTTCCTCTTCACCTAAGCTTGTTTTCTACATTTGGTTTTACCAAACTTACATAGTCTAGTGTTTAAACAACTGAAGTTTACGTTTCCTGTCTTTTAAAATTATCAGTCCCATAAAATATAATAGCTTGTTTAATAGTGTGACCTAAAACACTGAGTCCTGTTTAGTCCCATACTGTATTAAGGCAAACAGAAATGTGCTCCTTCCCAAGGGATTCATGGTCTAAATGTGTGACAAGGGAAAAACTGGGCAAGCAGATGGTCATGTACATGTGAAAGAAACAATCAGCAGAGAAACTATATTTGAGTCAGTAATTGTGTTAGTCTTTACCTGACTGGGGATCTGTGTTTGGCAACACAAGCAGAGCCTCAAATTAGTTTTAGCCAATGTTTATGTAACAGAGGGACTGGGCCTGAAATGTCATTTCTCTTGAGAGGTTAAAGTGTCTCTATGTGATCTTGTGCAACTGTGTACTTTGGAGGATGGATTCTTGGGTTCCAGCCCTTCACCTGAAAATCCTTGCTTGTATCCAATGTCTTTTAAAACATTTTACATAGAAACAGCTCTAGAATCTGATCTTGAGATGGTGCTGCCATGGGTCTACAATTCACAAAGTTCCCTTGCTTATACTTTGCTCCTTTTCCAATGGCAGGCTTGGGCAGGATGAATCAAGGATGTGATTTTGATAGCTGTGAGATGTGTCTTAGAGACTGAGGGTCAAACTGAGCTGGGGATCCTAAATTATGATGGAATTCTCTAACTCTTTGATTACTGTATGAAACAATCACTGCCTCCCCCGTGGTTTTGACTGGGAGTTGATGTGGGTGCCGTCTTCTGGCCTAGAAGTAACTTTTTCTTAGATTTCCACTTACAGAATCAACTGATTTAAGCCTGCTTAAATATAAAAGTATTTGCCAGATGTGGATTGTTTCTCAATTGCATACATATATATATATATATAAAGGCTAGTTTTTTTTAGCCTCCTGGAATAATTCAGTTTTTATTGTATCAGTTTTATGGATGCTGTTATCAGTGAGAAATCTTACTTGGAACATTAGAAAAATTGAAAATGCCAGACTGTGAGCATGAAAGCTACAGCATACTGCTGTAGGATTTAGTCTGTGAGAAAAACATGACAAGCCAGAACGTTTCCTAAATATTCTGAGGTGATTTGTTCTGTTCAGCCTGGAGGAGACTTGAGGGGAGTTCTTATTGCACCCTACAACTTCCTCGTGAGGGGAAGAAGAGGAGCACACACTGATTTTTTTCTCTAAGGTGACCAGTGACAGGACCCATGAGATGGCCTGAAGTTGTTTCAGGGAAGGTTTAGGTTGGATGTCAGGAAAAGGTTCTTCCCCCAGGGGGTGGTTGGGCACTGGAACAGGCTTCCCAGGGAAATGGTCACAGCACCCACCCTGACAGAGTTCAAGAAGCATTTGGACAATGCTCTCAGGCACAGGGTGTGACTCCTGGGGATGGTGCTGTGCAGGGTCAGGAGTTGGACTCAATGATCCTTGTGGGGCCCTTCCTACTCAGTTTATCCTGTGGTTTTGTGGTTGTGCCATGTACATCGTCAGACGGTGCCACTCGCAGCATAGTAACACTCTGTACACCATGAAATCAAGCTCTTTGTTGGCCTGTCTGCTGGAAGCTGCTGCCTCTTGTGTTTGCCTGTGACTTCTGTGCAAAAATAATTTGTTGGCCTTCTGCAGCAATTTGGGGCCAAAGATACCAGAAACTTTAAAATATGCTGTTGAAAGACTGAATCTTTAGGTGACCTTGGTGAACAGGAAAAAGAGAGAGAGGTGGAGACATATGTTTTAGATATTGTGAAATTCTTGTAAGTTAAAATAAGAGAATAAAACTTAGGAAATCAGCAAGTCTAAGCAGCTTAACTCCTGTAATTCTGTCATTTTAGCTTATTGAAAACTCTTGGTTGAATATCAGTTCTTTGGAAAGGCTCAGTGCTTCTTTGTTTGATTGTTTTCCCCTGTTGAGTTTTTGGAAGTGGGTATGAAGAGACACTGCTGGAGTTTAGCAGGCCTTTATCCTTTAAGTATGCAATACATTTTTACTTCAGGGAGCAATATTCCGAAAATAGACGTGGTTGTCCATGGAGATTGCTTCAAATACAGGATTGGAGTGTTTTGTGTATATGCTTTTGGGCAGGATTTAGGCCAGGCAGGATATGGGATCTCAGCTCTGGTATTCAACTGGAGCTTAGTTTGCCCAAACATCATCTTGTCCTGAATATTTCAGATGTTTCTGATTTGTTTATATCATATGAAATATTGCTAGTGACAGGTATTGTGGTGGTATTGTTGTCGTGCTCAGAACATCAGCATCTCTTAATACCAAGAAAATTGGATAAAGCCATAAGCAGTTAGAATGAGTCAATGATTCTCTTTTGTAAAAACAAAAGTAAAGAAACCTAAACCAGCAAAACCTTGCCCTCCACAAAAAGAAACCAGCATTAAAAATACCCAAACAAACTCCCCCCCCCCAAATCCAACACATTGACCAAGGAAATTTCTTAAAATTGTCAGGATGTTGTGCTTTTGTGTTTGACCATTCAATGGCATAAGCTGCAGCTTTCTATAGGAAACCATTAAAAGTCAGTGTGCTCTCCCTCTCAAACCAAATTAATCCTTATGTTTTCCAGTTGGTTCTCTTTTCCCAAATCCCCCTCTTTCCCCTGCTTGCCTTCCATTCTTCTTGTTCTTTCCATACCATTTGCCTGCATGTTCACATTTTCTCATGCCATTTTTCACCTGTGTTAACTGTCTTAGATTGATTCAGTTTTGTATTCCCGTATTTCTTCCTTACAGTGTCTTTTTCTAAACTTCAGAGTGGAAATTGGAAAGCTTTTATTTGTTACACCAGGGCATTTATGGGTTGGAAAGAAACACAGTTCTGTTCTATCACTAGTGCTTATCACAGCTGAGCATTGTCATTAGAAAATATTGTGGAGTACTGTAGAGAGAGATGGTTTATGTTGTGGAATGCTGAAGTTACAATAGTGAATGGCCAGTAACTTTTAAGCCTACACAAGGAGGAAAAAAAAATAATCCTACCTTTCCGATTGTACTCCATGGACTGCTTGAAAGATTTGTTTTAAATGTCTTGGTCCTGCAATAATAAAATACTTTGCAAGTGGTTTCTTCATGTGCACAGATAAGTAAGAAGGATACTCTGAGGCATTAACTGTCTACAGCAAACAGTGTGGAAACAGAACAACCTCCTCTTGGTACCATTGTGAATTTTAAATTTAGACAGTGGTCAAATAAATCACGTGACTAGTATGCTCATCCCCTTGAGCTGAACTGGAATGCTAACCTGCTTAAAGTGAGCATAAGCTTTCCTACAGTGGATTAGGACTCATGTGAAGTGTTTAAACAACAACAGTAAAATTAGAAAACTTTCAAATATGCAGTATTATGGGACTTTTTCCCTATGTGTTTTCTTTTTTCTTTTTCTTTCTGGGAGCTAGGATATTTATAGTATCAGTTAAAACTTCATGTGTGCTTGTCAGAACTTCACCCTTTGGATCTTCACAAACTTTGAAACTTAAGAAATGCCTCTGGCATTGCAGTAATGTTCTGGATATTGGTAAAGCTGTTGTTCTTTCAGACATGCGCTCCAGCTAAATGGAAAGCTCAGCAAAATGTTTTGTATTAAGTATTTCTAAAGAGACAAATAAATGAATGAGATAATTTTAGAATTAGAGTATAACAATACTGCAATGCAGATGCTTTTCCTCCTATAAAAATACAAGTATTTTCAGTGTTTCTTGAAATGTGAGCCCATGCGGATTTGTGTGTGCACACAAACCTATGGTGACCATTAATCACTGTGAAATGGGCAACGTATTTTGCTGTGGGTTTTAGAAACTGGGCCGTGTGCTTTCTTTCATTCTCAGCATCTCTCTGTGTGAGTGATAACTTGAAAAATCTCAGTGTAGCTTACATTACAAACCACAAATCCACACAGCGTTATGTTTGCACCGTTCTTGAAACCTGCAAAGCTTTTCTTGTAAGAGAGTGAAATTTTTATTGTCCTTGAGATCCCTTTCTGCAGAACATTCCTAGGATCTAAGCCAGGGTAGTTCATTCCTGCATTCAGCATCCGTAGGCAATGGGGCTGGGGAGGGAAAGTACAAGGCAACAAGGACAGTACAAGCAACATGGTCATCACTGCTGCTGCTCTTTTTTGCTCTCATTTGCTCTCATTGCATGCATACTCTTTGCAATTACAATTTTCAGAATTTATGTATAAACTCTGACAAGTTCCTATAAAATTTCACTATCTAGCTTCCAGGTTGGAAAGCACCCCATGCCATGTATGGAGTTTCATGATTGCTGTTTGCCTACAAATTCAAGAGGACAACACTGGATAGTGTCTGACGCATGGGTGACATTGAGAAGACATTTTATTAAAAGCCTGAAATATGATTGAAAACTAAATGCAGATTTAAGTGGCCTGGATACCTGATGTGACTCATTGCTAAGGAGAGCCTGGGATTCATTAAGCCTTGATTCACTGTGTTGCTCTGTTGCCCTTAGAGCAAGTCACTTAAGTTGGGCTGTATGTCACCATTTCATATCCTTCTCAGAGCTTAATGTTTGTGCTGCACTTTGAAGATTTATAACCCTATTCAGTCTTACTATACTGTTGCAAAGGGTTGGATGTTTTTGTGCATCTGTTAAAGATGTCATCAGTGCTTTGTGTGAAGTGAATAATAAAACTTACGAAGAATGAGTCATGGTGTGTTCCTGTTTTTAACCTTTTATTGGGGTCATTTTATGTCCTTTTTGCATTATTTTTTTTCAATATAGCTATAATTATTCATATAGTTAGAAGATCCCTCCTTTTAATTTTTGTTCAGATCTCTAATAATCTTATTTGCAGTATAATTCTGTCTTGATGTCCTTATTTGTTTTGTGTAAGCCGTGGCCTAAGTATTTATGTGTACAGTGAAAATAAAATGAAAAATAAAATTCATGGTCCATTTATGAAAGGATGGAGACTTCATTTTACAAATTCAAAAGAGATGGCTCATTTAACTAAACTTCCAAGGGCATTCTTAACTGTTGTAAATTCCTTTTGTCTGTTTAACAAATTCTGAAGTAGTAAGTTAGCTATAGGGTTTTCCTTTAATTTATTATTGTTTTTTGTTTGTTTCTTTTGTTTATTCTAGGAAATTCCTGTAATTCTTTGGGAGTGTAAAATGAAAATGCCAGAAAGGAGAGCTGCTGGGAGTCACAGCTGTTGGTAAGTTGTCAGCATACTCCTTATATCCAGTGATAACTGGTTTGATTGTCAGCTTCTGTCTGTTGTTTGTAATTGGCTTTTGACCTCAAGGTAGACAAACCATTATATATTTGTTCTTAAACTTGAGTTAAAATTATTCTTTTTTTCATTGTATTTCGACCTTTTTCCTTTTCTGCTTCCTGATAGTTTGGAGCATGGCTATTAGTCCTATAAATTGCATTCAGACATCTTAATTAAATACTCTTTTTAACATCATCTTTGCTTAGCAACATCCTTTCTGAGATATTCTGGGAACCCTAGTACTTGTCTGGTGTGTAAAACAGTGTTCCTAAATCAAGGTATGTTGCCATATCCTGCCTGCTTCTTTCTTATGTTGTTTAATGGCTTTTATATTACTCTCTATGAGACAGAAACATGAAACCTTATACACCTAATCACTCCAGCTTATTCCACAACACAATTACCAGTGAGACTCAGTCTTTGGAATATGGCTTACCATGCTGGTGCTGATTGTTCAAGTGAATAGTGTCTACATGGTTGTCATGGATCCAAGCAGCAAGTAGCTTTCACATTCCAAAATTACCTGGAATTTAAACAAAATCTTTAGGTGCTCAGAAGCTCATATTAGCATTTTCCATTTCATTTAGTTGCTGAAAACATGCTATCTCAAAGTCATAAAACCAAAATGGAAATGAACTTATCTAAACCTGCTTTGGCATAGACTGTAGGTATACTTCAGATCCCGGGTGTGTTTTCTGCTGAACAAAATTAACCTTTTTCCCAGTTATTTGAGCAGTTATTTCCCTAGTTACCTTTGTGTGTTGCTCTTGAATCTCTTTATAGGCTTTTGGTTTTAAAAGTTGTATTTGTCCTCCACTGGGACGGTGCATGGGGTGCTGCATTCTCTGAGCAGAGTTGTCACTCTGATCCAGCTGTGGTCCTGCTCCATGAGGAGCCCCCACCCTGAAACTTTCAAGCACCAGAAACAGCCTCTCTTTGTATAGTGTGAAGCCCATGAGAGCTTTTCATAAGAAAAGTCTCCCTCGCCCTAAGGATCTAAGAGAACTAACATTTTTTACTCAAAATAATACAGGGCTTAACTCATTCTTTCTGGAAATCATAACTTGGTATTCCAAGCTGAGCTGAAGATCAGTTGGTTGTAGACACTAGGTGTTTTCCTTTGTTGATAAAAATTGTTAGAATTCTGTGCTGTCCCCTCGAGTTTCACCAAATGCTTAGCTATCTGTAGTGGTTTTAATTGCCCATTTAATTCAAGTGCCCTGAGGTTTGCATTCCCTTCATAGTTTCTTTCCTTTCTCTAACAACCTTGGTCCTTGTGCTTTTGTGGTACTATTCAAATATTTTCTCCTCTGTCAAGTCTGTTGTCCAATAACTTTTTTTGGGTTCCTTTTGATGAGTTCAATTCTTCATTGCAATTTAATTTTCAGTGGAACAAACCTCTGATTTCCATTCTCTGTGATTGTGCCCGCCCATGTGTTTCACTATGATTCTTTACATATGGTTGTATTAATGTGCTCTCACTGCATTTTGATGGTAAAATTGATTAACCTTGCTAGGAGTGGATTCAAAGCCTTTAAGATTCTGTTCTAAGTTCAAGAAAAGGAGCAATTTTGTAAAATCAAATTGGAATTTGAAAATCCTGAATTATTTCTATGAATGCCTGGAGTGAAGAAATAATCTTCCAACTGTCAAATCTTCCAACTGCACCCTTCTCTCTTAGACTCTCTAGGGATGAGAAGAAGGAAATGTAGGTAACTATAGTTGTCTTGAGTCTTGGTTCACTGAAGGAATTGAGGAGGAAGATAAATGAATAGTCAGTTTTCTTTACAAAAAGTACATAGGAATTATAATCATGTGGAGGCTGTTTATTCTAGCAAACTTTCTTGAATTTAAATTTTTATATATATATCAGTATGTCAGCTCTTGAATTCTGTCATCACATTACTCCTTGTAAATATCAAACTTGTCACCGACAACGTGAAGAATGTAAGCAGGTAAGATGCCATGCATCAGTTAACATTTCATGAAGATTGTTTAACAATTCTTTGAAATCTGACCGATCTCCCTGATTCATGAAGCACCTTATCAGTAACTGAAAAGGCTCAGGCTATTTCCTGAGTGGTAAAAACAAGCTGACAAAAGGAGAGATCTTGATTCACAGCTGAAAATAGGTTTTTTGAAAGAGCTCTGTGGTCTTGTCAGTTGTACAGGAGTTTTCTGGGAAATTACTATCTTTCTATTAGCTATAACACCTTGGGATAGTGTTGTCTTTTTAGTTGATTCTGCAACCCATTATCATGTGCCCATTCATGCTTAGATGGAGGTTCTTAGTCATAGTCATCTGCTAGTGAGCCCCCTTTGGGTCACTAGTAGAAAGAGTTTTATGTTCTGTTTGCTCCACCACTTTTATTGAACACGCTGGATACTTTTTATTTCTTCCTGGTAACTAGTGATCATGAGTGTTTTAGATGGCAGTATCCTTGTTCCTGGCAGGCTTTCTGCTGTCTGGGCTATGAATCACAACAAAACAAATTTGTCTTATGTTTTACAAAGTGTTGTACAGAATCATAAAATGATTGATTGAAAGGGGGATCCAGAGCTCTTCTGGCCCAGCCTTTCACTCTGTCAGGATAGGTCAATATAGGTCTACAGCATGGTATAAAACATATAACACCCAGGCTTTGTTCATTAATGCATGGAAAGCTTTGATCTTTTTGGTCATGTTGGCAGAAGCAGCATATGGCTCTGCTGGGCTGGTAATGCAATGTCAATATAATCTGTCTATGTTTATGTAGTTTTTTTATTAGTAGAAGTCTGTCAGGAGCCGAGGGTGAAAGTTCAGTACCCAAAAATTTCCACTTCGGTAACAATTTCCTGTTCCTAGCTTGTGTATTAAATGCCTTTTGATTACTTACCTCCAGCTTTCAGCCCCAAATGTGAGCAATCTGCCTCCTGTTTAAAGAATCTAGAAGAAGAAATAAACACACTACTGTATTGCTGCATATTTGCATATATCATTATGTGCAATATAGAGACATTGATATTCCCTCTAGAAGGAAGTGTTTGTGGCAATTTCCCTAGGTCTGTTATTAGAGAAATTTTTTTCTTACTGTAGATTAGACTGTTCTACAGGTGCCACTTTCTCATTTTAGAGTTTTTGTTGTTAGGACAAGTAAAATAAAAAGTAGATAAGAAATGTTTTACGACTGGAACCTCTTGCACCTTTATCCTACAAGTTGCCTGGGCAGGCACAGGGATGTTGAGTACACAGTTTCAGTCGAGACTATTTAGCCAGCACTGAGAAACTATGACAGACATTCTCTTCATGGAACAGGTTTTCTTCCTTTGTAGAAACTGAGGATGTGCAGCCTTTTGTATGTTTAGAATCTGAGAAATCAACCCATCCAGATGCTTAAGAATTAATTAACAAGAGGGAGTGAGCAAAACCAGTTCCTGCAGCTGTCAGTGCCCATAAATCATCTCTGTTTTTACTTTTGAAGCAGGACAAGAGCATGAATTTAATTAATGGGTTTGACTTGCTCTGGAAACACACAGTAGGGAAATCGCCCTACCCACACTTTCCACAGATGCTGTAAACATACAAATGCTATTGTGTATTTACTCCTGAATGCTTTCCCACATCATTGTGCTAGATACAGTTGAATGCCTCAGGCAGGTGGCAAAGCAGTGACTGCAACAAATCCTTGTTCTTTGGACACCCAGATCAGAGCAGCAGCAGGTTAGCTTCTGTTTTCTTGGTTCCAGCCAACTTCTGCTTAACAAAGGCATAGTAATGACTGCTACAGAAAACTTGAGGGGTAAACAAAAGGAGTGGGTTTGTCTGTTTTCCATGATCGGGAATTTAATTATAATATGAAAAAAATACCAAGTAGATTTTTTCTGTTGCTCTGGTTAAAAAAAGAGGAAAATCTCTTTTTTAAAAAAAACTGTCTCTGCAATAGATCACCAGGAATGTCTCTGCATTGTCTGATTTTTATTACATTTTTAGTTTTACCTTATTAAGTGCAAAGAGACACAGAAGGCTGGATCAGACCCCAGTTCAGTGCTGTAGTCAGCACCAGGTACCTCAGAAGGAATTGTGCAAACACCCTTGGTATTACAGGAGCTGGAATTACGTAACATTTACATCACATCAGTCATGGCTTTA
This sequence comes from Cyanoderma ruficeps, assembly GCA_008694505.1. Taxonomy (NCBI): domain Eukaryota; kingdom Metazoa; phylum Chordata; class Aves; order Passeriformes; family Timaliidae; genus Cyanoderma; species Cyanoderma ruficeps. Next base: position 25,333,141 of record VZDJ01007747.1, read on the forward strand.
AGTCTCTTGTGTCTGAAGACTTACATTATCCTAGAACGTTTAACTTGTTGAAAATTAAATTTGATTTTTTCATGTTCACTGTTGTGATGCTGGATAGTGTTTAGGTTTTTTCTATGGAAACTCATTATACTCTTTCCTTTGGCAACAAATTTATAGATGGCAATTTCCCAGAGTTGTTATGCTGGAGGAGGAATTTAGTTTGCTCCTGGGCTAGTTCCTTTTTTGACCTCACTCTTATGTTCCCTCTTATTTATGTTGTTATGTAACAAGATGGCTACACTTTCCCTTTAGTCTGCAAAGTGTAGGATTTCACTGTCTAGACAGCTAGAGGACTTGAAAAAAATGTGTACTAAGAAATCTGCCTTTTTTTTTTATTACGAGGGAGTTATTCAGAACAAGATTATTTGAGCTCCTCTCAAATAATGGATGGGATTTTGGATAGTATGGATGTCTGAAATGTGGATATGATCTCTAAGTAAATTGGAGAATAGTGGTTCTTTATTCAAGTACTGAAACATAAGCTTGAAAATACTGAAAAAATAGTTGAATGTTGCTTTATTTGCCCTATGCACCATGTTGCCTACAAGTGAGAAAGCATTCTGAAAAATGTAGATGCAGAATGGCATTCACCCTCCATAATTGCTTGAACCATGTGATGTTGTACTAAAAATATCAGTTTTTGCTATTTTCTTGTTTTTGTTGTTGCTTAGAGTCTTCTAGGAAAGGATGTTTCTGGGGCTTCAAAGAGAACTGGGCCATTAAAATTCAGAACAGCATTGCCAGATGTGTGGTGAATGCATTTATGAATATTTACCTGGAAGTTAAGATTTGGAGTAAGTGTTAGGAGTGCAAGCCACTGAACATTTGAATCCTCAAATCTCTCTTCTTTCCCTATGATGCTCTCATCCTGACAAAATCTATGATCCTTGTTTTTCAAAAACTCATGCCAAAAATATCCATGACAAATTTAAGTTAAAAAATTCTTCTTCTTTTCTACATTTAAATATTGAAACACACCTATAGCTGCACTGGCCAGACACTGACACCAGTAATTCTAGGAAATACTCATAAAGAATGCCAGGCACTGAGCAACTAGTCTTTGTGTTTGTTATAAGAAAACATTTTTTCATCCAACTATAGAGTAAATATTTTACATTTCTCTTCTCATATATAACATGGTCAATTGAAGATTTTGATATTTTAAAAAATTATTTCAGCTATATGTGACAGCATTTTATAATGTAAAAAAATGCATCATCCTGATTTCATCAAATGCAACTTTGTGTACAGGCCATTTTGCATACCCTGAGGACTTAGGTAGGGCTGATTGGAAAAGTTCATCATCATCCCATCTGCATTACTGGATATTCTCAGTATAGGGGATATAGAAGAGGCTGCAATTCTTCTACTCTTTTTTACCTAGGTTTGCAGCATGTATTAATATTAACTGTAATTTACTGCTCTTTAGCCATCATTGCTGCATGTTCTATTAATGCCTCCTCTGTGGCAGTGGACCTTCCTTCAAGGGGAAGAAACTTGTTTGGTTCTTAAGCTTGATGAAGTTGGACTGTGAATCAATTGTACTTGAGTGTTAAACTTGGGTCTGCATTTTTTTATTACTTGATTGCTGAAACCTCTGACAAATTGAAGGGAAGGCCTTATCCACAATCGTTTCCTGTGTTTAGCTGTTCACAGCATCATGGAATATTTTGAGTTGAAAAGGATCCACAGGGTTCATTGAGTCCAGCTTTTTAGTGAATGGCCCATAAGGGATTGAACCCAGAACCTCAGCAGTGTTAGCACCATGCTCTACCCAACTGAGCCTGGCTAACCTGTCTTTGCATCATGCCAGGAGCTTTGTGGGGATGCACTGGGGGGAAAGGCTTGTTTTCAGCCTTTGTGCTGTAGGGAAAAACACTGAGGATCAGTGCCAGACTGTAATGCTGTGGTGTCACCAAGCAGTCAGAGATGACTTACAGCTGGGCAGAGCCAAGGATGTGCTGTAAGCCTGACCTCATGTTTCCCTGGTGCTCTACTCCCTGCAGGCCCTCTCTGTAGACCTGCTGTGAATCTTCTCTTTGCTTGCCCTTACTGAGAAGCTTGTGTTGTCCATATTTTTACAATAAATCATGTATTTACTGGTGGAGGGGAAGGGGGGATGTGTGTGCTGTAGATGTCTCCTTCCACTGCCTTTTTCATTAAAACTGTCTGATGTGGCATGTACTATCTGATGCAAATATATCCATGTGATTAGCTAGTCTTGCCAGCTAATCTGAGTTGCAGGTACCTTGTTTAGGGCCTATTTCTGTGAACAGTATTCCCAGACACCCTTGCTTCTCCCAGCCTCGGACTGTTTTTAGGCAGTGGTGCCAAACAACGTCTAATTTAGCTACAAAAATTAGTGAGGTTTCTGAAGAGTGTAATGCACTGTCAAAAGCACTTTTGTTGGCAAAGAGCTGTGTGGAGCCATCTTTAGAAATAGGGTCTCCCTCTCATGTTTTTGAAGATGAGGAAATGGGTGACATTAAATCACGGGCTATAATTTAGACAGTGAGAAGTTTGCAGACTGATAAGTAGAAAAATCCCTTGAGGAAATACATTATGTCTATAATCCTGCCAGTCAGAAGATTAGAGAGTCAGTCAAAAACCAACTTACACAAATGGCTTAATAGTAAAGATTGTGCTAATAGAGGTAAGAAATTTAGCTGAAGTCTTTTGCTTAAGGCTTTGAAAATTGGGTGACTTTGAAAAATGGTATTTCTTTTCCAGATGTGGTAGAAAAATGTTCTGAGCCAGAATTAGTTGAACGTGATACTCCTATTGCAACATTAGAAATAATTGTAATTACTTAAATTTGTGGTTGAAAGTCTCCCAGTGTGCTTAGCTATTGGTTATATATTTGGATAACATATGTAGCCTTTAGGGCTCAGATTTCAGGGTGGGACTTGTTAATTTTAATTTGTAATTGTGTGAATATTATATTGACACATTAAAGAATGAGCCAATGTGTAACAGAGGTGCTTCAGATGACATTTTGAATCCTTAGAGCTCATCAGTCATTGTTATATACATATATATATATATGTATATAATCCTACTCCCTGTAGTTAGTGTGGAAAGTCCTACACTACCAAATTTAGTTTTTAATAATGTATATTCCTCTAGAAAGATAAATGAATTGCAGTGGTGGCTGCTTCTTCCTGCTGGTTTTGGTAGGGTGCATCTTTCTTTTTGAGAGTGAGTTTTTCTTGAGAGGGTGGAACCAGGTTTTGTCTTGCTTCAGAATTATGAAGAGTGGAACAAATGGATGCTTATTCTATAGCTGACATACATTTAGGTAGCTCATCTTACATCAGTAATCGGTGCAATCAACCCTTGCTAAAAATGACACATATATTTGGTTTACTATTTGTCATGAAATACTTGCATCCACAGTGTGAACACTCCTGTCACATCTATGGGGTGGGGTTTGCAATCCAGGGGAGTTTGGCTGACAACTTCCTGGTGTGTGCATCAGAGCAGCAGGAGTACTTAGTCCTGGAGAGCCAGGACTGGAGCAGGTGTCAGTGAGGTGAAGTGTTAATATGAGGCTTACTCAATGTTTACTGATTTTCCCGAAGTTCCCCAAGTTGGGTGTGGGAGGTGTAAAGCTGTACCCAAAGGCCAGAAAACCCCACTGCCAAAGTAGTCAATGGCTCTATGGTTTTCTCCTTCTGATTTCTGTGCATGCAGAGACCAGACTGTGGTGGGGCACAGTTCTCTGGGTGAAAAACACAGGAGTTTTTTGTTAAAATTTAATGTTCACATGAGGGCCTAAAAGGCACATAAAATCCTGCTGAAGCTAGCTTATCCTCATCCATTTGACATTTCTAGCTTTAATGTTGGCATTATTTTCATCCTCCAGAAAAATTAAAGTTCAGGAGGCGGCATCAGGTGGCATCAGCAGTGAGTCCTCTAAGCAAACCAGGAGTAGCAAAGATGAAGATTTTGAAAGTCATTTCAGCAAAGCAGACAGTAATGAAGAAGGTTTTCAAAATGAAAACAGTTCCCTAATGTGGTCTCTAATGCCTTTTCAAAGTGGGTAGCAAAGGTATTTTTCAGACAAGCTACTGCAATTCAATTAGACTGACCTAATTTTCATTTCTTCTCTTTCTCCTACAGATTTCCACACTGATACAACAGCTTTCCTAAAATCATGTTATGGCTTGGAAGGGATTTGGCTACAGCCCTGTTAATTGACAGAGTTTAAATACGGGAAATGTTCCCTATAGCTTGCCTAGTCTGTGTGCTCATTTGAGCTAAAAAAAATTAAAAGGGTCTTTTTTGATTTGGGCAGATGAAACTTTTTATAAGGAAACTAAGCATTGTTGCAGCCCAGGGCAAATGCTACTGGGTGGGACTTATGCAATATATATATATAGTTTTTCAATTAGGAGTAGAGATTATAGGCCCACTCTTCTATATTTATATCATTCTCTTTGTGCTGACTGTTCACAGTGACACACTAAGTGGCACAAACTCTCACTAAACACCTATAAACTCAGTCGTGTGCATCACATCCCACAGTTAGCAGAATTGGTTATGCATTTAAAGCAGCTTTATCTAGAAATAGAAATTCTTTCTGGGCTTCCTTCAGCAGCTTCTGTTTTCTTTATTTAGCCTAATTAAATGCTGATTTAAAATGCACTGATGACATTAAATAAGATTATGGAGTGATGGTTCTAGGTTCCAAGCCTTTAAAGAAATAAAAGTTCTTTTCAAAGCATGAAATTATTTTTTCTTGCAACTCACTCGTTAATTTAAAATCGCTAATCCCATGAGACTGACAATCCAAGCAACTGTTTAAACCTGAAGCCTCTGGAAAGCACTCTGCATGTGATGCTGTACAAAAGGATCAAAGCTTGGCTAGGTCAAGCTATATTGAAACATCTGTTGTTTGGGTTTTCTTTTTTTTTTTTTTCATTTATTACCTTTTCAGATACTAGAAAGTTTTTCTAATGTGAAAGAAGTGTGGAAACTTGGGAAATGATGTCTCCATAGGCAAAGCCTAAGAAGAAAGAAGCAGGTGGCAAACATTAATGTGAGGGCAATTAGCTGTATGTTTTGGGTGAAGCAATGACTGGGGAGAAGAGCTTTGTGATTAACAGGCCTGACCAACTCCCAACAGTCTGGCTGTGCTTCCTGCTGGCACTGCCTGCCTGTGCTCGCTGTTCTAGATGTGGGTGCACTGCAGGACTGGTCCATGGGACACAGCTCTGGTCCAGCTCCAGCTGCAGTCAAGTGCCATTCCATAGCAGAACAATTCACAGTTCCCTGCCTAGCTGTATGGGATATTAGTTTTTTTTATGCATGAGACACTGCCTAGCAAAATCTGTTTTGTTGTCTTAAGTTCTGTTACTGGGCTTGACAGCCGCATGCTACTGGTAGATCCCTTCTGTCTGAGCAAGGCAGTTTGACAGCTGCATTCCAAAGCAACTTAAAGTTCACAAACCTGATGTTTCCTTGACTTTGGAGAGTCCCTGCTGCCCTGGGTGAGCTCTGAGCCACCTCGTGAGTTCCTGTGTAGACACTAGAACCCACTGCTGCTAAAGCCACATGAGGCAGTGGTCACCACAGGTTGTGCAATAACCTCCTGATGACACCCATCATTTGGGATTTCAGGTACCTGCAATTGTGTGCCTCCCAAACCCAAGGGGTTTAAAACCCAGAGCATTTATTTCTCACGGATAATGTATTTAATAATAAGCAAGATGGGATTGGTTTCCAATTCTTATTCTCCCTCAAGTAAGAATGTGCTGGAAGGCTGGATCCAGTCTGGAACAGTCTAGGTAATCTAGAAATGTTTAAATATGGTATGTGTTATAAGGTGTCTCTGGGACAGCCAAAGCAGCAAGGCCTTTATCCCTTTTGCTACTTGTAGATGCTGCTGTAACACAAACAAGGAAATGCTGCAAACCCCTGATGGTAGCTCAGAGAAAAGGCACCTGTAACCTCCTTGCATGGGGAAATGCTGCAGGAAGGGAGGGAGGCAAGCCCTGAAGTATAATGGGAGCTGGGCAATTGTATGCTGTGAGTAACAAACACCTCAGAGTCTTCCAGGTGTCTCACCTGGATGCTTCAAAAAGGCCATTCATGGAAAGCTTTGTGGCAATCAATTGCAATCTTGCTTCCATAAGGAGATCTTCAGGCCTCCTGGAAAGGAAAGGAAGTGCCTGGAAAAAGTATGGTAGACCTCAGGCTCTGTTTCAGGCAAGACTTTCTTACCAGGTCTTTCAAAAAAGTTTATTGACATGAAGGCTGAATCATATTTGTGTTGTGTTTTTCTGCATTAGAAATACATTGTTTTTCAATGCGAGAAAAGTGAATTGGCTCAGTAAGGAGAAGATTGTCTCAAATCAGGCGTTTCTAGCCTTTGTTTTCCACATAGGTGTGTTATTTTTCCCATGGGAGGAAAGTACCAAAAGATCTCTCTGTGTGGGAAGGTGGCATGGGACGAGGGTGAAGCTAGTTCTGCAAACATGCTTATTTCAAATACCATCCTAGAGAAAGGCTGCAGATTTTTGGAGACTGGGCTCCATGTGGTAGGTGGGAGGGGGTTTCTGTGCTATTGATTAATTTCAAATTGTGTGGGATTTTCCTGGCATAAATGCATATGATCTTTGCCAATTTAAACTTAATTTTCCTTCTGTCAAAGGAGCTGCAAAAACTCCTGTGTGAGGAGGATATTTTGGGGTGAAGGACTTCAGTATCTGCAGGCCTTGATGGAGTTAATCTTTCCATTGTTTGGGAGAAGGAGCATGACTTTTCCTGGGCAATAGTGTATTTACTCATGTAGTTTCTTTTGCAAGACACTTTCTTTTCTAGAGCCTTACTCAGGAAACTCTGTACAGAGCACAAAAGGCTTTTTAAATGTATGTTTGACTATTACCCTCCTTACTGGGAATGTCATGGAGATGAGAAAAACCCAAGCAACCTGAATAAAGAACAAATCCTGCAGGATAGCATTAGACTTGTACAGGTTGGGAAACAGAAGGCCAAGTCTAGAAAACAGGAGGCTCTTGATGGACTCAGTCCTTGGGTTAGAGAATTTGTGCCACTATCTAGGTAAGCTGTTCAACCATGTTAGCACTGCACTGCACTCTCAGTTCTGTAGACAGAGCAGTATTGCAGGCTGTAGGAATGTGAGATAAACTAGACTTGTAGTGGCCAAAAAAACAGTCTGTTGTACTGAACAAAGAGATCTCAGTCTATGATTAACTTTATTTCGTGTCAAGAGCAGAACATACAAATCTAGGCTCTTTCATGGCATCGTAGTGAACAATACAAGCCCTGTAGCATGAGCATACCACTGCTGGATTATTTGTCCTAAATGTACTTTAGAGAAATTCAGGTTTAATTTATGCTAATGAATATTCATTTAATGCAGCTGTTACAACAGTGCAAACTGCAAAAGCAGTAAGTTTGCAATAAGCCATACTCCTGGGGCTCATCTCAGATACTGGCTCATGAAACTATTTCTTTGCACATTTGCCTTTATGCATCAGACTAGAATGGCATAGAGAGTGGAAAAGGATTTCAGAAAATAAGAAGAATCAGTGGCTTACAAACCATAATTGTTTGACAGAGGCAATTTATATGTATGTAGCAGCTTAACAGGCTAAAGAATCAACTGATTTGGGGGGAAATATGAAACTTTAACTTCTTGAAAAGGGCAGATAGAACCCACAGGGAAAAGAGATAATGTTGGTTTCACAGTTTCAAAGAAAATGCATAGAAGAAGAGAGGATAGAAGAAAAAAATGTATTTTCTGTAAATGTGGCTGTAAGATTTCAAGTTATAACTGGATTTTCAAATTGGAATGCAAACAGAAGGAAAAGATACTGAAACCTGTTTATAAACAGCTTTAGTTTGCAGCGTTACACCCTTGGTTTGTTACTGCTAGCCCAAAGTGACTCCTACACAAAGGAGTAGGTATGACCCACAAAGCACATTCTATAAATTCATTGTTCAGACAAAACCTATATTTTTCTGGCAAGACTGAAACAGAAGATGATGAATTAACAGCTTGGCCACTTGCCCAAATTCATAGCTTCTAGAAGGTCTGAGAATCAGTCAGCTGTGCACAGGGCACAATGTTTGGGCTAAGGCACACACAGAAGAATGGATTTTGAGAAGTGAAAGTAAAACCTGGAGAACAATATACTTGGTGCAGAAGAGTCAGGTTTGAAAGAAAAAAATGATTTTGCTAATTTTAAAAAACAAACCTCACCAAGTTGTCCTGTATGGAAACAGTGATAAAAAATAATTTTATCACTTTCTTCATTATTCTTTATCCTTGTTGCTTTTTAATTGGACATAACATGAAATCCAGGTAGTAATATAGCTGGCATTGTGATATCTGGAGAAGATGCTTTCCTCATCAGAAGAATTTTACATGTTGTGAGAGCAAATTTATTTTATTCTGTGAGCAAAATAATAATATATTGTTAATTATGTTAGGTATTGGTGGTCCACAGTTCACATAAATGCCTGGCATGTTAGGGGCACCAACTGTTTATAATTAGGTATTTCAGTGAATGATAAGGCTGGGATGTGCCTGGCTCAGGCTATTATTTCTGAGACAATCTTGCAGCCTGTAATCTAGAACTGCTTAGGTCTAGACACCTGTGGGGACGAAATATGTACACTAAAATTAGGAATCCTTCTAAAACAGTATAAGCCGTGTAAGTCAGCTTCCTTATCAGATTTTATCTGTGTCTTCTCTCATATTAGACATAGCCTGAAAGATACTTAAACACCTGATGCATTTATTTTTCCTTCACCTTTTTTTTTGGGTGGGGGATGGTGGTGGTGATGGAGTGGGATACGTCTTTTCCCCCAGTTCCACTGCTCAAGATGTTTCTCCTACACAATGCTGCTTTTACATAACAAGTGTGGGAAACATACCAGGATGCTTTTTTTAACCTCCTTGTTCCTGAACATGTCGCATAAAGACTGGTCAGCAGAAAGTAGAAAAGCGTAGTTACAGAAGACTGTGAAAATGGAAAACAAACCTTTTAAAACAGAAAAATACTCAAAAACAATTATAAGTCACACTCAAAAATTTTCAAGTAACGACGCTGATACACTACTTTTAATAAAAGCCCTTTTATGTAGTATGACTTTTTCTCTTGCATGAGTTCTTTTTGATTCAAAGGGTTTTTCTTTCTTTTAAATACAGCACTTTGATTAAAGTGTAAAGCATAGAGATAATTTAATCTAGAGCTCTTTGGAGTGCAGGTGAACTTCTCCATTTGGTTATTTTAAACCAATTTCCTTCACAGACATTGAGTGATAGTGGGTAGCTAAGGGAAAGATTAGACACAACAATTTCATGAACGAGAGCAAAGAGCTTTTATGTTATCAATACAGTAACTTATTTCTCACAACAAGGCAGATCCAAATTATTGACCACTGTGTCAAAAAGTTCCAAATGTTGCTAAAATGTGATAATGGTGAGATAGCAGTGAAACACAGCTGCATTTCTGTAGTATTATTGAATTGCTGATCTTGATTGCATTTGCAACATTTTTTAGGCTCTCAGTGAAAAAGTACTTGAAAACTATAGGAAAGGATTCACTGCCTTAAAAGACAGTCTGTCTGGCATCAAGATGGCTTAGTAATTTTTTTTTTCCCTTTAATCCTGTGCAAAAGAATGGGCTATATTCAAAAAAATTATCAATGAAGATTGTGCTATCAGGTCTAATTTGCTGGAGTGTGTTTTGCCTGTGGATTTGTTCATGATGCTGTAATGCTGTGTGCTAACACCAGGCTGACATTTCCAGCAGAACTCCTTGTTCCAGGGACTATAAATGGTGTGCCTCAGGTCACACTGTCATAAAGCAAATATCTGCTGCTTGTGTTGAAACTTTATTTATTGGTCAATCTGACATATTGCCCTGTGACGAGAAAGTCACTGGGTTGGATTTCTAAAGAGTGTTAGTCTCTAGAGGCAGATTTGGCTCTTAGTGTATTTGAGAGACTTGGATTCAAATTCTGCCTCTACCCAGAGATGGGGGCTGATTTACCTCCCTGCTTCTCAAACCTGGCCTTCCCCCACATGGAAAATCTGGGTAGCTATGTGCTCTGGAACAAATAATTTCTCTCTCACTCTCCAGGAGGAAAGTCCAGTCACACTGATATTTGTGGTGCCACTGTAAAGCTTTATTGTGGAAGGATGGAAGGGACATGAAAGAAAGCTGAGACTGTGGTTTGATGGATAACTGGGTGCTGGTAATTGGCTGTGAAAACAGCAAGCTGACCTTTCCTTAGCATCTAGCTTTTTGCCCTTGGCTTTCCTCTGTTTTCTTAAACTGTCTTTGATTTTTGTCTTTTTTCTTAAACTGTCTTTGTTTTTTGATCATCTGTACCCTAGTAAATCCCTATGTTTTTGCTCTGTATAAACAAAAAATGAATGGAAATATTTTATACAAGGTAATTAATGGGATAATTGCACTGAGCATTAGTTTTTAATGTATATTGGTAATCTGTGTGCATTCATCCAAAGCAATGAAAAATACTCACAAGTGATTTTAATATTAAAAGAGATGTTAAAGACAAAAATTGGACATGGTAAATGGTGGTAGCTCCTTGAGCCCCTGGTAGCCTTCCATTCAGGGCTGATGGCGGTAGTTTTTATTTCATTTACACTGAAAATGAAATCTTATGGTATTCTTGGTGTTTATCCCTTTATCTACATATGCCCCTGACAAGGTGCCTGGGAGCTCAATCTGTATTATCTTTTCTGTGCAGACATGGCCTGTTCACTACTGGTGTTCAGTGGGGACATGCACGTACTCTGACAACAAAGTTCAGGGCTGATACCGAGCCATGCAACATCTGCTAAATTCACATGGGGAAAGGGAATATAAAAACAAATACACAAAGGGCACACATACTGAGATGGTAAATATTGTTTTTTCCATGCCACGCCCAAACCAGAAATAGAGACAGAGGAGGCCTTAACAAAACTTGGTTCAGGTTCCTGACAGCTGACAGTAACTGCTTGTTTTCCCCTGAGCTGTAAGTGAACAAGACCAGCTTACTTCAAAAGCATGAATTAGCTTGAGACTTAGGCTTTTTTTACTCTGAGTAGATCAGAAGTAGATGAGAAGAATAGCTCCATGAAAACATGTAGTATTAAAGTCATGTTAATGTGATTGCTATCAAGCTTGTTTGCCATAAGAGAGGGAGAGTGGATAACACTTTCTTTGGAAGTAATAAGGTGCCTGTACTGTAGTGGAACAATATGGATTCACTGGCTGGGCAAGTGGAGCAGCTGGCAAAGGAGCAGTCCCAGGACTGGGAGGTGCCCAGGCACAGTGGGCCTGGGTCCTGGTGGGGTTGTTCTGCCCCAACTTGGCTGTGGGAAGGAGCACAGGCCAGAACAGAGAGGAGGAAATTGCTGGGTGGCTGTGCCAGGGCATAGGTGGTGCTTCTGCATCCCAGGCTGTTGCACAAAGCTGAGGTGTTTAATAAGGTACATAAAACTGGGCACTCCCAAATCTACTGCTGATAAAACAGGGTTTCAAAGTGGCTGTGGGTTGAAGGGGGAAGGGAGTGTAAGAAGTACAGTCCAGTCAGCACATACAGTCATTGTAATAAATTTCATGGGGAGGGTAGGTAGTCAGGGGAGGAACAAACCTGCAGTCTGGTGGGCCCTCAGGACTGTGGACATGTGGCTCCACATGGCACATTTGGGTCACTCCCTGCCTCTCCTGTGTGAAAGCTGCTGTCAGATACTCTGCATCAGAGTGTATCATAAGAGGACATCAATGCTAACCTGCCTGGAAAAGTGCCTTAACATCCAGATACACCTGCTCTGAACATGGCAGATTGGGCAGATGTGAAATAATCTGTTTTGTTATGGTCTGGAGAGTTCCTGTCCAGCACAGGAAAAACTGTGCTGCTGTCATGCTGTTTCTGTTGGCAGCACTGTGCTGGGTAGCACCAGCACCACTTGCATCAGGTTATTTCTTTTCTGTCCTCTGCTGGCAGCATGAGGATTTGATATGGTTCCCACTGGAACCAGTGAGAAGAGTTCCCCGGGTGGACTTCATACTGAAAGGGTTTTCAGTCATTGGGTGTGTGTTATTCTTGACATGGGGTACACTTGTGCTTGTTACTCAGCTCCTTCAGAAAAGCAGATTGCCTGCAATAGCAATAGCAAGGCATTGGACCTTGTATACATAAAATCATACAACTAACTGCTCTTTAATAAAAAAACATAACTATATTGAAAAGCTGGAAGTGGTGCAAAGTTGAGCCAGGTCAAGCTGGTAACATTAAAAAGAGTAAGCCCCAAGAAGTCTTACTCTTCCTTGCTATCCTAAATGGAAAAGTACCTTGTGTGAATTAATAATAGAATATTCAACCAGAAATACTTTTCTAACCAGAAAGCATCTGTGCCTTTGCAGCAAACATCTGTGATAAAAGTGGAAAAAGGGAGTTAAATAAACTTGTATAAAAATGGCAGACAGAGAAAAAGTCACACCAGAAAAAAAACAACTTGGGCCTTTTTTCCCCCTGCCTCCTGCTGTAAGTGATTAAATGTTTGGTCTCCACACAATATATTCAGTTCTTAATAAAATTTTAAAGTTTCTCTGTCTAAGTGAAAGTGACCTAGAGGAGAACTCATAGGAAAGTTGCTGCTTTTTTTCCCCCCCTTTCCAAAAATCCCTTTTAACCTTTCTACCGTAACTCATTTATTTTGTTCATTTTTATATCAGACTTTCAGTTCGTGTTTTATACCTTATTCTCCTCAGCAGTACATCCTACTTGCTAGCACTTTTCTGTAGGTCAGCAAAAAACAACAGTTTTTATGAATCATTGCTTGGGCATGAAGTTTTGACATTGGTTCTCCAGCATGATCAGGTGTGAAAGGAGGTGCTCCTGGTTAAATAGTGGTGGGATTTGGCCATCCCTGGTTAGCCATGCCCTCCCCGCCATGAGTGTTGTGTGGAAGGCATGGGCATACTCTGCTGACAGGTGATCAATATAATCCTTAGAAAGACAGGGTCTGAAGGAGAAATTAGAAGTTCCCAAAAAATATTTAATGCCTGACTATATTTCATCACGTTTCAGTGGGTTGAGTGTTTCACCACCCCTTGTCCTTTGTGAAACAGTATCAGTGAAAGATGTAGACAATGCTGAGGCCGTGTTTAACTGGGTATAGTGCAAACACAGCAACAGACCATCCCTTCCTGAAAGATGTGAAGAAAGTCTTTCCTTAGCTTTCATTCAGTGAAGTCTGAGAGCAAATACTTTTAGCAAGTTTGTTTCCTTGAGGTCAGGTACAGACAATAGTGTGGTTAGAGAAGGGCCTCAACGCTCAAAAATGTTTGCCTTGCATGGTGAACCACTTTTATCCAGGCTTTCCAAGGAAGAGAGTCACCATTCCCTTCACTTGAAGATTTGCTCTATCTTCCCACATACCTAGAGCTGTGCAAAAATCATCGGGTTGGCTTTCAGTATTAGCCTTAAATGTGGTACAGGTTCCCTGAGATCTGCAGACTGGAAGATCTGGATTGCCTTTTGATCAATGCTTGTCTTAGCTTTGAGGTAAAGAGAAAACTATTCTAAATTTCTGATAGTGTTTTGATTTTTATATTTGTTTGGGTTTTCCCAGAATTCTAGAGAAAAATTCTCCCTTAGGTTTCCAATTCTCATTTTCCAAGAACCTCTCTCTTCTTTTGCTTATGAGCAGGAAATATTTGATTTGTGTTTCTTCCCTATGAAACAGCATTACATTTGGTTCTATATTGATGTGACAAAGTAAGAAAATAGGTTGGTTTTTTATCAGAAAAAAATAAAAGGTAATAATTAGAGCAGTACAAATTTCTGCACTAAGAGTAAAATTGTGGGCATAAAAAAATATCTGAACTACTAGAGAGCTTGACAGCAAGTGCCTCATTTGTATTCTTTCTTTAGGAAAGGAGTTAAGGAAGGCTCCCTCTCATTCAATGGCCACTGTCTTTTCGGTTACAGAGTTAACAGTGCATTGTACCTTCCCCCCTACAAAGACACTTTGTGCAATTAATATTCAACAAATTTAACTACTGAGCTACGAAACTGGTTTGCCACGACGCACACAACTTGTACAAACATTTCTTAGAAGAGACTGGCCATGGCAGGCTGCTTTTCATGTTACAGGTGCAATGTTCCTCTCAGTGAAACTTGTGAGTGGCGGTTTATTTGGGAGCTGCGGTGTTCCTCTCCTCCCCTGAGTTATAAATGTAGCTTAGCAAATAATCCCCTTATCTACAACAGTTTCTAAATAGATTTTTGTAAATAATATAGGCTCAGAAGTCAGTTATATTAAACTTGGAGCAGTTCTTTTTAAGTGTAGTGGTTTATTGCTGCACTCTCGTTGACATGGTTGGGAGCTGCTCTGTCAGGACGTTGGTACACTGAGTTTGATAAAGAGATACTTCATAGCTCAGGCTGATCTAGGCTGTGCTTGGGTCAGCCTTTCTCAGCATGAGACATACTATGTTTCAAGATGAGCACCCTGAAAGTGAATGACAATTTTTTGAAGTGCCACTGGTATACTTGTTTGGACTAAAATTTATTTTAAATACTGGTAATGACAAACCCCATTTTTTTTCCAAAGGAAGTTGAAAGCTTATTTAGAGCAAGTTGCTTCAGGTATTATTATTCTCCACTCCTTTCAGTATCTCTTAGCATTATGTGAAAACAAGAAAAAGAGATGTGTTTTATAGAATGAACTATGGAAAAATTACATTGCTGGCAATCAACACCCAACCATTGTAGGAGCAAAACAATAAACACTGCTTGCTTCTTTTGAGCAGTGGGAATCCTCAGGATATGGCAATCCTATGATGCACTAGAGATTTGTTAGTTAATTTGGATTCTGTAACCCTCTAGAATGCAGTCTTTAACTAAATTCCTGTAAAGGTATTAAAACCCAGATTATTTAGAACAATTTCTGGAAACAGTTACAGTTTTAAAAAAATTGTGATGAGAAAAAGATCTCTGTGATAAAAGTGCTAACACTATAGCCTGGAAAACTCCTTCAGCACAAATAAAAAAAAATTAACTCCTGCAATATTGCTGGTAATTGTCAGTGCAACTTTATCGCCCCACGTGAAAACTGATATGCTTTAATGCAATTTAAAATCTCAATTTAAAGAAACTGTTTTTAACTGACTTTCTTCTTACTCTATATTTTGCAATTTTATTCTCCTTTTATGGAGCACTGTAGGATTCCCCATCTGTCTTTCATTTGTTTTTGTAAGATTTTGTTTTTAAATGTACCAAATTCTAGGAGAGGAATTTAGAAATCATGTAAATTCATGGAGGAAGCCAAATCCGTTAAAACACACTTGGATTAGTGACTGAAACAATGTGCAATTCACTATGTAAGGAAGTTAGAAGAGTTCTAAGTCCCTTAATTTCAGACATCAAAGACGTATTAACTGCTCCTTCACCCCACATACTCCAACCCAACAAGTTTAATAACTAAGAGATCTTTAAAAACACTGCTTTTTAAATAGGTTTGGCTTAAAAATTGTTTTCTTTGGATTTCCACTGAGCCAACTGTATTTCTGAGTGTAAAAACAATCTTGACTCTACAACAGGTGGAACAAGTGAGATCAGATATTTTCAGGATAATGTTCTTAGACCGTTTTGAAAGGTAAAAAAGAGAGTACAAAATATGCCCTGTAAACAGTTTCTCTAGAAAGCACAATGTTACAAGTTTAAAAGAACTTTTCCTACCTGTAGCTTTTGTGTGGATCAGGAAGTGTAGCCTTTCCTGATTACGATCTTCCATGGCTTAGCTTGGCTTCTGCATTTGAATGTTAAATATGTCAGAATGCCTTGTTTAGCTTGGGAGTTTGCATGACCTCTTAATGAGACACTGTAGTTAGTGTCATTGGGTATTAAGGCATCATGTGACTCTAGATGAAAATAAAATCCTTTAAAGTTTGCATTTAATACTTCCTAGAATCTGTAACCCTTTACCTGCAAGCTGGATAAAAACCTGATAGAACTCACCGTTTTCTGGCCAGAGTTAGAAAAAGGAGAAGCGGAAGAACACGTGCCAAATAATTCCTTTCCTCCGGGACAGTCACAACGACCACAACAAAGCCAGAGCCTGTCAGCGTATTCATACTGCCATTTGCATATTCTTAAAATTAAATCTCCCCATATCACAAACACTGCTGAGGGGATTTGGCAAAAAGTTCTTCTGTTACATGTTGTCTGGCAATGACATTTATTCCCCGCTGTTTTGTGTGAGTCTCTAAAGAGAAATTCAGCTCTGAGGTGCATTTGCAGGCAGGCGTTGAGTCACATTTACCTGTGAAAGCTGCTGACTTCTGTGGAGTCATTTTGATTTGAGTGTGGTGTTTCCAGAAGTGATATGAAAGACGTTCTGTTGCCACAACCAGTTGAGAGAGTTTTCCCTGTGCAGGAGGAGAGGTTTAAGTTAGGCAAGCGCCTGGGTCATGTGTGATCTTTAATATATGTCGATATACCTGGAAACTGTAAAACAAACCTCCTGGAAAGAACTGGCACTAAGATTGCATCACCTAACTGCCTGTGTCGCAGCTGGGGGGTGCAAAGCAGGATTTACAAAGCCGTCTCAATAGTACAAATAGTACAACTAAATCTTTTTTTNTTTTTTTTTTTTTTTTTTTTTTGTGCTGTTAAGCCTCACAGAAGCACTTACATGAAGTTTGGCTGCTGTATTGAGTAGGCGTGCTGTTCTCACTCTCTCACTCTAAATAATGCTGGATTTACAGTTGCCTCCCTGCCTTGCAGGGATTGCATCCTCACCTTCCCTGTGGAAGGAGGGTGCTGGATTAAAATCACCAGGGGCTTGGTTTGCCGTGCTGTGCTTCCCTCTGCAGCGAGCTGAAGCCGAGACTGTCAAACTCTGTCAGCAGTGGGCTGGGGCAGGCAGGTCCCGTGCCCGGGAGCAGGGACTCAGATGCGACTCCTGCTGCAGGAGCCAGCACACGTAGGGGGTGAAACGTCATGTGCCAGCAAAGAAATTAGTAAAAGCTGCTTTGGATATTCTTATTTTAAGCAGACAACTATGTCATAACGTGAAGACCAAGCATCACTTGCAGGGTATGAGCTAGCGTGCTGCAGAGCTCTGCAACAGGTCTTTGGCACATTTTAAATATTTTTCTCCTGCAAACGATTAGTTTTAGCTGAAAATGGACTTCAAGAACTAGGAAGTTTCTTAGTACAAAACCTTCGCTAAACTCTCCAAAGGCTCTCTGGTCAGTAAATAAAGAATTGCCAGCCTAACATATCCCGAAGATGTGAGAGAAGATGAGGGAGGTGGGAGATGAAGATAGTTTAGGGCTCCCTCTACAGCATGGATCTGCAGCTGTGAGCAGTTCTGTGCACAGGACCGGGCTTATGGCCCTGCCCAGCCGGAGGTCGCCCCGTGGACAGCTCTGCGGTATTTTGCCATTGTAATTGCGGGTGCTGGGCTAATGAGGTGGGCTAACAGGCCGAGAAACGTCCCAGTCCAAAAACTGGGTTTAAGCCAGGAGGCCACTCTGAGCAAACACAGAGGCTGCCTTCCTCCTTCTCTTGGTGCTTGGCATCCTTTTCAGACCCCTTCCATGGCTGCTGTATTTTCTGTTGTTCCACAGACTGTTCATTCTTGAAATTTCTCGAACCAATACCCGGTATTTCTTTTGTAGTAGAGAAGTTCTGCCCCAGCCCCTGCAATCCCAACCGTGCTGTGCCTCATAAACCTTTTCTGTGAGTATGTGTGAACTGCTGCGATCTTTTTGGGTTGATTGCCTGACAGGTTTTCACAGATGTGTCCTGCAGGAAATGATCACTTGTCTCACCAATCCACAGTGCTTGTTCAAAAACACAGGTGTGACACTTTTTCAAAGGAAAAGTAGTTGAGACATTCAGCCTTCAGAAATCCTCTTTTCCTTCTAATCTCATTCTGGTACCTTAGTCGACTGTTTTGGCTGAGGTTTTCTGGAGAATGTTCCTGCTGAGATAGAAGGCTGCCTCGATAAATTGCAGCCTAAAAGGCTAACTTTATGACTTCATATGCGATTGTCAATGCGATAATTCAGCGGGAAGTGGTGGGCAATTTACTAGTAAGAAATGGGATAATGTAGACAAATGGCATCAAACTATCCAGTTGCTTTGGGGATATTTTCATCTGTGCTACAGCATGTCTCGATTTTTGCTTCATCTCTCACCTTGCAATTCTGTGTATTACACTTTAAATATTCTAACTAGATCTATTTTAGTCTAGGAGCTTTCTCACATGCACTGAAATGCATGTGTAATCAGAGATGTAGTAGGAGAGCAGGCAGATGATTTTATTTATACAGTGTTACGTGGTGAAAGCTCTGACAGTGGGAACATGTAAACATGCCTTAAATCCATTTCTGTACATTCCCTGCTGAGGCTGGAGAGGAGACCAGTAAGCTTCCACCAAAAGAGCAGGTGCTGCAAATGGAGAGTGTACTATGGCTGGGAACACATCAGGGGCTTTGTTGAGCTGGGATGGGAGCTTCACCCACCCTGGCAAGCAGGGACAGCATAAGTCTGGGATGACAGGAGCTTGGTAGGGGCAGATTTTAACAGTCACTTGTGATTTTAGAAGCATGTTATACTGGACTGGAAACATTCCCTCACAATCTTCTGCTTATTGCCCTCTGCTTTCAAGTGAATTGAGCACTGTATAGCTTGTCCTTCATAGTGAAAGACCCTTTTTCACAGAAGGGTGATAGTTCAAACTGCCCTTTCTGGAGAAGCACAAGATAAAATGCCTCATCCTGCCTTGGGAAGGATCGTGATGACTATTCCTGCAGCCTTTGACCTTCCTGTTGAAATTGAGAATTGAGATTATGAATTAGACCTACACTGAGAGCATCAGTTAGTGTCATAAAAGTCAGGAGACTACCTCCAAAAGGCAAGGAATGGTGTTCTGTAACCAGGCAGTAAACCACAGGAAAAAATGTAGCTCACTGGTCTCCTTGCAGCCATGTGGTGATCTAGGAAGAAATATTGAGTAATGTCCATAACAGGCTACAAGAATCTGAAGTAGGCTATATTTGTAGCATAAATACTTTATAATGATTCTTAGTAACAAACCACTATTAGTGAAACCTATCCAGAAGCCCTAGTCCACACTTGGATGACTACATGATAAGTTTTATGATTACATTAAAAAAATGCATTAAAAAAGTATAAAGATCAAATAAAAATAGATTAGAAAAAAAAAACCCTAGAAGAAATGAAAATAGATTTCAGAAGTCTGTCCTTTTGAAGTCTCAATATTTATATTAAAACAGGTACTTTTAAATCTTTAATCACCAAAATGAAACAATGCAGATTGTTGTTAAAAGCTTTATGGAAGTGCCCCAGAGGACTCATTTTATGACACATCATACAGACAAATTTATAGTTTTTTGTGAAAGAGCAAACTCTCAGGATTTTAAGCTGAAAGAGTCCCCTTTGCATACAAACACCATTTCAGCAATGAGTATTTGCTTTAAATTCTCATTGCAAAATGGCTAAAAACTCTGTTTCCGCAGGTAAAGGGCTTGAGCGTGCATCACAGAGAATTCAGGGCTGGGGAGCCACTGAAACATGAATGCCTTCTGCATGCAAACTTTTCCGGGCTACATGTTAACCCACATTTTGATGTTATCTGATAATAATGTGAAAAAAAGTCAAATGGCCACAGGCTGTTTGAAATTAAGTCACGGGCCATGCATTCCCCTGTGCGCCTGGTATTTTTGGGTCTGAGAGATTTTAGCCTGCTAGCAGCTGCTAACTTTTTCCCAAGGAAAAATTTCTCAAGAAAGCTTCTTCTCAAAACAGTCTTGGCAAACAAGTGTCCTTTCTCAAAACAGTCCTTTCTCCAGGTGGTGTTTTCTGTTTCTCTAGTTTAATCAATGGCATTAGAGAGCTGTCATTCCTATTCACCAACCATGTTAAGTCTGTATTGGAACACCTTATAAAAGGTAGTAAGAATTAGACAATAAAGTCCTTTTTCTATGGCCTTTGCCTTCTGAAATATTTGGAGTCTCTCATCTTTCTTTTGTGTCCTACAGCAACATTCCCCAGCTGTGGTGCAAAGGAAATGACTGATAAAAATATTTTTTCTAGCTGACCTCTGGCTTACCTTTGTCTGCCAAAGAATTTCCGGCTAATTCCCTGTTAAAACTTTCTTGCAGCTACAGCCTATTCCTAGAATATTCTGTGTCAGAAAATACAGACCCCATCTGAGCTTGTTTATAGATGCACTTAATCTAAAAGATAAATGAAAGCTTTGTTCTAGAGATGCAAATAGTGCTTCTTAGCAAAAAGTAAATTGCACTATTCCTATGTAGGAGTAGAACAGCACTTGGTATTTGGATGGCTCATTATTGGAGAAAATACTTTGTCTCAGTACCACTGCATACATATACTTGGGGACAGATTTGTGAAGGGCTGTGGAGCAGTCACTCTTGGCAGTAGCAAGTATCAGCAGTCTGAAGCCGTTCAGAACCCTGTGTCTGCTATACAGGCTCAACGTGAGGAGTCTGACCCCTGAGAAATTGATTCAGAAAGCTGGCAAGCTGAATGAGATAGGTTAGGCACAAGGTGTGATTCTTGGGGGGGTCCTGTGCAAGGCTAAGAGTTGCACTTGATGATTCATGGGGGTCCCTTCCAACTCAGAATATTCTGTGGTTCTGTGATTACATTATATTCCATTACTACCAAAAGCAGCCACTCTCCTGGCAGACAGAGGAGGTATTTTACTCTTCCAAGACAATGGAAGAACTAACTTTCTAATATTACACAGGTTATGGATGGGGAGTTCAGGGCCAAAATGCACAAGTCATGCACCGTGTTTGAAAGAAGGTGGAAATTCCCTACCTTTCGGACAGGATCCTGGGAACTGTGGTGCCCACAGCCTCTTTCCATAGCTTCACAGGTCTGAATGGGTATGGTGTTTCAGGTCCTCTTTTTTTGTCTTTTTACTGGGTTGGTCACAAAAGCCTTCATGTCTGTTGATTTGCATACTGTCAGTATGTAATCTAGTCATAAACATTATCTAAGCATGGTGGTTTTGGGTTTTTTTTTGCAAATCTCATTGTATTTTGACTGTTTCATTTAGTTAGCTGCAATGGGAAAAATACTGGATTTTTTCCTTATCAGTACTGTCCTGAAAAATTATTTATGTGTGGACTCAGTATTTTCTGAGCTTGAGAAGATCTAGCTCTTCTCAAGGGAAACTTTTCAACAGTTTTTCTTTTTCCCAAAACAACCCTGTGTAAACAATATTCCTTTCCTGTAACAACAGGTGTTGTTTGCTATTTCTGTTACTTAGCCAATGGGAGAGGTGTCAGTCCTATGGACCAATAACGTGTCTTCTTAGCACAGCATGTTATAAAAAGGCTGAATGAATTGTAAATAAAGCCTTCTGATTTCTACTGCTTTCTGACTGGAGTCAAACGTCTTTATTTTGTGTCCTATCACGACATTTATGTACAGGCCAAAGGAAGCTGCAAAGGCCACATGTCCCTCTGTCGGAGTGGAGTTTCCATGAAATTAAGGGACACACACAAGTCTGCTTCCATAGTTTATTAGTACAAACAATGCATACACAAGACTATATTTGTTTGAAGACTGCAATAGATTTCTAATTTAACAACTCTGTAACAAAATTTAACTAAATTTGACATTTATGAAAATATAAATCTCTGATTGGGTAGGTTTTCCCAACAATACAAAGTTTACATAAAAACATTCAATGTGATCTATTGTTGCAAACCAGTTAGGAAAAAATCATTCAAGTCACTTAATATACTATATTGGCTTGTACATTGAACATTCACACACTACATTAAGTTCTAGCTTAGCATTCATTTCTTGGAAATTTGTGACATGGAATTCTGATTTTAAAAATAATATTATTCTGTTTAAATAATATGAAAATATTTCCATGGGTGTGCCATCATTAAGATATGCAAGTAGGGGAAAATTTTCTTATCCTTTCAGATGGTGTCCAGTATATGTTTTTACTTAGGAAAATGTAATTTTTTTTTACAGCGTATTTCATTATTTCACAATTTCTGCCTTGAAACTGGTAAAACTGTACAAAAGGCTCAGAACAGTTTCTAAAGCAGAAAGTGAAGCTTGTATATATGTGAAAGTAAGAAAAACCCATTACAAACTGGACTAGGAAAGGACCTCTGGACAGCCTTTACATTTAGTGAAATAATTCAGCAGATACACAAACAGTCCCAGAGTGTTTGGTCATTTGATCTGTGTTTATAATGGGAAAGAACAGAAACAATACTAAGGCAAATGTTATAAGGACTAATATATGGCATGTCTGAAAACTACCAGGATTACTTTGGAGAGACATAGGAGATACTTTAGACTTTATTACAACAAAATGGACAGCAACCTTTTAACATAAATAAATGAATGTCTTTAAGTGTTCCTCAATTATGACCCTTCTCTTTGAAGAATTTTCATTACGACCTGTACTAATACATACTATGAAGACGCAACATTTCCCCAAACCAAAAATAAAACCCCAATCCCTTACTTCCTTTAAAACTCAGGACTTTTATAATTTTTATCACAATACAGAAACCTGAAATCCCTGCATGCAATTTAAAAAAAAAAAGCTTTCATTCTGTTCATTAATGCGAACAAATACTTGTTGCCTCACATGTTGACATGTTAGCAGCTGACTGGCACCTACTCCTTTCAGCCCAAAGATTAATCCCAACTAAAAAGAAAAATAAAAGTAGGTATTTTTAAAATGATGATGGAATGTATCAAGTGTTCCAGGTTGGCAGGTGACATCTTGTCATTGCACCATCAAGCAGAAAAACACATTTTTGCAAGTGGGTATAAAGTTGACTGTTAGCTATAGACCCATCTAGGTGACTTGGGATATAAAATAGTGGTCTGACTTCTCACCAATCCCTTAGAGCTTTAGTTCTAGTTAAAACAGTCTGTCAACCACAGATATGATCACCTAACTTCTGTAATAGCATAACAATTTTTGATAGTATTGCTAGAAATTTTTAATCAAGGCCCTGGTGAAATTCTGGACTAAACCTTGTATTCCGAAATTAAAAAAAAAACCCTGCAGCCCATTTGTTTATGTTTGCTTTTATGTTTACAGAAATCTAAGACAGGAGAAAACAGCTGGTCTGCCCTCTGCTGTTTCTGTCTGTCTTCCAAGAAACACACTGATTTTTACATGAATTCAGAAGACATACCTAAGCAAGTGTACTATTCAGATAAGCTCATCCAGATGGTACTCAGTTGTCAGATGCATAACTGTGTCCTCTGCAATCTATGGCTGAGCACACTTTCTCATAGCAGTAGCTGTGTCTTTTGGTTGGTGTTGATTCACTCACCTCAGCCTCTGTAACTGTAATGGGGCTATCCCTTGCAAATACTTCCGTTGATTCTCTCCAAATGCAGTCTGCAGTCACTTTGAAACTATAATTGTGACACTTTGGCCTAATCACTTGTGTTGCGTTGTTGAAAATCTGACGGCTGTTTGAAGTAGCAATTTTGATTTTCAGTGCAGCATCAACTCGATCCACTACAGTGTAAGTACCTATACTTCCGTCATCAAATCCAATAATAATGTTTAAATGTCTCTGTGAGAGTGCAAGGAAAGTGGGAGTTTTATAAAGAGAACAGGCACCGATGTTTTTGCCATCTGCTAGCCTCATTACGATTAAACTAGAGACTGCACCATTGTCATCATCTTCTTCCCCACGGCAACAGATGTACACCAGGTAGCGGCCATCACGAGACAGCCTCTGCCGCCAGATGACACCCGGAGCGTGAACCACACGAAGTTTTCCACTGTATAAATCAAGCACATTGATGTTCTCATCACCACGGGTTATAATTCCTAGCTTTCCATTTGGAGATATTTCAAAGTCTTCCAATTTTTTTAAGAAATTGGTAGGCAACTGCACACGTCTGCAGATGACTTCCTCTGTTAGGCTCCAGATGTTCACAGTTTCAGTAGATGTTATAAATACTATAATATCTGGGCAGTCTGGTATCAACTTAATATCCACAATGCTTGCACCATCATCACAGCAAAATTTTTTTGTTATACTGCCTGTCCAGAGACTCACTGCCAACACTTTGTTCTTTGCCATTCCAACTACGAATGTATTTGCAGTTGTTATAAATGCATTCTCTAAGGCAACTAAAATATTGCAAACTCTATGTCCTGTAGCCAGTCGCCAAACTCTGGATGCATTCTGCTCGCAGAGAGAGACTACAAACTGATCATTATGAGTAATCATTAGCTCTGAGATTTTTTGTCCATTAATGCGAAAGATATTTTCACCGCTGACCGTGTGCCATACATACTGGCTGCATTTATCATCTGATGTAACCATTATCTCTCCAGAAGAGGTCAGCACACAGTTTTCAACAATACCTTCGTGCTTGAACACAGCTTCAATAAATCCAGTGCTGAAGTTCCACTTGTGGACAGAATCTGATCCGTCCAATGTGTATATTAATTCACCTCTGGCTGGCAACACCAGTCTTTGGATTGGTTTGCCAGATTTGTCAATATTGGACATAGCAGTTATGATGTCTATATCCCAGATAGAAAGGACACCACTGGTGGATAAGGATAGCAGCATGTTGTGATGATTTGATTTAATTAGCCTGACTATAGTTCCTGAGATTTCTTGTAAGCTTGCCATACACTGTCCAGTATCTCTTCTCCAAACAAAAATGGCTGAGGTATTTTCCATTGAAGCAATTATACAGTTGCCATTTTTTGACAACACGGCAGATATAAAGCGCTCATTGTGTTTAGCTCTAAACTTTTCAGCCACCTTCCACACATGAGTGTCAAGAAGTTCAATGCTGAGAGCCTTACAAATTAAAATTGCACTTTGGTCTTCAGAAAGCTCTATGCTGACAACTTCGCTGTCTTCTCTTCTGCAGTCAAAGTCATCTGTAAGCTGGGGTTTTGCAATTTCCTCTATATTCCAAACAGAGAGGCTACCCTCACTGTCCACCATCACCATTTCTTGGGCTGTGTCCAAAATGAGAAGGAATTTCACAAATCCACTTGAAAATTCAGAGGTCACAGTTGTCAGCTTCTCTCCGCTGCCCAAGTGGAAAATGGTTGCGGTGTTCAAATACTGCCCGCAGAATGCATAAACTCCATCTGGAGAACACTGCACACAGGTCACTTCGTACCAGCAGTGGAAGTGATAGAGAGGCCAGCCGTAAAGCAGATCTATTACAGTAACATCTTTACTGGCCTCCAGCCAAGCAAGTGCATGGTTGACCGATAATGTAAATCCATTTATAAAACTGGAGTCTCCTGCAATTCCACAGTGTTTTGACCCCTTAATTTCGACCTCAGACAGAAGACAGGAATTTATGTTATCATATATCAAAAGAGTGTTGTTTGTTGTAGCTACTACAAGATACTTTTCATCACTAGTAAGCTTCATCCCTAAGATAACAGACGGAGCTGTGGTAATTTGCCTTAGTAACTGACGGGTTTCTACATCCCAAGTGCTAATGGAGCCATTTTCTAAAGCTGCAATAATTTTGCTGGGATTAAATGTAGGCAAAATCTCAGTGACATGCATGCAGCTAGATGACAGCGGCAGGCGCTCGGGGCTGTAAGTCACATCCATGGAGGAATGCAAAGGAACGATAGAGCAGTACTTGGGTCCATCCTTGTCACATTCTAGGAGGAGATGTCTGAGTTTGGGCAATGAACTTACTACTGGGAGAAGTCTCTGCTGCAATTCAGCGGAGAGTGAACCTGGGTATTTTACTACTTTGAACTTTATACTGCGGAGGGTACTGGCCAGAAATTTCAGCTCCTTTTCTTGAGAGTAAGTGTAAGCCAGTTCTATGTCAGAAAGTGCTTTATCAAACTGCCCTATTCTAATCATGGTGTACAGCCAGCTGAAGTTCATGATGACTCCATACAGAAGATCATCGGTTCTTCCACATCTTGTTAAGTGATGAATAAGCTCTGTCATTTTTCTGTGATTAATAAAAAAGATATCAGGTTCCAGTGGGTTACACTGAAAGACCCATGGCTGATCTGGTGCCTGCCTGTCAAAAGCAGCTTGATCCATGCAGTGCTTTTCATCCTCGTTCAGACCTCTACTGTCATGGTCAGGACAACCACTCAGATATTGGTGACTGCTGTAAAAAGGTTTTCTTCGTCCACCTGACCAAACACCAAGGAAATACTCTGCCATGACCGTGTGCATTTCACGCAAGTCTTCTTCATTGTGCAGGTACAATTTCTGGGCAATTAGCTGCAAGTGCCTATTTGCCCAGAGAAGCAGCGTTACATTTTTCACCTGTCGCTCTATTAAATACCCCTGTAACCCCTCCTTAAGTCTTGCAATGTATATATATGGAATTCTCAATGGGTTACTCTCTCTGACTCTCTCATTCAGTTCACACATAACACTGTTGTCAAGTGCTAAAATATCCTCCAGTTCCATTTCACTCAGGCCAGATTTGGACATAGTGATGTAGCCAAGTGCTCTTGACAATAGTCTTGACCCACACTTGTTTTCCAGTGACCAAAACAACTGCTCTATGCTTTCATGGACAGTAACACAGAGGGAGGACTCATCCACGTCCTTATGAGATCTCCAGTGCCTGACCTCTCTAAAGGTTAAATTCACAAACATAGGCAGTGTGCACTTGGAGAATGCCTCATTGACATAGATTTGTTGCCCTGATGTTACTTTCCTTTTAACTCGCAGCAGCTGATGTTTCAGTACTTGACTACACATCTTTCTGTCCCTTGCAGTCAATTCAATATAATTGCTTTCTTCATGAATAAGGCACCTCAATTTTTGCAGGATCCCATGCTTGTTTGGCAGTGTTGACAAAATTATCCGTACTGAACGTGGAAGGTGAATGGGAAGCCACCAGAGCTTCCTACCATCATCACTATCTGTTAGCTGTTCTAAAGCATCAAATATAATCACCAGTGGCCTGTGAAATGAAGACTCATTCAAGAGATTTATGAACAAGTCACGAAGGTCGTGAATCTTTTTTGGGTAACTCTGTACGAGGCAACGATAGTTGACTGCTAGTTGTTCACAAATGCTTTGAAGTATATTCTTCAGATCTGTACTTGTTTCAGTGGATCCCAAAAATCTTATAACTACTACGGGGTCAGAATCTGGTCCCATCTCTTCTTGCAACCAGGAATAGGCCTAGAACGTAGAGAATAATTTAGTTTACATCTCAATGAAGCACAGTAACAGAGTTTATAAAAAGTGATAGTCTATGTATGAATAAACATTTTAAAATATTGCTGGTTGAATAGAAATGCTGTCACTGGCAGAGTTCAAGGTGGGTGCACTGAATGAAATTCAAGTTATATATCATCTTTGTTTAGAACAAAAAGGCTTACATCAAAGGGGACATGACTAGAATGTACTCCATAAATCCCAGGGTTCTCTTCACAAAATCTGAGTCTCATGTCTGAAAGGAAGTAGATGGAGTCTCTTATAAATAAACTTCCTTAGACACTATACAATGTCATCCTTGGTCAGGCACACCAACCTACCACCTAAACCTGTTTAGCATTGATTCTGACTGAGTATAAAAACATGTCTCTAGAGGACATGGATCAGAGTACAGATTGCCCTTAACTAGCTGGTTACTTTAATCCCTGGCCCACAGAACTACACTTTGCCTTGGTGTACCTGTGACTTCTACTCTAAAATACTGCCACAAAAAGGAAAAAGTATCTATCTCTTGAAGTTTTTTTGGTTAGAGTACTTTAAGGCAGTGAGGAATGTAACTTCTTTAAATCTTCCCAGACTGTGCAGGCTAACACATCTCTTCACCTCACTTTATGTTATTACAGGATATTTAGCAGAACCAGAGTCTCTAGCCTGACATATGTGCTCAGATAGGAAACAAGATCTTGAGTTGCAAATTTCCATTTCATATATGCAGTTAATGTGACTCCACAGGAAGTAGATGCAGGGATTTTAAACAGTATTGTTCCCTTCTTCATTTCCTTCTGGCTGATAAGGCTGTTTCCCAGCTCACTATGCTAAATTCTCTGACCACCCTGCCAGGAACTCAAACTTGTGACTGTCATCTGCAGAATTAGGTCTGGTGATGCCAGCTTAGTCTTTTTCTGCATCTTGTCCTGCCTTGCACAAAGTGTTTCATTCATAGTACTCAGCTCAATGACTTAAACAGCATATGCCAGATAAGTAAGTATGGGTATTTTTGCAGCTTATTACATATCAATTTGTAGCCAGTGTAATAGAATAATTCTGGTATAATTTCTAATGAGAACATGAGATGGCATGACTTGGAAAGACATACTGCATTTGAGTTTAAGATTAAAACCAGAATAAGATGGTTGTGGATTCATAGGGTCTCAGAGGAACAAGAAGGAAAGAGATCATTCTAAAATATGCATTGCTAATTCAAAATATATTGATTCCTATTAGACTTTAGGAGATTTGATAAACTGTATTTGTTTTGGCTAAGCACACGATACGGATACGTTATTATTGAAACGCAGTATTTTTCTGCAGATGTGTACACTAATATGCCAAATATACATGTTATTATTTTTATTTTATATATTGAGGGCTGATAGATCTGTTGAGAAAAGAAATAATTAATCTAAGCTGGCCTTTATATATAGTAATGCTGTCAACATGACCTTAGTATGTAAGGTATTTATTTACCTTCTTCGCTGCTTCAGCTAACAAAAGAGTCTTCCCTGTGCACGGTCCTCCATATATGATAAGAGGGTTAATGTGTCCTATTTTTCTAGGTAAAACATATTTGTGAACTATGCTTAATGCCTCACATCTATATTCATAAAAAGTGGAGTACGTTTTACATAGCGATGAGTGTTGAAGAACTTCATCGTACAGCATGTCTGTCTCTGTATCAAAATTCTGCTGCACTGTAGCTTGGATTATATCAATCATGTCTTCATAGAACTGTTTACCAAGTCCTTCAATGTAATGGCTCTCCACTTCTTGGGAGTACCCCAGTTTCATGTCACAGTGGGTGACGGATGTGTACACTCTCAGATTGGATGATGCAACAATGGTAGGAATGAATTCATCCCTGAGCTTGATCAGTTTCTCATGTGCTTCAGGATCTCGTAGAAACTTCCCAGCTTTATGTACCACATCCATGTATTTTCCCATCTCTGGAATTTTAACGAAACGCTCAATGTTGGCAATTTTCCGGATGTAGCAAACACACTTCTTTAGGAAAGCTGGTGTTTGTTTACCCAAGGCAAAATCAAGTTCATCTTCAATAGCTGGGGATGAAAAGAGAACACAAGAGTCTCTGTCAACTTTTCTTTATAAACAGTTCAAGAACATGTCTACTCCCAACAGGCAGACTCGATTGCATTTTTTCTCTGTAAAAACCAGAAAAAAACACAGAGAATTTGCTGGGTGCTTTTGTATGGGTTTTAGTCTCAAGCAAGCACAACAAACCTCTTTTTCCCCCCTTTAGTTATATGAGAAATGCCAACAGAAATGTATTTTCATATTTGTGGAAAGGTTCAGAGAAAAGACAATAAATGAATACACAGAAATTGTTAGTGTGAACTTTACCAGAGGAGAGATATCTCTTTGCTTGGCTGTGTTTCATTTTTCCTTTCTCATACAGCAATTTCACAGCAGTCTTAAAAATCTTCTTTATCTCTTCTGATATATCTTGCCATTTGTTCTCATTCATAGAATTTGAAGAAGATTCCATCTTTTAAAAATATTCATAGTTAAAAGGTAGGTGTAATACATACATATACAACTTCAGAAAGTAAAAGTCTAATATTCAAGGCCAAAAATAACACGGTAACAAAGAAACACATACACTAACAAAAATAAATAAAAGTTAAACATTTTATACTGCAGATGGTAATATTGTATTCCATTTTAGAATTTTAAGAGTTAGCTCCTTGGAGTATTTTATAAATCCCTAGTGTAGGCAGCTAATGTAATATTCTTCAAGAATAAGGCAAATAACACCTTAATAGAAAGAGGGTTTTGAGAACCAAGCCTGAAATAATGATAATAAAGCAGCAGCAATACTGCTAAAATTATTGCTCCTTTAATGAGATGTAATAATGATAATAATTTAAACTTGGATCTAAATCTGAAAATGAGGTTCCTGGTACTTGTAATTAGGTGCCTTATATTAGCTACCATATTTTAAAAATACAGGATTATATGTGACATTACATTCATTCATTCATTCATTGCTATAGTAACAGAATCTTAACTGTCATCAGAGAGGAACTCTAATATAAATTCACTAATCCTTTCAGATGGTATCTTGCAAATGCCATGCTGGTGCTTTCTCTAAAGCAGCTACGTTTTATTTACTGCTGGTGAAATATTTCAGGGGTTTCCAGTTTTCTCAGTGTGGAATCTCCAGGATAAATTCCTAGCAACTCTTTCTTGACAGAACTATGTATCTTTTATTACTTTCTATAAGTTTATGAGATGTAAATCTGTGTTACATCTTTAAGTTATGTTATATCTATGTTACAGCTTTAAATTATGAACATCTTTTTAAAGTTATTTTAAGTTATGAACGTTAAGTCATTTAAGTTATGAACATCTTTTACTTAGTCCCATGTCAGCCAGTAGCTTCAGGAAAAGTACAAAGATTTAATGAGAAAGAAACCCCAATAATACAATACACGCTCAAAATGAAGTGAAATCTTTTTTATGGAGTTCATTTTTGTACACTGAAGTATGTCCTTAGGTGTATACAGGATGTGTAGGAGGGTAGAACTGAGCCCTGAGAAATTGAAGTTTTTATCGTCATCAGTTAAAGACAAATGCCTGGTTTAAAAATGATGATTAACAGTGTTCAAAAATGTTATGTTAGAATACAGTTAACAAGTTAAAAGTATGATATCTGACTCAGGACAGTACTAAGCACTTGTTAGAGTTTTCTTCTATGGGGATAGAAGGGAAAATGTGTATTTCCTCTGCAAGTCCTGTTCATTGAAATCTAGCAAATGCACAGTACAAAGCAGACAAGCCTGAGTTCTCCATGTTACAACATCAGGGAAGGGAAATCTGTACAACTGTCCCACTAGCCTGCACCCAAGGTTGACCCAAGTTCACTTGCTCTAGCTAGCAGAGAGCGCATCAGTGCAGGAGTTGTGTTCCTTGGTGTTTTGCAGCTGCTCCTTCACCATGTACAGGAAAGGTGCACCACAGCAGCAGCTGTTCAGGTGTAGAACCTAATTCAAAGACAACACGAACTGTCTGGCCTTGGGGACTGCCTGCCGCTGTAACGGATAGAGAAAAATTTTGTGAGCAGGTGACTGTGACTTACCGTATTCTGGTAATTCTTCAGCATTTCTGATTTTGGTCTGAGGTAATATGTTGGTGGCACTGCGTTCTCATCCCTGCAGTACCACTCTTCTAAAATCCTTGTCTCTAGCTTGGCCTCTACAGCAGCATCCAGGATCATTTCAAATTCTGCTGATTCAACTTCCCCCGGTATTCGGATGTTCCCATACTTCTCTCCCAATAGGCCCTATGTATTTACAGAAAAGTAGGGATGAAATTTTTCTTTTTCATTATCCATAAAGCATCCTCAGGGTCTGAATTTCCTAAAAGTAAGTCTGGTAGTAATGTAATGACTTTGAAATTACTAGTAAGGGAAACAGATACTGTGTGACAGGAATTACTGTTAAGGGTACCGTACTGAGCTGTATTTTATTATGATGACTTAGAAAAATTCAAGTAGATGTATTATCTCTCATAATACTAACTAGTAGTAAAAATACAAAAATACTCAAAAGAAATTTAAAAATATCCTACATAGTTAGCACAGTGTTGACTCATGTATTATTGAGTACCTGTAGTCACAGGTTGAGATTATCCTCACATGCAAATGCAAATTGAAATTGTGGCTTATACCAGCAAGGAACAGTGAACCACAAGCTGCTTTGCTGTCCTCTATGCTTGTTGTCTTTGCCCCAGTAGCTGTCCACTGAATGAACAGAGGGGCAAGGAAGGAACAAATACTGAGCAGAAATTGATCAAACCCAATTTTAGTACCTCTGTGTAAAGGTAAAGGTTTGTGGAAGTCAGTTCTTAAACTGGAGCACATGAGACATTTCCCTTTAAAAAATGAGGATTAAAATACTGGTTGTGGTGCTCTAAATACACTCTTTTAAAAGAATTTTATTTCTGTAGTTTACTGTCTGTAAACATTTTTGTAAAAATTTTGTAAAAATATGATTGTAATTTCCTACAACTTCATAGATAATAGTGTTATAGGAAATTTCTCCAACCTTTTGACTGTTTTTTTTTCAAATTTGTGATCATCAGATCAATTCTGCATTAAACACTTGGTCCACAGAAGTCAGTGAGAATTCCTACTTAATTTAAAATGTGATTTATAAAAAATTCTTTCCTCATTTTAAATGTATTCAGCAAAGATCTTGTGTTAGTGAGAAGGAATACTTAATGTGGAGAGGAACCAACGGTATCAGAATCTTAATTTGAATCAGAAAGATCTCTTAGTAATGTTAATGCAAATATATTAGTGCCCTAAAAATGTAAATGAGCATGTTTGTAAATAATATCTAAATATTCATTATTTTTAAATCACTCATCATAATGAGAAGCTGTTTTAAACTCTTCTAGCGGAAGAACACCCTGAAAATCAATAACTGATGATGATGAAGCCTGCCTTACTGATTATAAAAACACAAAGCAGCAGGAGACTTTGCTGAACCCAGCTATGGTACTCCAGTGGCTCACTGTGCCAGATGCTGCAGCCCTAGAGCAGTGTACGAACACTTCTCAGTCCTTCCAGGGAAAACCAGTTAGCTCAGATCACACTGGATGTTGTGTAAACTAACCTGGCTGATTTTTGCCTGGAGCAAGCTTGGGAGAAATCATGAACTACCATGCTGGCTCTGATGGCAAGCAGTTGGCAGCCTCCGAAGAGGAGCACTGACAGAAGAGCTGGTGGAACAGGAACAAGTCAGTGTCTGTCCACTGCTCAGGAGAAGCAAAGGAATGTAGGAATTGTGATAGTTCATATAGCTCAGGATCCAGTTTCTGACAAGTCACAGCATCCAAGTCCTTCAAAAAGCTTCTCCAATAGAGAGGCTTTAGGGGAAAGTTGAGTTTTCCTGGCTGCCCATTCAGATCCTACCACAGCTCCATTCAGGGTACACATCAGTGAGTCAGGAGAATGGAATTAATGTGTTCAGAAACTAGAATTATATAATAATAAGTTTAATTAAATAAACCAATATTTCTATAATCTAAATTTATTTTTGATTTGTGATCTTTCCAGGTAGTAGCTCCCCTCAAAGAGGTTTATGTTGCTTCACATGAGATAGCTGGGGAAAATTTTGAAGATTTTACTGTTCTGATCTATTCACAGAACCCTGTAATTTTGGAGTTCTGAAGCTGCAGAGGTTAAACAAAATACAGTATTATTTTCCTTCTTCATTCAAGTGAGGTTAATAACTTATATCATTCTGAATTGGTAAGCCTCTTCACATTCAGGCTGACATAGAAATCTCATAAATTTCTCTCAGAGGAGCTTTTACCTTGTATAGAAATTATTACTTAAAATTCATTAGGCTACTCTTTTTCTGACTGTAAGTCCAGTGGATTCAATAGACAGTTGCCTGAGCAAAGACGAATAGTTGGGCCCTTCATTAACAATACTAAAATGTCAACATTATTATGTCTGATTTTAATGTACTGCATTTAATCAACTAAATTTGTTTTGGAACTATTCTGTGTACTTTTCTCCTTCTCTGGTACAGTTTATGCTGTTCTCTCACCTCTGTACTATAGTTAAATAATGACTGATTTTACTTTAAAATGAAAAGACTTTTTTTATACCTCTCATGTCATTGCAAAAGACATTATGTAAATAATCTTGTATTAGGGATTATCCTCCTGACTACTTGAGCAAAACATAATAAAAAGGAATTTTGACATGATCCAGCAAACCCTAAATACAGTTCTAAGCACGTGTATTATTTAGAGCACTGCACTGCAGCTGTGTTCCTGATAGAGCCCTAACAGAAGTTACCTGAGGTTCTGGTATTAATACCTGACTCAGTGTAGTCATTTGAAAAATATTCTGGTAGAAAATGTTACGAGGTAGAAAACTCTTCATGGAGTCACTCCTGTGCTTTCTGGTAACTTCAGACAGACCTCAAGCTACAGCCCAGTTTTACTGGCCCTTTAATGGAGGCATTGAAACAAAACTCTTAATTTTTCTGGAGAGTACAAAAATGACTAACACTGGTTTTCTGAAGGGCTGTGGTATCACACCCCAGGCTGGGAGCAGGAGGCATGCTGAGTAACTGCAGCTGTTTTCTACTGAGAAACTAATGCTCAAATGCTGGGTTACACTACATAAACACACCAGGTTCCTGAGGAACAGTTCTTCACCCAAATGCACCTGCCTCTAGATGCACTGCATGTTTTCCATTAGCAGTGGCACTAGTAAATTAAAACAAGACTAAGGAGTATAAACAGACTATATGTATTTGCTGGAATTTAATACACAATTTGTTTCTAAGGCTGTGTGACAGCCTTAGCATGGGTGCATTTGCAGGAACAGGCTGTGAAAACTACATCTTCCCACGTTAGAGGTGAGGCTTGAAGCACCTCCTTCCCCTTCACTCTTTTGGTGTCATTCTGGTTAAATCCTGGTTACATCTGTGTAAGTGAAATCTATCAGGGTACCACAAACAACTCAAACCTTAGAGGCCTCAGTGAGAAGCTCTGAACAGCACTTTTCGTTCAGGAGCTTCAGTGTGTGAACTGCATCTGTGTCAGAGGCAGCAGCCTCTGGGAATATCTGCCCCATCTCTATTTCCCTACACATTCAAGTAAATGCAGATTTCTTAGAAAAAAAAAGAAAAATGAAGCAGCAGGATTGAAAGTAAATAAATATTCTCACAATATTCATGTTGTTTCATACTTAGTCTGTAAATAAGAATTACCATTTTTTCAGATCCTTTTGAAATATAATATAGTACTCTACAGCGATAACCTAAAACTTCAATTTGTGATAACAACATTGCAGCAATTTTTAAAGGGAACAGTAATGTTTATGCTGTGTTCACTATCAAGAGACAGTTTTATATGCAGACTCGTGAACTGAAATATCCCACCTGATGAGTCATTTTCCTTTAACAGTAAAACAACAAATTAAAGTCTTATTAAATTGAAGGAGATTGAACTGTATAAAATGACCAGGCTGACAAACACATGAAACCCTCAGCAACCATTTGTGTCTAACAAAACTTTACAGAATTAACACAGAGCAACCTCAGCAGTAGTAGCCTTGTTAGCTTTCACTGAATCACAGAATGGGTTGGGTTGGGAGAGACCTCAAAGATCATTTACTTCCAAGTCCCCAGCCTTGGGCAGGGACACCTACCAGCAGAAAAAGCTGCTCAGAGCCCCATCCACTGGAGTTTCCAACAGAAATGCTTTGTTGAGCCTGAGGCTGAAATCACTATTAAATGAAGGTTAAAAAACTACTGTCTGTAAGATGGGAAATATCTTTCATTCTAATATTCTTAGTGTGGAAAGATACTAGAATTGTAGGTGCAGTCACAATAATGATCAAAAAGAGGACACAAAGAAGATTTAGATTTGATCTTGAGATATGAGGGATTCACATGGCATGTCGTACTAGTTCATCATCATCACAAATATTCATGAATTCTGATGCCATACATTAGATTAAACCAGAACATGCTAAAATTTTAGATACATTTAATTCCAGCTAGGATAGTTGGTGGTAATTTTAATAAAAAAACAGCTGTCAAATAACAGCAAATTATATTAATTACTGATTGGCTTAATTAATATTTTTAAAATAAATTCTATATTGACATCTGCAAATGAAGACATTTGAGAAGTCAGATGTGTAATGTTTTATGGAGTGGTTTCAGGTACTTGTCAACTTAAGAGCAACAATTTTTTTGCCATTTTGCCAACAGAGATCTGATCCAATGACCTTTTGCTGGGCTAACTGGAACCAGTCCTACTTTTGGTCTTTGTGAAGACATGCGACACTGAAGTGCACACATATGCCTCTTCTGCCTCTTCTCAGAGCAGTCCTGGACTGCCAGCTTTTTGAAGAATAAGCATTTGAGAAATCATCTTTGAAGGAATTAAATCTAACCACAGTTAATTTTTTAACTTAATATACTTCCTTGTGTACAGGACTAAGCACTCCTTAAACAATTTGGTTTTGCAAGATCCACGAGGAATTAGGAAGTATTACTGTCCCCATGTGCCACAGGAATTAAGTGCAGGGCAGAAAGCCTCAGAGCTGGGACAGGTATGCAATGGTTAGTCATAACCACATAGGTTTTCCTAATTCTCAGCTCTGTCCTTACAGAAATTGCTCACTACTGAGGGAAAAAAGCCTTGACTCCTTGTGATGAGGTCCTGAGTGAGTCACATTTCAGCCTGATAAATTACTAAAAGCTTAAAATAAGATCACTTATTCAAAGTAGAACAGCTCCATTAGGGGAATGAATATCTCACATTATTGAAGAGGTGCTCAATACTTCACACTGTGGGCTGAAAATTGGGAGGATCTAAATGCTTTTAAAACACTGTGGGGTATTAAGTTCATCAGTTGTCAGGGGTTGGGAAAGGCTGTCCCAGAGGTGTCCTTCTACCATTCCCGGAAGAGCTGTGTTTTTGCAGTCTGCATCATGCCGTGCCTCAGCCAGAGGCCTCACACGGAAATCTGGTGTAGCTAATGGGCAACCACCTGAAGCAAAGCATGTAATAACAAAGCACACCCATGGTGCAAAAGCCCTGTTTCAAAACCTCCCCTGAACTGGAAGAAGGACAAGTCTTTGGTCACCAGGTATAAACTCTACTCATCAGGCTTCAGAGTGTGAATGATGGGGTAACAGTCCTACATCAAAGGCCCTGCTACTGCAGCTCCTTTCTCTGCAAGCAATCTCACAGCATTCTATAGGCAACTGAATATTAACTGGCAACAGAAACATGAATGTTATCTTTCCACGGTTTGCATGACTTACAAGAGCTACAAAATCCTCTGGAACCCTCTCTCCCCTATGGTCACTTACTATTCATTGCCTTCTCTTTATCCTGGGCTTAGAGACCTCAATCCCTGCTTCCACAGCCTTTGCTTCTAGGTTTCCTCTCTTTTGTAGTAAAATCTTTCTTATGAAATAAAACTTTTTTTCTTCTTTAAAGCCATACATTTCAGTCAAATAGCCATTTTTTCCCCGGACAAATACATTTATTTCTCTACTGCTTAATGGGATGTTCACACGTGTGTTAGCTGATAAAACATATGTTACTACATAGTGAATCAGACTTCTATAGACAAAAGAGACACAAAGAAAAAAGTGAAATATTGACCTACAAATAAAAAAAATATAAATAAATTTTATAAATAAAATTTAAATTTATTACTGGACTTAAAAGACCTGAGATTTCATCCAAATATTTTTTCTAAAAAGCATACTTACCGTAATCAGATTCCAGTACCCATCAATTTCTGTCAGTTGCTGTATTTGTATATGTGGAAACAGTCACTTCAGCAAAACTACAGGAAATGCTCCATTGTTTTCAAATCTTACTTTTTACATGCATTCTGGCTACATTCTGTGTCTTGTCTTTCATATCGAAATTGGAGGTGATAAGACAGTGCATTTGCATGTGCAAAGCTGCCTAGGAAGACATTAAAGTTAAGGAAGGCACACAGAACTGTAACAGGTCAGCATGTTTACCCTCCTTGTCTGCAGTTTAATTTAAATTAAAAAGGAAAAATTGTACCATAGAGCAGTATCGAACATTTTAATTTGCTTTTTCTCCATAGATTGAAGTGGGCTTAACTGATGTAACCAAATATACAGTAATCCACATCTTGAAAATCTGAATCAAATGGGCAGGATACCAGTTTTAAGGGCCTTTTTTTAAGCATCCCATCCTAAAAAATTTAGCACAACTATAGCTCTTTCTGGTTTCTTGCAAGAATATGATAACTCTTAGAAATCACTTATGTGATATAAAAATGTGCAGGTGCAGCCACATGTACTTTTGGGGGAAAAAAAGAAAATTAAAGTAACAGGATTAGCTGTGTCCCTGCCTGCCAGGCCTTGTAACCATGAATTTACTAGCAAAAAACAAACAGAAAAGAATGTCCTTTTTTTTTTTTTTTTNTTTTTTTTTGTAATTTGAGGGGAACAATAGCCAAGTCATTTCAAATTCAAAGCAAAAATGCTAATGGCTAAACAGTAGTGAATCAACAGAACTAAAGCCAGAAAAGTATGTTTACTTCAGTTTATCTCAATGGAGTATGAATGGAACATGTTAAGTGCTTGTTAGGGCAAACTCCAAGCCAATGTACTGGAAACTGAAATCAAGATGAAGAAAGCTGTAATACTATGCTTAAACTAAGCCACATTTTAGGAAGCTGGAGTTCCAGAGTAGCTGGTGCCCAGGAGATGTCCTGAAAATAACTGCCTCTACTCCTTTTTATTGTACTTCTAGCTCCAGTGAGGTACAGTGTAAAGACCTCATGACAGAAACACAGAGAGAATGCCCTCCCAATAAATAAATACATGTGATGGCTTTTCTTACCTATCAAAGGAAAAAAGTTACATTGCACTGGTATTAAGTCTCCCAAAAAATACTACCATTAGAAATTAAAAATATGAAAAAAGCACAAAAATATCATAATCTGTGATTTCTGTGAAGTACAGGTCAAAGTGTCTTTTAGAGCAGCATTCTTCTTGTCTGGCAAGAGTTGTAAGGCAGTGTAACTTATCAGACAGAACATTAGAGCTGCTGCTCTTAAATCTTCCTTCCACTTTTACTACATCTCAGTACAGAAACTTGTAAGTTCTTGATGCTTCTGCCACTGATTCAGACTGCCTATCCATAAAATGAGGCTAATGACAGCTTGCAAAATAAGCATTTTATTTTGAGTATTTCTATTTTGATATGGAAAGGATGTGTATTTATGTATCAGCAGTGATGGAACTGTTTTTTTACACTGTCCTTTTTAATTTTTAAAGGAAAAATGGTACCATAGAGGAGTATCAAACATTTTCATTTGCTTTTTCTCCATAGGTTGAAGCTGTGCATAAATAGAATTACTTTGAGAACTTCATCATGACTGTAGAAAACACAAGAAATACAATTTTTAATTGAAGTTGCTGAAGCGAATTGGAAACCGAAAGCATAACAAAGACATTTCCATACTGAGAATTGTTTTTCCACCTGCCTGGATATATATTTATGTTCCTTGGCTTGAGAATTAGTGCAGTGTGTTGTTTCACAGAACCGTGTCCTAATTTCTCTCTTCCCTGGTGGCACTGCAGAAGTACCCTGGGAGGACTATATGAGTTTCAGAAACTTGAGACAGGTCTTGGTTTCAGTTCCATGAAAAACGAAAAGGACTGTTGAACTACCTTGTAAGAAAACTGACTGCAATTGGGACTGGAAGGATGAGGTGCAAGTGCTGAAGTGTTTTGTTGTGAGTACGGTTCTTGACATAGAAGGTGTAGAAAAGAAGAAAATGATAGTGGAATTTCTTGATACTTGACCTGTCTTTCAAAAAATTAAAGAGAGCAGCCAAATCTAGTTGTAAATGAGCCAATTCTCTCAACTCTGAACTTCACCCACAGTGCAGTATTTTTAAATCTCAAAGCTTTTCCCTAGTGGTAGGGAGGTATGAAAAAAGGATGAGCAATTTCTCAGGACACAGTGTGTAGGAGCTCCCAGTCTATCATATGGAATGAACATGCTTCCTCAGAAGAAATTTATGACCTACTTCCCTGATACAGTTTGCTTCATCAGAATTCTCCCTTCTCCTGGCTGAGAAAGCATCAGTGGTCTTCCTCCACAATCTCCGTCTTCTACAGGATCATGCAGCACTAATTTCATTTTGTTGCCTTTTCCTTCATTGCTTATCATGGCTGGGTCTTAGATCAGCCTGAGCATAGATGCAGGGTGAGAAAAATCAGTCAAAAAGGATATAACTAGGGAAGAGGTCAATGAATAAAGATAGCATAGAGGAAGGACTGGAGATTTTTCCTACCTCTGCCTAAATATCTGAGGTGCTCACTCACTCTGATTCTCCTCCAAACAAATGTGGTTTTGTCACTTTTCTCTATTTTTGAAATTGCATGGGAGATTTCTTGACAGGCATGTACATTTCTCCTTTCACATAAAACTTAGGACTTTGCAGGTAATTCCTACTGCAGTCCAGATTTCTGTCAGCTCTCTGTCAACAAGGTTCTGTAACTTGACAAGAGCGGAACTAGGTAGAAAAACAAATCAAAAGGGTTAGGTTTAATAAAAGACTGTAGCACATAGCCCAGACTGAAGTCAATAACCTTGTCTGTGGAAATCATTACCCTTCTTACAGAGAATGGGGAATGCACCTTTCTTGGAAACAGCAAGGAGATCAATATTGTCTTATAGAGGAAGGCATGGTGGTGTAACCTTTCCTGCTTTGTAAAATAATCACAACACTCATCGAAGCCAGAAAGAATTGCCACCTGAAACTCTGTCTTGCATCTCACAGGTAACATGCAGCTAATGGGGAAAAGCTTCTCCTACTACTGCTGTTTAATGTGCCTTCCTGAGTATCCAGGGACACAGGTACCATGGAGTCTGAAAGGAAGAAGATACTCTGAGCCTATCAGTGTAGTCAGCTGGGAGGACAGGGCACTGACTTCTGGACACCAAACCCTGGAATTAAAAGCTGGCACTCCTCCACATCTTATTGCCCTTTTTGGTATACTTTCCGTGCAAGAAGGGGCCATATCTTTACTTTCTGTGAAATATTCTCTTTTTTGTATTTATCAGAAAGGCAGCTTAGTTCCTACATTCCCATTTTGGGATGGTATTTATTTGTGAAATGGCAAGGCAAAGAGCTTAGATTGAGCTAAATTTGAGCAAGGCAAAAAGGGCTGTATAAAACACTTAAGGGATTGACAGAGGCATCTAGTCTGTAGTAACCTCCAAAGTTGCAGCAGCTGAGAAGGGGTTATTAGAACAGCAAATCCCACTATCCAAATCCCATTGTACACACATCTTATTGGAAACAGACATATATTTGTTTTTTTTGTAACACAATTAAGCTTTGTGTTCTTAGTAACATACACAGCCACTATGAAGGTATTAGAAGTGTAAATTAATGAGTATTATCAGAGGCAGAGATAGCTGATGGTATAATGGAATTTTCGACACCCATCCTGACTTTAGGAATACTGAAGCTAGTTGTAACATGACATTTCACTGCAAATTTCTTTTTTTATTTTTCCCCCCTTATTAGAGCTAAACAGATTGATAATTGTTGAGTCTGCAAATGAAAACCTAATTATGTAATTAAATGTCAAAAAACCGATTTCACAACTTTCATAGAGTAATGCAATCATTGAGAACCTGATATGCAAGTACATGTGGAATGGCTTATATTTTTTTTTTGCTAGTTCCTTGATTTGCATCACTTTTATTTATGATTTTTGTATCCTTATGTGCTAATTGTAACAATTATTTTTTTCCAAGCCAGCTGGTGTTGGCTTTTGTTATTTGGGACAATTAGTGGCTGGTACTCTCTGAACACATATTTTATCAGTCTAGTCCTTCAAAGATGAAAAGAAATTATTAGAAAATTCCTTTCAGTATGATGGCCTAGTGAACTCCACACTGATGTAGAAGTGTTGGCCCCATTTTAATGTTCTTACATTATTTGCATGCATTCCCTGCTTTTCACATGATTGGAGGGATTTTTACCATTTATTAAATTATAAATTCAGAGGACAGGAAGCACAGTAGCGTAGCTGTAGGATGGAAAGAACTATTTCCTATGAAAACAAAGTAACGATCTAAACAGTTAAGGAGATAATGCAAAAAGCAAAAGGTATCTTTAAAGAAGCTGAACTGAAGGAAAAAAACTTAAGATGAGCACCAAACCCTTTAGGCACTTGACAAAGGTTATGGATTCTCAAACCCAGCATCACTTAAGGTGTTCAGATTGTCAAAAATCTCTACAGCAAATTCACATCACCAAATATCACAATGAGATTGCTCTTTCTGATCATTTAAATTGTATGAAATATAAATCCCTTTTCATAAAGTCATCTTTACAACTGCCATATTTCAAACCCTGTTCTTCAAAACTGCCCAATCCCAGTTTTCCATTTATTATACAGATGAAAAAGCCAACTTTATGAATTTTCTTAGCTTCACTTGCCGTACTTCTTGAAGGATGGGATAAAACAGAATAGTGCCTTTCTATTGGGACATCTTCATGACTTCTCTAACACTAATTTTTACGTAATAGGTTATTTGACTTACAATTAATGGTAAGCATACAAACACTGAATGTTAAGTACTGCCTGCATGCAATAGGTCAAATAATTGGCCACAAGTTTAGAAATTCTGCAGTAGATGTCCAGGGGGAAAAAAAAAAAAGCCACTTGCCTGAATGAAAACAGTCTTTCTTGTCTGTGCCATGCAATTGGATGACTGAGAGCCAGAGTATATGGTCTGCCAAAAGCATGTGGCCAGCTGATGAACTGGTTTTCAGCCATGAGTAGCACTAGTATACTAAAGCATTTTAAAACAGTTTCAAGCATTAATTTCTGTACTACGCAAAAGAGCCAACAAGAAAAGAACATGTAATTTACTCACAATGATTGCAATGATCTCACTAGTTTTCTAAGCAAATATTCTATGCTTCATTTTTTCAAGGTGGAATGAAATAAAAAATTACCCTGTGAGGTTCTCTAGTTATGAAAGAAAGAACTGCATATTAACAGGACACAAACTCCAAAAAAGCACCTTGCACTGAATGCAAATATTTTAAGAGAGAAGAACACTGACACTTTTTCTTATTTTACTTCTTAAATTAGCATCTTTCATTGAAGAAAGAGGGACCCTGTGAAATTACATATGCTGATTATTACAAAAAAAAAAAAGACTCAGCTAGTGTTAGCTGGATATAACAATAATCAGAAAGAAAAGTGAACTGTTTATTTTTTGGGTGTTTCTTTCTGGGTCTGTTATTGGAGAACCAAAGAAATCTCTGAACTGGATGTCTGTATTTGAGAAAAGGGAAGGTATATATGCTAGGTGCAAGCAGCACAATTAATATCTCTCTTTCAGCCTACCAGCTACCTGCTAACTACTGTAAAATGTGCTGTTTCTTTACACAGAAGTAGCATTGCAAGGTTTAGAATCCCATCCATCCCTCTCATTTCTGCAGAATAGCTGATGCTGGATTTTTGATCTACAGATTCATTTGTAGGGCAGATAATTACATTTTACTGATTAAAGTACTACCTCAGAACGTAGTTTGGTAAAGCTCTTGAGGGTCATGAAAAAATAAATTGCATAAATATCATGCAGCCTATTTCTTCCTCTACACATTACATAGAATGACAGCAATATGACTTCACGTTAATCTTATTCTTGCTAATATGGTCATTCATATTAAATATAATACTTAACCTTTCTGGAACGCAGCACCAGAAATTGTATTTCTGTCAAGAAAAAGAAGTACAGTGACTTAGCAGAAAATATGTGCAGCCTTTTGACTGAAAATGCAAGTTATTTTTAGACTACATAAAAACCTATGCAGTTTCTGTGTTACATGGAAAAGCTGTCTGATGAATCTTAAACCTGTTTCCAATGGGCTAAGTATAAAAAAATGGGTAAGTATTTAAGATTTAGAAAATCAGAGATGATTCACACGAAAATACATTCCCATCCCAAAAGCAGATGAAGGGATTCACTTACAATAGCTTAATCATGTAATATCCCCCCATGCTTGATTTCACTGTGTATATCTGTTGTTCAGAGCCAAACTATATGGAAAGGGACAGACATCCTTTGCCTCTTAGTCTGCAGGCTGTGAAAGACCAAAACTTGCTGGGGGGAAAGTTGCAT
This sequence comes from Cyanoderma ruficeps, assembly GCA_008694505.1. Lineage (NCBI taxonomy): Eukaryota > Metazoa > Chordata > Aves > Passeriformes > Timaliidae > Cyanoderma > Cyanoderma ruficeps. Next base: position 25,377,156 of record VZDJ01007747.1, read on the forward strand.
ATTTTGTCTTCAAAATTGATCACTTTGTCCGTTTTGAAGGGTTTCAAAATATACAAAGCTCTACTTGGATATTTACAGAAAAATCTCTCCTGTTGGCCAAGTCCATCTAAAACAGGATTAATATCTTCAGACATATACTTTACTCCAGATCAATGCCAAGAAGTTCTATGGAGCCATTCTTGATATGTTAGAGGGAGTTCTTACGTGGATGGGCTTTAAATCAGATGCAGAGTGAGAAGAAAAGTAATAATTTGATACTTCTTTCTTGGAATTTACCTTACTGGAAGAGGTGGACTGTTCTGCCATGTCTGGCTCCAGGTATTTCTCTTCATTCACTTAGAAACTATAAATAGTAGCTGTGTCCTTGGGGAAAATGAAATACTGAAATGCCCAAGCACAGATAACATCTGCTGAATTCCCCAAAAGCACTGGGTACTTAGCATTCTCCCTGAACTGGATATTCTAGTATAGACACATTTGACTGACCTTTGCCTCCCTAACTTAAAGTGTGTGCTGATTTTCCCAGGAAAGCAAAAACAAAATATAACTCAGGCATTCCAGAACCTGTATTTAGTTTTTACATTGGGAATAAATCTTAAAGCAATACCAGAACTGAAACTGCTGTTGAGGAGATCCAGCAGTGCAGGAATAATATAATTTGGAATTTTCTCTGAGCTGGAATGCACTCAAAATTAATTATCAACCATTTGTACTAAGCAGAGAGAGTGCAGTAATATACTTCATGGAACAATTAAAGCATGCATTATACTGAGGAGCACAAAGATGAAAACAGTAGAAATATTCCACTCCATAATTTACTGTACTTCCTCTTCAATTTCAGTGTGATTTAAGGACATGCCAGATATTGTAAACTGCTAATATTCTTTTAAAATCCTACAGGAATTTCAAATTTATAATCCTAGGCTCTTTAGGTCTATGGAAGTTTTATGCTTTCCTAGGAACTGTTCAGGAAGTGATGCATGTGTTGCTCCTGAATTCAGGCCTGTCAGTCACTTCCTCCTGGCCTTGCCCTGGACTGAAAGGGCAGAAACAAGCTTTTATACGTCCCCAGTAGGTCTGTGGAAAGAGAAGCTTCAGAAATACTCTGGGGGGTACCTCAGCAGACCAGTGAAAACACAAGGGACAATGCAAGAGCTCAGGTTACATTTGTTTAGATGTGGCAACTCTTGTTATAATTTGCAGGATGCATGTAAATGTAAAGGTTCCAGTGATGCACTGAATGCATTGTTTCTTTGGTATCGTGTTTAAGCAGTTCATAATTTAATAAATATACTGCATTTCAGTCTTCCCATCTGGATTCCAAAGACAAGATTTCTGCATAAAATTTGTATGAAAAGTATTTTCCCCTCATAAATGAGTCTTCACAAATTATTCTGTAGATCAAAAATAGCACGGTATGTATTTACTTACAGTGAAAACTGTGAGTATTTAAATGATTTAAATATAATATAATGATTAAATATAATGATAATATAATAGGCACTGATTTCATAGAGCAGAAAAAACCCCACACAAAAACCCCAACCTAACAAAAAATCCCAGCCTAACCAAAATCCAAAAAACTTTCCTCTCCCTTAACTGAATCAAGTATTAATAGAGACAGCAGTTAAGAGAAGAACTGTACATTCCCAAAGTCAGTGTTCACAGGAAATTAGTTTTGCATTTTTTTTCAGAACTTTCTCCTCCTTGTGCTTATGAATGTGTGTTAATTTTGATTTTGTTGTTTCATATTTGGAATAAAAACTTGTGAGTTCCAACTTATTCACTGAACTAATTTAAAGACTGAACTTCATTTTCTCTTCATCCAATATTACAATGCAGGCAAAAATTGCCATAAGGAAACACTTTCTAGAATCAATGTATATCAAGTACCTAATTCTGAATACTTCCATTTAATCCCAGATCTGTGTCCCAATTCAAAAAGTGGTAATTGATAACTACAAAAAACCCCCACAAAATCACAAAAAACTCATAAAAAGCACCAAAAAAACCCCAACAAGCCACCAAAAAAAAACCCCCAAAACAAACAAACAAACAAACCAACCCACCAAAAAAACCCCCCAAAAACACCAGCTGAAAAGAAGTGGCACATTCTATAGAACTTTCTCAAGAAATGGCAAATTGCCCAAAGCCTGCAGTGCCTAAGTCAATTTTTCATTATGTTACTGTAAATTAAAAATAATTATGCTTGTTGGAATAGAATCATCTTCAATTTTTGTTGTAAATGAAATAAACTCCATTTCACTATGATACAGCAGAGCAAAAACCAAATATGCATGAACAGATTTCTGTGGTTTTGCCAGTCTAGTCACTGGGAGAGCTACTACTTTGGCCCATACTTGGAAAACCTCAAATAAATATTGAAGTCATTGGCTCACTGCAGCCTCTGATAACTGTTTCATTCTGTTTAAAAATTCTGATTTGGCTTGGTTTCTTTAGTAACAATATCAGGCAGGGAGTTCTTAAGAGCGTCAAGATTCTGAGCTGCTAAAATATGCAGCAATAGTACATGACAAGGTTTTCTTCACTATCAAAGATTTTACAAATCCATGTCTAAGGACACTGGTTGTTGCTACATGAAAAACTCCATGCCTTTCTGTTCCAGCTCTGGTTTTTCCATCAAAGGGAAGATAGAAAGTAGAAAAATAAACCCAGAAAACGAAATGTAGTCACACAAGATGAAAGCTACTCAAACTCTCTAGAGATCTGGGCCAGTGTGTGTTTGTGAAAAACAGTGCCATGACAGCATCAAATCCACCCAGCCTCTGTACTCCAGCCGCTGGGTTCTTATGGTAAAGTCTTTATTCTCCAGGGCTCTGTGGCTAAATAAGAAAGTAAAGCAAACAGGTGAATGAATAAGAGCCAGAGAGATGGTTGTAAAGGTGTGATAGAAGTGGAGAATCACACATGCTATAGGTTGCTCCTTGTCTGATGTTTGGCATGGAGAGACATGATCTCCAGCCTTCACAGCAGGTAATGTTTTGTATCCCTTCCATCCCACTGGATTCTGTGGTTTCAGTTCACAAATTCTTTCACATTCTTCCCTTTTTAAAAAAAATAATCAAGGACTTGCAGTTTTTTCTCTGTCTTATTATGATAAGACTAAGAATTAGGGTTGACTTAGCTATGTTTAGGTTCAAAGTAGAAAAACTTTGTACCTTTTGTAAAGTATTCCCTTGGCAAATATATTATAGAAAAGAAAATTTGGGATAGTGGGATAGTGGAAGGTGTGGTCTTAAGACTGTTTTGCATTGAATTCTAGCAAGGGACCAAGGAGAGAACAATCACTTGCATATCAGCATATCACAGACTCAGAGCCTCCTCAGGTTGTCACTGACCTCCCTCTAATACCTGGCATCCTAAATTGTCCTGGGTTAATGACAAGAGACAGCAAATACTGATGAGAGCAGACAGCTCTTTGCTGCTACTTTTTTGTAAGTCTTTCTAGGCCAGCTGATAATGCATGTGTGAGAAGTACCAAGAATGAATTAACTGTGGCCTCCTTAAACAAGTTGTCGATAATTCTGTTGTGAGAGTAGTGCAGTCATACCTATCTTGCTATGAGGACTGATCATTAAAGATCTTTCCTCTCCACTAAACTGAGTAATCACTCTTAATCTACAGAGCTGCATTGGGAAATAGTTGCATAGCAAATGCACAGCAATGAACATAAAATATCTCAGAAAGATGATCACACATTTGTTACTGAATTATGCATATTAGGATAGATAACATTGTATTTTTCTTGTAAAGTAAAACATTATTTTTATACCCACAACAAAACATGGACCTGCAGAACTTTTCAAGCAATCTTCAAGCAGCTTCATGCGAGTCTTTTGCAGCTCAGGACTGTCCCACTCATCTGCTTCAACTCCCCAGTATAAGTCTATGACCTGGAAAACAGTATGCGGTGTAGTTATTATCATATGCCCTTTCTACCAGTCAAATTAAAAATTAGCTTTGCCAACATGCTGTGCACTAAGCTTTGCTCTTCAGTGCAATAAAAAGCAATGAGGTCTACATTCAGTCCTTACACAGACTACCAGGGTTTCTTCATACAAATGAGAATTTCAGCCTCTTACTTGCCCTCCCAGACAGTCCTTCCTGGGACAGTCTCTCATTTCATAGTCATATGGAGATTAGCATGACAATATCTTGATTTGACTTTTATTAGTCTTTTATTTGCTACTAGATTGCATATAATGGATTGTTGCAGGAGCCCTCTTGTCAGAGGATAGAAGTGAGCCAAGACACAGACTTGTTGTTTATCACTGCATGAATAAAGCAGGACCCTTTTCCTCCTTACAGCTCAGCCATCCTGACTCCAACTGTTTACTGACTCTGGTGCAGCAAGCTCCTATTGTAGGTTTCCCTGGCAGTCTCTGCTGGTTATTTCCTGCTAAACTGTGACTGCATTTATCAGTTTACAGACTCTGACTGCAGGCTTTTACCCAGCTAGAGGGGGACTGCAGGTTCCAACAACAGGCTCTGACTGCAGACCCAGACTGACCTCACAGCAGTGATTCTCTCTCCCCAGGATCATCTTCTTCTTCATGATCCTCTCATGCCCTCTTCTTCAAGGTTTCCACTCCTTCATGATCCCCCTTAGCAGTTAACCCACTCTCTTTTATCACACTTATCTTTATTGGCTATAGCTGTGACTCATCAGGGGTGAGGCTGCATTGGGTAATTAACACAGCTGTTACTTATCAGGGACAAGGTCACCTGTATTCCCTTCTCTTACAATGGGTAGGTAAGAATAATGACAAAAGAATTGAAAAAAACATAACTGGCTCCATGAAAATGAATGGGAATCTCACTGTGGATCACAGTCAAGACCATGACTTGACACCCAGTGTCATGTGTATCCAAAGGATATAAACTCATCCTTTGCACATGGCTCGAAAGAATAGGAACGGTTTTACATTATCATACTTCCTTTGATAGGTGATCTCTGTACTTTGGAAGCAGAGATTGTAGAGATATGCAGTGGCAGAGCGCTTGCTGTCCAGCCTTTCATGTTTAGCTACAGACTCAGTTTTATGACCCTAATTAGTTGCAAACAAACTCCTGGAAGAAACTATTCAGGTTATACTTACTGAACAAAATTATGTGATGACCTGTGATTTCACTATACATTTTAACTAAAAGGCTGAATTCTTACAGTGGGAAATCAAATTTTAAAAGATATTGATCATATGAATGAATTACTTTTGGAGCAAAACAGGGTAGAGACCACTACTCTCTTATTTACTACTGATTCTTAAAATCTTGCATGTAACTTTAACAGAAAAGAAGTCCAAATGGATTTCTCCAACCAATACCAAAGTTTAAGACCAAATCCTAGAGCTATTTATGCCCATGTGTAATTGCACTACCAATAGTCTCATGGATTATTTCTGCCTTAAAAGTTTGTCACTCAAATCAGTGTTTGCTGGAACAGGCACATTGTTACTAAACATGACAGGTAGTGTCCTGTGTGACTCACGACGAGTGAAAAAACCCAGGTATGGAATGCATTAAGTGTAAATAAAGATACTGAGTGTATTTTCTTGTAAGCTACACTTACACTGCCAAGAAAATACACTCAATATCTTTATTTTTTAAAGAAACTCCATTACAAAATTTTGCTGGAACATGCATTTTCTGCTGTACAAAACTACATTTCAAATAACCTTCCTCTTTCCCTCACTTGCACAGATTTCTTTTGTGTCCTTTCTCTTTTAGTCTCATCAGAAAAAAAAAAAGTTTTCCCGTCTTCTGTTTCACTTTCTGTTATTAATACAACTTCATCTGTCTGATTACTTTCATGATGTATGATAAAGTTTAAATATTCTCATTGTAAAATCCTTCAAATACAGACCTTAGCATACAGTAAAAAAATGTTTTAATAACTTTTTGAATGAATTTATTGTGCTGCTGAAGTTCTTCTAAAATGTGAAAGCAATTCCTATTTTAATTAACTATTCAGAAATCACATTAATTCTGTAAATGTGAAGAGGAAACTCCCTGGAGCACCAGATAATCCTAGGGGCTCAGTGGCTGTTTGTTATTTTATGGGGTAACAGTTTTGGCGCATAGTATACTGACATGATACAATTTTGTCTTGCAAGAGTAAATATTTTAGGGAACAAACCTCTGAAGACACCAAGAATTTCAAAGTAAGGTCTCATAAGTTGCTCACTATGCTAACTAAAATAAATAGGATTTACAAAATTAAAGAAATGGAACAAGGAGACAATTATATCTGATTTTGAAGCATGTTTTTACTTATGCTTGGAAAAACTGTGACAAACACTCAAACTTCCAGTAAGGCTGCCAAGGTCATATGACAACTAGTGCCCTCTGCAAGGGCTCCTTACCCACAGTGACCTGACACTGGTCTAGTCAATTCCACACTAGTCACCTAACAAGAGACTTTTCATTCATAATTCAGTGTTTCCTTTTGCTTACTTTGGCTTCTGTCCTGCCAATTCACAATCACTACAGATCTGTGAATCACTACAGGTTCACAGATTTTTGTTTTTATGACTTCCAAGAGCTTAAAAATAACTAAAAATTTAATTAATGTAAGATTCTGTTTTGCTTCCAGCATATATATCCTGTTGAAAATTATTTGAAACAGTTCCTTGTTTTGAAGAAGGAAGGTGTACACTGCTAATTATCTATGTTTGGTTATCCTCCCAAAATTTTCAGTTACAACTACTTTCTTTAACTTCTCCATCCTCTCCTGTAGAAGTACTGTATTTCAGGTCAAAACCAACATGTGCTCTAGAAGTCTTTTCCTCGGCTTATTTACTTTCTTGGCCAATAAATGTGTTTTTATCTGAGATATTCTCTGATACAATGAAAAAAAAGGCAATCAAGCTAACAAATTCATAGTGTGATTGAATATAGTCAGTTCTGCTTCCACTCATATGGTGATTATGTTCAGTAACAGCTCCCACCAGATTGATGACACCTCACAGATCTCATGCTTTGCAACAACTGAAACAATTTTGAGTGCAGCCAGGTGACTCAGTGAAACTTGGAGTAATGCATGTACTCAAATGCTTTTCATTTGGGTCACGATTTATTAGGTAGAGGGTGTCCTGAATAATTTCGTAATAGTCACATGTGAGGTAGCTCTTCTTTGGTCAGTAGAAGATTACATATCAGGATGAAAAGTTATGTGCTCTGCTCTTTACAGAGAAATAAATTTACCCATTATCTGAAAATTATGTAATACTTTAACACTGCACTAAAAACTGTAGTCTTGATTTTGCATGCTAACCTAAGAAATTTAGTGTACCAGGACTGAAATAAGAATAAAGGTCTTGCTAAAGTCTACCTCAGAGTCTCTTTGAAAAGGCTTTACTACATTTCCTTGGTTATTTTTGTACATTTTCCTACTTTGCTTCCACAGAGATGTGATAGCCTTCTAGCACTTCTCTGAACTGTGTCAGTAGAGCTGTCTTTCAAACCTCATATCACATAAAAATGGTCTTGGTGTTGAAACTATATAATAAAATAATTTGCTTCCATGAATATCAACTAGAGTAAACTTAATTACTTCTGCCCTAGAGACTACATTGCAATCTGTTTGAAGAAAGACAAGTGTCCTCTTAAACAATTCAGTGGACTATGATCTACTTGGAAGAGACATTTCCCTCACCAAGATGTCTCTTCGAAGGTCATAGAAATAAGAGGATGATATTTTTGATGACTATCACAGTAGTAGTACAAGAAAAATATTATTTAAATATCTTTTGCTATTCTTTTTGTGTACCACTGCAGCTGGGACTTCCAGTAGCTGATGAGCTAGGACCTTCAGATGAAATTCTTTTATAGCCATAATCAAAAATCACTGGAATTTACTACCATGCAGATTCAGCAACTCCACTGTGACTCAGGGAATTAAAACCAAATATCCTAATTTAAGAACTTGTTATTTTGATTAAAAACCAGCTGCATGTGCATCAAGAATAATACATTGGGAGGAACAGGATGCTGTATAAAAGGCATTAGCTGCTTGCAACTAAGCTACGCTCTGGAGAGATGAATTTTTGGGGTCAGCTATGTATGCAAGGAAAACTTTTGGGTGCAGAATTTTTGGAACACTGAACAACACTTTTACAACATCAAAAGCTGCATTTGTTTCTCTTAGCAGAGAAACAATTCCAGGCCTGTTGACATATAAGGGACTGTGAATTAGGACATACCTGATTTAAAGTACCAGTGACTTTAACAGCGATGCCAAAAACACCCGTTTGAAATCAAATCCAACTCCTTTTATTACCAACTGGCTCTTGCCAAAGATGTGTATGGGTCTATGTCTCTCATAACACAACGGCAAACATGAACTTACTTAAGCAATGGGAATGCTACAGTTGACATTAAAGAAAGCAAATTCCATAGTATATAATCACAATAAAAATGCACCATGTTCACTTAATTTTGGTAATCAGTTTCAGTATTCACCTTGTTAAATTATTTTCCACATTACAGTGGAAATTCAGAATTTACGTTCAGAATTTACCTCAAATCTGCATGTAAAATAATTTAAGTAATCAAAGGCTGAGACAGCTATGCCTGTTTGGCTTTATGCCAGAGAAGACACAAATGAAAGGGGATTTTCATCCAACATACAAATAACCCAAAGGTGGGTGTCAAGAGGAAGTAGCCAGGCTCTTCATGGTAGTGCCAAGCACTAGGACAAGAAGCAAGGGGCAGAAACTGGTGCACAGCAAGTTCCACCTAAATATGAGGAAGAACTTCTCTACTATGAGGGTAACAGTGCACTGGAACGGACTAGCCAGAGAGGGTGTAGAGTCCTCTTCTCTGGAGATATTCAAAATGTATTTGGATGCAATCCTATCCGACCTGCTCCAGGTGAACCTACTTTAGTAGGGGTAATGAACTAGATGACCTCCAGTGGTCCTTTCCAACCCCAACAATTTTGCATGAGATTCCGTGAAATAAAGCTTTTGTAATTTTCTATTTTATCAATGATATTTAAAAATGTTATCTGTTCTAAACAGAATTAATTTCAAGAAAAAGTAATGCAAGATTCAACACAACGAAACCTACCTGAAATTCCAGGCCATAGTTTTCTCTGCAGAATTCTCTCAGCTTAGGATACACATGTTCTCTTAGGGCCCTCCTTTCTGCTATTGTATCTGTGTTGTGGAAAAAGATGCTATTAACAATATTTATACAAATTCTTCTTTTAGTCAGGGATACAGATTTTTCACTTAAAAATGAACCCTTAACCCAAACAGAGCACTAATGAAAATCAAGTGCTGGGATCTAACCCCCAAATTGTATGTTGTACAAACACATGGAAGTGCTAGCATGTGTTACAATACATGTAAAATCACATGAATGTGTTTGTATGTGTCAAAATTATGCTTCATACACATTTTAATGTTGCAGCATATTGCAATTCAGTGGAGCTGAATTCATTTTGTAATTCATCAGTCAGAATTTTATTGTTTTGACTTCTGTTTTGTTTCCAGACAGCTGAATTTTACAAATAAGAAACATCATGGAAAAAAGAGATAAACCAAAGACGAAAGAGAGCTCAATACTTAGAAACAAATCAGCAACATGAACTAACAATATTGTCTCAAATGTATCACTTTCTTCACCATCTTTAATCTAATAGTATCTTAAAACCATTATTTATCATTAATAGCATCGTTTATCTTTTGCCCAGGTGATTCCTCCTATGTATCAAATACTCAGGTCTGATACCATGTTGTTCTTACCATGCAAAATTACGCGTTTTGGTAACAAAGTACAATATGGCAATGACACCAAAATTGCTACTAAGTTCAGTACATCCAAGTTAATCTGAACACATTTATATAAAACATACCACTTACACAAACAGTTAAATATGAAGTAAATTTGGTTAATAGTGGAATCTTGTGTAGATAATAAATTTTATTCCCTTTCACAAGATTTCACAATCTTGTGATGGATTTTACTATATTGTAACTGAGTTAAGATCACACAGAGATAGTACTGTTGCTAAGTTATTTCCAAAAATAGAACATAACACTTGTAAAGCACTGAGTGCCATGTGATGATAAATGAAGTGTTAACTTATGAATGATGGAGAACATCTACTGCAGGTAATGCATTACTTGTGTAAGTGCACTGAAACAAAACAATAGATTACAACTGATTTGACGTTTCCCATATTGCAAATAAGAGACATATATGCAAATCTAACAATGCTTCAGAGCCACAGCTGATATACCTGAGTCAGATGTCTGTTGATGGAATCATGGTCACAGACTTACAATGTTTTTTATCTAAAAAAATCTAAGAGTGTGAAATCTATAACCTAATTTATTACACCAAACTAATAATATCTTTCTCACTATTTAAGTGTATCTTTGAAATGTTACCCAGATGCGTACTATAATTACCACTCATTTTCATGAACAGAAAGCAATCCAGAAATGTCCAGAAAATTATTTTTTCTGAAATCTTCGTCAGGGTAAAAAAAATCTATATCAAAAGGCTCAAAAGTACAGTCAGGTTTAATTCAATTTATCTGAATTACCACAGCTCTTCCTTCAAAAAATTTTGATGTGGAAAAAGTCACAGGCACTTTCAGAAAGCATCCCCTTTAAGTGCAATAATGTAATATAATGTATTTATGCTTTAACGTTTTAAAACGTGCTATGCTCATGTGTTCTGACAATGGTCCAAGAAGCATTAAAGTCCTTGCTACATCACAAACTTTCCATTTGACTGTCCACATGCCATGCAAGGTGAGATCCTAAATCTAAAGTGTAGAGCTCTGATATATCCAATGTGAACACTGATAATAAGAGACTCTCCTCTGGGATACATTAGGATGAGTGTAGCCTCAGTTTCTCTCGGGCAGTCATTACGCCCCTCCCCCTGACACTAAAGAGGCTGCACCAGGAGGGCTGTGTCCAGCTCTGGGCACCTCAGATCAGGAGGATGGGTGGAAACTGCAAAGGCTACTGAGATAGAGGTGAAAAGTACATGGCCTACACAGAGAGAGAGGGACCTGGGTGTGTTTAGTCCAGCAAAGAGTGTAAGAGGGAGCCAATGCAAGCTACAGTAATTACTTCTAAGGCATTTACAAGATGAGGGAGCCAAGCTCTTCATGCCAGAGAGTACAACAGAGACAACTGTAACATACTACATCTTGGAACTTCAGGTTGGACACCAGGAGAAGCTCCTCCATCCTTGGAGCGTTTCAAGACTCAAACAAGTTTATGGTTGACCAAATTTCTGTTGACAGCACTTCAGGAGGAAAGTCAGCCCAAGTGACGTGACCCGAGTACCCCTTGCAAGCAGCAATGACCCTCAGGAGAAACTGCAGGTTTGGCTTAGTTATCCAGGCCGCTTGTACACTGCCTGGGAAGGCTTTTGCTCCTGTCTGGGCTAGTGGGAGCAAAGCTGTAGAGTGAGATCGCTGGTGCCAAGGATCCAATCTCCATGCCATATGTTCTTCAGGGCATTTTACTTTACACTGAGCAACTCTCAATTCTCACAAACATTTGGAATGCATTTGGTGAGATCCTGGAGTTTTCGTCCTGTTTTTATCAAAAAGGAATCAAATTCATGCCCACCAAGACCCCCTTATGATGTGAGTCAAAGTGTATTAGATAATGATGATCAAGAGATTCACTTCACTTGCAGATCTTCCTCAATACAGACACATCCTACAGATATTTAGGAATAGAGTGAACAAACCAGCACACTCAGCTCAGAGCTGCCTGTATTAGTACATAAAAGGGATGGATGAGTTGCTCCTTCCTTAGGATCCACAGTCATTAATTTTCTCTTATACTTCAGTGTCTAAGTCATCCTTTCCTTGCAGAATGTAGTACACCACTAACAAGGCTAATTAGTCACAGGGTTGCACGATGCCAACACAGCAATATTATTTTGGCTCCAAAGCAATGGTGTTGCTGTACCTTGTGATAAAAGCTAAATGTGTAGTTTGCTTTATTTGAAATACTTTGGTTTTTTACCTTCACAGTAACTGAGACCCTTTGATCAGTCAGTAATAGAACACTATATATTCTATTTTCTTTGCCTTAGGGTAGGTTAATTTTGGCATGTAAGTTCATGAAAACACAGAATATCATATCTTCATGATCAAGTAGAATAAACTCTGTTGAAAACTGACTTACTACTCAGTTACTGAGATAAACCAAAATAATTATTGCCTTTTTAAATGAAAACCAATCATGACTACAGCTTGGTCATTAAGGAAGCAACCATCAACAGATATAGCTTGCAGTTACTTAAACATGACAACAGACAGAATGGTCTTACTAGGGATATAAAATAGGCTAAGTTTCAGAAACAACAACAACAAAAAGGAAGTACTGTAAAGAAGCAGAATTTAAGAATAAACATAAGTAAGTGATAAATGGGAAATGTTTTCCCTGATGTTTACAACAGATAAAACCACGTTCTCCTACTTTTTGTTTATGCCCATAGGATTTATACCACAGAACCCTGCTGGCTCTAGTTTTAGAACATGATGCTCTTCCCTGCAGCTTAACGTGTAGAGTCTTGTTCAGAAAATGAAACAACACATTGCAGGAGTAGTGCTACTTTGTAATATCTTAAAAATTAAATAGATAAAAAATTCCTTCAGCTAGAACTGTGGTCTGGATAACACACTTGGCATATCCATCCTGTATTTTTATTCCTACCTCCATATCTAATTGAAATTTGAATCTGGTGCTTATATTAATTAATTTTAAGAATTCCTGTATTTGAAATAAGCTTTGAAACTTTAAGGAAACAGAAGTTTATATAGTTAAGATAAACTCTGGTAATTACTATGGATAGCAAATAAGCTAGTTTAATTAAATATAATCTAACTTGATTTAAAGTGACAGCAAATCTGTGAAGCTGGCAGTTCTTAGTAACGTCACACAGGCAAATTCCACCTTCCAGGCTGCTGCTGCAGATCAACAGATTAACTAAATTACATTCTTCTAGCAGCCAAAATGAGACAGCAGTTGGGAGATGAGCTTTCTACACCTCAGTGTTAATTCTGATACTCAGAAATACAAATAATAGTTCACAATAAACTGTAAGAATGAAACTACATCTGAAAAAACTTAAGAAAAAACTTAAACCCCCCCCACCCTAACCTTGTCTCCAGCATTTAAACAAACCCAAACCCACAAGACAGTGACTTGCTGAGTGCATATCTTCAATGCAAGAGCCATCTCTTGCAGATGGCTGCCTTCTAAACCATTCCATAACCACACCATCCTGCCCACCCCTACACTGTGAACTGACTGAGAATGTCACTGCACCCTCCTTCTCCTTGCACTCCCCAGGGTAATCCTGAGGACTGAACTGAATTAGTCACGTATCCTTTTATATCTTTTCTCCTGTCCAATAAACACAACTGTTTGTGTGCAGTGTGATTTCTGAAGGCCTGTACCTCAGTCAAATCACTGCCAGTTTTCATTAGAGTACACCAAGGTGCTGCTTCTCAGCGTGAACTATTCCCATGCCAAAGTCTGACCTTCAAACACAAGCTGTTCTGCTATTAAAGTCACTTATTTTCAATACAGCAAGTATGTTTTTCACTTTTGTGGTAGTAAATAGATGATGTGTCTTTAAAAAGAGTTGCCAGACATTCATCTCTGGGATGAAATAAGTCATGGAACAAAGCCTCGTTGAAGAAAATTTCAAAATGCATATGCAAGCAAACAGAAAGAGTTAACATGGGCCTGATGGAAACTGCCCATTTCCAAGCACCAGTTGTTCTGTCCTAAGACCAAATAGTTTATCTTCTTGCTGGTGCAGTACTGGTCTGAGTTCAGCCACAGTGATGTCAATGGCTGTTTTCATATATGTGGGTTGCAGTCACACATTGACTCTACTCAGTCAAGGCTTGATGCAGCTGAACAAGGAGACTGCTCAGCCCCATTCTCCTATCATGTATTGCAAAGGAGGTGCCAGTGTGGGGACAGTGAGCCCCACTCCACCACGCTCAAAGGAGCAGCACATTCAAGCTGACAATCTGTTCATGGAAAAGTAACCTGTGAGTAACTGTACCCAAGCATGGTGCAAGCTAAGGCCCTCAAGCAGAGGAAAATCCTAAGCTGGGAGGGTGTTTGCCTTGCCACTCTTTGACTGACAGAGGAACATTGCAATTCCCAGCTTGACGGAGCCAGCAGGGAAATTGCTGACTAACATAACAAGTTGAGGCAGACAGCTGAACCTGGAAGAACCCAGGCAGGAAAAAGAAAAAAAAAGAAAAAAGCTGCTCTTGCAGCTGTTAAGTCACCATAGAAGTAAATGTCATATGGGGTCACAGAGCTGTCTACAGGTGTCATCTCCAGGCAGTCACCCAAGAAAGAGCCACTCCTTGTACACATGGAAGAAACAACTTCTGTATCACCTCCTCCATTCTTGGTGTTCTCATGCTTTACAGTGGGTCAGGACAGACTTGCTGGAAGTTTTCACCTCATGACTTTCAGCCCATTTCTCTGCTGCAATAGTCTCCTGTCCAGTTCACACTGTTACATTTATTAACACCTAATGTTGGAGTCTCTTGTGTGACTATGAAAGCCCTGGATGATCAGTGAACTTCTGATCTAGTCCTGAATACGTGTCCACTAAGATACCCAGCTATTTGCTTTTTCTAAGTTTTCTGAGTGCTTAGATTTGATGGAAGAGTAGAACAAATTCTTGGCATAGGATTATTTTTAATGCACTGCAATAGTAAAAAGAAATGTGGGTATTTTATAAGCATTGTCTATTAACTGCAGTGAGAATTTCTGCACTTTAGTTATCTAAGTTTAAAAATTACTTTGCAGAAGCGCCAAGAAAGAAGCAGCTGCCAAGCCTCTTAATGCTAGTATGTTCTTGACTCATATGACTTGTTCAACTGAATTACTCCTTTCAAACTGCCCTTTTCACTGATAATGCATGACAGCATTTTGTATTACCTGTGCTACTAAAACCTTCAAATACTAGGAGGTAACATACCCCAAAATATTATGGAAAACTTGTCTCCGAAAATAATAGCGTAATGATAAGTAATTTTCATTTTTATAGTGCCTTTCATCTCAGAGCATTTTGCAAGCAATAAGTGAGTTTGAATCATGTAGCAGGTAAGAGAGGGGAAAAAAGACTTGAGCTCCCCCTACTACCCTTGCCTTCCTAGAAAATGAACTTCATAGACATTGTCGTCATTTTTTTCCCTTGGAGTTTCTGTGAGGGGTGAGCATTAGAATAGACATCCAAAGCTTCCCAAGATTATGTAGATCAGGAATGGGAGCAGGTTGGTCTGGGTCAATTCTTCGAGTGTCCCCTCCCCAAGCAACAA
This sequence comes from Cyanoderma ruficeps, assembly GCA_008694505.1. Lineage (NCBI taxonomy): Eukaryota > Metazoa > Chordata > Aves > Passeriformes > Timaliidae > Cyanoderma > Cyanoderma ruficeps. Next base: position 25,392,517 of record VZDJ01007747.1, read on the forward strand.
TCCCAACCTTGAGGTCACTACTGGCTCTCTGAAAGGCAAATAAGAAACTGGACAGACTGAAGAACATTCATTAATTCAACTCAACCCCACAACTAACTAACTAACCATCCAAATAAATTCTGATTAGAAAAACATTGCAGTGATGTAACACAGCTGTGTGTCCTCACTCCACCTGATGTTTGGAGCTCTCTCACAAGATGTGCATGAAATCTGTGTGACTCAGTCTTCTCAGTTCTTAAAAAAAACATATATACAAGACTGGACTAAGCATTTCAGCCCAAAGGAATGTCTGCTGGTCATGAAAGTCAGGAGAAATAATGAAAAATAACATTAAGATGCTAAGTAATTCTGAAATGTGTCTCTCAAGCAGGAAGAAATGACAGGATGTGATTACAAATTTGTGATCTACACCAAAGCACTTAAACACACTTTCAAAACGAAAAACCTAACTGGGCAGGATTCAAAATGTAGGGTGTAATTATAAGCCTAAAACTTAGACTTGCAGCAATTACCTGTTCTTTTTTAGCGCCAAATCAAATAATACCTGATTTTAAATGAGGCATAGTTTTCTTTGAAATGTTCCATGTTGTCAGTTCAGTAAAATGACAAATGTAAAAACCCACATGTACAGTAAGTGAACATATGCAATATGCATTTTTAAAAATTATAATAGCCAGATTTCAGTGTCATTTTTATAAAACACCCTGCATCTTGACTAATAATATGCTTAACCAGTGCCACCTATTGGTTTAACAATAACATCCAAACAATTAAAAAAAAAAATTGGCCAGCAAAATCAGAGCAGTCCAGACCCAGGTTAAAATTCAGAACTTAGGGGAAACATCAGTATTAAACTGATATAACAGAAGGGAAAGAAGTGGTTCCTATATCTAAAGATCAAGATTCAAATTTTCATTATTCACATAATTGTCTTCCCAATTTGAAACAAGTCTTGGTTTCTGACAGTCTATTTTGCGTGCGGCATGCTTGCATGAAACAAATTTGGAACTGGATCCAGAAGTTGGTGAAGTTAATGGAAAGATCTGCTAATCTCAGCAGATTTTAAATGAAGTTCTACATTTGGCATGTCTTGAAAGCCTGTATCTTTTGATACCTTACTGACTTCTGCAGAGTCTGCATGAAATCTCTCAATCCATAAATAAATCAACCAGTAAATAAACAGTACATACTCTTGTATCACTCTACTAGTGATGGCATGGATGAGGACTCTGAGGCAGAATTTTATCTCATAACATGTCCTAATTAACTAATCTCACATTAACCCTTGGGAACACAGCACCCTTATGCATAGATGTCCTTAAATAAAACAAGAAGAGTTAGTTTGATCTGGAATCCTTTCCCAAACCTGCAGATTCTCCCTGGACTGCTGCTTGGGTGCATTGGTGTCCTTGTGTCCCCTGACTGTGATTTGTCGCAAACACAGAACTGCAAACGTGTCTGCACACAAATGCCACAAACAGCAGGAGCTCCAGCGACACCGCAGGTTTGAAGGCAGAACCTCAACTGGGGGAGAACGTTTTGCATGCTGAAAACTCTGCAAGTGGAAGCAATCAAAAAAGTCCAATTCTTTCATTTAATAAAGCAAGTTAGGAAAAGCTCCTGAAAACCTGACAATTTGCAAACCATTATTGTCATACAATTAAATGATGTGACAAGAGAAACTGAAGACACAGCACATTTAGAAACACCAAAATTAAGTCTGAAAATTATCTCTGCAGAACACCAAAGGTTATGAAAAATAAGCACTGGAAAACAAGGCCTGTTAGGACAAAAAATTGCTACTATCGAAATTAATGTGAAAGAAAAACTTCTTATGAAATCTAAAGGAGTCTGAATGAGTTGTAGAAAAATGAATAACAGAGGACAGAAATAAGGGCCGGTGCACTAACAAAGTTACGGACAGAAATCCCATTGATTCATTGAGAGGTGTCAACTCACACTACAAAAAATTACGGAATTTCCCAGAAAGCAGGATAAAAGGCTTGCAACACTGGAAAATGCTTTTTAACAGTTAAATTGTATATTTGAAAAGTTTTGCTACTTTTTTCTCACATCACTAGACCAAACAGAAAACCATCAGGGTGCGTTACTAAGGCACTTAAGGTAGTGTGGTTGTGGCAGTCAATAAAGCAAAGGGATGTCACAGACATTCTTCCTCATAATTGTCGGTTCAAGTGCTGGAAGAGAACGATGTAGTATGTTATAGGCTTTCAGAAAGCAAAACGCAGAGCAGAGCCCTAAAAAACCACAAGAAAGCCAGTCTCATAAAACCACACACTTATTTCACAATACAGTCTGGTACAGGACCATTAAATACACCTCATTATGAAGATAATTCCAATAAAAACTCCTGTGTGACTTTGCATCTGGCAGTACTGCAAAACAATGGAAGAGCTCTGCAAGCACTGTTGGCTCCCAAGTAAAGTTGCCCTTCCCTTATCTAAATTTTCTACTTTAGGTGCACAAGGCATGGAGTTCCAATCCAGCTTGCATTCTTCCTTAAGTTTGATGCAATACAGCCACAGTTTGGGTCACTGCAAAACAGCTGGCTGGGCCAACTGAAAAAGCACAACTGATAAATGTAGCCTACTGTGTGGGCTTCAAGTGAAAGACGTGAAGACTATTATGCCAGAAGATGAAAAGGTCTCAAACCTGACACTTTTGGGTGTGCAGAAGCACCCACATAAGAATAAGAGTTGCTGCTTGCTATCAGTGCAGTAGGTTTGCATCAATACAGTAGTTTTCTTTGCAACGGATGCTTTTTCTTGATGCTAAATGGAGAGGATTAAATAATATCACTGAGCAGTCAGAATAGCTCATGGCTGTTGTAGAAACTGTTATCAAAGATGAATAAATGAAATGACAACCCCAGCAAAGGAGAGTAGCTGCAAGAGGGCATTAAGGCCAAGACAATGGGACTACATGAGGGAGGGATGCCAGAAGAGGATCTCAACTGATTTTAAAGGACTACTTCACTTACTGACAGCCAATTTCAACCTAGGTATTAATATCCACTTACAGGCCCTGTTTTTAAACTGAGAATTCCAGGTAGGGTCTGCACTGAAACTCATTGAACATGCCCAAATAATTTAAAAAGCTGGCTTGTTTTGATGGATTATGTAATGTCTGAGAAGCAAACAGTGATTGACATGTAAAGGAAGAGTGATTTATCAGACCTTGTTCTCCCTACCCTTCCAGTTCTAATGATTCATCTAAGTATTATTTTAGTGAAGATTATATAATCCAGTCAAAAAGGCCATTTTAAATAAATTCTAAAATGTATCTGTTTTTGTCAATTATCCTTCTGATGCCTTGATTTCCCTAGTTTTTGCTTTCTTGCTCTAGGTTTTATTAATTTCTTCTGCTTGCTAACCACATTTTGTTGATTATATGTAAAGGTAACAGTAAATTTGCAGTTTAACCATCTTGAGGAATTAGTAATTGAAAAAGGACAACACATGTTTTAGTCATTTCAAGAAGCAGATGTAGCTGAAACAAGTAAGTTTAATTTCTCACAAATACCTTATACAAGTATGATACAGAAAACAATATTTAAAGAAAACTTCCAAATGGCATACCATTTTAATTAATCGGTGACTGAACTACAGAATATTCCCCAGATTAGCACTTTAAAATTACCTTAGCCATCCACCCCAACTCTTTGCTCTTATTTTCCTGATAATAATACCCATGGAGTTGTAATTACCTTTAAAGGAGGATAAAGACCTTCAGTGATGCTATGGTCTCAGTAGCAGTGTAGAATTTGGCTGAAAGGGTGGACTTCACTTTATTTCTATTTCTTGCACTGCCAGACACTATCAGTCTTTCTCAGTGCCTGCAAAAGTATTTGCCCCTTTGCCATGAAACAGAGAAAAAATAATCTTTTATCTACCACACCTACACACAGTTAAAGGCAACTGAATATATAAGTGGAGATTTTGTTTCAAACTATTTTGAATTTACATAATGACTGAAAGGAGCTGATTGTGGCATTAACATTGGAACAATATCTCAGCAATAGAATTACTTAATAGAATTACATAATATTATACATGTTTGATTATAGGAAGTGTAAAATAAAACATTTTAAATTAAAACAGGTAGAGTGCAAAGAGATTATTTTCATTTTAATATCTGTTGTCTAAAAAAAAAAGAGGAATAAATTATGAATTATGTTTTCTACACGTCTTCTGTCCTCTTCTGAAAAGTATTCTTAACTCATTAACAGACATAAACAAATCGAACCAACAAATCACCACATAAATAAGAGAAATCCTGTAAACAAGATTCCTCCTCCCATTCAAAAATAAACCACCAAAGCAAAAGATATATAAGCCATAACACTGCAGACACATCATAAATGCCTCTTATCCAGAAAAGCTTCACCTGAAACAAGTAGACCACTGCAGGACATAGATCCATGAGAAAATTATCCTTACAGGAATTTATTGATTTATATTATCTATCTCTTGTATGAATGCTCAGATTGAGTTCCTGACATGGTAAAAGGATGAGGAGGAAGAAACTGGATTTGAGAAATTTGTGAATAATTGTTGCAGCAGCCCTCTTGTCAGAGGACAGAAGTGAGCCAAGACACAGATTTCTTGTTTATCACAGCATGAAAAGGGTCCTGCTTTATTCCTCTGTACAGCTCAGCCATCCTGACTCCCAACTATTCACTGACTCTGGTGCAGCAAGCTCCTGCTGTAGGTTTCCCTGGCAGTCTCTGACTGCTGGTTATTTCCTGCTAAACTGTGACTGCATTTATCAGTTTACAGACTCTGACTGCAGGCTTTTACCCAGCTAGAGGGGGACTAGAGGTTCCAACAACAGGCTCTGACTGCAGACCCAGACTGACTTCACAGCAGTGATTCTCTCTGCCCAGGAGGATCATTTTCTTCTTCATGATCCTCTCATCCACTCTTCTTCAAGGTTTCCACTCCTTCACAATTACCCCTCACCAGCTAACCCACTCCATTTTATCACACTGATCTTTATTGGCTATAGCTGTGAGTCATCAGGGGTGAGGCTGTTTGGGTAATTAACACAGCTGTTACTTATCAGGGGCAAGGTCACCTGTATTTTACAAATAATCACATACCCCAGTTACTGAAAGTAACTGAAACACATTCTAAACCAGGAAGTTTTCAAGAAATTGTTTACTTTTGGTAATTTTATTGACTAATGAGCTTATTTTGTGTCTGCTGTTTGTAAGCATGACCATAGTGCTATTGAAAGCACACTACTGCTGTACACTGTACAGTCCACTTTGCTGTGTATTTTCTCAACTGGTTTGGAGACAGCTCATGAAGAGTGAGATAATCTGTCAGGAATGGCACAGGTATGTTTACTCCTGCTTCAGACAGGAGGACAGATCTGAAAGCCTCAAGAGTTTCCTTGCAGGCCCTGTAGTCTGTGATTTGCACAACAAAAAATGACAAATGACATAGCTGTCTAAGGTCCCTTGGACCTCTGTTTCAGCCACACACACCTGCTTTAGATGGCATGGCATGGAACTCAATGGCACTAACTTTGCTCACACCACATGGCTTAGTTCTTTATAATCTCATGTCAGAAATTACTTGCATTTCAAAGTAAATCATGATCCAAATTTTGCTAGTGTTCTCCTTTCACTTCTCCTTTCATCTTAATGCTTTGTAAAACATTACTAGTTAAAGACTAAATAAGAATTTCACAAATAACATTGCTATGTATCATACATATACTATAATAACTATCTATCTCAAGTTCATAAAGCCTAGATGAGACTGTGAAGGAACTCAATTGCTAGTAGGGTGAAATGGGCTCTGTTAACAAACATTTACAAGGGTTTAATCATACCACAGATGAGTGTTACTATACTGAAGACTGCAGCTCTGCCACCCCAGGAAATGCTAGGAGTAGGCTGAACAAGAGTATTTGACAGGCTCTGACAGTTTGAAATATGACCTGTTTAGCTATTTGATCGGTCCAAATGATTGATACGTACAACAGCGTGAGTCTGGATTAAGTTCAGTGTGGAAGTCCTGCCATTTGCTAGTCTTTCCAATTTCTGGCAGGAAGTGTGTTTTGAACACCGATAAATCTAATCTCTAAGGGTGACTTTTCCTCTAGTGGCATATGCTGCTCAAGAATGACTGTAGCTGCTTAGGTGTAAGGTCTGTCCAGCACAGTGTCCTGTGTTCAGCAGAGGGCAGTAACAGGTGGTGATAGAGGGAGTTTAAGACCAGGTCAAAGATAGATGGAGCCATTTAATTATGGTGGTGATGAGGTGGCTTACAAAAGTTGCATTTGGTACATGTCCTCCTTACCCACCACAGCAGCGTGCACATGGTATGCTGCACTGATTTGGGGCTTCTTATTATTTACTCTGCTACACTGCTTGTTTTCAGCTACCTGTGATTTAGCCCTACTCCCCCTTTTGACTACAGATTTTTTAAGTAAAAATTCTCTGATACAAATCCTGTATTAATAAGAGTAGTCTCAGGCCTTATTTTAGAGAAGCACTGACACAACCATGATTAAATTGTGTTCTTTAATTCTATTATTATCCTTCTTTAATTAAAATTCCAGTAAAGAGATAAAGCAATTTTCTTGAACAGTGCTGCCTATATTAAAATCTGCCAGATTTCTTTGTAATCCATGCACATGACTATTTATGATATTATATTTATATCTACCACCTTCAATATATTAAAACCTTAAATTACTGTAGGTGGATACTACTAATGTATTATTATTGCAGCCTGAAAGTATATCACATCACAAAATACTCTTTCAGCTGCTAAATTCAAAGAAATTTCATTTTAGATAAGAAAATTAGCACTTGGGCACTGCCCTCATATCTTGAATTAGAAGTTTAGTAAGTACTTGAATTTTTCTTTATGTGACATACATTTTAAAATTCTCCAAACAAAACTTGAAGTCTAATGTAGGATCTTCTCTTGCGTGTTCACGAATCTGTGGACACATGCCCACACAGTCACGTATGCAAGTTTCTTAAGAGAAATTATTCTGCTGCATAAGCTTAGAGATAGGATGCCAAGTTATGCAGCTATGTACCTTTTGTACTACACTGCTCTTATGTGATTACACAAATCCCACCACAGAATACACGTGGCCTCCTCGAAACACAGCCTTGGAAATCCTCTTCAGCTTGCTGCCCAGCAGACTGTTGCTCAGCTGAGAGGTCACTGCCCTTGAGCAGGCAGAAAAGAAGCTCCCCTCTCTTGATCAGGGAAGGCACTGGGATGCTGCCTGCTTGGTGCGGTCTCTCATTTAAAGGTCTCATACCTTGCTGAGGGAGCAATTCACAATAAGGACACAATTCAATACTGCTGCTGTTCATCATCTAATACATTATTTGAGAAATGAATATCATACAGAATTTGCACACTTGTTTCATTGTTCCTCACTGTACTTAGAAATGGTGTCAAGGATCCAGAAGCTCCCCTTCATCACTGAAAGAAAACCACTGTCCCCAAGAACGAGGTATGGTCTACAACGCAAATACATCTAAAGAAATAAAGCAACATTTGCCAAGTTAGAAAGTAGAAAGGGAAAAAAAAAAGAAATTGTAGGTTCTGCTTTGTTTTAATATTATTTCTTCAACACTATGAAAAGCAATCATAGTTCTCTGTAATAATGTGAATAGCATTCAACAAAATCTAGGCAGCTCTTCAGTATTGCTAGAAATACAACCTTGAGTGATTCCCTTTGAACATATTCAGTTCTCACAAGAGAACTGAGCACTACCAGCAAGTTTGAATATAGTCTTTGACAGTGTGACTTGAGTGTCACACATCCATTTATCATCCTACACAGTTTAGAGTATTTTATGTAATTTATGTATATGTGTGCATAAGTGTGTACAGACTACTACAGATACACAAAATTACAGAAAATTACAATTTTAGTATTTTTAATATTAAAAACAATGGACATGTGGTCAGAAATTTTATGTAGATTGTGTAAATACCTAATCCATTTGAAACTGATAACTCCAGGTGTTGCTACCAGGAAGATAAATTTCAAGTAATTTTGCTTATTTCTAAACATCAAGAAGCCACAAACCTAACAAATTACACAGCTTGCTCTTTTACTAAAATACCCCCACCCAACACCTCTTGATTATAGTATTGTTGCCAAATGCACATCCTACCTTTTGAGTACATGAATGAAAATTTTGTTTAAAATTAAACAAAAGTTCTCAGTGTTGCCATCTGTATATTTGGTGCATTTAGAGCAAATCCTTAGCTCAATCCACAGGCTGCATAAGCAGATAATGCACATGCAGAACAGGAGGACAGGAAGAGCAGTTCTTTTCATTCAGATTGTCAGATTATTTCAGGTTTTTGAGTTTATCTGTGTGCAGGAATAACAGGAACAAAGGCTTGAGGATCTACTTAGCAACAAACCATCTTGTAGTGGTTGGTCCTGCCTTGCAAAAAAAAGTTAAACCCTACATAAAGCTTGGTGATACAGTCTCAAGGGAAGTCAGATCTTGCTTTTTGCTCAACCACACCAACAATGAAGTTGTTTCATAGCACAAGGGAAAAGGGAAAATTATATATAGAAGCAGAAGTACTTAAAATCAGCAGGTTTCTTTCCTACTTAATAAACCTAAGTTTATTAAGTTTATTTCCTACTTAGTAGACTGTTGGTACCTCTAACCTCTGAAATAAGACATATTTCAAGTCAAGGTTCACACTAAACCTGGGTACTTGAATGATTTTTCTCCCCCAGACTCTGAGATACTTTATCTCTAAAACCTCTGAACTTTTTTTTCTCAAGTGGTAGCTTGGTTTTTGACTCTTAAACACTACAGTGATGTGCGTCACACAAAACCATAAATAGGTACAAAATTAGGTAACCAGAACTAACATTTAGCACAAAAAAATCCTGGAGTTATTTGTCTCCACATCTCCGCAACACCTCCTTTGCAATTTCATACACTTGAACATCTGTGGTTTTCTTTAGCTAAGGAATAAATTCCACTCAGATTATATAAAATTGTCTTTATAAAAAGATCTTCATGTAACATATCCAAGTAGGGACACCATATGGTATTTTGGGACTGGTCAGAATGGACCATCATGAATGAGGCATTATTCTGGCTTTTGAATAGCTTTCCACTTGAACATTTCTTCAACTGTATTTTCCTTAAGGAAAACAATATTTAATGTAAAAATAATATAACAGACCTCAAACATGCTAAGAACGCCAGATTATGCCTTTCTGTTATCACATATGGCAGTAACTTTGTAATTAAAGCAATCATAATTCTTCATCTGTTTTATCTACCATCATGTTCTAAACTACAAGTTCACATTACTTTTTTTCTTTAATATGTACGTCAGCATAGATAAAAACACATTTAACTCCTGCAAAGTAGCCTACAACAACAGGTCCAAATGAAAACATTGGTAAGAACTGTTTCTGCAGTCATTATTTAATCCTTCACTAGTCAATGAACTGAACTGCTGGTGGCAATTTTGCTTTACATATCATGAGAATATAAGTAAATTTGACACTGAATACTTTACTAGAATTGTTTTTCAAATTAATACAATGTTGTGGATGATGCGTGTCAATGGAAACAAACTAAGGTGAAAAACTGAATAATAAATCAAGAAAACTCAGTCATTCAATAGCATAAGACAAGGAAACCTCACTCCAGCAATTCATGGGGAAGCTGGTGAAGTTCCAGCTGTACAGGTTGGTTTATACTGTGCTTGTACAATGGAATCATTGAAGAGGTGGAAATATCAGTAGTATCTTCTAATAGAATAAGATTTTCATTTTATATTTCTGCATGTATACATAGGACTTCATACTTAAGATTGTTAATCATGTCAAAACTAGTAGTTGGTTTAACAGTTTTAAAAAATGGTACTAGAGGCTCAGAAACCATGAGGAATTGAACACGACCTGTTTAAGGCTTGTTTGTGATCTCATCGAAGTTGGTTGTTTGTACAACAGAGGACATTAATAGGCTAAAAATGGCTGACAACTATTAACTGTCAAAATCCAGTAACCGCAATCCAGTGCTGGAACTTAGGGAGTATGCAAGGATGTTGCTTAGAGGAGAGAGCAGTATGTAGCTGAAGAGTTGCTGGGAAAAGGATCATCCTTACCAAGTGAAGTGCTAGGTGCAACCCTATTTACACTTCGAGGTAAGGCTGGCTAACACCACCTGTGTCAGGACACACTCAGGCTCTATATAAAGGTATTTTTATCCTGTCTGCAGTGGAACCACCTGTGTGTAGGATTTAGCTTTATACACATCCCTTGTCAGTGCATTCATTTGTTTCTACTGATTACTAAGGCATCTTCACAACTAAAACTCCAAGAGCTCGGAGTAATAAAAAAAATCCATGTCTTAACTAATTGAAGCACTAACAAGACTGCAAGTCAAAATAGCAAAGGGCTGATTCGACTTTGAGAAGAACCAATGATTTAAAATGTTCAGTTTTGACTGCTTGTTCCAATTCACTGGATTTAATTTTCAAGACAAATTCCCAACTCCATTTTAGGCATCAGTTTCAATGAGAACTCGTAATATTTTCTTACACCACCACATAACTTCTTGAAACAGCCTGGAACTCACATAATTTTCTGTTTGACGTAGTGACAAGGATCATTGGAACCTATGTTCCGAACCTATATAGGGCTGATATCATAGTTCCATGTAATGGAACCATATGGGAATTTATACCTGCTGTTTTTCACATTAACTATTAATGGCAGGCATCTACACAGGCACTACTGAGTAGCAGAGAAACTGTCATTAACTGACTTGCTGTTAACAGTTCACAGATTTCTACAGGGAATAGTAGAGCACTTATTACAATCAGGCAAATATAACTTACTTTTCTTATCACTTTGAAGTAATGAAAATATCTTGAGAAAACCAAAGCCAATAAAAATCTTCAACCTCTTTTAGCCAAAATGCCTATTTAAATGCATATTCAAAATATTGCTGATTGCTTACATCTACTGAAATGTGAAAACCGATTTCTTTGTATTCAAATAATAAAGCAACTTCCATGTTTCTAAAGATCTGGTCATTTTCAGTGATATGAAGATGGATTAATTGATATCAACAACTTGAGCAAGGCAATACTGCTAACTACTAGGGGAAAATCCAGTTTAATTTATCTACAAAATTTCCTCTAGAAAACAAGACTACAAAATGAAGCAATCTTGCTTATACTATCCATGCTCACTGTCTCTACTTATTCTTCTTAGGGACTTCAAGTCAAGAATTTTTTCAAATAACCACTTGACCTAGTTACATAATAAAAACATGCTGTATTTTAGTCATACTAAAGTATGTTTGTAAAGAACAGACCAAACACTGATTACCAGAGTTTTCCCCTACACACTTACTAAATATAATTCAAGGAAACTTCTTTTAGGTTTGTACACTTCCAGTGGTAGATAAATTTTTCTAGTGACTGCTAGCAGGATTAATCCCTATGCTTTTCTGACACCACAGTTCAAGTCTAACTCTGTGAGTCTAGGGGCTCACTGCCCTTTTCAGGAATGCTCTGCATCAGGAAGAATAGGTATAAACTGTAGTAATATCCTGAAAATTAACAAGAGAGGCCTTAGTCATGCAAATATAAATTGTAATTGGGGCCTTGAATGTGTTAAAAGGTTTACTGAGTAGGAATACTTCAAACTTTTCATCCAGAATTTTTGTACTGTGAACTTCTTCATGTGTTTTACCAACAACAGTTCCATTTCAAAGTACTTTACTAGATGATGTCTAAACCCCATTATAGGCTAATTTCTTGTTTATCCATGTTTCCTTTTTCAAAAGTCACATTCAGTCAGTAATACTTCAACAACAGTACTTTCACCAATAAATAATAATGGTCATTTCTTGTCATTGAGAGTCCTTAAGTGTTCGTAAACAAAACCTGTAACCACTCTGAAATTTTGGTCCCCTACAATCATTTTTAAAAGCAAGAGCAGTATCACAGATAAAATATTTGACAGGAGGAGTGTTAATCATTGTGACCATGTAAGACTACAAGAAGATAATTTTAAACAATCCTAAAATGTTGGAATTGTTTTCTTTCAGTGCTGGGTCTTTTTTAAAGCTGGTATTTTCAAATTACAATTCCAGGGTAAAATCCTGGAAATAGATATATATGGCTTTAGATCTCAACTTTTACAATGAGTTTAGTGGGTTTTCTATTTTAGCAAATATCTAGCTAACATACCAAGCTACCCTAAATGCCATTCATATCAAATACAGAGGCTTTAGCAGCTTCCCAGTTAAGGCAAAGCTGGCAGAAATCCATTTCTAATGAGTAACGTATCTTCTAAAAATCCACAGTAATTTTCTTTCAGAGCCAAATAGATTTTTTTTCAATTATCACTTTTCATATCTCTTTGCTTAGATTGCAGCAAAAAACTGCAAACATCTTCATGGCCTCCTTAAAGAATGTCATCTTTTTAAACAAACAGGGATGTCGAATATGAGAGCTGAGAGCTTCCTTGTGTTGAAAGCAAGTAAGAAGTGCTGGGGGTGTGGGAATTCTTCAAAGCAGCACTATGCACAGGTTTTTTGCTTGTGAGCACTATTTCTCATACTCACGTAAGTATTCGTGCCAAGACAATTTTCACTTCAAAGTTCAAACTATTTTGTCGTTTCAGGCATGGTTTTCAGATCTCCCATGTTTGCATAGAAGGTGACAGTATTGTTGAATTAGAAGTGTTGGGGGGAAGGTGGTGGGTGGTGGTGTGAAAGATAATTGTGAATACAGTGGGCTCATTTTTTACAGACAAGTAACGTCATAAGTGTGAATGCTTAATTTATTATTTCCGTGCTTGGAGTGGGAATATGCTTCAGCAACTCCTATCTTACAAGTGGGAATGACACCTCCTGAATGTATGCAAATTCCTCGAATCAAAGGGTAATTTTAAAAATAGGCTTTAAACAGCAGGATGCCTAATTAATTCAGATACTGGGTATACGACCCCGACTTTATTAAGCTAAATCTGCAGGTTTCAAGGCATGCTTCCTTGGAAGCAGAGTATAGCCAGGATCAAAAGATCACCTTAGCTGTAACCTCAGCTGGCTAAGACCTGCTTTTATTGTGCGCTATGAAATCTATCGGAAACTCTTATTAACCAGACCCCCCAGGACGGCTCTTCAAAACATCCCCCCCCGAAAAGCCTCCCCTTCGCTAGAAGGCAGGCCGTGTCTCCAGACCCCCGTGTGCCCTACAGCTCCGACAGCGCGAAAATGAGAGGACGCCCCGGGTCCCTGTGCCTTTCAGGCGTGTCATTTACGGACATAAAACTTACGGAGCGGAGTACACCGGTGCCTCCGAGGCCCCCTCCGAACTCGTACACCCACACCCGGCAAAGCCCGCCCCATAACCCCGCGGCCGCCTCGCCCCGCGCCCCACACCGCCCGGCCCCGGCCCCGGCCCGGCCCGGCGCCCCAGACCGCGCCCGGGCGGAAGGGCCCTGGCCGTGCGCTGCGGAGACGGGCAGGAGCCGGTCTCGGCCACGCCGCGGGCCCTGAGCGGGGGTGCCCGGGAGCAGCGGCGGCGGAGCGGGGCCGGGGAGCGGCGCGGGCGCTGCGGGCGGCAGGGGGAGCTGCGGGGCGGGCGCGGCAGCCGCGGTTACCTTCGGGGTTGGCGCTGATGAAGACGCGGACGCTCCTGCCGCTCGGCACCAGGTGGGACGGCAGCGCAGAGAGGTTGCCGGAGAACGCCGCCCGCCGCAGCGCCGCGTCCCGCGGGCAGGGCACCCTGCCGCCCGCCCCGGCCGGCCACATCCCGCAGGGCGACCCGCCGGCTCAGAGCAGTCCCCGGAGCGCCGCGGCGGCGCCGGCAGCTCTCTCCACCGCCTGAAAGGCAGCGGCCATACGGACCCTCGGGCTGCCCGGGGCCGCCGCCTGCCTCCGCGGCGTTGGTGCGGCCGGGGCTGTGGCCGCCACCCGGCGCCGGAGCGCGGGGACAGCGAGGAGACGATGCGCCGACCGCCCTCCGCGCCGCTCCCTTGCGGCGGCCGGAGGCGAGGAGGGCGCGGGCAGAAAAGTTTGCGGCGGAGCGGTGCCGGGCGCGGCGGGGACTGCGGCGAGACGGCGGCCCCGCGGCGGCAGCCGGACCCCCAGCGCCGCCCGGCCGGCCACGGCCACCACGGAGAGCGGCGGGAGGCTGCGCCGGGAGCGCGGTCCGCCCGGCGAGTCGCTCTGGTTCCCCCTCCGCCGGCGAGGGTTTGCGGTGTCCAAAGCGGGGACGCCTCCGGTGAGGCTGACCGGCGCCTTCGCTCCTGTGAGTGTGTCACAGCTCCGGGATTGGATTTTTATAGGAAAACTGCTGCCGGCTCATCCTTTGGGCTCGGAAGAGTTCAGAGCCCTTCTTGTGTTCCGTAATCTCCCGCACAGGAGTCCCACCTGCTCAGATACAAAAGAGAGATGCTCTTGCTGCTTTTTTCTTTCCTTTGTTTTTAATCAGTTATTTATTTATCGGAATAAATGAAAAGCTGCGGTTTGAAGAATGAAAGAGACAGGAAGCAGCGAGACGCGCCGCCGGCGGGATGCGGTCCCTTTGCAGCAGTCAGTGGCGGGGCATCCCGTTGGGCAGCGCCGATGAAATATTCAGGAGGGCGGCGGGGTCGGGCCGCGGCTCCGCCGAGCGCGGGGGCGGGCGGGGGCGGCGGGCCGGTCCCCGCTGGAGGGCGGCGGGGCGGTGCGGAGCGGAGCGGCGCGGTGCGGCGGCCACAGCCCCAGCGGGCGGCGGGCCCTGGGCGAGCCACGGAGTTTAGAAACCTCCCCGGGAGGGGCGGGCAGGCAGGGACATGGCAGCACGGCGGAGAGGAGGGGCTGGGGGGGCAGGGGCGGGGTGGGCACGGGCTGCCGACAGCCTGATGGGTCTGTTGGCCGTGAGAATCCCTTCTGGGGAGGAGGATGGAGACTTCAACAGAGAGATCTGTCACTCTGCAGGTGTTTGTCCGCGTTTGAAAGGCTGAAGACAAAAGTCTTTAACGCGGGTGGTATTTATACATTTTATGTGCTGTAACTGATACAAAGCTGATTTGTGTATTTCCAGATATATGATGCAGTATTTACAATGTACACGAAACAACCTCACTGTGTTTTGAAACGCAGTACTTCAGACCTGTACTCGGTTGCGTTACCCCCTGCGCGGCCGTGGTCCCAGCCGGACGAGTTGCCCGCTGTGGCAGCAGTAGGGGAGCCTGAGCTGGCTTTCGCGGAGGCAATGCTACTAAAGTAGGCTTAAGCAAACTGCTCAGCTCTGTTTCAGAAACGAAGGTGACAGCCAGATGGGTTCCTTAAGTACTGATGAGAAGATCTGTTTAAAAAAAAAAAACAAAACACGATTTCTTAAAGAAATATGGCTTATGCAGAATTGCATCCCGTATGTATTTGCATGTGAGTATAAAGGAGTAAATTTGATGCTGTTTGCTTGCTGTTGCTTTGTTAGTTCTGCAGCACCCCATAAATTTTGGGCTGATTTCAAGGAAATGAAACAGAGGGTATATTATGGGATATTCTCAAAGAAAGAACATTCCTCTAAGTTCTGTGAACATAGCTGGGCAGGGGAGAATGTGCTTATGTGCAAAAAGGAAAAATATGCAGCATATATTTCAACCATTAATACTGAAATGTCAGCTTTGGGCAGAAGAGTTGTGGGACTGTTGGGAACTGAGTGTCCAGGAACTGGAAAAATTGCACTTTTAATCCAGATGTATTCCTGTGGGATTCAGCGGTGTCCAATAAGGAGCTAATCTCACTTGAAGCCTGTCATGGTAGACATGCATATTTATCTTCTCTCTGGATTCTCTGATGCTCTGGTTAAGAGAAGCCTGAAGCTTTGGTATAATTCGGTTTAAAAATCTGACAGTCATGAGATGCAATTCCCTAGGAAATGAGACTTCATATATGTCATTGCCTACAAAACTGTTAGTCTTATCTGCACTTCCCCTAGCCTTTGCGTAGCCAATACACTTAGGCGTGCCTTTTTCTGGCTGTTGTCATGAACAGGTAATTTCTCTAAAACAGAGATGAAAAGCAGCTCCTTGAGGCTGCAGACAGTTAATGAGTGCACAAAGGAAGTGATTTATAGTGTGAGCTGAGTTATGTCTTACGTACTTTGCTGAGACTAACTCTCAGTTGGGCTATCTCCTTTGCTTCTCCCCCATAAACTACTAGGCAGTTCTTAAGTAGGAATTTGCTTGTGGAAGCAGCTCCTGGTGAGGATGCAGAGACTATCACTTCATATTGCTGCTGCCTTACTGTTATCATCATTTTCTCAGACAGCTTCTCTGGAAGATGAGGCTCATTGATGTACCCCTTTACCATGCCAGCCATAATGCAGTGATTTTTTTTTTAAGACTCTTTTTGACAGTCATCTTTACTAAGTTGAAAACTTGAGTTTGCATAATTTGAATTCTTTTGAAATTTTGTCTTTGACAGCGTTGACAACAACATCAGCTTTTAACTGAATATATTGTTTCATGAACCCAGGCTGAATGAAATGGGACCAGGCGTATCACTTCCAGCTGTTCACCCTGTCTGTTTGTTGCCTGGCTGATGCTGTGCTGGTGGCAGGCATAGCTGTGTTGCATATGAAGCAGGTAGTCCGTGCAGATTGCAGCCTGCCACTGTGCAGCTCACAACTTGTGCTGATCTATATTACTATTTTGATCTGTGCACTGGATTGCCTTTATGCATGACTCAGCTTCCTGTCACGGTAGCTGCCACCTCTGTAAAAGCTGAAATGGACAGATGCCTCAGAGTGGTAATCTCTTTTGCTGCCCAGCCTCAATCTGTTTGTGTTTGGGGCTCAATGTCCTAAGCCTTAGCACCTGTGAATATAAAATGCTGGGAATGAAGTACAGTGAGGCTGAAATGGAGAGGATAAAGAAGTGACTACAGAGAATGAATTTATTGCTTTACCTGAGACTTTATCCGTATGAAATCACTCTGGGTGAACTCAGTTGGGAGATTACTTGGTAGCTTTTCTCAAAAATAATTACTTTGTTAATTCAGAATATTAAAACAATATCAAAAAACATTTTGTAAACCAAAATAAAAATCATGTCTAGGGTTCTTCTGTGTTTGTTATAAGCATACATCAAAATGACTGTTTCATGTTGAATAACATGTTTTATAAATTGTTCATTTAGAATTTTTATGTTAGAATCAGTGTCTGCATTTGATTCCCCACACTAGTTATATGGAAGCTACCTGGGCAGAGGTTCTTGTCCTGTGGAAGATGGTATTGCCTGGAGGCATGAACCACAAACTTTCACCCTGACTTTATTGTACTTGCAGCAGATCTACAGTGTCTGTCATTAAAATTAGTGCAAGAAGTATCCTTCTGTCAAACAGCAGTAAAACCAGGTCTTAATTCTGGAAGTCACTTCATATAAACATGGCTTGAGCATGAAAAACAATAAATCTCCATAGTAGCAGGGAATCTTTGCACATATGCACTTGATGTATGTTTTTTTCCCTTTAAACACAATGTTCCTTGGTTATCCTTCTGTCCTTATTTGCTCCATTTAAATGAAGCTACAGAATTCATTTCTTGGTAAAACACGAGTGAAGTCTAGTTATTCTTGATGGCCTGATGCTGCTGTAATTCAAGTAGAGTAGTGCTTTATTTCTTGAGTAGTCCCACAGGAAATTATAAGATACTAAAAGTAGGAAGAACAGTTCAGTAGTCCTGATTCACATCCATCATGGTCAGTAAAAAAATGCATCAAGTTGTTTGGCTTAAACCCAGCATGATAAGGGTTTGCACATTAAAACCAGCTCTCTGAGTCAAGTTGTCTAAAAATGAACATTACTTGATCAGTTCTACTGTGTTGAAGAGCTTGGGAAGTAACCTGAGTGATATGCTACAGATAGTGTGATAACGAATTTAACTATGAGAAGCACTTCTGTCTGCAAGCTGAATATAAGTTCTTGTTCATATGTGTTTTAATACTTCAGTATATATCATGGGGTATGAAAAAGCACTTGGTAGTAGTTCAGTTTCAGTCTCACTGCTATCAGTGGAGACAGGCTTACTACTTCTGTTTGAAGGCATACCTGTAGCTGACACCTTTGGAAAACCTATACCGAGTATGTGACAGGGTCACAATAGTTGAGGGGTTTTATTTGTATCTTTCAAGTAACGTGTTTTGTTGTGCACTAAAATGCAGGCACTGTGGTACATACCTGAAATACCCATCAGTTCTCTTCAGATATTTAGAGCCTGATTCTGCCAGGAGCTGCATGTGCAACCTTGCTATTGTCTTCAGTCCAAACCAGTAACTATTTGTAGGAGTTGGGAAGGCAAAGTTTTAAGATCAGGTCAAAAATCAAGGATTAAGGGTCAGCAAATTGACCAACATCTCACCTTTCATGTAGAAATTAAAAGACTCCTGTGTAGAGTTACATCATCTGATGAAATAGTAACTCAGAGCTGAGTGTTACTTTGCTGCTCCCTAGCAAGCTGGCCCAGTTTTATGAGCAGGCGACAAAGGCAGTTGCCTAGAGCGACAGACAAAGGGAGGCAATAAAATCACATTCTAAGCAAGAATGAGACCCTGTGACTCTGTGCCTGTTTTTGGCGGCTTAATGAGGACTCAGTGCATTCCCCAGGCACTATTTGCCTCAAGGTGCTGATATGCTGAGACTGAGCAAGCTCCTTACTATAGGAGCCATGGCCATGGTTGTCTGAACATCCCATCTATTTGTGCTTGTCTCTACTTCAACTTGCTGCTGCTGAAAACTAAGTGGAGAAACTTTATGTGCTCCTCCTCTGCTCCTTTTTCTTGACAGTGCTGTATTACTTTTGCCAAAATGGTTGGATTGGCAGGAGAGCAGGGACAGCTGTGCTAGAGACTAGAGAGCTCACAAAATTCATGCTTCACTAAAAATCCCCTTGTTATTATTAGCCTTGCAAATTAGGAATGACAGGCTGCTGAGACTTACTGAGTTTATATTTATGTCAAGAAACTGATTGCAAGAAATAAGATGTCTTAGTAAATCTTACATGGGTACTGAATTGTGATACGAACCTTTTGCAGCCATCTCAGGGTTCAGTTAACACTACTTGATGTAGGCTTCCATTTTCCACCTAGTTTTGAGTGCTAAAAATGTTTCCTTCCTTTGCTCCACTGCCTGTGCTCTGACACCTCTAGACTTCTGGGATGGATCTCCTCCATCCTGTGAATAGGTTGCTGTATCAGGCTTTGCTGATAGACTCGGCGGAGACTTCAGTATCACTGTCCACATGGTTAACAAGGTGTAACAGAACCTGTCTGGAATGACAGTCATTTTGCCCTACTGCTTTTTAGAGGAGCTGCTTGGAGCAGCAGAGGTTTGTGAGCTGACTGCAGGGACTGAGGTGGCACTGTATTGGTTTGTTTTAGGTTCGCAGTTGGTTTGTGGTGCCATCCAAAGACAGGCACTGAAGGCATTGCTGGGTCAGCCTTCACTACACATTGAGGTCTGTAATAGAAAGAGAGGAAACGTGTACGGATTACAGAAAAAGAGACAGTCTAGTCTCATTAGAAGTAATAAGAATTTGTAAAACATACTACATTTCATTAGGCTTTGCAACTTTAGTCAATCACTGTGTCATCAAGAGGAGATTTATGGGAGGCACATTGGTCCACTGAAATGTTCTTTTGCTTTGTACTGCCTACATTACTTCATCTAAAAGAGTATGCTAACTTGGGTCTCATAAAATAAGGACAAGTTTGAGTTTCCGTGTTTTTAATCCAGGAATACATTTTTCTTGTTGGGTGAGCCTGCAATAAAATTCTGCTAAGTTTTCCATGTTCTTTGTACAATTTCATGAAGATTTTTTTTTCATTTTCCCTTTTGCTATTTTGATTTTGAATATACAGTATTGGGATATGTGTTAGGTTTTCAAATCACTTCACTTTCACAAATGCTAAGGAGAGGACTCCAGCCTAGAATATGATTTCTGCATAGGGAGGGATAAAAACAATCCTGGCTTTCAGGAGCTGTCAAGCAATGTGATTATGCACCTGTACAATACATAGATATTTCAAGGAAAAGAGAGAGGTTAGTACCTGATTGGGTTTGTACCTTTGTAAGCACAGCTGTACTTTATTTCCACGTCCGAGTTCCAGTTATTTTATATTAAATCCTGCCTCCTGGGAATCTGCCTTGATCCCTGTCTTGACAATGTACTGGAAATTGAAGACGTCTGCACCCTGGGGTTTTTTATTTGTTTGTTTAGGTTTTTTTGTGTGGATTCAAAAAAAAAAAATCTCCTTTAGAAGTTTTCTGTTTTCTTTGAAACTGAGCAAGGAAAACATAGCCTTTTCTCTAATGTTCTAAGTGGCTACAGCACATCTATAATTTTATCTCACGCTTGATTAAAAAGGTTCGTCAGACCTAAAATATCATGATTAATTTTTTTGTGTGTGTTAATTTCTACTGGAAGATTAAAAGAAGCCCTTTTAATTTGTGCAGCATTCTCTTGCACACATATGTAGATGTACACTCCCCAAGCATAGGTGCATACACACATGTACACATTCCAAAGACACACAAGAACATATGGATAACTAAATTCACATATGTGAGTATCCAGTGATGAGATTTCTGTGTTAGTAATTCTAATTTGCCCACATGCCTTTAAATTTTACTCTATTGCACATAAGTGTTACAGCAACCTATAATTAACTGACCCAGTACTCTCTTTTACAATCCCTTTTCATAACTCAGTGCAGAAAAGAGGGGCGTTCATTTAATGAACAATTTTGAGCTCTATGTCAAGGTGTGTTTGGAGGCACGCTTGCAGGTCATCGTGAAGACCCTTTTAGAAGCAGGTTTTTAACTTGTGAAGTGTCCCATATAATTTCTTGAGTTAGTAAGTATATAAGCATTTCCATAATCTGAGGAACACCCAAGCCAGAGGAAGTTTCATGTTTCTTTGTTGAAGCAGACTTGTTCCACTGAAGCACAGGAAAACTAACACCTAAAGTATCAATTAATTTTGGATGCCCTCTCTGAGACAGCAAGGACTGCATTTTTTCAGAGTAACTGGTATTAGATACTGAGTACAAGACATGATTTTTTATCAGCTTTGGTTGTAGCTGAGAGCGTTCACTGTTTTTTTATATCGACCTTAGGACTTTGAAGTCAGGTCTCCAGAAAATGGAGAACCTAGAGATAATGACCACCCCTGAAAATTTAAATTACTTAATTAGCATCATAGGAAATCTGGGGTAGAAGCCAGGACGAAATGTCATTCCCTCCCCCTCTGCAATGTTAACTTTCTTAGCTGTGAAAGTGGTTCTTTCCTGTAATTCCTTGCCTCATTCCTAACCTCAGCTAAAAATAAATTTGCAATCTGCTTTATTTTATGGTCCTGCATTATCCTTAAAGGTAATTACAATAAAATAGGCAAAATAGGCAAAAGATGCTCCCAAGTGCTTTTAACTTACTCATTAAGCCTTCTTAGCCCACCCTCTGAGTCTTCTCATGTACTTGGTCTGCTTCCCTAGGCACTTTATCCTACTCTACTCTCCACTCCTTTATCGCGTTCTGCTTGTCTTAACCAGTTTTTTCCTGCATTTCCCAGATTCCTGTCCAATGTGTTTGTCTGTTTCCATTGCCCAGCACCTGTGCTCCCCCTTTTCTAGCTACAGGTCCTCTTTTTGTGCAATGTGTCTGTCTGCTGTTCCTCCCCCTCTTTTGCCTGCCTTGTCCTCATTTTTTTGGCCAACTGCTTTTAGTTCATCTCTCGCTGTGCTTTCTAGGGTTCATGATTTCCCTTAGCTGTTCCAAGCTTCTCTTCTCCTCAGTTCCCTATTTTACTTCATTCTTCCCTTTCACCAAGGGCAGCAGGGTGGCCCCTGTTCCTCCCTGACAGACACTTCTAGGACAGTGAAATGGAGCTTTAGTCTTCTAGGATATGTACTGGTAGTGGTGACAAGTGTTCCCATATTATGAGAACATTTGAGATGGACCTAAAGGCTTCTGGGTCTAGAAGTTGCTTATGGCAACAGAGAGGATATGCATTGCACTCTCTCTGAGGAAACACATTCCAAATACAAAACAGAAAGTAAAGGAAGAGGAGGGACAGAAGGCTGAGATGTTTCTCTGAGAGTCTGTCCAAGTTTCTGTGTCACTGCTTTTGCATAGATTGTTGTGGCAAGGAATCTTGGAACCATATCTGAAACAGAAATTAGGGAGAGGCTGAGCCTAGGAGTATGTAGATGTCTACAGCTGAGTTAAGAGAGGCCCATCTGCTGTGCAGGGTTTCATGAGTGTTTTCTTCTTCTAAGTGAACTGTACCTACTGCACAAGTGGCAAGTCAATTTTAGATGCATAAGTCTAAATATTCATGTTGCAAGGTTGCTGGTGAATAAAATTTAACAATCTGATTTTACATTTGTGTCTGTGTGTATATATTTATTTATTTGTGCACATTACATGGAAAATAAAATCATTGCTTGCTGATGTGTTTGCGCAAATAGAAAATGATGTCATTTACACTCCATTCTTAATGTGGCTTTATGGGATTTATTGACATGGCAAGTTTATGTTAGACGTATGAAGACCTGGGGGAGTGGGATTATAATAGCAACATTTATTTGTCTTCTTAGTGCTAAAAAAGAAATAAAGAAGAAAAAGAAAAAACTTGCTAAGCTTTGTTTAACCTGCAGGGGTTCTGGAAAAGCAGCTGTCCCTTTTTAAAGTCTTATTTAGTATATGCCATCATTTTTCATCTGGATCCTGAATTGATACTGCAGCTGTGCTGGAGGAAAAGGAAACTTCCGGCTTTCTAAGTCCAGAACAATGTACTTAATCTTGGAGGCAAACAGTGAGAACAAAAGTGTCTTTACATGAATCTGATTATTCTGGCACAGAAATGGTAGCAGTGGATTTCTGTGTCTAGTCTACTGTTGCTAATAGTGATTTCTGTAAGCTGGTGGAGCACAGAGTACCTTATTACCAAATGTCTTCACAGACATGTTTTGCAATCATTGCCATGCCACAGTTGTACAGTGCTGTGCTCTGAAGTGTTGTGAAGGCCCTTAGGCAGCCTCAATGTAAAAGCATTTGCTGAAGAACCATGAAGACAACTATCATCATCCAATGGTGAATTTTAATTCAAAATAATTTTTATCCACAAAAAGAATTTGTCATTTGGTGCATTGCTTCAGTAAAATGATTTAAATTATTTTTTTAAAAAAGCAAGAATAGTTTAGTCTATTCTTGGCAGTTAATCATATCTGCTGAGCTATTTAAATAATTCAGTAAATCTCTTCCATGAGTTATGTATGCATTGCTTATTGTAGGGAATTACATCAGTCTGTCCTTTCATCAATGTAGGTGTGTATAAACCAGCAGATGCAAAAATAGAATTCTAGAATCATCAGGGTTGGAAGAGACCTCTAAGGTCATCGAGTCCAACCATCCACCCAGCACTGCCCCTGTAACCTCTAAACCACATCACCCAGTGCCAGATCCAGATGTATCTTGAACACCTCAAGGGATGTGACTCCACCACATCCATGGGCAACCTATTTCTAATCTGAATCTCCCCTGTCTCAGTTTAAGGTCATTTCCTCTAGTCCTCTCACTGCAGGTATGTTGGAAGAAACCAGCCCCCACCTCACTACAACCTCCTTTCAGGTGCTTGTAGAGAGCAAAGAGCTCCACCCTGAGCTTCCTCCAGGCCTAACAAACCCGGCTCTCTCAGCTGTTCCTCATAAGACATGTTTTGTTTTATGAGGAACTGCAAAAATGTTTCAGGGCTTCTACCTCTACAGTCATTGAAGGGTGCTGTTAGGGTGAGATGATGTACCAACCCCTTTTCTGTATTTGTTTTTTTTTTTTGGAAAAAAATCTTCCTGTTTAGGCTGGATGGGAGCAGCAGCAGGCACCAGGCAGAGACAAGTGCCTGGACACTCACTAGGTGCTTAGCTCCAGGCACCAACCTCTGACTCAATCTTTGCCAAGTTCTCTATGAGGAGGTAAGTGTGCTGAACATGCCATTTGATGTTTCCTATCAGGTGAGCTGCCTGATGGGTGCAATCACTCAATCACCCAAGAGTTGGCAGATACCATTCCAACAGACACAGTTTTCTCTTGTTTGTCTGGATGCCAAATGAAACCAGTTGGACGGATTTAAATCTTTTATAAAAACAACTATATAAAAGCTTTGCTTTAAGGTGTCCAGCTACCCACAAAAAAATCTAAAAATAATGAATTCTGTCTTCTTCAGAATTAGAGCTTGTTCAGCCAGTAGGAGTGTGTGAAATTGCTTTATTGGCTTTTTTGTAGCTACCTTCTATTGACAGAAGTGAGGCCTGAAGATGTGAAGGGAGAGTTCAGGCATGTTTGGAGGAACGGGAGGAACCCAACCTGAGTGTCAGTTGAGGTGGTTGTTTTTACTCTTTCTCTGGAAAAAAAAAAAATCAAAGCAATTGAAAACATTTTATCACTCCCCCCACCCTAATTAATTCGTTCACGAATGCACATAAAAATATGAAAGATGAGGAGAAGTGTCTTCCTTTGAGGATGTGAATACTCACACCTGGTGATTTCAGTAGGAGACAGAGCACAGCTAGAACTGGGATGAAGCACATACAGTTAAATTATTAAATCTGAGTCAGGAGGAGATTCCCTCCAGGCCAGGTGGGCATTGAGTGTATTTATCCAACAAATTGTCATGCTTAGGGTAATTCTGTGTCTTTGTGCTGTATGCACTACAAAGTATGTAGGCTTCAGTTTATTACTGGGTGTTGAAAAATGTGTTATGGTGTATTATAAATTGCTGCTAAGTAAAATGGTTTTCCTTTAGGTTTTCTTTGCCCAAGTATGTGTTATGTATTCTCTTCAACTTGCTGATGGAATTTTCTACTGAATGAGGTATGGTCAAGGTGTCAGGACTTAACCTCAAGGTCTGTCAACATTTGCAATGACTAAACAATTTAATCAGGACTAGCTCATCTGAGAAATTTAAGGATATAATTCCAGGTGATCATGATGCATCTTTGGCTGCTGCTGAATTCTTAGTTCCATAATTGCTAATTTAGGTCATTCAGCCTTATGGTGTCTGAGAGGTTTGTTCCTTAGAAAATAGTTCTTTCCAAGGATATGCAGAAGCTAGGGAGTCAAAGCTGCAGCTGATGACTGAGTAGGTTTAGCAATAAGTTTATATGCATCATTTCCTCATTAGTAAGCTGTGAGGGAGCTGAGATACAAAGTGTAGTATCTCCTGGCCTCACAGGAATGATGGAAGCATTAGAAATCATGAGAAAAACATAAGCATAAGACCCTGCAGGTTGCACTGGGTATCTATTACAAATTTCAGTAGTTGTGATACTTAAAATGAAAAAAAAAATTAAAAATTGAAATAATCTAAATTACCAAATCAGGATTTGGCCAGGACAATGGACTTGAGTCTACTAGTCATGCGACGACTACTTTTGGTACTGTCATAACACAACTGCATAAGATGTCATTTAACTCTTCACCTGGAAAATAGCATTTCGATCCACATTCTCTGCTAAATTCAACTTGTGGCATTGAACCACTGAGAACAGATAGGTGTTACAAGTTACCATGGCACCTCCTTGGTGATTTCCACTTCATGGTTCCCTTGAGCCGCAGTATCTTTTGAATTTTTCACAGCACTGCATCCTGGAATGGTGTGTTTGTATTGTGCTCCTTTTTCAATTTTCGTTTTAAGGTATAACACCAAAACTGAGTTTTTAAGACTGGATGTTTCTCTTCGAAGACACAAACTTGAGGTGTGAAACATTAGCAGCTCAGAGCAGGTGCTGAGGCTATTTGCATTGCTGGATCTGTCCACCTCTGCAGAACTGCTTGGCAAGTAATGTGGTTACAGCTTGGCAATATTTTGGGACACCAGTAGCAGAGAGGTTTCTCAACATAGGCATGACTTGTATTTAGGAATGAATTAAAGTTTAATTCTTCGTATTGAAGATGTCATAGAGGTTGCTTGCTGCTCTCCAAAGGAGATGGGCAACTGAGCTGTTCAGAAGATAAATGCACAGTTCTGAATAATCTGTGGAGCAAATAACTGTCTGTGCCTTCAGAGTGCAGCAATATCATGATTGTTCAGAGAAAACAGCACTGAAAATGTATGACAATAGTAAAGTCTCACAAAATTTAAGCTCATAAATTTATTACAAACTTAATTATGTATCATAGTGAAATGTATAAAGCTGTTTACTTTGTACTCTTAAGGGCTTTTGGGACACTTTGAAACAGTATAGAAACAGATGGCACCTTATAGCTGTTACATTTCAGAGTCTTGCTGTGTTTTCAGGACACACTAAAATGATCAATGACAATATTTTTTTTTGCCATATAGATTCAGCTCACCAGTCCTCACATCTGCCTTCCCAAGTGGGGCTGACTCCCATCTGTCAGGATGCGCTGCAACTCAAGGGAGATTTTCATTATGTACACTCAAATGGCCATTTCTTCAATGGACACGTTATTTTCTCTGAAATCCAGTTTTCTTAGACCCTGTAGGAAAGCAATGGAGTGAGAGATACAATGAATTATTTATTGGAGTGACTGGGTCAGGTATGTGGCAGTAGTGTATTTCAAAACAGTGAAAAACAGTGTGCAGTGAATAGCAGCAGCTTGATGTGATTTTCTGCTTATAGTGGCTTTTCAGTCTCTAAGAACCAAAATTGAGAGTATGTATTGAAGTGGATGATGGAGTGTTTTCCTATTTTCTATCATGGCACGAGCTCTACATGTTCTTAAAGCTCAAGGCTTGGGTAATGCTCTTGTTCTGTCTGGCCTGGTACAGGCAAACATTCAGCTCTGTCTGTGCCTTCCAGAGTAGCACACAACTGAGGAAGAGGAAGAACTGCTAGGAAAACATGTTGTGTGGGAAATCCAAGCTCAGGGAAAGATTGCCTGGACTTGGAGTATTATTGTGGACTCCTCAGAGAGAAGGCCACTTGGGAGGACATGCAGAGGAGGATTCTATCTATGGTTTACCAGGGAAGGATAGCACAGG
This sequence comes from Cyanoderma ruficeps, assembly GCA_008694505.1. Classification (NCBI taxonomy): domain Eukaryota; kingdom Metazoa; phylum Chordata; class Aves; order Passeriformes; family Timaliidae; genus Cyanoderma; species Cyanoderma ruficeps. The sequence continues at coordinate 25,419,576 of VZDJ01007747.1, forward strand.
AGGTGTTATGATCCAATTATTGCAATTATTAGAGATGCTTCTGCCTGAATTAAGGTGCAAACAAGACCATATTCCAAAGCCAAGAGTAAGGATTTTATTTAATAGTAAATATGGTGTAGAGAGAGATAGAAAGAAATAGGGAAAAGAGAGAGTGGGGAGAGAGTGACAGAAAGACAAATTAAGTAGAAAGGTAGTTACCACTTCTGAAGATCCAGTAGTGTCTCACTAGTCCTCTTCTGGTTTTCTCAGTGGTGAGGGTCCCACAAAACACAGAGCTCAGTGAGTTAGGGTATGTTCAGGAACAGGCGTGAATGTGCAAGCACCTTCCCTGGGGGGAGTTTTACACTGCCTTTTGCAACCCTGGATCTGTTGCAACATTTGTGGATTGTGTGCAGTCCTCTGGTGGAAGGTCTCAGAAATGTGTCTGAGGGGCACCTCAGGGGTCTTTGTTGGTTTGTGCACCTTCTGAGACATGACAGATGCCTCTCATGTGAATGTCCCATGTGAATGTGTTCTTCCCTTGGGATGGTGGGGAGGTTTACAACCAAGCTAGTTTGTATAAGAGAAGACAATTGGCATGATAAAAAGCACCATCTCCAGGCTCTACTTCTTGTCTGGCCCAAAACTCAGCTTGTAATCTCTGGTGGTGGATGTTCATACCCTCTGCTTTATGCAGACCAGAGGTTTTGCCATCACCCCAAAAACTCTCCTGCTCCCTCTTGGTTCTTGGAGAAGAGTGTGGAAACCCAGACTCAGCAAATGAGTCTGTGGGCTATAGCTTCCCCCAGCCTTGTTTATGTCTTTTTAGACATGAGATAACTGGACTACAGAACCACTTTCATTTTATCTCAAGTTCCCATCAGGTGACTCAACTCACAGTCCAGTTTCCCAGAATCCAGGAGGCATACTGGACACATAAGCCCCAGGAAGGGTGGGCTTTGGTGGTGCAGATGAGAATGCACACTTTGCTACCAGTGGTCAAAGTCCTCTGGTGGTCTTAATAGTGTTTAGGAATTATGATTTTTAAGTCTCTTACAGGAGGCCAAAGAGCACACACTGTTGGGAGGGTTCCTGGGAAATCATGAAGGGGGTCCATGGGAAGAGACAGCTTTCCATTGATTTAATAGGCTAAGCCTTCAGTGCTACATAGAGAAAGTAGTCCTGTTCTCCTGATATTTTTCTGGAGCTGGTGGCAGAGGATGACTTGTAAGCTTCATCAGAAGTTACCAGACCTTGATATGACAGGAAAAAGGAAGCCCTGGAATACATATTTACTTGGGTCAGCCGATTTTCTCATTTGTCCGGAGTGTTAATTATTCCTTTGGAAGAAAAAGAAAACCTATTTGAAGACACTGTAAATCCAGGTAGCACACAGCTGTCATTTATTTTTCATGAGAAAAAAGGAAAGGTTTATTTTTGTTCTTAAGCAATCTTTTCACTTTCCTTCTTTTAAAAAGCAATGACAGTTAATGATTAATAGACACGGTCCACACTGCTGCCAGCAGGAAGCCAGCATAAGTGTGGAGGAAGTCTAAATAACCAAAGGGAAAAGGTGACAGAGGCAGCCATTAGTTCTTCTGGATAAGAAATTCTTCATTGCCTGGCTATTTGCCCAAATGAAAGGAAAAATCTACCATTTGAGCAGCGCAATCTGCAGACTTCACGATGCGCTTCTCTTGGGGACAAAAGAAGCAATAAATTAATAGAAATTGGTGCAAAATCCCCTCATTTTTGATTGTGTCATAACACATTATTGGGCTTGCAGCAAACCAGCTTGTCAGAAGTAACTGGGCAGCATTCCAGAAACGAACACCCTACAGCAGAATGAATGCTACCACACTGGACACTTGCCTTCACAGAGTGGCTCACCTCCTAGATATCCTGGTGGTCACAGGAGACCCTGTGTACTTGCAAAGAAGGATGGTAATTTTTAGGACTAAGCAAAACAAAGTGGCAAATGTTGAACAGAAAACTAGCTTCAGTAGTTTCACTAAACTGGGTGACAAACTCCAAAATTATCTAAAATAAATGAAAAATAAAATAAATAAAAAATAATAATTAAAGAAAATAAAAAGACAAAGCTTTTGTTTGCTTTCTGAATTATGCATTCTGGAACGCTATGTCATGGGCTTAAGTGGAGAATACTATTTCATATTCTTACAGGGAGAATGAGGATACTTTCCAACATTTTTTGAACAAATTGTGGATTACTGTCTCATCTGACACTTTGCATAATTTAGTTTCCTTTAATTTCTAGTCATAATTTAACAAGTGTCATATCACAGGCTGTCCTGTCTTCTATAGGAAAGGTTTTCTAGAGGAGCTGTTAAATGTGCTCATTTAACTTGTGATGTAAAATGAGAAGGTGGAAGCAGCAGTTACATGCAGCTCTAGGTAGCATCACATCTTGGACAAAGCTCTCCAGGCCCATGGAGGCCCAGGTGATTACAGGAGTAGCAATGGTGCCCTGTGCCATGAAAGGGTGTGTGTTGCTGCCTTTCCTTTTGATGTGACAGCTGAGCTTTCTGTCAGCTGTGGTGCTCTGGGAAAAAGTTGTGGTAGCCAGTATTAAGAGAACCATTCAGCAAAGTAAATTTGAGGTCCTTGACTGTGGCAGGTTTGCTTAAAGAGTTTGTGTCTGCTACTATCCTCCCTCTTGATGAGGTCTTGATGCCTCTACTCAGCCCTGGTGAGTCCTCATGTGTAGTGCTGTGTCCAGTTCTGGTCTCCTCAGTACAGGAGGGACATGGATCTCCTGGAGTGAGTCTAAGAGGTAGTGAAGGGCTGCAAAGATGATTAAGGAACAGGAGCATCTCTCTTGTGAGGAAAGGCTGAGGCAGCTGGCTGTGTTTAGCGTTGAGAAGAGATGACTAAGATGGGACCTCACCAATGTGTATAAATATATGAAGAAAGGGTGTCAAGAGTATGGAGCCCTGCTCAGAGGTGCCAAGCAATAGGACAGGAGGCAGTGGGCACAAACTGATGCACAGGAATTTCCACCTGAATATAAGGAAGAGCTTCTTTAAAGTTCAGGCGACTGAGCACAGGCACAGGGTGCCCAGGTAGGCTGTGGGGTCTCCTCTGGAGACATTCAAAACCTGTTTGCCCACAGTCCTGAGCAATGTAGTCTAGGATGACCCTGGTTGAGCAGAGAGGTTGCACTAAATGACTTCCAGTGACCTCTTCCAATCTTACCTGTTCAGTGATTCTGTCAACTAGAATTAATTTTTCACACTTTTTCATCCAGGATCTCCTGAAAAATTTTAAAAAAAATCTATAAAAATACGAGGAGATCTGCCAAGCACATACTTGCACTTAATATTCTGGTGAGGACAATGTTTTCATTGCACAACTTTTTTCTGTACCGGCATTTAGGTATTTACACATGTTCAATAAGTGCTCATCAAATGGAAAGTGTGATTTTGTATAACATTAATGGCTCATCACAACTGAAGTTGTATGTCTGCTTGATGTATTCCAGAAAAGTGCAGAAACAGCATAAAGGAGGGTAGTAGAGCTTGTTGCCCCTTTAAAGGAGATTTAAATGAAGGGGAATCACAAATGTATGTTTGATTCTTTTCCCAGAGCAGTCACGCTCATTGATAATAGTAAGAACAAAGGCTGAAGAGAGAAACTGGAGTGAAAGAATTTTATTTGACAGCATATGATAGTACCAATATCTTGGATGTTTATGAGAAGGCAAGACACAAAAAGAGAGGGAAAGTAGAAGTAAAGAAGCAAAGTCAGCCTAGAGAAGATTATGGAGGAGGAAAGAGGCTGTGGCAGGAGAAAGATGGTTGAATGTTCAGGAGTAGGAAGAGCTCCACAGTCCAGACTGAGAAACTTTTAGCTTGTTTACAGACAGCCCTTTATGTTATGTCGTGAATGAAAGTCAATGATATATTCTGTCGCTTATTTAAATAGTATTTCCTGGAGGTATTTTGCCTTCAGAAACTCAGGATGTAGCAGCCACCTTCCCACAGTGACAGTCAGTGTAGGAAACTGCAAAGAGGCCGTGTCCTGATCCCACCACTATTTCCCATGTGGTATGGCTGAAATAATTTTCCTTTCCCTGCTTAAAAATGTTGCAGCAAAAGGCAGTTGCTGGAAGATACCAGAGCAGTTCCCAAGGGAAGGGTCTCAGAGAGGGGTTATAGAAAGATGTGAGACAAAAAAAGCACTTTGAAGGATGAACGATGGAGGGGATCCTGAGGACCAACCTGGGAACCTCCAGGTGTTAAAGAGGGGGCACATCTAGTCTTGATGGAGAGTGAATTGAAGACTTTTGTTGGATTGAGTTTGCTGAAGCATAACTCACGCGATTACTGTGGTCTTCTAGAGGAGCTGAAATATAGCTATTTATTTTGAGAAATATTTTTTATGCACATAGTTTGTGTATTTAAACTATTACAGAAGTTCTAATACTATTCCTAGCAGAACTAAATTACAGAAGAGAGGCTTCATTTTTATTCGTCAAATAACACATAGTACGTCTTCAGAGATTCTCAGTGAGACTGGGGAAAAAAATAAAAATCATAATTGCTGCTCCCGCTATGTTTATTTTCTAGTCCTGAGGTTTTTTCCTACCATTTTAATATCTTTGAATTTGATACATTGTTTCTAAATATAGAAAAGATGAAAACTGCCAGAACTATCAGTAAGGCTGCTTACATATTATAGTTTGTGAGGATAGTTTTCGTTAAAACCCCACCATATTTACAAAAAAACCTTGGAAGCTGATTTATTAAGTTTCCTGGGCACTCTGCAGTTCTCAGTGGATGTTTTCTTGAGCTCCTGTGACTACTGTAAGTCCCTCCTCATTTTGCACAGATGTTGATATATCAACCAGCTTGCTTAAGCTGATGAGAAAATCTGTTAGAGGTAGATACTACCAGATTTCTCATCAAAAACTCGTATTTTGAATGCATTCAGGTCACTGCTCAGATGGATCACCATGGTAATTGCAATTTGATTTCCTCACATGAATCTGGTTAAAGTAATATTTTCAGTGCATCAATATCATTATTCTATTATCTCGTGCTTTTTTGAGGTAGAAAAGGTGCTGCAGGTGCCTTCTACTTTCATTTTTTTCAGTTGGCTTGAAAAGAGTTTAATCAGGTTTTATTCACTAAAGAGTATCTCCATCTAAAGTTCTCTTACTGACAGAAAGGTCAATGAAATCATAAGGGAACCATCAATGTTTCCATTCCACATCCATCCTGTAAAGTTTAAAGACGCTCCTATTCTATTTGTTAGTGAGAACATCTTCAACATTTCTCAGAAGCAAAGGCAAATCTTTTTTGTCTGTTTAGTGGGTAACTGTTGGAATCCAGGGCATCCCTTTGGATGACCTGGGACCTGAGAAAGGGAGTTTGGACCCTGGACAGGGGGGTGTGGAGCCGGTCCAGGGGGGTTGGAGACCTTGGCACAGAGCCCAGAAAAACACCGAATTTGATTTCAGTCCATGGGAGAAGCTTCCAACACTGAGAGAAGAATTAGAAACCTCAAAAGTTTGAAAGTAGTAATTTAGTATAGCATGGAGTGAGAGATTTTGTAGTTTAGGAATTTTTAGAATAGAGGTGAATGGGGGACAAGATAGAGGATTTAGGGTGCTGCCCTAAATCCTTCTCCTTCTTCATGGTCCTCCATCTTGTGGGGTGGTGATCATACAAAGTAGTTTTAGGCTATTGGATTAGGGTAGAGATGACCCTTGTAGTATAGATATCACACATTGGTACAAAATAGTAAATAGTGGGCATGTAACTATCTGTATAAAAACTAAGTGACGCCCCATCAGTGGGCAGTCGCGTCGTGTCCCAGCCTGTGCCCGGACCTCGGCTGGGTGCGGAGCAAATTGTAAGATATCAAATAATAAACATCACACGAGAACGAAAAACAAGACCTTGAAGGACTCCGCTTCTTTCTGCGACACGGCTCAGGGCTTTTAGAGGGCTGGGGACTTTAAACATCCTTGAATCTCGGCAAGGAAAAGGACAGAGACAAACGCGAGAGGTAACATCTGTCTTTAAAGGTCTCAGCTCTAGAATCAGATAAGTATGCATAGGTGTGGGCTTTTTCAAGATCTGCTGCTCATGTGCAGATATGCAGGCATTAATATGTTGTTAGTAAGCAAGGTCACTGATGAAGGCTGGGTCCTTACTCTCTGTAAGTATATGATGAAGGAATTTTTTTTTGTCAGATGAGAACTGCAATAGAACCATTTTGTTTTCAAAAGTTACTAAGTAAATTGTTTTAAAATAATCGTGGGTTTTTTCAAAATTAAAAATGGTTGCTACACTTTGGCTATATTCTGTGAACCTCTAACCCTTTTCTAATTCATTTTGGCCTAGTGCTGAATTCACTGAGGAGTGGTCTAAAATTCCAGAGTTTGTGTTGGATAGCGGTAGGGGTTTTAGATTCCCAGCTCCACTGCAGAGCCAGAATCTTGGGTTATTTATCAAAAGATCCGCCCTGAAAATGTGGATCTTGAAAGAGATGTGCTCTTGTCTTTGGGAAGGTCCTGGGGACAGGCACACCACAGAGGGATTTTGATTCCACTATAGGCTCCATGACCTAGAACACTCAGGCCTAAGAACACTCAAGCATTTGGCAAAAGATTGTCAAGTCCAAGACATTTTTAATAAAAGTTTGTGTTCCATACATTGACATTTTCTGACAAGTATTCATCAGAACACTTCCACTGAATTTAATTCCTGAGTAACAGAAGCCATAAAATTTCACCAAGCAGTCCTCAACAATAGGATGTATTTGGGTCAAACTACAGCATGCATCTCCAGTGCTAAATTAATATCCTCTCTACTATTGTTAGTCCAGGGAGCTCATAGCCAGTCGAAGATAAGCTGATATTAAAAATTACTGAGCAGTGGCTAAGACAACCAGAGAAGTGTTGGTATATCATGTAATTATCTTGATACATGAGGAGGCTCTTTTATTACTTATTCAACTTACATATTTTATATAGGGAAGCCACTGTACTATGACTCTGGGCTCACTTACATGCCTTTGTCTAGTCAGAATTAAATGCAAGTTTTATTAAAAAAGTAACCTTGAAATGTCCAACAAAAAGTATTCATATTATTCAGAACAGAGTTTATGAACTTGGATGATTCTCTATTGTTTTAATTATAAATATCATGGGCAATAATTTAAACATGTTTCCTTAAAGAACCTAAAACCTTTAAGGTTTTAAAAATATTCTTATAGTAGATAACTGTAGGTTTTCTTAGGATTTAAGCTTAAGTTCCATATTGTATTATCACCACCATATGGATTATCTTTGACTCACCCACCTAGACACCACAAACTGTTGGTGACAACGTCTGGAGCTCCTGCTCTGATTCCATGCTAGATTATTTTAAAATAGAGATAGCAATGTTTCAGACATACCATCCATAGATGTGACTCTGCTGTGGGAGCACAGTCTGACATAACAGTACAGCTACTTCACTGCATTGCTGGAGGGATAAGATTTTTAACACCTGTTCAGATATGAATGATACATTTACTCCTCATATCTCTATGCTGAAAACTCATTTTGCTCTGAAGATAAAAGTAGTTCCTTCTGTCAAATCACCAACCACCCCCATTTCCACCCAGGAACCTGCTGACCCCTCAGAAGCCCCCCATTCCTCCCAAACTCAAATCATCTGTTTCCAGATGGAACAGGTCCACGCATTGGAGCAAAATTTTGAAGAAAGTGATTTGACTAAAACTACATGCATGCCCTGGTTGCCATGTTTTCAAATTGCCCCTAATATGTCAATCTGTTTGGAGCAGATACTTACAGGGTAGTTGTAGCTCTCCTGTGGGAGGGAAAAGTGTTTGAGCTTTTTATGAGAAGAATGTCAGCCTTATTAAGAGGTTACAGAATGGGATGGAAAAGGTTTATTTAGTATCCAGAGAGCAAGTGACAAATATGAAGGAGGCCAAATGCCAGGTGAAAAACAACCTGGCTTGATCTCAACTTACTTTTATACTGCGTGTCATATTTTTCATTGTGTGCTTGGATGATTCCAAATCCAGTATGTGGCAACACTGCATGCATTGGTAGGTACATATGAAAGTGGAGTGGGACATAGGCAATGCACAGAGACCAGCCATGGGGAAGGACATATAATCCCTACACTAAGGAAAATGTGTTTCTTGAACATATACTGGAGTATGTTCTCTGTGTAGTGGGCCTGACCAAGCCATCCATACATAATATGAAAAATGCCTGCTAGGGAGATATTCAGTCTTTAGAAGTAATTCATACTTAGAAGTCCAGAAAGCAGAATTTAAGAGGCTACAAGAATGTTTCATTCTCCTAGGAATATATTTGCTATTATAAAATAAAATTCTTCATATTGACACTCAAGTCTCTTTCATGATTTTTCTACTCTAAACAAAATTTTGGCTGAGAATTTTGTTTAGAAGTCAGAAAGCTCTGCAGAAGATAGGAAAAAAAGAGGCATTGGCAAACTAGATACAGTTAAGCTAAATCATACTGTGCAGATCTTCTGTAAAAAATTGGCTCCAGAATTTACTGTACTCCTTAAATTAGGTCTGCAGTAGAAAGCAAAATTATTTGCATTGTGAGCAAATTAATTAATTTCTTGTTCTCTGAGATATGCCTGTTGTGGGAGTTACTCTTCAGTGTCAGTTTAGGTACAATATTTATATGTGTCTGTACACCTCTTTGGAGACAGAGCTGATAATCCATCCTGTTAAAGGCTTAAATATTTCTTTGATACTGAAATATTTTTCTTTATTCCATAAATATCTGGTGCCACTGAAGTGGGATATACTGCCTAATGTGACAGTGAGCAACAAACTTAGAGCCAATGGAGGATGTCAAAGTGAGCCTTTTGCAAAGTAATTAATGTGATAAAACTTCTAGAAACACATTCTGTAGGCTTATAAAAAGATCTGTCAGCATTACAGATACCTGACAAAAGTTTTCAATTCCTATAGTTGGCTTTAACAGCTATAATGGGGTATTTTTAAAATGTTTCAGGAACTTTTGGCAGTGCTGATCCCAGCAGAACAGTGAATATGGTACTGTGTAGAACAAACATTTTTCTGAGCATTTATCCACCCACCGTTTATGTCTTGACCCCAAACCCCAGCTGCACTGGTCTCTGCAGAGACTGTGCACTTTAGATTTACCTGAAACAGAATTATAGACTAACTAGGAACTTACTATCCACTTAACCATAGCTCCTCTGAAGAGGAAGAAGGGGACTTTCTTTTGAGAGGCTCTCATTAAATTCAGTGGATGTTGGTTCAAAGTCATCTCTTCCCTTCATGCCCCCATCCTAACACCCAAAACCCAGGCTAAATACCGCAGATGGAAAAAAATGGCCTCTCTGATTGTTCTTCCAATGGATTTTGTATAGTCAGGAGAAGGTACTTACGTCTCAGACTTTTTAAAATAAAACACAGAGTTTCAGTAAAAGTAGCATCATTCTGGTAATTGTATTGACATACTAATAAATGCATTGTGCACTCACTTCATACTAAAATAGGAGTATCATTTTAAATTGGTCTTCTCATCTAATTTTCCTCTTCTTTGTTTTGGCCAGAGGAGTCAATATTTTCATTCTTCATCAAGCAGAAATTCAACAGAAGTAAACCTAAATGGCATTTGAACATGCTGTATTTACCTTGTAGGATTTTGCATGAAGAAAAATATGTACATTATGTCACTGTCAGATTGCTGTCCCATGTAAGACATGAGGACAAGTTGGATCAGGGTAATATTTGTAAAATACAAGACAAATGTTATTTCAAATGCATGCTGATATTTATTGACATCTTGCAGAGTCATCATGGGATTTAATTTAATATAAAGGTTTGTGATAAAAACAATAGCAACAGCAGCAACTCTTGCACTGCTGCTCTTGCTGCTTTGGGGATTTTAGCAATATTACAGAACAATTGCCAATGAAGAGAAAAGGCTTTGAGTACTCAAATTGTGACATTGCACCAGAAGAAAATAAAAAGAAATTGGCAACTTTTTACAAATCAATCTTACATTTTAGTTGGAGGGGGAGAAAGAGTGTTAACATGTTGCAGTATTTATTTGACATGCTGTGTATTTAAAGGGACATTTTAAGGGACATTTCATGATATATCATCTGTTTACTGTTTAGAATATAAGACACCACCCCAACTGGTGTTACTCTTTGACAGTCTAGGTGTATTTCTGAATTGAAACTCATTAAACTAACTTTTTTTTTTTTTAAGTTTGTGATCTTGGCCTCTGTAGAAGACTCTGTATAATTTAGGTTTTTTCTATTTTTTTTTAATGTCACACCAATGTACAGTAAAACATACACTGGTATGACACAAAGGATCTATTACTGGCTTTTGAATGAATGAATTTTAACTCAATACCTGTGGTGTGTCATTTACCAGCAGATAAACCAAAATTTGTGCTATTTAGTTCACCAAGAGGTGGCAGCCTTCACTCAAGTCCCTCCAGACTTGTTCTCTGCTACAGGTTCACCAGATGTGTACCTGGCCTTGACAAGTGTGTACAATGGCGGGTGAATATCTGAGATGGATCCTCAGACTCTCTCAGTGCTATTGGTATTCTTTATTACTGATTGATAATAACTGGGAAAAGACAAAATGTGTGTCAGCTCTTGTTTGCAGTTATAATTCTTTCTGTGGAGCTTGTACGGAAAATCGAACGGGTAGAGTTTTAGGTAGGAGTTTTGTGGGTTAGTTTTCTAGAAGTCAGATATTCGGTTTAAGCAATCATTTGGGCTGTCATCATTCACAACAAGAGAAAATCTCTACATTGCAGAGAGTCTGTAGAATATATGAATTGAATAGATGATTAAACATGCCCATCCCTGCCTTCAGGCTGTGGAGGAAACTAAGGTAACTAGTTTAGAGTAGGTCTGAAACTGAAGAATGAAAGTGAGATGTCCTGTATATTTGTGTCTTTAAATTCTATCTGAATGCAAGCATTAATTTTCATATTTCTTCTAAGGTCTTGTGGACATGTGTATGAATGAAGGAAACCTAAACAAAATATTCCTGCTGATCTTCATTGCCTCCTATTTATATTAGGAAGAGATGGTAAGAAAAAGCACATCCCATTTTTTTCTGGACATTTTGCACCTTTGAGAAGACAACATTTTGATTATTTTGTGAAGATTCCGTAAAATTTATAGCAAAATAAAGCTTCTATTAACGCCAAAGAGTATCTGAGGTAAGACTACATATTGTGAGATTTTGATTCCTTATATTTTGCTTTGTGAAATGTGCAACAGCTTTGATTTTAGATTTTCTGACCTATGAGGATGAATGCTGATAGAAACCAGATTGAGATATGATGCTCTGTTTGTGATTTAATCTCCCATATGCCTTTTGAAAGCAGATAAGTAATTTCCATCATCATTTGCATTAATAAAATTCTGCAAAAACATGTTGGAGAGTGATTTCTCTCTTGGTCATAACAGTTCTTGACATTTGCAGAATTCCTTTGGTAGCTGAAACAGAAACATCACAGATGAAGCCATGGAAGAGCAGAAGAGTTGGCACAGATAATCCAGATGCAGTGACTGTAAGAATAATGCAGCTATGTGGGTGTGCTGCCAGGATCTCATTAGATCACAACACTCTTCCCCTGTTTCTGTGACCCCCACTGACACTGTGCTATCACACATTATTGGCTTTCATTTTGGAGGTCCTTGAAAAGGTGATTTAAAACACAGGGGGTAGTTGTCAGTTTTGAAGCTGCTCACCCATTCCCCAGTTTTTACAATAGCAGTTTTGAGGAAAGTATAAATACATCTGTATTTTATCTGTGATGGTGGTGCTCCTTGTAGTTTCCTTATTTCTAGGAATAAGATCTGAACTGTACATTTGTAATAAAAAAATCTGAAATATGTTTATAATGATCTTAGTTTTATTTGTGCACTTCAGAGGCTTCTCATTCTGACCGGAGACAACATATGCATGTCTTAGGCTATTCAAATAAATGAATGTCTGGGCTGGAATAGTCTGGGTAGGGATGAAAAGGAGAGGAAGGTTAAAAGCTAAATGAGATCATTCAGAAGATTTACAATCAGCTGTGAAAGCTGTTTCCCTGCACTAAAGCTAATCAAGACAATGAATTTTCATGTTTGTCTTGTACTGCAGAGGAAATTGAATCAGATGTCTCCTGGGGATTCCATTATTATTTGGTATTCACACGCTGGCACCCACACTTCTTCGGCTGCTGGCAGTGAGAGAACTTTGATGCACACACAGTAACTAGGCTTCTTGCAAGAAAGTGAAGAAACAACATTTCCCAACAACCCCCAATGTATGTTACCTAATGCAGAGAGATCCAGCACTCAGATAATGAATGTGTTCATTCCCACTTGTTGAGTGGTCCAATTTTGTAAGCTGTATGGGATGGATTTGAGTTTTCCAATCTCTCGTGGGCTGTGTTTTGTTCTCACTGCTAGGAGTAAGGGAAATGGCTGTTGCCTGACACAAGGAGCTGGATTGCTCGGCAGGGCTGTGGATGGGGCGATGCTTGGGACTGGTGGCAAATGGTGAAGGATTTGTAAATAGTGTTCCCCTATGGCAAAGCACAGCTGAGGCAGAGACAGGAGACACTGTTCAAGCATCATGCTTTTTAATTTTTTTTTAACATAAGCCTGCTATTCTATTGCTGTTTAAATTCTTTTTTTTTTCTTTTTAAGAGGGGCACAAAATAAAAAGTGACCCCTCTTTAGCCCAGAACACCCTTTTAGTGCCTTGGGTAGAAGGTAATTACAAAGTAATAATTCAGCTGAAACTATTATATGCATGCCCAGCTAAAGTTAAAGCTGGTTCAGGTCATCTGTTTTAGAAGATTAGTCTTGGTTGGGATTAACTCCCCCTGGTGCTAGCACATCATGTTTTGGTAGTTAAGACTTATTCAGTCAATTCCTTTCTGGTATCTCAAGATTCATAAACTATAAGCCACTCTGGTATTTCAGAATCTGCAAAAGACTTAAATCAGTAAAAGATGAGTATTGAGCAATTTCTGGGACATCAAAATGTCACAGAATAACTGTCCTGTTTTTATTAGGTCCAGAAGATATAATGAAGATTCTTTTTTTCTACAAAAAGAATGTGAGTTAGTATTTGATTTAAGAAAACATTTTCCAGATTGCAGAGAACTACAGTTTTCCATAGATCATTTGAGGAAAGCTAGAAAAACCCCTCTGAGCTGCTACTTCATAAAAGATAGTTTTATGTTGTACTCAATCCAAGGATTATATTGTACTCAATACGAGGAATTTTAAAAAGCAATGCCATTAGCCTTCTCTAAGTAAAAATAGAAATTGGGCAGGGTTTCATTAGAAAGAGCTAAGTCATTGACATTCCAGCTCTTTCTAAGCTATGAAAGCCAGTTAAAGCTGCTACAGACTTATGGCACATAATTGCAAATAGTCAGCCCTCCCTGCTGCCCCATGGAGCAGGTGTTCCCCATCCAGCTCTAATGGGAAAGTGGGCAGGCCAGGTGACACCTGCACCTAGAAATAAGGAGGGGAAAGCAAGACTACTCTGCATGGGCTTTCCTCTGCTTTGCCTTGTGTTCTTTGCCTCTCTTGGAGTAGGAAAGGTAATGGGAGGTTTGGTTTGCTGATGCTGGTGGTTTTATTTTAATGAGAAGTGCTATAAGCAGATTATAAGTTTCTATCTGCTTGTTGCCTGGACATTGAAGAAGAAAAGGGTAAGTAGAAATTTGGTTTTCCAGGAGCTAAGGAAGAAAGAGAGACAGACAAAAGTTGCTAGGGAAGGGCTCTGGATTTCTTTTTGAGAAAAGCTCTAGGAACTAGGTTTGGAAAAAAAAAAGAGTAGAGGAATCTTATAGGTGTGGTCATGTTTGTGGTCTTGTAGTATGTGTCAGCATATTTGGATTTTTATTTCTGAACTTAGGAGAGATACTCTGTGAATGTACCTAGCTTTATATAAATTGAGAGGGAATTCATTACTCTGTTAGTAGCAGTTGGAGAGAAATGTAATTAAGTGTACATTTATGTGAGAAAAGAAGCTGTAGCTTATTGGTTATAAAGGAGGTGTAATCTACTGGCTTGCAATGAGGAGTTTCCCATGGAAATAAAAGAAGAAGGAAAAAGGAAACTTAAAGAGTTTTCTGGGCAAAGTTTTTATGGTTTTCCACTTGGGATGAGCTCACTCCATAATGCCCTGCTTCTACAGGCATACACAAGCTGCCTTAAAAAGGGACTATGTAAAGGCTGAGGAAGTGCTTTCAGGTGTTGTATGGTTTTTAAAGTGGCTATTGATGACGAGCCATTCAACTGCATATCTGATGTCTTTGTCAGGTGATAGTGCTTAGAGGTTATTGCTTTACTTCAGAAAAAAGAATCTATGCAAATGCATACAACTCTGAGCAATATTTCTGTTTTGTGTGGGTAGTTATTTTTTCACATACAGCAGCTAAAGCACTAACAGTATAGTCAAGTTTGAAGGCTTTCCTGTGGAGATGCTTTTTGCTAATGTGCAAAATACTTTTATTTAATGATTGAAAATATCTGTGAATTGTGAGGTACTGAAACATCTCCTCCTTCTCTATATGCACACTTAATTCATCCTGGTTTGCTGCTAGCATGGTGAGGTGAACTTGGTTGTCTCTGTTCTTCTTGCAGGAGGGGTTTGTGTGTAAGTGAATTTGACTCTCTAGGATGCTTACAGTGCCTTTGCATGTGGCAGGAGAGCAGGCAGATCCTTTGCCAGGAGAAGGTGAGGGGGAAATAGGGGCTTGCTTGGTTTTTAAGTTAGTAACCACTAACTAGTTAGTAACCACTGGGTTGTGCTGATGGAATAATTATCCCTACCTGACTCTAGAAATAAAAATGCTATGTCCTTCTTTCTCACTGTTTTCTCAATTCAGCCTATTTTACTTTGTGTTAAAGTCTATCTGTCCCCTGAGATAGCCAGGATATACCCCTTTGCAGTCTCAATGCTGTTCTTGTCCTGCTTGGTCAACCATACAGGCAAGTGAAGCTTCTGTCTGGAGTCTGGGTGAGTGAGCAGGGATAGTGGCTTAAATTTTGCAGCAGCTTCTTGAAGACTGGCCTCTGCTTTTGTAGAAGGTTTACCCATGAGGTAGCTGTGAGCTTGGATGAAATAGTAGCTCAAAATCTGTGCGGTAAAAACTCTTAAACCATCCCTTGATGTAAGGAGAATTGGTGACTTAACAACATCTGAAAGTTGTCCATATGAGTATAATGGAAACACTAACATACACAGTAGCAGTTACGAATTTTGGGAGTTGTAAGCAGAACTTCCAGCTCCAGTAAACGGACTTGTAGTTGCTTATGTTGTCTGTGAATATCCAGCTCTCTCCCATGCTTCCTGCACAGATGCAAAACAGCTCTGTGTGGCCTACAGGTGTTGCAGCTGAGGAATACTGGGCTCTCTTTCAGGTATCAGACATATACTCTTGCTGTAAAGGGGTGTTTGATACTGTGATTTGCATTGAGATTAGCCAGGTGCTGGTGCAAAGAGGTGCTCTCCTCAAATGTTCTGAATGTACTTGAGCTGAAGAAAACAATTTCTCACTGAGAGGGGGAGAGGCCATTGTTTAGATGTCACCCTGTCTGTTGGGGTTAGATTATGCTAAAGCTGCCTCATGTTAAATTGTATTTGGCTAAATTACCCATAAAACTAATATTTGTTTCACCCTTTGTGCATCTAGCCCTGAAGCTGCTAAGGGTTGGAATGCTTCTTTGGTATAAGCAGTACTAACATTGCTTTTAAAATAAGGGGTGAACCAAAGTCAGTGCATCAGGAAATATGGTTACTATTACATTTATTTTCTTATATTAAGGTATCTAATTGTGCTGTGTAGTGATATTGATTATAAGGAACTTTACCTGTGAATTTTCAGGGAAACTGTGTACTTTTGGGAGGTAATAATGCAAATGTAGTAGTATCATGAGGTCTTCCAGTACCATGTGGTTTTTTCTTCATTAAACTCTTGCTTGTATGATTTTTAAACTTCAGAACAAAGTAGAAAATGTCTATTGTCTAATAGGTCTATCAGGAGATACCTGCCATAGAAGGTGTCCTGTTTTTAATTTTTTGTGGGGATCTGGGGCATAGGAAAATATGTTGGTCTCTTATTAAGATTTGTTTATTTTTGCAACAGGTGAAATGAGAACCCTTTAACTTGTATCTTGCTATAGCTGCTCCTGTGACTTAGTGTGCTTCCAAGACATGAAGATTATTAGAAACACTGCCTGGTCTAGATCCCTTCCCAAACAGGGTCCATGCAGGGGGGAAAATGTTAGATGAATCTTTTGTTTGGGGAGGTTGGACACTTCATGCATGCTTGCTGTATCTTCAAACCTTTTCTGGTTTCTAATGCAAAATATTTCAAGGAAAGCAATGACTCTAGCATACTTTTAATGCAGTTAGTAACTCAAATAAAAAAAGTTAGAGAGTTCAACTATAATCAGGTAGGATCCCAAGATCTAAATTGGAAGCTGCAATAACCTGAAACATGAAATAGGAATGAACTTCATATAGTCAGTTAGTGTAGGTCTTAAACTGGCAGAAATTTGAGTAAAACTCTCTTCTACACTTTCAGATCTCGTTTTTAAGAACAGTCTTATTTAGTACCTTTAGATGGTAGTTATGGATCTTATCTGCCATGCTGGTTGATGCAGTAGTCACTTGGGACTTGAACAAACAGGATATGTCATCTTCAGAGGATGCTGGAGGAAGTCTCCTGGAAGAAAAATCATGAGGAGGTATCATTTTGAGCTCTCTCATGGGAGTGCTCTTATTGCCATTGACTGGTGTTCACCAGTGAACAAAAATCTCTGACTTTTCTGAAACAAAACAAATCAAGTTACTTGAAGTAATGCTCTGTGAAGAAGATGCATATTATATTTGAGGTAATACTCATTCGACTGACCACTTTGATGGAGTGGTTTTTGCAACATTCTAGAACTGAAACTGCTTCTAAATTTCGATGCAAAAATATGATATAGAGAAGCCCTATAAATCACAAGAACTGGCACACTGAACAGGCATTGTGTGATAATATAATAATAATAAAAAATGCTGTGATAATTTTTTACCAACTTTTAAGTTTTTCTCCAAACGCCTAGAGCAATTGCATTTCAAAGCATTCTTGAATCCTTCTAGTGAGGAAAACTGAAATAGGTCACAGTGATATTGACCTTTGAATAAAACTCAAACTTGATTTGAAGAGGAGCCTTGAGGCTTCTTTCCAGCTGTCAAACTTGACCTTTCAGCATAGTCTGTTTTGTTTTGTTTTGAACACAGATTTTCACATATCTACATATTCATGTCAAACTGATGCTCCTGATGTCAGTTACTGAGTCAGGTATTCAAAGCAGAACAGCAAACAGTTTTTGGTAGCCAGCAAGCATTCTGCACAAGATGCAATCACCTGATAAAAAGTAAAATCTCATTTCAGCATAAAGCCTGTTGTGTATCATACAAATGATAAGTAATGTACATGTTGGGATGAGTAGTTTTAAAAATAGCTTCAGGAGTAGAATAAGCAGTTTTTACTTTTGTTCTTGCTATGCAGATGAACTATGAAAGTTTGTTTTATTTCTGTCTCTGTAAGGCTGCTTTAACACGACCAGATGGCAGCCCATGGATTGTGGTGTAGCTAGAGAGAAAATAGGCCCTCATCGCAAGCAGCTAGTCATGAAAATTTAAGGGCTGTATTAGTCTTGATATAAATGTGCATATAAATCTTGAGTAAGTGTTGATGGGTATAATTGTGCTGGCTACAATACACTACCTTGTTTGCTAAACAGTGAATTAGCTGAGGATGAAGCTGCTCCTTCAAAAGTAAATGATTTTGTGTGAGCTGGAATAAAGTAGGTGTGCTCACACTTCTAGCAATTAAAACTTTGACTTCATACATTTCATGTTGTGCCAAGTTCAGTGGTGGAAATTTCCTGACTTTTCAAGTTTGGCATTTATTCTTAGAATTCTAGCTGGTGAAACAGAGTTTGTTTGCCTAAGTGGATTTTTATTGCAAATGTGAGCACTGAGATTTAACTTAAGAGTGAAATGAATATGTTGCATACAGTGGACTCAAGCATCAATAATCTGTAGTTACTATTTGATTTTTACTTAAATATTTTAATGGTAAACCAGTGAATGAAATTTGCAAGGATGTAATATGCATTTCACATGGTCCTCAACCTTGTGTGTTTTTTTGCTCTTCAGTGTGAACTCTGTACTTTATTTCTTTAGATTTCATTAATGTATTCAAATGTAAACACTTTTGCCCTTGCTGTGGCTCAGTATGCCATGTCCTGTGCAGCAGATCCAGAGTTTGTAATAAAAAGGTCTGGTTGTCTGTCATTGGTTAAAGAAAATGGAATTATGAGTTCTTTATACAGGTCTGTTGGTGAGCTCTCTTTCCTGATGGTTCTAACTGGTTTGGCTTCCAACTTAATTAAGTGTTTTTCCTATGTTCCAAAGGGGTAGTCCATGGAAATCCTCTGAATCTTTGGAACTACCGAAGTCTAAGCCTCAGGTTGTTAGCCTGGTGTCTGAAGAAGGAGGGTGAGCAGAGAATTAGATTTTTACCTTTCTGCTGACTTCCCTGAACCTGAAGGGACCTGAATTTTCTGAGGCAGGTGGTGTTTGTCACATTGAAATTGGCTTGGGTTCTAAAGCTTACCTTTTCTATCTAAGGCCTTGTAATGTGTATTGAGATTTTAAGCATACTGGCTTAGTTTCATTCCCTCCTGCGAGATGTACTGATTTTAGTTAAGAATGCATTAAAAATGAAATAACCAGCTTCATGCAACACATGATAGTTCACTAACTCTCCCTCTAGGGAGGGTGAAATCTGAGTCTTAAAGCCATGCATGAAGTGCTGCCTCAGTGGCTGACACTGCTGCCTGAAACATGTGCAGGTGGGTTATTTTCTTTAATGTTTAGAAGCCACTAGAAAATTAAAAAGGGTATTCCTGTCCGTAGGGAAACCTGTGGGATTAAATGAGACTGCTTTTGAGCTGAGGAGTTACTGTATTTGATTTGCTTTTAAGATTAAGACCAAAGACAGATGCGCACCAAAGTATGTATGGTTTGTCAGTTGTGAACTGGCATCTCTGTGGAAATTAATCGGAAAGAACAACAGACTTGACAGAACAGCTCTCATATTCACAGTACTGCCAGGGCCTCCAAATAAATGTGAGATCTCTGTAGGTAGGATTTGAGCAGTTTTAGAGCCTTATAACTTTATTTTGTTAATCCAAAGTGGAGCTGAAGTAGTAGTCCTCCCTGACCTTGCATGGATTACATTGTAAGTACCTGGATTTATGGTGCTGGCTGGCACTGTGATGGGGTTGCACTTTTCAGCTGCTTGCTGGTGGGAGGCCAGTAACACCCCAGTTTTGTCACAAGTCAAACTAACCGGGTTTGGAAGCCATGCTGAGCTCTGTTTCTGATAGCTAGTTCAAAGCTGCCTGCCATACTGACGGCAGATTTTTAATTTGGGTTATGTTTGTATTGTTTTGTATGCATCTGTCTGGAAAATGATGTCTGTCTTGCACATGGCTTGTGTGCAGATCACATGTGAGGTTAGTACAGTGGCCTACTGAGCAGAGGAGGAGAAAGGAAATAAAAAGAAATGAGAAACTAGTGCTCTACATACTTTGGAAAGTAGCACATTTGGTCAGGGACACTCTATATTTAACAGGGTATCAATCAAGAGGTCACTCATGTGGAATTGTTTGTGGATAAAACTGTCCATGAAAAAGGTGTAAGGAAGAGAGCTATAGATGTAGTAATATAAAAAATGTCATAGCTGTGGAAATAAATGCAGATTCTGTGAAAAAGAATATGCTTGAGGTCAAAATGGTCATGTGCTTATTTAGCTGATGATATAAAAATCAATCCAATTAATTGGACAAGAAAGCACATAAAATGGAATTTTAACTCTGGAGATCAGTAGGAATAAATGGTTTTAAGCTCTATTGCATAATTCATGATTTCACTGACTTATTTTTGTTCAAGAGTTAGGAATACAGAAGGATTATTGCATATACCCCTACACTGGCTTTCTAAGAAAAAACATGTTCTGTATAAAGACAATATAGTGAAAACTTTAAATGCAGCTGTAGAAAAGGGGAGTTATATTAATCCTTTTTTGTTGCAAGTAAACACTTGTATTAACTGAAACACTTATTTAAAAAGTACTAATTAACATTTCAGTTCCTCTTCATGAAAAGCAATCACTTATCACTTCTAGAACATTATAAATAAACCGGTGAGAAGTACTTACACTCTTATTTACTGTGAAATGCATATTTTCTGACTTGTATTTTTTTCAGCTGGGAGCTGCTGGATCACTATAGTCCAGCATTAGTCAGAGTTCTATTTTTTAAAATCAGCAAAACACAATATTTGGGTGAAAATATGGATATCTTGAGAGCAAATAATTATAAAAGAAAATAATCTGAGAATTAATTAATATTCCAATTAAATTTTTAGTAAGCATATAATCATGAGAAGAACCAGTTGGCAGGCTATTTCTTGTCCCTTTTAATGTACACCTAAAGTTGAACTTCCATATTAGTCTTCTGTCTGGCAATAAAAAAACAACTTTGTAGACATTAAACAAGAGGTGTGGGGTAAATAAAATGAAGTCTCTTCTATTTTTACGTTTTTTTGTTATAGTAGCATTTGAATATCATGCAAGTTTAATCTTTAGGTTGTATGAGGCAGCACTTGCACTCTACATTTGAAATGGCTTCCAAGTGACTAAATCTCTTCCTGATATTTTCTGCTGTTTTTGTAAGGATAGAGGAATTAACATTTAAAAATAGGGAATGAAGCCATTTCTGGACTAACTACTAGGTGCTGAATCAAACCCCAGGAAAGGCGTTCAAAGAGATTTTGGACTGCTTTGCTTTTTTTTTTTTTTTTGGTAACATAATTTTTTCTCCTTATAGACCTGTGAAGAGCTATATTAGCTATATTTGCTATATTTATGCTATTCATATTCATGCTCATTCTCTCTTAAGCTATATGAAGGAATTCATTATTTTCTTACAGGACTTGTTGTCATCTTTAACCTAAAAGCTATTCTTCATGGATAATATCTATGGATTTGAGCATTTTCAAAACTGGATTGAAAGGAGAGCTGACTGAAGTTTTAACACCTCAAAGGGAGAACAGTAGTATTGCTAAGGAATGTAATACTAGCAATCATGAGTCTGGTCCTTCATTTATTTGCACCTGGTAGTCTTTAGACGTTTAAGTGGGTTATTTGCCACAATTGTCTTGCTTTGGTAAGTTTTCAGCCTGTGGTAGTGGTTACATGCTGCCCTAACTACAGGTGGTAGTGGTTACATGTGTTCATGTGAAGTGATTTACACAGCATGTAAGTAAATCTAAAGGAACTATTATGACAATTATGACATTTTTCTAGTCAAAACTGAATGGTGTGTTCCCCACAACTATTGCCAAGTCCCTCTTAACAGCTAGCAACTCTTTTCTGTAGATTGCCTGCTGTGGTGAATTTGTTTAGTTGCGTCTGCACGATTCCTAACGTGGTTGTGTCCTGAATCATGTTGAAGACTATTAAAATTAAGTAGCAATGACTAGCTGCTTTAGCACGAGCAATTAGTTCTCTTTGCCTGCTGTACCCATGACTATGTGCAATATTTTCACGAGAACTTGTTTATGACTTGGTTGTGATGAGTTCATGACCTAATTTTAGATATGATCAGCTCTTGTAATATTATATCCTTAGTATAGCTGCAGTGGCTGTTTGTGCAAATGATAGTTTTTTGAAGAAGCTTCCTTCTTGCTGGATTTACTATTTCTACACTATATTCTTGGGTGGTTGTGGTCTTTATGAGAGCTAGAAGACCATACCAAGTATGTGTTTGTAAAGAAAAGCAACGGAATTCTCAAAGGTTCCCCCAGATTGCCCAATGACATTTGTGTCAAGTAAATTAAATGGTAAAAATAAAAAAAACCAGTTAATTCAATAACAGCAGACATGGAGGCTTTTTTTTTTTAATGGTTGGTATATTCAGCAGGTCAACAGCTGTGTGCTGTGACAACCCTGGAGCAAATGACAGTGGAAGATGTATCCAGTAAGAAAAGCATAATGTGTTGGTTTTGACTGGGGTGGAGTTAATTTTCTTCGCATGACAAGTGTGGTGGCATGTTTTGGGTTTGTGCTGGAATCAGTGTTGATAACGCAGGGATGAGAGGTGTTTCTGTCCCAGCTGAGCAGTGCAAAGCCTTTTCTGCTTCTCACACACCCCACCAGTGAGGAGGCTGGGGGTGCATGAGGTGCTGGGACAGAACACGGCTGAGCCCAACTTACTGCAGGGATGTTCCGTGAAGCATGGTCCAGATGGCAACATGCTCAGCCAGAAAGTGGGGAGGGGGAGAAGGGGATTTTTGGAGTGACGATGTGCATCTTTCCAAGTCACTGCTATGTGTGAGGGAATCCTGCCTTTGTGGAGATGGCTGACATCTGTCTGTCCTTGGGATAGGGTGAATGAATTACTTGAGCTGATTTGCTTTTACATTACCTGTTAAATTGTCTTTATCTGAATCCAGGATTTTTTTTTCTCAATTTTAACCTTCCAGTTTTCTTCTCCATCCCACTGTGTGGGGCTTGGTTGTCAGCTGGGATTAAACCATGACACCTAGTCAGTGAAGTGATCAAATGCTGGTCATTTTATGTTCTATTTGGGATCTCAAAATGGGATTGTGTTTAAGTGTAATGTGTGTCTGCAAGCAAACTGAATTTGGAGAAAATATAAATAGCAAAGTTTCCATTTGAATGCAGGTTTCATGCCTTCTTATGATTAATTACAAGTTGTGATGTGGTAGCAATTTCCCATTAGAATTGGGTAACAAGAACCCTGCTTTTGAGAAATATGTGAGCAACAGTTAAGTTGCCTAATGGTGTTGTGGCTGGAATACCTCCAAAAGTACTTGCAAATACTACTTGACGAAGTAAAGGGGAAACCTTAGCTGTGTGGAAGTCAAGTAAGGGTCAAATGGATGAAAGGATTTTTAGAAGAAATAAAAATAGAATTATTTAAAAGCAGCCGGCTTGCCTCTTTCTGTTAGGATTTTTAATGTGGAAAATGCATCACTGCTCTGCTTGAGTCAGTGTGAAATGCTTTTAGGTTCAACTTTTATATAGTGAAGGAGTGTCACTGTAAGACATAACTTAAAGCGGAGGAAACTTGCTTTCAGATGTGCACGTTAAAATCATTGTAAATACATGAATAAAGAAGAGTGGTGGTGTGACATAGGCTGCTCTTTCTCCTGACTTGCTGTCTTGTATCTGTGTTTTCACTTTTCTGATTTTTATTTAGAAAAAAAAGACAAGAATGCCTGAAAATAAAAATCCACAAAAGATTTTTTACCTAAAGTACTCTTTATCTTCCCTGGAATGTCTGGAACTGGAGACAGAAGTGGAAAGCATGTGCTATAGCAGAGAAGTCTTAGAGGGTGTCCTTTGATCTTGAGAGTTGCCCTTTTCTAAAGGTGTAAAATTCCCTGGAGGTTATTTCACCATGCATTACAGTAAAACAGGTGAGAGGCTACCTGTGAAACAGCAGCTGCTGGCCTGCTGCCCCTCCTGCTTGGTGTGCAGGTGCTCAGGTGAGTGTGCCTAGGAGATGGTAACTGCAGTTCCTGCTGTCTCTTCCTTCTATCTGTCTCCCTTTCCTGTGGTGTCAGTAAAAATAAAATTAGAGCTCCTCCAGAGAGGTTGGGGTTATTGCTATAAAATGGAGAGCAAAGACAGGAAATCTTTTTGACCATGCTGAACTGGGGGAGGATGCTCCCAAGCTTAATTCTTTGGATCTGTAGCTCTCTTGTGTTGCTTCTGAACTTTTTTTTTGTATGTTCATAAGCTTTTTTTCATCTGCACTGAATGAATTTTGAAGGGATCTTTATGCTTTGATAGTGTAATTTCTTGACTGGCTATGTTTAAATAGGATAACAATGTTGAAACCAAGTGGGGAAAAAAAAAATCCAGGTACTTAGGAGTTCCAGAATAAAATCATAAAGATGGTTTAAAGCCCTTACAACTGTCCTATCATGAAGGTAAAAGCATTATATGGGAATGTAAAGATGTACCGTCAGCTTAATTGAAATGTGAATGAAGACATCATGAAGTGTTTTAAAATATTTGTAACCTGTCATTGCAGTAGACTTGCTGTGATTTGACAGAGATAGTTGTGATGCTGGTATCAGAAGGTAAGCAGGCTTCTGAAGCATATATGAAAGACCAGTTTTCACTAATCAGAGGCATGTTTATCTGAAAATCTAATTGATATCTGAGCCATGAAAGTGTGACAGGATTAAAAAACTGGACTTCATGTTAAATAAAACCCCACCACGAGTATTTTGTTGGTTTTGTCTGGAATGGGTATCACACAGGATCACACTGTAACATAATTTCATTGTGTATTGTAACCATAGCATACTATTTATTGAGATCTGGCATTTTTAGATCACAGACTTTCTAGCTGTCTAATACATATGTGGTATACTATGTAAAAATATATATATATATGTGTGTATTAGCATTTTTACAACCAAAAATCTTTATGCTTATTTCTGATCTCTCCTTGGGCCTTTTTCTAATAGTGTAATTATTGTTTTAAAGATTAATATTCCTACTCAATACTGTTTTTCAAGGAAGTCAGGCTTTGTGGATTACATTTTTCTCCACAGGTAAGTAGGGGTTAATACAAATATGCAAACTTAATAAAATCAAAGGGGTTAATACAAAGGGGTTAATACAAATATGCAAACTTAATAAAATCTGTTAATTTACAAACTTAACCGACAATTTATTACGGTCTTGATAATGGCAAAATGAAGTGCATTTCCTTTCACAAATCCTTTCCTAGGGGAGGAGCTAGGTTGCAGAGGTTTATCAGAGAAGATGCTTTATTTATGGCAGTTGGATGAAGTTTAGTGTTTTCGCTTTATGAGATATCCATGTAGTTCTGAAACACCTGCTATGGATGGTCTATTTCTTACTATTTTTGAATTAGAAAGTTGTCTTGAAGAAATGTGGAGCAGTTTATATTAAAAACTGAGATTTAGCTGAGAAATAACTTAATCCACAATTTCAAGTTCAGTTAAACCAGAATCCTGCTTGATTTGTGGAGAGAGCATATCTCTTTTTTGAAGAGAACATTGCTCTCTTTAGAGTTTTATCCTTCATGTCCATTGGGGAAAAAGACCCCAATAAATAGAGGTTGAATAAGTGACCCTTTTCCTTTTTAAAATTCCTTTCTTAAGGAATTAAATCTAATTTGTGACTGCCATCAAAGAGTAGGCTTAGTGAAAGCAATTGTTTGAAAGCAAATACAGAGTGAGGTGCTAGCAGTGATTGTATTGCAAAGCAAGAAGACATCTCTGCAAAGCAGATTGTCTAATGAGGGAGAGAGAGTGTTAACTGCATGGGAAGAGGTGACATTTGGTTTCATGAAAGCACTCCAGGGTTCCTGATGACATTTGTTACTTCCTCAATAATTTAAAATCAGGCGGTGAGTAATGGTGCTGTATTTATCTACCCTATTTAGATTGCTAAACAACAAATTGCCTCTAGTTAAGGGAAATCCTTCGTGTTCACCAAAAGCCATGCAAGGCCAGTT
Source organism: Cyanoderma ruficeps (assembly GCA_008694505.1). Lineage (NCBI taxonomy): Eukaryota > Metazoa > Chordata > Aves > Passeriformes > Timaliidae > Cyanoderma > Cyanoderma ruficeps. The sequence goes on from VZDJ01007747.1 coordinate 25,445,249, forward strand.
CAATTGCAAGCATAAATAGGTTTTCAATGTGAGTATCTGGACTGATAGGCAAAGCTTCAAAATCCTTTCAATGTGCAATGGTGAAAAGAACTTATGTAACTTACATATACTTGTTATTTCCTTAAGCCTTAGTCTGTAGCCATTGCCTTTCGTGATGTTAGTGGATTTTTATTTGGAGACAGGGTTGTTTTTATTGAATCTATAAATTTCTAAATGCTCCAGGGCTGGTTTCTCTGATAGTCTAGCAATTCTTAGCAAAAAAGAGTCTTGGTCAAAGAGAGAAAGTCTAACAGTTGAGATGTAATTAATTTTGAATGCTGGAACTCATTCCTGCCTTGTGTAAATCTGCATTATTTGAATACTGACATGCTAATTCATCTTTCCAGGATTGTAGGCTGCAACTGGAATGTTCTAGTTTAATCTAGTTTGAAGACACTTAGGTGTCTTAAACTGATGAAAACTAGAAGGCCTAAAGGAAAAAGCTCAGCTAAGAGTGTCACTCTGGTTTCTCTGAGCTTGTTACAGACCTGTACAATTTTGGCTTCACATCAGCAGGCTCACTTAAAAGACGAAGTAGGTACATAAGTGATACTCCTTCCCCAGGTCTTTGAGATTCATGTCATTCTTCACGCTATAGTCAAGGGGTTCCTGAAAATTTTCTTTGCCACTGGCAGTAAGGGTGACAGCCTTAAGAACACTTGTAGAACAACTGTATTGTTTTCCTGCCTATTTCTTTTAGAGCACTGATATTCTTCATGTTCTTCTTGGCATGTAAGGTTTTTCTCTGTGTTGGAGCTACTCTGTATCAGTAAAACCTGATTTCTCAAAGAAAGGGATATGTGGATTTATTTTATGTAATTAACACAGAATTGTTGACTTCTCTTTTATTTGTGACTGACTTTATGCATGATGGTAACAACAAAAAGATTGAATGAATCCTGTTTTTATTAGAAGCAAGTCTTAAATATAGGCCAAGTAAAGGTTAACTTAGAGATTGAAAAACATTACATTATTTGAGATGTGGTGATATTTTTTTTCAATTATGTGAATTCAGGATTTCTTCACATGGAGGAGCTGAGTGCATGTATATTTAGTTATCATTTTCTTGGTTTAAAATATTTGCTACAGGATATGCTGATTGTGGAAACGGGTGATCAAAGCTGAGGTTTGAAAAGAATTTGACATTTGTTTCAAAGAGCATAAATAAAATGGAAAGCTTTTTTCATATATTTTGCCAGTCAAAGTGGCATTTGAAAGTTAGCTGCCCATGCAAAAGTGCCACACAGGCTTTTCCAGGCAACATTGCACACTGAACTAATTTTCCCTTAAGAAATCTGTGTGCTTTCCCTTAAGAGTCCAGAGCACTTGAGGCTACTGAGACTCGGACTATAAATAACATAGGCAGCAGTGTCTTGGAGCTTGATGATAATTGCTAAGAGAAAACAGTTGGCTGGAATAGTAAAAGATGATGGCTTGTATGCTCTTGAGAAGCCTGGAAACTAATGTGGAGGAGCAGAATCTTGTACTGAAAATGTGTACCCCATCAGAAATTAAAAACAAGAGTGTATCTTACTGGAATTTTTCACGGATATGGTCCATCATAAAGTTTCTGCATGAAATTCTTTATTGTGCATTTGTGGGGTTGTGGAAGGCTTGTTAGAAATGACCTGGGTAGGTCATCTAGTCTGAGCTCATGCTCAGGGTAGGATTGTGGTCAATGTTAAGTCAGCTCAGTTGTGTGGTCTAGCCAAATCTTGAAAGCCTTTGGGACTGGAAATTCCATGACAACGAATCTGTTCCAGTGCTGCATTAATGCCCAGAGGCCATGTCTAATGTTCAGACTGAACCTTCAGAAGCTGATGACTGATCCCTGTGATTTATGGGATTAGCATCCAGTGAACTGTTTGCTCACAAAATATGTCAGTAGAATCATGGAATGATTTGGGTTGGAAGGGATGAAATATTGTCAAGTTTTAACGCCCTTGCCATGGGCAAGGACACCTTCCACTAGTCAGGGTTTCCCTGAGCCTCATCCAGCTTGGCCTTGAACACTTCTAAGGATGGCAAATCCTCAACTTCTCTAGGCAATCAAAAAGGTTTTTGATTTATTTTTCTTAGCCAGACTTGTAAAATGTATACTAAAATTGAAAGATGATTCCAAATACTTGCTTCAGAAGTGAACAAGTGTGAATGTAGAGTTACAAAATAGCCTCTTGTCCCAGATGCAAATTACTTTCTGTTTACCAAAATACTATGATTTTTAGGAAGTGTATATTAAATTTGCTGTTCTTGGAAGGTAGAGTAGGAAAAAGGTGAGTTTTTCCTGTCACATGAAGCTCATATCAAACATTGCTAAATTTCTTAATTTTTGGTTCTTGTATTTTTGATCTCAATTTAATGGTTTTGAGTCAATTTGCAGAAGGTTGTTAGGGAAGATTTCACAGAAAGAAGCTTGATCAAAGGAGCTAGTGTAATATAGTATGACTTTCAGTCATGATGATAAGCATGCTATTTGTGGGCAGTATCATAATTATTGTAGATTTGATTATACTTTTAGAATACCAAATATGTTTTAATGTACTCCTAGTTCTCTTACCACATACAGAATGCTATATATGGTATCTTAAACCCCCTGGAGTATGGCCCCTCTTCTGCTTTTGAATGGTTCATCTCCAAAGGCCTTACAGTGTTCTACTAGGAAAAACCATTTTTTATGACTAGGAAAACCCATTAGTTGTTAACCTACAACTTCATGTTTGCTACATCATGCAATTATAAAAAAACCTATGATAAATACTGTGATTTTTGGTGAGAACAAAGGCTATAGCCATACTTAGTCCTTGCAGCTTTCTTAAAAAGAAGTGTTTTTCCAGTCTAAAGCTGGTGCAGGATCCTTGTGTTGGTTTATCAGAAGAAACATGGTGGATGAAGCTGCTGTTCTTTCTAGAAATACCTGTAATGTGTTATCTCTTTTCCAGATGCTGACATTTAGGCTACATCTACATAACATGAGGCACTGTCCCTGTAGAGCTTTGAATGAGGGTGCTTAGATGATCAAACTGTTAGAGATTCATCACAGCACATAATCTTTGGGATAAATAGTCCTGTTGAGAAGCAGAAGGTATTATTCAGTGGAGTGCTGTGCTAATTTAGGTTTCTTGTTCTGCAGATATGCCCTAAACCCTTCGTTCTTCTAAATAACATGTAAATTTTTTTTCCTTATCAACTATGCAGCTACGTATTTTTCTAAAAATTTCCCTGGTTCTTTCTATGAGAATCTGATCCAACAAAAGAATGCTTAAGTAGAAGTTCAGCTTAGCCCAGGAGATCACCAACTTTAAAGGCTGCTTTGCTGTCACTTTTAAATAAGAAAAACTTTTTCTTGCTGTGGATAAGGCCTTCTCAGGTGTTGAGGTGGTGTGGGTTGTGGTTTGGTGTTTTTTTTTTTGGGGTTTTTTTTTTTTTTTTTTTTTTTTTTNGCAGAGTACAGTTCTTTCTGATAAAGGCAGTGTGAATGTATGGGCCAAGGATGTATTTTGCATTGACGAGTAAATCTTTGCTGCCTTTATTTTACATAAATGATAAATTATTTGATAGTATGAGATGCAGTAGTAAATCAGTAAATCTTTACTTATACTAACTGTAGTAAATGGATAAGTTTTATGTGCAAATAGGGCTGCTGAAGGTCATTTCTATCTACTACCCCCAGATATATAATTTAAAATACTTAAACTTATTATTGATAAAAAAACCCTTATTATTGATAAAAAAATTTCTAGTGAAATTATAAAAGGTATTTATTACTTTCAAGGTGATATGTTATTAGCAGTGTTCTGGAAATGGTGTTGGTAGCAACATGAGAATTAAAATAGGCCTTTCTGATGGGTACATTTAAAAATGTTTGTAAGATTTAATTTTTAAAAGCAAATCCATTTCTATAACCAAAGCTCTGCTGGCTTTACTTGAGCTGGATCATATTAACATAGGTGTTATATATTTGTGTAAAGCTCCTTAATGCAGTGTTAAGACTGAAAATGAACTTTGGATAATCTAGTGTTAGGATGAAAGAGACATCTACTCTTAGCGTTATGCTTCTTCACAACTTCATAAATTCACAAGCAATGACATGGTCTTACAATTATAAACAAATCAATGTTATTTTCAAACTTGATTTGACTTTTATTTAATGGCAGTCACAAAATAAATATCAGGTTCAAGGAAAAGAGCTTTCACTTGGAGTGTTGTGTAGAAAAATGTGATCTCTAAAAACAATTTCTGTTATTAGAATGAAGTGGACTACTGTAAAGTCTTTCATGCACCATGTGAGCACAGATGTGATTTATTTGATATTATCAGTAACTAAAAAGCAATGTTAAGCTTTGTTTTGCTTGTAAAACCTTTTGGGTGTGTTCATTCAAGGCTTGTCTTTGTTCTGAGAGTCTTGAACTTTGGTCAAACATATTTTTAATATCCTGAATATTCCTGTCTGAAGCTGGGCAGCTGTGATTGAACCCATGTGAGCTTGTGGCAGGTTTTGTCCAATAGGAAGTTGGAGGAATTCACCATACTGTGGGTAGTTGTAGAGATTTCTCTTGTCTTTACAATCCAAATTGACACATCTTGACAGCTTAATATTTGTTAGCCAGCAGACCAGAGCTTCTCAAAATGCAGGCAAACACTTTGGGTGGGTACAGCAGTAATGTGTTTAGTATATGGCCACTGTATCCTGAGCACTTCACTGCAGAGTTCTACATAGATAGCTGCATCCAAATAATTTTCATTTGGTTTTAAGTCAAAAGTTTACAGATCTCTTTGTTAGGTATGTATTGAAGCACAATCTTCAGCAACGGGGGTAGAATTAATTCATTGCTTCATGTGCTTGCTTGATAGAAAATTGTGACCGAATGAGGCTGCTACATTGATTTACAGCATTTGATTCTTGCCACAGTCTTTCACTTAACGATCTGTAAAAAACAAGTCTGTGTGTTTTTGCAACATTTTCCTCAGTGGAGAGACATGCTTTTCTTCCCCTTAGGATGTGATTGTAGGCTTGCTTTCATAGATGAAAAAAAAAAATTGAAACTAGACAAAGACTTATTAGATTAGATACAGGCTGGTTTAGAACTTTATTTTGTGAAAGTAAGGAGTTGAGGGAACAAAACTTGAGCCTGAATGGAGCCTGAAAGTAATATTTCCTTTTTATCGTCTAGCAATTACTATGTAATCAAATTTGGAGACGCTCAAAATAACCCCCCTAAGATTAGGTTCTGTATCATCAAGATTATACTTATGTAGTAATTATTTCATAAGAAAAACATATTCACCTCAAAATGAGAAATGAGTTAATGTATTACTGAAGCTTCCTGAAATGGATACCTGACTCAGTAAATTCATTTTATGTTTGAACATTTAATCCATCTAAGGTTTTTCTGATAGTGTTCCAGAAGTTAGCAAGTAAATGTATTCATTTATTTGTTCATTTTTTGGCTTTCACCTGATTTGCAGTAAGTGATTTTTTAAAAAAGAGAAGAAATTCAAGTTTGTGTAACTTTTACAGATTACTACTATTACTGTGATAAATATTATATGTGGTCAAAATAATCCTCTTCTGGAAATGCAGAATCACAAGACGACTAGTTGTGTGGAATGAAAACATGTCTTTAAGGACTTGCAGTTGCCAGACCTCCCAGAGGGAAAAGAAGTGTGATCTGTTGATGGGCTGTGTCTCTGCTTATCCAGCTCTGCAGGAGAGCAGGAAAACCATGCTCAGAAAAAGACTCCAAAAACAGAAATATGAGGTGAACAGATTAAAATGTTGCATTTTCCTTGACCTCTTACCTCGGGGTCACTGTTGTCACCTCGTGCTCCTGTTGGTATCACCTGCACACTGACCTTCAATCTGCCTTTATCTCAGAGCCAACTGGTTGCCTTAGCAGCATTGCACAGCAAAGGAAAGTGGGGAGATGGGCTACTCTCACACTCCATTCCTGTGGCAATATGAAAAACTGGCAGTTGCAGTTCAGAGAAAAAGATTAGAAGGTACTTGGAAATAAAATTGTGTGGAGTAATTCAGTAATAGCATTTGTTTTCCCCCTACTGTCTTAAATTCATTTGGCTTCTAAAATATTCCTCACAGAATGTTGAGAAAATGTTTCTGTAACCTTTGTAAATGTGTTAACTTTTAGAATTCATCATCCAACATAGGGAAATACTGAAATATTTTGTTTAAAAGAAAAAAATCCCCACACAATAGCAAAACCTGTTAAGTATTCTTGAGTACTAGAGTAACTGGAAGAAATCCAGGTGACTTCTTGGAGTTACCTGTTGCTAACAAAAATCATAATTTTGTGTTTTACTGTGCCAATTGAGTATTCAGTCTCAGCATGTGTGGAGTTAAGGATAAAATGTTCTCTTCTTTTTGCTTTCAGAGATTAGAAAATACAGATTAAACTGCTTTATGCTGTGCAACCCCTCATGACCCCATAATTGTGTCCCTGTTCTAGCAAACTATACAAACACAGTCTTGTGGAAAAAGCAATACATTTGTTGCTGAGAAAGGCACAGAAAAATCCCAGGGTGCCAAGTTTGAATGCTCCAGTGCTAATTAAGACAGTCATGCAGATCTGGAAACAGTTAAAGATCAGATTGTGCCTTTCCATCACTGTCATTAAACAGAGTCTATTTTTGGGCATTATAATCAAATAATCAAATCTATGTATCTAGAAGAGGACTGAAACTTGTCCTCTGAAAGCTGAAATTCTTAAGAATTATTGCTTTTTTGAAGATGGAATTCTCTACTTAATGTCAGAAGGATATTTCTAGTCTTTAGAGAACATTCCAAATATTCACATAATTCTTCTAGTTTAAATTTTGTATTATCCAAGAAGAGGTGACAAAGATGGTGAAAGGACTGAAGCATCTCTCTTGTGGGGAAAGGCTGAGAGAGTTGGGCCTGTTCAGCCTCAAGAAGAAACAACTGAGGGGCAGCTCATCAATGTCTGTCAGTATCTGAAGGGAGGACGGCAGGAGGATGGAGTCAGGGTCCTGTGGTGCCAAGCAACAGGACAGGAGACAATGGGCAAATGCAAAGGAAGTTCCACCTGAATGAGGATGAACTTTACTGTGGGTGTGACCAAGCACTAGAACAAATTGCCCAGAGAGGGTGTGGAGTCTCCTTCACTGGAGATATTCAAGAACCATCCAGACAAAATCCTGTGCCATGTACCCTTGGATAACTGTTTGAGCAGGGGGATTGTATCAGATGGCCCACTGTGATCCCTTCCTATCTTTTCTGTGAACAGGAAAAGGAAAACAAAACAAGAATCGGAACTCCTATCTTACACAAACGTGGGGTTTTTTTGGTGTTTTTTTCTACTTTTGTCTAACTCTCTGGAGAACCTCTCCTAGAAGTGTATCTTATAGAAGGATCTCCTCAGAGAACTAAGCAGGGATGATTTTTAGTACCTACTAAGTGGCTGGAATATTGCAAGTTAAGGACCGCTAGAGCACAGATGGCTTGATTCAATTGTATAAGGGAGCAAAGTGAGCATTCTTAAAATATTTGCTTCTTTTAACATGACTTAGCAATGACATCTGTTCAAAGGCTCTTTTGAAAAAGGCAGGTCAATGAATCACTGTGAAATTCCAAATTTAACTTTGCTATTTTGGTTTATGATTGGCTCATGCTGCTTTTCTGGGCATACATGGGCTATTCTCTTCAGTGTGAGAAGTGATTAGTATTCTGAACTACAACAACAGCATCTCATTAAAATCATTAGATATCTTTGAATCTACTGGCAGTGCCTAAACTTTTGTCTTGCCAGTTGTGACTCAGTTTTTGTTATACAGTAGAAAGTTTTGTGCTGGGGAGTTTTTTTCCTTGTTCAGCTCAAGAGAACGGAAGTATAGATTGCAGGAAATGTGCTGTACAGACTGAGACTGAGCCAATGACATTTTCAGCATCTGTATTTCCCTGGGCTGTTGTCTGATGCCTAGTGGCTGGTTGGGATGCACAGAACACCAGCTGTTGAATTGCTGGAGTGAAGGTGCTTACCCACTGCTCCCAGCTGTGTGCTTGAGAGCCTTCCAGGGATCATGCTTATGCAGCCTTGTCCAACTACTGAGAAAGTTTTGATGTGACTAATTTTTTTGCAGGCAAAATTATTTGTTGTATAAACTACCTCACCATTTGCATAACAGCTTCACCATTAGGTATCAGGAAATGACTGTGTAGGTGTTATGTAGTTTGGATCTTATATTTTTAGAGAGGATCATTGCTGCAAAGTACTGAGGAATTGTCAGCATCCATCTTGTGGAAAGCCAGCATGACTAAAAATAATCACCACCTGCAAGGCCTTTTTAACTTGCTATTTAAAAGCCATAGGTTACTTACATCAACAAGAATATAATGAAAGACTAAATGAAAGCTAACTTGTAAAGAAAACAAGCCCTATGGTCTGATTTGAGAGTGTGATGATGTCTCACATGTGCTGTTCTTTGAAGGATTATGAAAAAGGTGCTGTAGATTTGCAGGAAAGTCTAACTCAAAAATTAGAATTTGAGATGCTGTGGCCTGTTCTTTACTTTGATTGCAGGTGTTTAATTTCTTTATGGACCAAGATGGTCTTTCAGCTTACCTATCTGTTTCAGAATCATAGAATAATTTAATTTGAAAAGGAGCAGTGGAGGTTGCTTTGAACCCTGTTTAAACTACAGGAGGCTGGAGATGCTCAAAATTTACCTGGACAGTCTGCGGTTTGTCCAAGTGAATTTTGATATTGCTTCCAGGAATAGTTTCCACAATCTCTCTGGGTAACTTATCCAATACTTGACCACTGCCATGGTAAAATTCCTGTACCTAAACAGAGCATCCCTTTTTGTAACCTTCTTGCTTCTGTGCACTTTGCAGAGGAGTCTGGGTCCATCTTCTCTGTATGTTCCCATTAGGTGACTGCTATGTAATTTCATTTCAAAAATGAATAAATAAACCTACATAAGGCAGCTTACAGAAAAAACCCTGAAAATCCGCATAGCACAAGATGTACCTAAGATACACAGCATCTTAGCTTTTGGAATGGTGCTAATTGTGCATGAGCAAACTCATTTGCAATTAAAGGCATGTGTTGGTTCTACTGCTACATTTACTCATGTGTAGGGCAAAAAAAAAAAAAAAGTCTGGTTAGCACTAACTTAACCTGAATATAAATGAATGAATGCTAATGCTTACAGAAGACAGAACAGTCTGTAATTCTTATTGAATAGAAGAATGTGCAAGTATTTTCTCCTTTTTGGTAAAAACCCTAAGCATACTTAATTTTAGAATGTACTTAAACCTCACTGCTGGTGAAAACCAGTTATCTGCTATATGCTGTAAAACTGGGATGTTGTATTGGAAGGGGAGCTCAAAATAGGGATTTTATCATCTCTAAACACTTTGAAAGTTGACTGTAATGTTCAAAACAGGAAACTACATATTTTTAACTTTCTTTGAAAGTACAAGGTTTTGTTGCTTTTTAGACTCTGTAAGAGATGTAGAGAAGGAAATTTAGGCTGTTTGAACTATTATGAAGCCATAAATGAAGCCATGAATGTGTACTGTGTTTCACTGTTTCAGTTTGCACTTTGAATAATCTCATTTCACAGAACAGATACTGAATGTCAAACTAAATTTTATCATAGAGCCCTTGGGACTTCCATGACTTCAGCTACTGTAATCTTCTTTCTGTTCCTTATTCTTTACTTGAGTTCTTGATTCATGTTATGAATAAATCATGTTGCTCCTAAATTTATTACAGATTGAATAGTCTGGAGTAGTCATGCTCAGCAATGTACACTATCCCTCTTAATTTTCTTAAATCAAACTTGCTTTGAGAATTATTTTGCTTATAAGTAGATGCTTTTTCTTTTGTATTTGTCTGATTTAGTTGCTTACTGAAATGTAGTCATTGTTTCAGAACCAATATAAAGAACAACATGGCTTGTTTTGTTTTATAAAGAATTTTGACTTTTATGGCAGATTCCTCTGACTGTTCTCCTAGTTGAAACTTTTTTTCACAGTTGCTCTGTAAACTGTAAGCAAAATATTGCTGAGAGCGGAGACATACTTTCTGCAGTAACAAACTGCATCTTTAAATTATATCATATTTAAAATACAAATAAATACATAAACCTGTTCTAGGTAGAAGCTTTTGAACATGTCTGCTGTTAATATCAGCACTGGAACTTGCAACAGTAAAATATGAACCTGTTGGATTGATAGTACTTGGACCTTGCTATGTGTTAGCACGTGCCTGGATTCTTGTCCCCGTGTGTTTGAGACATTGTAATGACCTTGGCAAGAAACACAAAAGATTTAGTACGAGGTTTCTATAAAAGTTCTTTTGTGTTCCTAGAAAAAGTGCCTTTTGTGTCTGAAAACCTACAAAGTATGCACCTTTCAGGTAGAGCATAAAGATGTCGTGAGGGATGGGGAGGGATTACTGCAGAGGAAAGAAAGATAGATAGATAGTTTCTTCTGAAACTGAAACTTTCCAATAGAGATGCCACAGATTTAAAAAGCAAAAGGGAAGGCTAACTTGCAGGAGTGGAACAGCAAAACATAAAATACTAATTACCTGAAGCTTCATAGTTATGACCATGAATAAATGGTAATTAATAAGGATGCTGGGAAGCATCTAATGTGAAGGTCAGGCTGACTTATGCTATAATCAATGTATAACTAATTATATTGCTCTTTGTAATTTCTGTAGAAAGGATTGAGCTGTGAAAATAAAGGCTTGTAAAAATTTGTTGGAATATGCTATGTTGTTGAAAGTAAAAAGTGCTATGAAAAAGAGGCCAGATACAGGAACAGGAGATGGACAAAGACACAGATCCATGTACAGAACTCCTCCAACATGAAGTGTTAGCAGGGGGATAGCTGTGAAATTGTAGCTGACAACAGAAGCTCCATGGTAGGAAAAAACTGTATCATTAGTGCTCTGCAAACCTTTTCAAAGTGAGGGACAAAGTAAGAGGGAAGCTGAATTAGTAATGCCGAGACCGGGTGCTCTTAAAGAAATGGTAAATGGCCAATATAAAGCTTTATGAAGTCCTGGTTATAACTCTACATGTAACAAAGCTAAAGAGAAGATGCTTTTTCCTTTTGAATTTCAGTCCAATACATTGCTCTAGTGGATCAAAGCTGTTTAAGTTTACACTGTAGGGATAATCCTTCTTTTACAAGCGATCTGCTGTGACATCAGGCAGCATTTGTTTGTGTGATGTGAGCTGTGGCAGTAGTTGTCTGACAGCTTCTTGGGTTTTTGTGTTTTCTCATGTTCCAGTGGTTACAGGATGTGACTGTAGGCATGTGATGTAGATTTTGCTGTCTCTGTTGCCAGGAGCGATGTTATACAATGCCTTCTTGGGAACGTGTAATCTGTAACATCAGCAGCGTTGCCATGGCTTGTCAGTGCTGTCCTCCTGTGTCCATTGCTAATGGCCTAGAGCGTTGTAGAGAAGAAAACCCCAAATATGATTGTTGTTAATAAATTGGAATATTTCAAGTGTCAGCTTCTTTTGAAGGCTGATCAATCTCTATTAATGAACTTGTCTTAAAATCAAATTTCCTTTGCTGAAGAGCAGTTCATTCACAGTTCCTGAATATGCTCTTGGCTGCCCACAGCAGACCCAGGGGCACTCAGCTCCTCTCCTGTGTGTGGCTTGGGCACCATGTAGTAGTCCCTTAGCCCATATAAAAGATGGCAAATCCTAGCCCTGCCCTAAAAGACACTGATGTTCCATGTTTTACCAGTTTTTACTGCTTTTTCTCTCCAAACATGCCGTGCTGCATAAAGCCATAAGCTCCAAGGAATAACAATGGAAAAATGGCTGTAGCTCTACTTTTCTTAATCTCAAAAGGCACTGAAGTGAAAGTTCCTGGAGAGCTGTAAAGTCGCTCCTCTTTAAGTTGTCTGGCATTCAGCACAGTAACAGATTTGTTGTTCTAATGTTGTAAGCTCAAAATTACCATGTTTTTTCATTTAACATTACTGCATGCTGGGAGGCGAAAGAAGATCAGGTCTCCACACCTGCTGCTTTCATGTCTTGTTAGGAGACAGTCACTTCATGGAAAACTTCATGCTGAGTACTTAAAATAGATAGCAGCCAGCTGCTTGCATTTGTTTCAAGCATAATAAATGCCTGAGAAGGAATGCCCATTTCTTTAAGTGAATTGTTGCTCTCTTATTTATTTAGTTGTGTAGTGATACTGTCTCCCTCTGCAGATAAATTATCTACTAGAAAATCTCATGAGGTTTATGGCTATTTCCCATGATTTTTAGAGGTGTCTAAGGCCTTGAGGAAGAGGGTCAACAGGTAAATTAATTGTTCTAATGGTTTTACTGGCATTTCTTTCTTGCAAGCACCTGGTAGCCTCATGACACTACTAGGTGGGAGCGTGAGCAGCTTTTTTGGGGCTTAGTGGCCAGTGGGGTTAAACTGTGGCAGGTGGGAAGCTTATGGATGGTAGACACTCATTTTGGTGATGAAAGACCAGGAAAATATGTTTTGCGGATCTCCATAAAAAATAGTATGTCTTACTCAAGTTGCAGAATAAGCTGTGTTGGAGAGGATGCACAAGGATCGTTGGATCCAGCTCCTGGCTCTGCAGAGGGCCATCTGCAAGGTCCACACCCTGTGCCTGAGAGTGTTGTCCAAATGCTTCTGGAACTCTGTCAGGCTGGGTGCTGTGACCACTGCCCTGGGGAGCCTGTTCTGGTGCCCAACCACCCTCTTGTTGAAGAACCTTCTCCTAATATCCAACTTACACCTGCCCTGACACAACTTCAGGCCATTCACTCAGATCCTGTCCAGAGACAAATGGAATATATAGCTATAAACTAAGACAAATCCCATATTTTATAAGTTTTGATTTAGAATAGCTCTGTCACCTGTTTTTCTGTGAAAACAAGGCTAGATGTATGTATTGAATCTGTGTGTTCTTGATGAAGGCATCTTTAAAAGTGGTCCGATGGCTGCAGAAAACTCATGCAAAAAAGAAATGCTTTCTTTTGTATTGACTCTGCTCTCAGCATCAATTTAACTGCTGATTTGAGTTACCAATGATTTCTGAGTATGAACAATTTTTAGGTGTGTTAGACTGATCAAATTACAGTCTTACAAGTGAAGGAAAGCATTCAGAAACTATTTCTGTGAGAAAATGTGATGTGCAATGCTGTTTACCTTCAGTCATGTCATTGCAGTTGGTTTCATAGCAAAGTCTTTATGATACATGAGAATAATTCCTTTAAATAAGGTCTCAGCAGCTCCTCAGAATCAAAACCCAGTAGTAAAGCAATAGCATTTATTTTTAGTCACGAAGAGAAATAGAAACAGAAGACTTTTGTGAATCAGAATGTGATTAAAGAGATAATGAAATCCTCTTTTTGGAACATACTCTTTGGTTTGTATTACATTTCAATGGGCTGTCCATCCAGGAAGGTGAATGAGCACACTCTCATGGGGCCCTCTGTGCCTCTTTAGGGAACTTGTGGGAGGACTGAGGTAATTCTCACTACTTATTCCTGCTCAGATTAAACAGGAAAGTGGCTTCCAAATATTAATCAGGAAATGCATAGAAAATTCATAGATTTGTAAAAACAATGGACTTATTATAGGATTTTAATTGTAATATATAATAGGATTATTTCAAAATTGGTTTAAGCTATGAGTTGAGTAACACTAGAAAAGTCTGCTGCAGTGACAGCAGGCACTGAGTTTGCTGCAGCAAGGAAATCTATTCTGAAGTGCTCTACAGGTTTGCTCTTGGTGTTGGCTGTGGGAGTAGCTGTGGGCATTTACAATGCAAATGAGGAACTTCAGACTTAGTAGACATTAGCAGCTTTCATATTGGAAGACTGTAAAGAGCCCATAATACTCTATACATTGTAGTCCAAGACTGTATTTTCTCACTGATCACCTGATTGTTTACTGATGTATTTTTTTCAGTAAAATTAAACATACAGTTACTTAATCTAAAGCCACTGTCTACCCTTTATTGAAAGAGCACTTGCTTGTTTCTCCTAATCTTTCTGGAACATCAGTTGGTCTAAGTTTTGAAAAGAATCTACATCTGCAGCTGGGAATGTAATTTGATTTATCTCTTGTTTATTTCCCATTGACTATGTAATAGCTGTTTGTCTCTTAAAAAAGAAAGCTTTATCATACAATGCAAAAAAAAAAAGGAGGGAAAAATATAGACATGATGGGCTTGAAACACATGTTGTATCTCAACAGAAGTGGGAAATCATCTCTGGTTTTGAGAACTTCAGTACCAATTATGGAAGAGAACTTTATAACAATTTAGCTAAATCACAAATCCATTTTGAGACAGGATAAGCAGCATTTCAGAAGTTCTTCTGAACTGATTTATATATTGGCAGAGTAATGACTGCACAGAAAAGGTGAGAGCTGCATCGTTTCCAGAGGACATGAGGATGGAGCAGAGATTTTTTCAGAGAAGCTGACTACAAGGAGAAGCTCTGGCAGAATGTAAAGAAAAGCCTATTTGTACCTAAATTTTCCCTTTAGGTCTTCAGGGTACTCTCAGGTCAACATTGGGGTTGAAGAACTTTGACCTTTATTAAGATTCACTGAAAGTAGATTTCAGGAGGATTTTGAATGAGAGTGCGTGTGTGGGGGAGGGGGATGGCATATTGGAGTGTGAAGGCTTTTTTCCTTTTTTTTTTAGCAAAGTGGGCAGCATGGAGGGAGTGTGAAAAAGTAGCAGGAGAAGGAGACAAATAGGCGTTTCTGACTGAGTTGTTGTGACAGGTGGCAAGGTCCAAGGGATAATTTAGGATGATAAACCTTTAAGACCAGACCTGATCTGGTATGGTAATGTGGAGGAAAGTACTGTAGAGGTTTGAGGGAAGGCTGTGATTCGTATAAAGAGAGAGATTGAACAGATGTTAGTTTCCAGAAAGCAGTGCTGTGAGTACTGAGATGAAGTTTTAATGTTTTGAGTGTGGGTGAGTGCTAAAAGCCATTGGACAAAGAAAACTTAGCTATCCTTTATGCTGATAAAAGTTTAGTGAATGTGATGTGAATGAAAGTATGAGGGATTTTTTGTGTTGCAAAATTAAGTAATGGTGACAATAGAGGGTTTGTCAAAAGGAAGGCAAAAATGCTGATGTGAGAGGAAAAAGAGGTATATTTTGTCCATAGTAAGCTTTGGCTTGCCCCCACTCATTCAGGATTCGCTAGCTGACAAAGGAGAGACCAGATAAGCTAATAGGTGCAAAGGTATTAAAAATCCAAGGAGTAAAGCAGATGGGAGACTGTCAAATAAGAACACAATAGGTGAGAAGGAGCAGACTTGCAAGTTCTTAGAAGACAGGCACAGCAAAAACTGAATTTCAAATATTTTACTGCCCAGAAGCCATTGTTACCTAGCTATTTTCATACCACAGTCCAGGCTGGTTTTTCCTTGCTTTGTGTTATATGAGGTGTTGTGAATCCTTAACTCTCCTGCACAGGGGAGATGAATATGTCTTGTGTTACATTAAGATAAATACTTTGCTTGAAATGCAATTTGATTAAAATAATTAAAACAAAGCTGTTAAAACACTTAACACCTGAAAAAATGTACTTTGAGTTATAAAAACATGGAGGTAAATTCCAACCTCATGGGCTCATATTTCTCTATGGCAATGGAAAATTGTCCTCCAGCTTAATTTTTGCTAGGTCTGTATTTTCTTTCCATGGAGCAATATCCAGGCTTCCGGGACCTTCTGATCCACTGGAGTTGCACAGAGGTCCTATTTAGAGGTCTGGCTCTTCCTGCAGCATCTGCACCAGAACTGTGTAGTCTTGGCTTCCTGTGATACTTGTGACCAGGCACATGCTTTCAGTAGCCCTACTTCAGACCTGCTGGTATTTAAGTGGGTTCTTTTTAAGGGCATCAGCTCAAGCTAGGGGGAAGAAGGATATCTGGACTTTTCCTTTCTGCACTTGAAGGATCCTGTCTATCAAGAGAGGGATTTGTATCAGAATTTGTATCACATATATCAGCCAAGTGTTTTCCTTCAGTCTCAAACTTTCAAGCAGCTCAGAAGTATGTCTAAAGCCCTGAATAGTGGATAGTATAACTGTGGTATTTAAGACAACCCTGTATCAATTATTACATAGCACTCTCTTGAAGCAGAGCTGGCTCTCCCTTGCCCAGAAGATTTGACTTCAATGGAAATAAACACTGAAGATTTCCTGGAAGAAAACTCATGTGTGAAGATGGAAGAGCCTGAGCGTGCTCCAACTAAGGCAATTATGAATTTAGATAATGTTATAGTTTCCTTTTTTTCCTTATACTGAATTATGTCTATTTCACAATTCAGGTTTTACATCCTCTTTTCCCACTCAGTTTTGTTGTTAAATCTACAAAGTTAAAAATAGTCTACCTTTTAAACTGTTTTCTTCAGTGAGGCACTTCTGCCATTTAATTTAAATAAAAAATATGTATGTTTATGTCATTCCCATAAAGCTGATGCAATTTTAAATATGGTTTAAGTGGAAAAGGACTGAAGGCAGTCAAATAAACTTATCTCCGTTTTCTGTGGAAACAACAAGCCTACAAAAGGCTTTTAGCAATCCTCAAGCAATGCCTATTATAAGATTATGCACCATAATATTATATTAAAAACCATTTTAAAATAGTGTTAGTAAACCATTAAATCTCCTTAGACAGTTTCATTTTGATATTTGTGTATATGGGCTTTTAAGATGGACTTAGAAACTGACGAAGTCTGCAAGGCAGTGTGAAGATTTGGTGCTGCCTTGATAATGCTGAGCTGTAGTGACACTTGCAGTTGGATAAGGGCCAGGAAAGGCCTGCAACTGTGTCCTCTGCAAATGATGGCTGTAACAATTCCCATGGCTGTTCATTGTTGGGACACTGCGTGGAGAGCCGTGATGAATCTGTGCCTTCTGCTTTATACTCCTGTGAAATCAATGAGAGCTTGACATCTTTAGTAACAGGTCTGTACATATAATTCACTCATATAAGCCCTGTCTTATTTGTAAGAATTACTGGTGGAAAAGAGAAATCTAAAACATCTGTTCTGCCTGAGTCAGATTACAAGCTGCTTTGTCAAATGGCATCTGAGAGAGTGCTGTGGTACAGACACATCAGCTTTTGAATTTGATAGGGATCACTGGCATGCTGCAGAAAAGCCACTTGGCAGATGGCAAGTGAAAACAACTTCTGTCCCTAACAAGGTGGGATGTCTTTAAATCACTGAACTGAATGTAACAAAAAGTATTTGTCAGTTTTCCAGTCTGACTTAATATTTCATAATAGCTCAGTTTGAATTTTTGGGTGGAATTTGTGCATCTTAATTTTTTGGTACTTTCTTTTTGTGCTTGTTCCTGTGGCTTTGGTTAGTTGCAGAGAAGAATTGAAACAGGTTTGTTTTTATTTTATTTTTTTAAATTTTGGGTTGTTTGTCTATTTTGTGAAAAATGGAAATGGATAAGTTTTTATGGAGATTTAAATTACCCATGTAAATGTCTGACAACAGACAGGAGGGAGAATATTCTTCCGTTTGCTTGATGAAAGTCCTTGCTCTTATGCTTGATTTTAATACATATATATATATTTTTTTTTTAATGATTACTCTTTACCACAGTCAAGAGTTCATTTATATAACCGCTATTGTCAGTTTTAGAGCGCTGGTGTTTTTCATTTCTGTATAAGTGCTTGAATGAAACATAAAAGTTTGGAAACTTAGGTATAGGTCTCCTACTCTTCTAGAAATCCACTGTCATTTTGCTATGAAAAGGTAATGAGAAATCTTAGAGTGTTAATAAAATGGTGGGGAACCACATCTGCACGCTTTAGGACAGCTGGGAACAGGTGTGAATTTTTGTTAGTTATTCTGTGTATTTTTATTCTCTTTGAGACTTGACCCTATATAGCCCTTGTACAAAAATATGTTAAAAGCCAGAAGTTGTCAGTTAATTCTGCTTAAAGACCCTTGAAATTTGGAACCTGTATTTTTAGAATAAGGGCCCCAACTTTTTCCTTGTGTGGAAAATACTTCCAAATAGTACTTATATTTCCCTATACTTGCATAGGATTTTTTTTTTTTTTCTGAAATACTGAATCATGAATATCTGGGGTGAAAATCAAGCACCTGGCAGTGGTAGGTGCTTAATTTTTCTGCTTTTCTTAAAAATGACATTCTGGTATGAAGAAAAATCTTGGAAGGGGAGAAATTTCTCCTGTCTGGAACACCAGCTCTCTCAGGCATAGCAGAACAGCTGTTGTGAGACTCTGCTGGAGGTGCTGAGTGGGCTGTGGTGCCATGCAGTAACCTATAGGAAGGGAAACATATTGTGAATAAAAATAAATATAAATGTCAATGATGATGAATTAAGGTTTGTTTGCAGACCACATGGGAATGTTTATTTATATATTTTAAATACATATGTATAAAAACACTTGAATATGGGGAGGCATGTTCAATGCAGAAGGGAATATGAACAACAATCAAGAATTGTACAGAGGCCTTTAAGTTATTAATAAGGAAATATGATTGAGAACTATAAAGTGTTTAGATTATTCAGTTAAAGGAAGAAGTCATAAAATCTTAAGATGGTTTGATTGGGAGAGACCTATAAAGATCCTCTAGTTCAGCATCTGTGCAAAGGGCAAGGAAACTTTCCACTTAGACCAGGCTGCTCTAAGCCACATCCAACTTGACCTTCACAATTTCCAAGAATGGGGTATGCACAATTTCACTGGGAAACCACCATCTTCATAAAGAATTTCTTCCTTATGTCTCCTCTCTTTTAGTTTAAAATTGGTGCTGTTGTTCTGTCACACACACAGACCCTCATTAAGAGTCCTGCTTCATCTTTCTTACATGCCCTCTAGTTATTCATGTTCTGTAATACTATCCCCCTGGTGTCTTCTCTTCTCCAGGCTGAACAGTCCCCACACTCCAAATCTGTTGTCATAGGAGAGGCACTCCAGACCTCTGACCATTTTTGTGACCCTCCTCCGGACCCACTCTAGCAGGTCCATGTCTTTCTGGTGGATCTCAAAGCTGCATGCAGTATTCCATGTGGACTCACATCAGAGCAGAGAAGAGGGGAAGAACCACCACCCTCAAACTTTGACCATGCATTTTTTTTATGCAGCCCAGGACACAATTGAATTTCTGGGCTATGAGTGTGCATTGCTGGCTCATATCCAATTTCTTATAGAAGTAAAGGTAGATGACATTCTATCTGTTGTTCACCCCTTTCCCAGCAATGTAGTCACTCCAGTAGCTGGAGTGAATTTGTTACTAACCAGCAACTCATTAGTTGGAAATAATAATAATACAGTAGTGAGGACTATAGGTATTAATATAATATGAACAAGACCAAAAGTCAGTCTAAATTTTAGCAGGCTACCTTTGATACAAATAGCATTAGGAGTATAATGTATGTAAATTGATATTTCAACAAGAAATTACACTCTGTGAAGTTTTATGGTGGCTTCCCTTTGTTATTCAAGAACTAGCAAAAGTGATCTACCTTGTGGATTCTCTACTTTAGAGTAATTTCAAATCCCAAATATATTGGTCATATTTTTAACTGCTGGAAACTGATGTGACTCTGCCTTCAGTGAAATGATGTTCAACTAGAAGAATAAAAAATTTTACCCTTTAGTCTGGAGTAACCTTTAGCACATATGCTTCATTGCACTTTTGGGACAAAGACCTTTATTTACAGTTACAGATTGTAACCAAGAGAATGAGTGGAATAATCATGCTTTATTTATACTTAGCTACTTAGTCATTCTCCATGAGCTAAGTCATCTATGGAGACATGTAAAGCAGTGCAAAGTAGTGTTGAATGAAATAAGTGAAATGAGATGTTTTGGCAGCAGATCAAATCAGTTTTCAGATGTGGTGAGGAATGAATGCTTTAGTGTGCTTCTCTGTGTACTACAACTTTTTTTTAAGTTTTAGTGAGTAATAAATGCAGATATAGTACTTGATAAAAAGTTTTAATTCATAGGTTTTTTTTCTTTTGTTAAAATGCCTTTTGAAGTAGAGAGGAAAGACTGGTTGTGCAAACAGGTAAAAGAGACTTATGGATAGATCTGCCTGGGATTATATCTTGGAGTCTCAATAGTTTCCAAGCTCTTATCTCATCATACATGCTTATTTCAGTTATTGAAAGAGAGAAGGTTTTCATAAGGTGAACCTTTTTCTCTGAAAGCATAATGGTTTTTTTTTCTTGCTGAAATGATAGCCTATTTATCTCTTTGGACTCTGTTTTAGACAGGTGTTTTTAAAGCATGATTCTATTTCTTCCTAGCTCTTCAATGATTCCTTTGTCTACCACTGCAATGAGCAATTACTGAAAATAAAATGGAGAATAACCGTATGTGGTAAATATATATACTTTTTATTCTTAGTACATGTTAATTATTCTCTGATACATAGTGTAAATCTTGATCTCTGCTGTAGAGGCTTTAATTATAGGGGGAAAGATAGGTGAGGAAAAAAGGAGGTTACACAAAAATGGGAGAGTCTGTTCTAAAAGTAAACAGATGTCTGGATCTTTTTATCCAGTTTCTAGAATGTTGTGCTGATATTAATCTGAATATTGGATTTTTGAAGTAAAATCTGCCATTCTGTAACCTGATGTGTAGATGTCAGTATTCTAGAAAGGCAGGTATATTAGTCATTCACTACATACACTTGATCTGGATAAACCCAACGTTTAAAGGATGAAAAAAAGTGGAAATGTGCCAGCTATCCTGACAGTGAGAGTTTCAGTAACAGAACTTTTAAACTCAAAAGAAAAAAGGAAAAATAAGTAGGATTTGGAGCTGGGCTGGAAAATATTGTGTCATGGGTTAGGCAAGGTAAATTTAGTGCAGATCTAGATGCTGGAGGTGGTTTATCTAAGAACAGATGAACTGAGAACTTTTGCCCTGCTTGACTCCAGCTCACATGAGCTTCCTCACTCATACACAGTGCTGCATTCTCTAGGTTTTGCTTTGTGTTCTTGGCAAGGGGATTGCTGCTGGTCCAGGCAGGTAGGGCAGAAGGTTGTGGTTGCTGTTGTGGGGATGCTCACAGTTACATAGTTGCAGTTCCTGGTATTAGAGATCAAGGTTCCTGTGCACTACTGGCATTTCTCTCCATGCATCCTTCATCTCCAGGTTTTTCCCCAGCATGGATCAGTTACTTTGTGTCTCCTAGCTCTCTTGTTTTCTAGACAATCTCAGGAACACTTGAATTTTGCCTCTTTACAGAACCCCAGGTCCCTGGTTATTCTTGTCTAGACAATCTATGTGCAGAAGCACAATCTGTGATGTGCTTTGTAATCTGTGGTTATGTCTTATCTCTTTTTTTTTTTTTGTGAGTTGATGACTTCAGGATGTGCTGGTTTTGTAGATGTTATCAAAATATGCAATCAGCCCATACCGGTTGCAAGTAGTAGATAGGCTTTGGCTTGACAGTTTAGAAATTTGGATGCTCACTCCCTCCTTGTACACCCCCATACCCTCTCCCCAGTTATGTGTCCTTGCATTTGCATTCACATCTTAAACTAGGTATTTCCTGTTGTTGTGGAAAATCAAGTCTTGTGATGGACTGTGAGTTCAGAACTGCCTGTTTGGTTCTGTCTTGAGACCAGGGCTGAAATGGAGACAGTGTGTGATTACTTTATTTTGAATATACAAATACCCACTGCTCTTTAGTCAAAGGAGCAAGACTTGTGGCAGCCCATTACTCATTCCTGTAAATATCTTTTTGAACTGTAGGTATGGAACTTTGTTTGAGAGCTGGTTTCAGCAGCATTAAGTTTACTGTGGTTTCTCAAGTGCACAAAATTATTTTCTAAATTAAACTGTTTCTGCATCTCCTTGAAAGTAAAACATAACTTTTAGATAAATATGGAATAAATAGTAAGAGAGGTGAACCTGTTAATTTTTAGTAGAATGGTTCTTCATGTTAGGCATCAGCTAAACTGCAGGTCAGTGTAAAAGTCTGGCTAAAGTTTAAACGACCTGAAGCAGAGCTGGTTACATTTTTGCTTTGAAGCGAGATTTTTCTGGTACAAAGTACTATAATTTTTTTTTTTTAATATCTGGTTTTGCTTTCAAACATCTTGAGGTTCATATTCAACAGATGTGAATTTCAAGGTAGTTAGCATAACTCTCTCAGCAGGAAAGTTGTCCTTGCTGACAAAGATGTCACTGTCAGTGTTATTTTCTCTTTGACTCACATCTGCTACAACTGCTGTGTTTTTATTCTGACAAGTCAAACAGGTGGATATCAGACAAAAGCTCTGTCTCCCAAGGAGGTATCAAATGTGATTTTAGAAGCAAGTAAAATTGCTAGCATTTCCTTGCTTGTTTAATTTCTTTTTCTGGGTATTGTGTGAAGAACCCAGAGAGCCACATTCTCCAGACATAGCATCTTTATGAAAATTATGGCTTCAGATGTGTTTTTTCGTAACATATACAATATATTCAAGGCCCATGAAAATACTCCTTTGTGAATTAACTGAGTAAAATCTGAAATGTTGAGCACTTGAATAGAAAGCAAAGAACTTCTTGCTGTCCTTTTATGTATTTGGAGTTGACAGTCTGGATTCTCATAGACATTCTCCATGTCAATTGATCTGAGAAGATGGTGATCAAATTTCCATTCCCATTAGAATCCTTATGAGAGTAGACTTGGTGATGAGCACCCAAAGAAATGTGCTTGCTCTGTCAGGCTGTTAGGATATGATAATTTTAATTAAAGACAGTGAAGAAGGGATCTAAATGTCAAAGGTCCTACGTCCTCCAGAAGCTATTTCTGCCTTGAGGTGTTTGAGAAACAGGGCACTTATGAATGCTGTGATGTTATCGTTAGTACTCTAGCTGCAGGTAGAAGAGAACAACAGGAGCTTAAAAGAACCTCACAATCTCAGGAGGTAAAATTAGGATGCTAAATTGGTAGGAGGTAGCAGCAGACTACATTAGAGAAGTTTAAAAATTCCACATTACAGAAATCATTTCCATTTCACTTTCATTACACTTGGCAAAGTCTGTTTCAATAATGGATTTTTGTGGGTTTCATTTTAAGATTAACCTAAATGTCTGTGTAAGGCTTTCAATTGCAATTGTGACCACTTGAGCAATTAGAGAACTAGAAGCAGAAGGAAAGCTTTGTGAGCAAACCAAGGCATTCTAAGTGTTTCTTGAAGATGGAATAGCTTCTTAGGTGCATATATAATTAGGAAGGGTTTTTCAATGCTTAAAGAAAGGTACTATTTTATTTAGAATGTTCTAGTCAATTCTGCAGTTGTTTTTCTAGGATGCAACTACATACTTCTTTCCTCTGCCAAAAAAAAGAAAATCAGCAAAACCCAAGCCTCACAGTAAAAATGTACTGCATATACTCTGAAGGCAAGATAGAAACCAAATAATTTTGGGTGTTTTTCTCCTAAAAATAAGACTGCTGGTTCCTAGAATATATATATAGTAGTTAAAAGTGTAGCTGTTGATCATACTTCATTCTTTTTAATGCTAGTATCTGGCTGCCTAATTCAGTATCTGAATGAGAAGTAAGCCTTGAATTTAACTGTCTAATCTTAATATATTGGCTCATTAGTCCCTCTGGGTCTCTATACTGGGTTACTTTTGTCCTTTTTGAATGTATTTCTTTGAAAACTTTCTTTTTACTGTCTTCATGTCTGTTGGAATGATACCGCCTGGTGTAACGCCTTGTGGCTGGAGATATGTGACCATTCTCCATTTTCCAGCTGTCATGTCTCCTGGCTTCCCTGTGTCCTGCCCTGGATCTTATCAAAAATCGGTGTATATGAAGCAAAATGTGTTAGTCTTATACCATAAGAATGCTACAGAATCACAGTCATGGAATGGTTGAGGTTGGAAGGGACCTCTGGAAGATTTGTTGTCCAGTACTCCTTGAGGTACAGTCATCCAGAGCCTGTTTCCCAGGATGGTGTCCAGACAGTTTTGAATATCTGCAGGGATGGAGCATCCACAACCTCTGTAGACAACCAATGAGAAAGTTGTTCTTGATGTTCAGTTTGTGTTTCTGTTTGTGCCCATTGCCTCTGGTCCTCTTACAGCCACTGAAACCCTGGCTCTGTCCTCTACACAGTCTCCCTTCAGGCATTCTATACATCAGTAAGAAGATCTCTCAGCCTTTTCTCATAGGATAAATGCTCCCGTTGCTTCATCGTTTTTGTGGTCCTTCGCAAGAGTCTCTCCACTATGTCCCTATCTCTTTGTAGTGGGGAACACAAAACTGGACACAGCACTTCAAGCATGGTCACTGCTGAGCAGAGGGAAAAAGTCACCTCCCTCTACTTGATGGCAGCATTCCTGCTAATGCAGCCCAGGACAATGTTAGCCTTTCTTGCCAGCAGGACATATTGCTGGCTTGTTTTCTGATTGGTTAGTCTTCTTTATTTGTATGCTATGTTTTTTGTCACTCTTTTCCCTTTTCCCTGTGTCTTGGTTGGGGAAATAGGTTATTGTCAGCAATTATTTCAGTCTTACTGGCATGGTAGTTCTCACTGTCAGGTCTTGGACAGCCGTGTCCTTGTTTTCCTTCAGGAAGCTACCAAGCTACCTCTTAATCCATAATGAACATATTGCTTTGGTTCAAAACAAGTGTGTTCCCTTGCAAATAAGACCTGTGTAAGGCGAATCAGTATATTTATTTGTATTTACCCTTGTGGTTTGTTCAGGAACCTTTTTGATTTGTTTGGTTGTTTTTATGGTTGTTTGTTGTGATTTTCCTGTTGTGTTTTTTTTACTTCTGGTTCTGTTTCAGATCCTTCTGGTTGTGTTTCTTGATTTTGTGTGTGATTGTATCAATCAACTCAGAGTACTTTTTAAATGTGTGGTTTTTGTTCTTCAAAGAGAACTGTTATAGAGCCAGTGGCTATTTCCAGGATGTCATTAATAGGAGTAGAGGTTATTTATTGCCATTAACACTAACCGTAGGTAGAAGAATTGCATGAAGTCTGCAGTTTTGCAAACCTTCCCTTGGGAGGTTGACAGAAGTATTGAAAATCAACTCCTTTTTACTGTATTTTTAAAAATCACAATTTTTAATTCATCTTTGTTTTCCAGCTAAGAGAAAACCTTTTTTGTTGTGAGCTTATCTTGTACAAGTAGGAACTGTCCCATCCACTATATCTTTATTGGGGCTTAATATGAACTCTTCTGTCTGTGCTTCAAAATTGCTATGGGTTTAGTTTTTAGTGTAAAGAAGTTCTTTAACAGTTACAGATTCACAGTCTAAATTTTACTTGTACATCTGTCTCAGGAAGAATGGGTGAAACATGCCAGACACAGGAACTGATGCAGCTGTGGGCAAAATATCTGGCTGTCCATAAATGGGAGCATCTGACATCTCTCACTCATCAAAGTGGACAGTAAAAACAGCCAGTTCTACATTTAAGTCTGAGATTTTACTTATTTATTTCACTTTCCCTGCACTGTGCTGAAGATGTTGGAATTCGTTCAGGTCACTGTTTTGTCCAAGTCTGGATTTTCAGATGACTGATCACATTATTAGTCTACTTGTTTTTGTCCTTAGGGAAGAGCTAAATGGAAAGGACTGAGGATTCTACGCTTCTGAATTTTGAAGGGTGGTTCTGATTTACATTTAATTAAACTTTCTGGATACTTGTAGGTAGAACAAATGTGATCTACCTGTCAGCATAACAAAAAACAACACTGCTGTACTTTCAAAGTTATTGTTCTGTGACTTAAGTGAAGATAAGAGTTTGAATCATATTTAACTATAACGGGATTTTGCTAGTACATCTTGAGTCTGCTTCTAATTGGGAAGAGCCTCTGGAGGTTATCTGATCCAACTGTCTACTCAAGCTGGGCTACATAGATCCTGTACTGTGGATCCTGGACTACATTCAGATGGCTTTTGAGTATCTCCAAAGAGGGAGGCTCTACAACCTTCTTGGGCAGCCTGTGCCAGTGCTCAGTTATTCTCACAGTGAAAAAGGACTTCCTGATGTTCATTTGGAGCCTTCTCTGTTTCAAGTGATATTCTTTTCCTCTTGTTTTGTTACTTGAGCACTGCCAAAAAGAACCTCACCTCATCCCCTTTGCACCCTCTCTTTCTGTAGATCTATACATAAATAAAATAAACCATGAACCTTCTTTAGACTAAATAGTGCAGGTCTCTCAGACCTTCCTCATGATCCCATCCCTTCATAATTTTCTTGGCTCCTTACAGGAATTGATTCAGTATGACTATGTGTCTCGCACTGAGGAACTCAGAACTGGACTTGGCCCAGGTAGCACTGTCCTGACACAACCCAGGACACTGTTAGACTTTTTGCAGCAATGGCACATGGCTGCCATGTGAGCAACTTGATGTCCACCAGGACCCTCAGCTGCTTTCCAGCTGGTCAGTTGTCAGTGAACACTGGGTGACTGGGGTTGTTCTCCTCAGTGAAAGTCTTGGGACTTCCCTTTCATGAACTTCAGGAGGTTCCTGTCAGTCTATTTTCCCAGCAGCCTATTTTTCCAGCTTGTTGGTGTCTCTGAATTGCTGTACAAACCTCTTATGTAGTGCAGCAAATTACCTATTCTGTCCAGTTTTGTTTAATCAGTCAGTCACCTTCTGGTGGGCTTCCATTTTATTCAGTGTATGAACTTCTGACCCTCTTAGATGAAGGACCTGTCCTGCTTTTATCAGTTGTAAGACAAAATGTGTAATAAAACATGAATTTCTTGTACTAATATTAAAGTTAACACTTGCCTTATTTTTTTCCTGTAGACTTAACAGCTGTGATTATATAAAAAAAAGAAAAGCTTTTATCAAATGAACCTCATTGACAGATATTGATTTAATGAAAGGCATTTATAATTCTGAATGGTATTAAGAAGATATCTGTCTTCAAAGAAGGGAGAAAAATTATAAAAGATGAAAACCTGTAGAGGTGTCACTTATGAAGCTGAAAAAAATCATTATTTGCTTGTCAGCAGTATTAAATAATGTATGTCACCAAAAAAGTATGACATGTCATGTTTGACAGTCACTTATGTTACTGTTCTCATAATCTGATTTCCCAAATTTGGAAAGAAATGTACTCTCCAGTGATTTATTGCATGTAGTGTTGTTCCCAAAAAAAAAAAAAAAAAAGAAATGTGTTTATTGGCAGCTGTGGATATCAGGAACTGCTGATCTACAATAGGGAAAGTTTGCTTTAGTCTTCAGTCTATTCACACTCTGAAAACTTGTTCCTCCATACAGGAAGCAGATGCATGCTTTTGCATGTTTTCCTCTCCATGAATAAATATGAAGATATCTTCAGGCAGAAGGTCAGAAGACTTAGTCATCTATGGCTCCCAGTGAATCAAGAAAAAATTTGCAAACAAATGTTGTGGAGGAGCATAACATGAAACAAAACCGATGATCTTTTAATTTACACACAAAAAACCATTGTGTGTTTTCTCTAAAACACAATTCGTAATGGCTCCCAGTCTACTTGAAAATGCTCTCAGAAAGAAAAGCCTAATGTTATGTTTGTGAAATCATTGTCCCTAAAATGAACATTTCATCTTTCCCTTGTAAGATTCAGCTTTTGGGAGATTGTTGATCCCATGGCTGAGAGAAAGGGAAGAAAACAGTGATGCTTCTTGCAGATTTCCCATTTGGTATTGAAGTGTGTTGGCAATTGTGATGATGTTCAGAACATGGTGACGTTATTTTCAGATTTTTAGTAACTCTTGACTTTTCTTGTCTGAAAAAGAAGAATGTGCAGAAAGCAATGATACTGCAAAAAACCCAAACCTCTACAATACTAGATTCAAGAGTCTTAATATGTAATTCTGTAAAAATAATATTTTAAATTTATGATGATTTGTAGGATAAACAGAGTCTTAATGGATCCGGATAAGATGTACATTGCTGAGCAACAGCTGGATTTAAAAGTCCCAATACTTTGAAAATTAGTAATAGGATTAGAGTTCCTGATCCAAAAAGTAGCTAATAAGTGTTCCTCAGGTTCAGTACTCTTCCCCTCATCATTGTGTATTGAAGATTTCAGTTACTGCAAAAAATAACTTCGGGGTACCTTTATTTTTAACTGATTTTTGTTGTTCTTATCCTTGAAATAGCACTCTTACAGACCTAGATCAGAATGCTTAACCTATATGGAAAGCAAAGCTGAATTTTTTTTCAATATCAAAGCAAAACACCCTAAATATATGGGAGTTTCTTTGACTATCAGGAATCTATTGTGATATTGTCAGGCAGCCTAACACAGGAGCCTGCTGAGGATGTAATGCCTATATTAAGAACATGGATATGTATCTAACATAAGTGTATGCAGCCCCTTGCTCTGCAACCCTCCCCACTGCTTTATGACCTGGTTTCTACAGGAAGGAGAGAGAGGGTCAGAGTGCACTGAAATGTATCCCACTTTACATGAAACATTCCATGGAAAGGCTGCCCTGTGGACTGACCTGGAGCCCAAGTGATATTCAGAGGCCATTGAACCTTGATGCAGTACCCTTGAACAGGAGCCTTTCACTGCGGTTTTCGGACAACTTGCATTCAGCCTCTGGTGTTTGTGCACAAGAAAGGTGCCTCAAAGCCAAATTTTTTGTTTTGTATGCTTGCTCTGCTTCTGTGCAAGCAGAGTGTGTGTGAGTGGACACATTTGAGTGCGTATACATACTCCCAAGACCTGACGTTTCAAAATTTATCTGAATTCCAAGCATATAAGGAAAACAATGTAGATATTAGATGTGAATAAATATTCTGCTGAGTAGCCATATTAGAGCAATGCAAAAGTAGTAAGCCTCTAATTCTTAAATAACAGGACTGCCTGTAGTCAAAGAGAAACAAATAATAACATTTCTGCTGAAGTCAGACAATATCAGATTATGGTGATGTGAGATCAGCAGGCACCAGGATTCTGCTGTTAATCATAAGTGGAATTTCTGTTTCCAATAGAATATAAATAAATTACAAATACAGACTGACTTAATATTGCTTCTTACTGCTATGACATGACTAAGTGTTTTCATGGTGGAATAAGGTGATGTGTCCTGGTTGTATTTTGAAACATCTTCACAAGAAGGTGGGTTGCTTGGTTCATGGCTATCTGACTGACTTGGTCTGCCATCTGTAACTCTATCTTTTTCTTTTTGGAGATTCACTTTTGATAATATTTTGTTCTAATGTATGTTCCAAACTCTGTGTTTAGTGGAGATCGCTGCTGGCAGCAGGGAATGGTGTTACTTTTAGGCTATGAAGGTTTCAGCAGAAGTATTTAACTGTTTTGCTTAGCCGAAATCTAATGGATATCCATGGGCTCAAAATGTTAGTGTTCTTGAAAAAAAAATACATCGTATGTTTCACTATAAAATGTTTTCTGGGGATAAGATAGAAGCATTTTTTTGTTGTTGTTGTTTAACCAGCTTAAGTAAATGGAGTGCCATCCTCACTTAGGTATGTGGACCCATCAAAATATAGTGAAGGAATAAATTCTTCCTTAAAGAAGTATTTTTTCTATGAGTTGAGACATTTCAGGAAACTCAATTGCTGATATACAGAGATCTGTCTTCTTTTTCTTTTTTTTTCTTTGGGTTCTTTATCCTATGACAATATCCTGGTTATGATTTGGATTGTTAATTTGGATTGTTATCAAGAATGTTCTGCCACTGAATATTTGAAATTTTGCGTCTTAACCTGGCCACATGGATGGTTTTCAATATGTTTGGGTAAACATTTGAAGAACCAGCACTAACACTTCCAGAAGTCCATGCCCTGAGCTGTCTAGAAAGAAGTCTGGGAGCCAAAGGAAAGTCTGCTATGACAGTGATCCTCAGTGAAAAAGCACCCCTTTTCACGATCAGCACACTGGTGATGAGGACATGGCTTCCAGTATGGAAACTGCACCCAGTCAATTGAAAGTGGGGGAAGCATGGACATGAGAGCCCACACAGGTACACACCTTTCTGTTGTAGTATCAAGATAACACCCCTGTGGTGAATGTTCAAATGTTTCCAGTAAATTACAACTGTATTGTGGCCACAACCTGTATTTTTCAGGTTGAAAATTATCTTGCAAATGGTGCTTGTTGGGTCATTGTGCAAGTCAGATATAATGTAAAACATTTTCCAGCCACGAGTAGCTGCAATGAGCTAGAAGAGCAGAGCTGTTCTCTCAGGACTAGAGATTTTTGGTTGCTTTTCTAATGTGCACAATTGCAATGCCGTACAAGTATGTGCAGATTTGTGCAGCCCTCACATGTTAAATAACAAATGCAAAGCCTTAAGTTTGAAGTTCTCAGTTACTGGAAAAAGGGTTTACTTTATGGAAGAAAGGTGAGTTAGAACAGTCTTATAAGACAACAAAGTTTCTACATGAAGTATACCGTGAATTGCAAAAGTGACATAGTAATAGATATTTTTGAATTATTGGTTCTGGTTTTGGCTGAAATAGAGTTAATTTTCCACAAAGTGGCTGGTGTGGAGCTATGTTTTGGATTTGTGCCAATTGCTGGGTTGATAATATAGAGATGTTTTTGCTATTACTGAGCAAGTCTTTCATGGAGCCAAGGCCTTTCCTGCTGTTTGTACTGACATGCTGACAAGGATTTTGGGAGTGCATGGGAGACTAGGAGGAGGCAAAGCCAGGACGGGTATTACAAATTGACCAGAGAGCTATTCCAGACCAGAGGGTATCATGCTCAGTGTGTAAAGTGGGGAGAAGAAGGAGCAGTGGGGGTGGTGGGATGTTTGGAGTGATGCTGTCGGTCTTCCCAAGTTACAGCTGTCTGTGATGGGGCCCTACTGTCTTGGGGATGGCTGAACTGCCTGCCTGCCCATGAATTAATTCCTTGTTTTGCATTGCTTGTGTGTGTGGCTTTTGCTTTCTCTGTTGAACTTTATCTCAATCCATGGATATTCCTGCTTTCATCTTTAAATTCTTTCCATGTTCCTAATGGTGGTAGGGGACTGAGTGAGTGGCTTTGTGGGGCTTGGTGTCTCGCTGAGGTTAAACCATACTGTTTCTAAATTTTTTTTGCTTAAGTATTGTAGCTTATGATGGAGAGCTTTCAAGGATGTTTATTTCAAAGTTGCTTAGAATCTGCACCCTGGGGGCATGTGGATGGAAAATGAATGAGTTCTATTTCTCCAGCATGGAGTAAAAGGTTTAGAATATTAAATTTTATTTTTTGTCCCCAGGGTTTTATAAGATGTGAGCAGATGGGACTTTGATTTCAATTGTAAGCCCAATGATGAAAGATTGGAAATCACACCATTAAAAAATTATAAGCAATAGGTTATAAATTTTTATCACTTCCTATTATTAATTAACCTTTAAAGGCTGATCATGTAGGGAAAGCCTGGGGTTTGGTTTCTCTGGGAACACTTTTTAGTAGTAATGAGCACCTGAGGATTCTTTTCTCTCCCAGAGCGAACATGACATTTCAATTCTTGCAGATTTGTGCATGATGCCAACACCTTTCAGTCTTTTAAGCATAGCAAGAAAGTTTGGTATTTTCTGTATAGAAGCAGAAAGGGCAGTGATTTTCTTCTGCTTAGGCTGGATGTGATTGCACTCTCACATTCAAGAATTAGTCTTCTGAATAGCACTCATTTTCAGAAGTGTTGCTGGGAACCTTTTGCTGACATTTTGCCATCAGCAGGAATAAAAATGAAAGCCTGTAATGATGACTTCACCTTTACTTATATTTATCCAACTGGGTATGATTGAATTTTTTAGCCAATTAAAATTACTCTTTTATTTCAAACAACTTGAATTGCATCAAAATAGACATTAAAAATAATGGCAAAAGAACACTATTTTAGGATCTTGAATGAAGTTGCTTGAGATAATGCAGAAAGGTTTTTGGACTAGTCCAGTTGTATATCTAGCATGAGCTGGATCCTGCAAATGTTTTGCATGAACTTGGATTTTCTTTAAAAATTTCTTTAGATGGTGGAAAATACGGTGAATAAAAATGCATGAAAATGGTTTAAAAATACATTTTAGTGTAAAGTGTATACAGTTTAAGAAAGATGTATATGTTTTCGTGTGTTTCTGAGCATAGTGTTTAATTAAAAAAGTGTAAGGAAAAGTTGGAAATACTTTCACAGGTGAGAGGGACAAAATTCTGTATCATGAAGTAATTGGTGTTTGGCATTTCTTCATTATGATTAAACCAGACATTTTCTTTTCCATGAAAAACTACAGTCTAGTATACCTACCATGCTAAGAATTAGAATTTGTCTGTAGGTAAGTTGAATATCTTCTGAATTTATATGGTTACTTTGTGGTGTCATTCCTTTTCTTTACTTTAGACTGGGAGAGTTTTTTGACATTTCCCCAGGGGCATGAATTTAATCATTCTAATAATAATTTAATCACTCTTTTTTTCCTGCTTTTTATTAGCTCTAACCTATACTGTATTGTTGCTATTTGGTATTAAAAATTTATTATCTCCACCTATCTCAGCATGAGATGAGATAGAAATAATGGCTTGTCTATTTGTTTTCACTACTTTTATATTAAAAAAAAAATTTGGCTTTGGTTTGCTCTATTTGTATTGGCAGATACAGATGGCCAAATAAGTTCTGATACAGAGAAGGGTCCAAGTCTACCTGGCTGGGACACATGACCTTTTCACAGATAGATGAGCAACATGAGGAAAAGGCCTCCCCCAAGCATGTACAGCCCATGTAGGAGAAATGAATAAAATTTGTAATATATGATTTGAGTATCTGTGGGCAATTCTCATCTTCCATTGTTTGGTTTTCATACCAACACACCAAGAGTCTGAAGCTTTGCATTTTTACAGGGTAAAAATTATGTCAGTTTGACTAGGAAAAAAAGATATTTTGACTTACCTCTTGGGAGGTAAGGAAGCAGGAACTGAGGGGACCCTCTCCCAGGAAGGATCTCAAGAGATGTGATGCCACTAAAAAGGTAGGACAGCAAAAGTTAGGAGTAATGTGTGGTGAAAACACACATTCTCCTTCTGCAGTTTGGATCTGAGTTTTGCTGTTCTAGTGCTTTATGTTTCTGCTCCCTGTGCCAGTCTTTCTTTCAAAATGCTGAAGCCTAGCTGGAGCTAAAATAATTGAATTATGGTAGTAGCTTCTGAGTAGCAGCCAAAATATTCTCTGCAGTCAGTGGAGGCTTTTGATGCACTTGGCTTCTTCACTGTTTAAAAACACCTACTCTTTCTCAGCTTTTAAATTAACAGTAAGGAAATCTGAACATGAAGGAGATTGAGAGTTTGGAGAGGCTTCTTCTGGAGTCTAAATAAGCATCTCTAATCTTGGCAACTACTTCTCGTTTCTGATAACTTTTTGTAAGAAAGACTTGAAAAGAGGGAAACCTTGTGGTAAATCACTGAGTATCCCTTAAACAGATTTAGTCTGAAGCAAAAAGCAAACAAAATGTATGGTACTGATGCTGGAGGGTGTAAAGCTTTCTTCTCACTTGACTTCTATACATATTACCCAATGAAAGAGCAGGAGAATGTAACTACTGGATGTGCCTTAGGTAGCTGCAATAGGCACAAACAACTGGCAGGGCATTGTAACAGCCCAGCCATGCTCTGCAAATATCATTACTAGTGCCACCAGAGCTGAGCTAATGACAGGGCTAACGTTATTGGCAGCAGCCCAGACAAAATTACTCTCTCAAGAATTGCTGCCTTCTGCTCTAATGATCCTGTAATAGTACTCACTTATTTTTAGATTGGTCATCATACAGCTTTTTCACAGAACATTTTATCAAGCGAGTAAAAAGAAAGGAAGTATGAACAGTTATATCTGTCTCTTTCTTACTTTTCTCAGTTTTCTTTCTTATGTAGATACTGTACTTGGAAAGCTTTACTTTTCACTGGATGTATACAATGACTTAGGTCTGAAGATACCTGTTGAAGGCTTTTTTTGTTACAAAGTCAGCCTTTTGTGCACATCTTCTTCAGTGATATATGTGTCTGTGCAGCAGCTTATTTAGGATGCTGGCTGGGATGACTTTTTGCATTTGGGAAATTGGATCATAGGATATAGAGGATTTTTAAAAAACTTTTTGTAAAACAAAGTGTGTGTCTTGCCTCTGGTCTTGTGCTGTTTCCGACTGAATCACTTCCTTCCGATTTCCATGGAAATTTCTACTACTAAGTACAAGGCTGTTTTCTCAGGTTAAAAAATGCAGATGATAAACTTAGTCTGGAAAACTTTTTGGCCAGCTCTTAAGTGAAAGCTTCCAGAAAAGAAATAAACCAGATGAGGAACCCTTGAGGAAAGGATTCTTCAGAAGCCCTTAAGGACCTGTACAGCTATGAGGAGCATCATTGTCAATTTTCTGATATTAGTTCTATGAGGTACTGGTTGATAAGTGACAGGGTGCCAATAAAAACACTCATCAGTTTCCCATCTGTACGTCTGTGCATCCATCCCATGACTTACATAGTATGCATTTTCTCTGTTTAATGTGTTTCCATGTCAGAATCTGTTCTATACTGTATTTTGGATCCTGCTTAAGAAAGAAGCTGTTGACTGAAGTTCCCTTGCATATGTTACAGGAAAAGGTGATGGTGATGAATGCTTTGTTTTTTTCCTCATGGTCTATTATATTAATATGTCACCTCTAATCATAGGCTGTTCATAGTAGCAGAGCATACTTGCAAAGCTACTGCAGTAGGGAGAATTTTATGGTCCCTCTGGTTGCAGGGCTGTATCTGACAGATGTTGGAAATAGTACCTTACTGAGTCACTCTTGTAAGCAATACTCTTTCCTTGTCTCTAACTTAGCACAGCCTTGGGTTATACATTTCCTACTACTGAATTGTACCTTTCAGTTGAGGGTGGGAAATAAGTAAAAAACCAAAAATTCTGCAAGACTTATTGTTTCACGATTGTCTCAGGGTGAGTTTCCTCTATTCTGCCTCAGAAGCGAGTAGCTAGCTGGGAATTTTTGAACCTTTTTCTGTTCTAAACTTTGGTGCTTCTGTTTTCCCTGGCAAGATTCCCAGAGAATCTTCCTGTCTATAGAGCAAGATGAAAAGGCTGACCTCAAAGCTGAGCAAGATAGTTGTATTTGATCCAGTTTGGTGTCTTCTCCTACTCACATCATCTGTGAAACTATATGTCTCTATATATTTTTGCCTGAGTTGGCATATAATTCTGGAAACAGCAGAAGTGAATGACCTAAAGTTTAGCTCCAGGATATCTAGTGCCTGTTTTGGTGTGTTTTTAAAGCTGTTTTAGTTATGATGGAAGCAGACAATCCCCTGCCAGCACTTCCTTTTCTCTCTTGCTTCATGCAGAAAGTGAATTACAGAGGGAGAGTTTCTTTCTAGGAACAAAAAGGAAAAGAAGTTAGTTCTCTTATGAATGGTAAGAAAGAGGTTTTCTCATGGTGAGAAAGGGGTTTTGTTTTCTTTCAAATACACCTCGTGTCTGTCAAATAGTATTTGTCCTGATGGGACAAGGTTTTCTGGTGTTGAGCTTCTTCTCAGTGGTCTTGTTTGATTTTAATTATGATGCTCTCATTATTTTTAGGTTTAGCTCTTTGCATATAGCATGGTGTTTGTTATAAAATAGTTGTGTGAAAAACGGACTTTACTTTCCAAAAATCTTCTTTTTCTATAGTTCAAGGACTCTTTTCTTGGTGTAGAAACAATTTTAAAATAGTTAGATGATACTATTTGTTTCTTAACCCTTCATCCTGGATGTGCACTTGCTTCTTGCCAACCATTGTTTTCATTCAACTGGCAAACAGAACTGTGTCTAAACCAGTTTTAGTGAAATACCATTTTCCTTCTTGTAAACATTTTCCTTCTTTTAAATAGAGACTGCAGACATCTGAATTTGACTTTTATTTTACTGCCAGCTCTAAGAATATAAATAGTCTTGTAATCCATGATGAATGTTTTACTGCAAGTCTATAGGGGAGGTCAAGGGAAAAACCCCAAATCAAGAGTCCCTTGTAAGCTCTGTACTTTTGTGCTGCATAGGTATAGCATGTCAAATACCAACATGGCTATTTAAAATTCAGTAAAATTAGGCTGATTATTTCCTGTTTCATGGATAATTTCACTGTTGACAGGCAATCTTTGTATTTTAGTCCGGAACAGACCATGTGTGCATGTTAAAGCCCAAGTGTAAATGAGCTACAGGTACATAATCTGCTCTGGGGTTTGGCATTATTTAGCAAAATAGCAGGAAGCAGTTGTAGTGAAACTTTTTCATCCTAGAGTTACACCTAACGCTGCTGATGTTCTGTCTCAGAAATATAGAAATGCCTTCCAACAAAATTTACAGGTAAATTTATACTATGATACTCAGCTAGAGCTTCTTGAAATTGCATATTCCATTTGTAGCTTTCTTTCTAGCACTGCAGATTTGAGATTTCAGTGGCAGGACGTCTTCTCCTCTCATACAGAAGCTCTGTTGACTGGTGCATCTGAGCATAGATTGCAGCCCTGCTTGGGCAGCAATGGGGGCTGCTCTTAGGCAGCCCTGTGGGAATTCAGCAATAACTGAGTCCCTCATTCGAGGCAAAGAAGTAGTACAAATTCCTGAAAAGATCTGTCAGCTGTTGAAAGAGCTGAATTTTAGTTGCTCTGTAGTATTTCAAGCCAATTTTTAGAATAAATTTCCATAGAAATTTGGGATTCCTTTCTGTTACTTTGAAGAGGTTCAGCTCAAGCCAACAGAATTGCAACCATGCTGCAAAAAAACCCAAACAAACCCAACAACAACAAAACCACACAAAAAAAACCACCCCAGAAAGAACTGAGGTTCATGCTCATAAAT
This sequence comes from Cyanoderma ruficeps, assembly GCA_008694505.1. Lineage (NCBI taxonomy): Eukaryota > Metazoa > Chordata > Aves > Passeriformes > Timaliidae > Cyanoderma > Cyanoderma ruficeps. Next base: position 25,482,081 of record VZDJ01007747.1, read on the forward strand.
CCATGTTCTGGATTTTAAGAACTATGTTTGTGATGTGTAGATCTACGCATTTCTACTGTAAACACAGCCCCTCTGGAAGATGATGTTACAGTTTTAATCAAATTAATAGGAGAAATATTCTGACATTCAGTTTGAAAGTAATTGAAGATGATCAACGTCTTATTAGGCTGATTATCCTAAAAGCTATAAAATGGGTTTGGATATTGAGTAGTTTTGATTGGCTTGCAATAGTTTCAGTGACATTAATTTGATATAACTACCAGTTTTTATTTTTTACAATTTATTGGTCTAATCAGATTAGTGTAGCAAGGAGAAGGTAATAAAAAAAAGTTTTGCTTCCTGAATATTTGTATAATTTTGAACACTTGTGTCAGGGAATCTGCTGTGTCCACAAATAAGGTGGAAGTCTCCCCTGAACATATGCAAGGATATACAAACTCCAGATAAATTTTGTTCTTTAATTTGTAATAAAATAATTGATAAGGAAGATTACAAAAGGGCAGAAGACAAAAGTAATAAAAGTCAAATGACCTAAAAACCAAGGTGCCTCACAGTTTTCACTCTCCTCTTTTAAATAATCAAGCAAGGTAAATGTGCTCAGGTTTTGTCTCTGAAGATTCAACTTATATTTCTGTCTGTTTTATGTGAATGACTTATCAGACTTCTCAATAATGACATCTTTCATCCCCATTTTAATGGACATGGAAAAGATGTGTTCTGTGTTACATTAGGAAAGGAAGAGAACAATTACAACTGATTAGAGTAAGGCTTAAGGGGTTCTGGAGATCCAATTAGCCAATGATCTTGTGGTCATCCGGCTTTAGGGCCAGACCCCTTCATCAAGGAGAATGTCAGTGCATCTCCTTGCAATAAAGAAATGTGAAGCAAGTGCCAAGAGAGCCATCTGTACTGTATTTTATTCAAGATGCGTAAAACTGAGGATGGTGAAACTATGGCAATATAGCTGAAGACATTGAAGATATTAACATGGTGATTGGTTTTCCTCAGAACAACTGGTGTTCATTAAATGAGCCCTGAATAAAAGGGGTTGTTCCGTTCTTAACCACTTGATTTTTACAGTGGTTATTCAAAACTCGTAATACAGATTCTCAACTGTTATACAGCACTGAAAGTTTGAAATATCTCTGCCTAAGTGAGACAGTAGCATGCAATAGCTTAAGTTGCCTGGTGCAGTTATTGTACAGTTAAAACAAATCTTTGAAAGACTTCTGTTTTGAAGTTTAATTGTTTCTAATTTTTGTCTAAGTGTCCATGGACGTATTATAGGGGAACTCTGAGATTTTTTTACCCTTTTAATCATGGTGAGGGTAAAAGTACAATGAGAGGTGTATTTTATTTGTATTCATATGACCTGTTTCAGTATTACAGCCTCTTTATTAGCCAAGTCCATTAAATGCTCTTTTCCCAATGGCAATAAGCAGACTTTCCAATAAACCTGTGTAACCTAGTTTACTTCGTAGCTCAGAGTGCAATGCTGAGATCTCATGAGGAGAGATGTGCCACTTCCTTGCTATTTTGGGAAGCAGTAACTGGAGCATTTACCAGTTTGCAATACAAACATGCTAACATCTATGCTCCTCTTTAAAATTGTTCACTTATCCATATTAACAGTGTGGGTGGCCTAGTTAGATGGGGGTTTGCCTTTGGTTTTCTGGTCTTAATTCATCTTCTTCCATTCTAGTGCTTTGCTCTTTTAATCTGTTATGCTTGCTTTTAATTTTCTCTCTTAGGAAATGCATTTATATTGCATAGTCTCTTGTATGTCTCTGATGGTGTGAGAAATCAAATGAAGAACAGAGAAAGACTGTGTCAGTGAAATGCCAGCATTAATAGGTCCCAAAGGATTACTAGGATTTATGACTACTTCCATTAGCACTAGGATAAGTACTAAATATTGAGCAGTCAAGTAAATGAGAATATGAGAATACTGTGACTTATCTAGAATGATTCATTGTTTCACTATGGTCTAAAACTATTTTTTCTGGAGATAAGTAAAACTTTTCTCAGTGTTCGCGTAGGACCTTTGCACAAGTGTAAACAGAGTATAATCAGATGTATGGCCCTGAGTATGGAACAAAACCAGACAGTTTTGAGTGCTATTCTCAAAATCTTCTGGAATTTTATACTTCATGGTATAAGTCATTATAAATAGGACTGCAGAAGGGGCTTTACTTGTCCAGCTCTCTGGAGCTGCAAAATTATTTCAATTCATGGATAGATCATTCACAGACAGGTATTATAAATCTACTAAATGAACTGGTAAGACTGTGAAACTGAGTACAAAAGGGATGATTGATAAAGTGTATAAGGATATTGCTCCTTTAGTAGTGTGAAGTTACTTTCCCTTGAGGCTTTTGTGTGTGTTCAGATTTGGGCACATCATATGCTGACCTAGTCAGAATACTGCATAATCTTAATAGCAGCAACTATTTGCCATTTGAACGTAATGTGTGGGTCAGAGCCAAGAACACAGAACCAGGATTTAACATCAGTCATTCAAACTACTAAAATGTACTTCTCTTGCTTAATCATGTTATTTTACTAAATCTTCTGAATATGGGTTTTTTTAGCTCCACAATATTGGTGCAAATCACCACTGTCAGGAGAGCTGGATTCCAGATATGGGATTGGTTTTTATGTCCCCACTTTCAAAAAATTTATAAGGCTTTGTTTGGAATGTATCCTAGCAAATTTAAGCTGGCTAGAAGCTGGGTATCCTGTGTAGCTTGCTGAGTGACAAATCGTTCTCCAGGAACCAAGGGAATGAATCAATGGGGATGGATCTATGCTTTTCTATTGATTTCTCAGGCTAGGTCCCAGACTCCAGGCATCTAACTGTTCAGTGATTTGGCTTGGGTAAGGATGGTGGCACCATAATTAATTATTTTCATTTGTTTCTGGAGAATATTAGTTTAGTTACTCTGGAGAAATAATCTTCAGAAACTGAGTTGCTGGTGACAGTTTTTTGCTGCTAGTTAAGAGATATAGTGCTTGTGCACTCTGTTTTGTTAGTTTCTATTGCTGTAAGACTGAGCTTGCCTGTTATCTTTCCAGAGATGCTGAAAGGCAGGACAGAAATTTACTAGAAGTGTAAAATATGATGGAATTTTAAAACCCATTTTTCAGTCTAAAGCTTGTGTGCATTTTGGACAATCACACCAGTTGAAGGTATGGGTCTGCTGTATTTCTATGACCTCATACTTTGAATGTCTCCATCTTGCCCTTCATGTGGGAGCAGACTGTGCTCCTTTTCTTCAGTCTGTGCATCAGCTCTTTTCCTTAGGGAACAAAAAGTAATGGTTGGGCTGAAATTTTTGAGGCATGCAGAAAAAAAATTACGTTTTAATATGGCTATTGAATAGGAAATTTTGAGATAAGCTTGTTCTTTTCAACTTGAAAACACCATCCTTTTTTTTTTTTTCCACCTGTGAGAAGATGTTGGCAGAAACATGGCTTTGCTCCTTTTACAAACTAAGACAAGCTAACATTCAGCCAAACCAGCTATATATCTATTCAAAGATATGGCATAAAGATAACGAGCTGCAGTGGTCTTGTAATTGTAGCTCATAACATGGTTTCTGTTTTCCTCCAGAGCAATCACTTTTGCATCACACAGCAGTCAGCAGATAGTCTCTTCACTGACTCTCCTATCCAAGAGATGTTGTACTGCTGATATGTAACAGCAGCCTCTTTGGGAATATATTGTTTGGGTTATTTTTGTTCTTGTTTTTTCTTTCAAACACATGGCCAGAAAATACTGAATGCTCCCAAAACATACTAATGTCTTCATAGGTGTGAGGTCACTTCAAAAAACTGATACAAAGTTTTAGGGTTATTAGACTTCCAAGCAGATCATCTTCAGGGAAATGCGTATTAAATAGATATGAGGCAAAACAGTAAGTCAAGGAGAGCAATTGGTAGGTAAGTGGAATACCACTTGAGTACACTTTGGCAAGAGTGGGGAGAAGATAAGAAGTGAAGAGGTGATCTAGTTATGCTCAAATACATCAGGATTAAGACAAAAATGCAACATGTATTTTGTAGCCAGATTTTTAAATAGCTTGGATGTCCTCCAGTAATTTAAATGAATCTTTAGCATGACTCATGACCAGGCTGAGCTTTGCCAGTTTCACTGCAGGGAATTCCTTCTATGTGAAGGTGACCCTTTGTGGCCTGTATATTATTTTGGTGCTTTGGTGCCTCCATGCCAAGTGATTGTTTTAATAGAAAGACCATTAGTATTTTAATATTGATTGTTATGTTTCACGTGACTATAGCAATAAGAAAAATGATTATGGGCTAAAATGAAAAAATAAAGAATGTGTAAAGTTTTTTGTTGTTGTTACATCCTAGTGCACTGTGTAACGGGAAAGAGTGAAATGTGAGCTTCTACTATTCAGAATATAATTTCCCAATTACAGTTATTCCAGTTATTGCTACTATTTATTCCTTTTGTGTGCTTTTTTTTGGGCCTTGAATTAACTTATGAGAATTTTTAAAAAGGAATTATAACTCTGTTTTTATTCCACTGTGTATTATCTATCAGTATAGAATCCCATCTCTTGTAATGCTGTAGAAACAAATAGCTGGTTGGTTTTGGGCTAACGCTGAGGAAAAACTTGAAAAACTTTGAATCACTCTTTTGAAATGGTTTATCTTTCCAAGAAAACCCCCAAACAAACCAAACCAAAAAACTAGTCAAAAATAAGATTGTGTAAATAAGAAAAAAACCCAAGCAAACACACCTCCCAATCAGAACAAAACAAAACCTATAGAGTTCCCAGAATGTGCTGCCTTTTTTTTTTTTTTAATACTCTTAATATGTTCTACTTATTAGGCTGAATTATGTTTTGTCTGGTTATACAATGCATAGCCAGAAACAAACTTCTCAATCTCAGATATCGCTTGGCTTGCAGAGTGAAGGCACAGTTATAATGGCCTCATTTTCTGGTCAAAAAGAGTATTGGTCTATCTGAAACAGGCATCACAACCTGAAGCAGGCTTAACTTCAAAAAGTCAAATACTGTGGTTTTAGTTTATTTATATATATAGTTTGAGACCTGTGTAGTTCTCTTACTCTCCAGAGTTGCTAAAACAGAGACACTATTGGTTGATATGCATGCCAGATTAGAAATCCTGTGACCTAAGCCAGTGGGAAAGACCAGCCCAAATTCCTCATACATACCACATAACATGCCCTTTTCCTTACTTAATAAGTTTTTCAAATAGCAACATCAACACTTTGTTCGTGGGGACTACAGTGCTTTTGTTTAGTTTGGACAATGGGTAATTTCCCAAACAGCACAAAGATATATCCAGAGTGAGTTAACCTGTGTTTCTGAAACCACATCCTTTGTAGACACACTTAAGTTTGCAGCTGGCCAGATTTGGGCAGGTCATCTGGAGCCCTCCCTTGCTTTTGGTAAGGAATATTGTTACTCTATTACCACAATATTTTGATTGAGCCAATCAACACTCTTGAGAATGAGTTTATTCAGTCCAGCAAAATATGACTGACATGTGGTTACACAATTTCTATCCTGGAAGTGGTTGCCACTGACAACAGGGTTTGCAGCCAGGATGTGTGCCATATCTGCAAAATACTTTGAAGTCAATTCAAGACATAAAAATGAGTGCCTTTTTGGTCTGTGGTTACCCCAGTTGATTCATTTCCATAGGTCAGTGTGCTTGGCTGTCAGGTTTTCATTCTGTTCATTCAAATAGCTTTGACTTGTTTGATGTTACATCACAATATGTTCTCTGTAGATTTATACTTTGTCATAATTCAGAAATTGATGCTAGCACTGAATTTTGTGAGCTTACTAACTTCAATTCTTTAAAAACAACCGTTATTTAAAAATTCTGCCATTTTTCTATAGCTGTATGTTAATATCTACCTGCTGTTTAGAGCTTCTAGAAATAAGCAGTCCCTTATATAAAAGTTTGTATCTGCTGTTGTGGTTACCTGAACTATTTTTTTGTTACAGTGCGATCTAAAGAAAGAATTGGTTTGATATGCATATACCACACTTACATCCATGAAGTGCTAAGGTGCATTTATAAGTCACAGTAATATCCAACAAGGTGGAAAGGACAAGTTATAGAGAAATAAAATACTGATGCTAAATTCCTAATTAATAAGACCATAATTAAAGCCCCCCTGTCTTCTTTTAGGGTAATAATTTTTAACATGCTGTTAAAAATATTCTAGTTACTCATAAAAATATTTATGGTATATTCATCTATATTTTCAGTCAGGCTTTACAGTAAGCATCTGTTTCTGAGACAAGCTGCTCAGAAGTTGTTTAATATTCCTAGAGAAGGGAAGAAAAATTTCTTTTTAGTTGGAAAGTTAGATGGAAAACAATTTTAAACCTCCTTTTCTCAGGCTATGATATAAAAAAGCAGTTTTTCTACATACTTCAGTTTTACATAACACAGTGCCTGACTGACACAGTTAGATAACACAAAGAGGATCCATGACAGACCACCTGGAAGTGTCCTTCACCATAAACAACAAAACTCTGTGGACCACTGAATGGTAGGACAGAAGACATTGTACCATACATTTGCATATCTCAATGGAGTCCAAGTTTGCAGTCTTAGAAAGTGGGGTAAACAAAGTAAACTGATTTAACTCCATATTTAGGAAGTGCCACATACAATCTCCTCTTGAAAAACATGATGCTCAACAACTTTGGAAATATGGTAATGTATTTAGTTGTCTCAATATGGATTTGTGTACCCAGTTTTTAGGGTCCCAGTTTGTAATTATTGGCCTTTGGGCTGTGGGAATTGCAGTTCTTGACTGCTTGAGGGGAAGCTGTTCTCAGCATTCTGTTCAAGTTGTCTCTATTTTTCTTCTCAGTTTGCTATAATATTTTTCTTAATTTTTGAACTGTTCTGTATAAATGCCTTCTATAAAACAGATGGCTGCACTTCAGTGGCGGATGAAGTGCTGCCTTATATATCTAATTTGTAACCTTAAATGAACAGAAGCTTTATTTTAAATTGCTGATTTTCATGAAAGCAGTCCAAATCAGTTCTGTAGCAAACTTTACATAATGGTGTCATGGCTTGAACTAAAATGGAAAGTCCTTAGTTTTGGAAAAAATCCTAAATACTTTACCATTTATACAGCCATCTGTTGTATCAAGGGTTGGATGTCTTTGTATGTTCTCTCTTCTAAACTTTTAGTCTGATGTTTAGTGGCTATCTTTCTACTTCTTCAGAAAAATATCCAACAGCTTTTCCCATTGTTGTGTGAAAAATCACATTATTACACAAATTATTTAAGTACATAATGCCTGCAGAGAAGTTACCTAAGTGTTTCCTACTTTCTGAGAGTTGTTGTTCAAAGTAGTTGTGGTTCTTATAAGGATGAAAAATCACAGCAGAGAAAATAGTTCTTTTTTTTTCACCTAGGTCTCTATTTTGGTATCTGAAGTAAGTTTAGTTTAGTACAGCTTCTGGGTAGGGTGAAATGAGTTGCAACAGTGTGAGACTGCTGGTTGATTATAGAGCACCTGCAGCTTTAGGAGTCCTTAGTCAATGAAATTATATAAAACTCTGTTCTAGTATAACCATATGCTGCTGTTCAAACACCTCCAAAAATACCAACAAAATTAACTTTATACTGGCGGTGTTTTGCTGCATGGGGATTTGCTGAGTACCCTGACACGAGCACAGATGACATAAAAAGTTGAGGCAGTTATAAGAGTGTTGTACAGTCTTGATGATTAGAAATGCAATGTATTTTTATCTGGCATGGGTCAATATTATGCTACAACAGTGCACAATTCCGGTGTTTAAGACTCCAGAATTGCTGCTTGAACACTTAGTTGACAACTTTTTCTATTTATCTTAGATGTTTTCTGAAACTGTTAATTGCTTAACTGTGGGTCAGAATGCAGATGAAAAAGCCATTGGTAAATTATTATTAATTTGTTCTGACAGAAAAATATTGACTGCTGGGATTGACAGAAGTGTTATGCATGGTCCAACACTTTATAATTTACATTGTAGTTGATATGTATATGTGCACATATATTTATGTAAATACACACAGATATGTACATGGCTCCTTTGTTCTTTTCTCCCTCTGAAGAAAGGTATTTTTTAATATACTGATTAATGGTTAAAAATATTAGTTAGGGAGAGGTAGAAATTATTAAAGATAATTTTAAGAAGTAAGGAAAAATGAATATGCCTTCAAAGTAGCAGATCCTGAGTCATGTGATTAAGTCAACGAGGAATTGAATCCAAGGTAGGGGATTACAGAAGCTGATGGCTAAAAATGGATCATAAGAACTCCTCAGATCACTTCCTGATGAATTCAAACTTAGATATAAACAGCTGGAGCTAGGCAGAATTTGTTTTAAAGGCTCATTCAGTTACCTCTGACCTTGCTTGCTTTCTTATCCCCTCCTTTAACTTAAGGGATAATGAATTTGCCTTGGTTTGAGGAAGAGAAAAGGGTTTGCCTTTTTGACATAGAAGTCACTAATATTTTGAATAAGGGTTCATACATACATAGTGGATAGTAATTAAAGATGAGTGTACTACAACTTCTGTAGATCTTAAGGTTGTGCAGATTACTGCTTTCTCGCTGTAAAGCCTTAAGAACAGCTCTAGAAAGTCTATTTGGGCACAAAATAGATAAGGATAAACATTTTTATTATCATATTAAAACCCCTGACCCACCCCAACCCCAAAAATAAACCAAAATCCAAAAAACCAAACACCTCCTCACACAAAGTTTGGACATACTTACAGTCTTTTCTATCATTTCTTCTGTTGAGTATGTGCTTAATGTGACAGAGCAATGAAATTTTCAACTGCCCCAGGGAAAAGTTATATCTAGGTAACAGCTATATGTGGAAGACAGAAGACCAGATGCCTGCAGTGGCCTGATAAGTCACTGGATATATATATGCCTTTTTAAAAAAAAAGTTATATTGCTTCATTTATCCTTGAGGAAAGGGTATTTCTATTATTGTAGTTGCGGATAAAGGTTATAAAAACACGGCTACCACATAACACTTGTCACTTTGATAGTTTCCTAAGCCTTTGTACTCTGAATAAAACACTGATGCTTTATAAATAATAACTTGGATCAGGTTTAGCATGGCTTCCTAAAGTATCTTAAAATTCCCTGAGATATCTCAAATTACTGCACAGTAGTGTCATCAGAGAGGTTAAGCTGAAACTTTGGGAAGTGAAGATCTGTCTTTAATGTTTTGTATCTTTTCATAATAGAGCAGGGAGTAAAAATGAAAGGATTATCTTGTTTTGACATGGTTTTTTGGATGTGTTCCTTATGTTTTCATCATTTGTGTTTCCTACCCAGTATGACCTCCCACTGAAGGATTTCAAAGGCTGATTTGCCAACATGTAAATGAAATTCCTTTTTAGTTACCATATATAATGTTCATAAGGCATTTCTAAGTGATACAGTTTGGTGTGTCACACAATTAACTTCCTGAAGACTTTTTTCAGGAAATAGGTAAGATGGTCTTCTGAATTGTCATCATGCCTTGCATGTTAGACTATTCCCATTTTTTTTTATCTAATTGCTAATCTGTTGGAAAATTCTTTTTGGGGGAGGATGGAGTACATTCACTATTAATTGTCTGCGCTAATGTAAATAATAATAGAAGATACATTTGATGGGCAGGCTTTTTAAAAGTCAAGAAATAATGAAACCTAAGTTAAAAAAATATTGTGCTGGGACAAATACTAGCTTTTTTACTATTAATTAGAGCTAATTAGAATGATGGAAAATACTCATTGCTTATATAGGGAATTCTTTTGCCAAAATGAAAACTGACTTCTTAAACTGCTCTAATATTCTCCAAACAGCTATCTTAGTGGGGTTCTAAGGAAGTATATTTGCATAGGAAAACTTTTTGTAGCCTCATATGGTCCTTAAGTAGATGGGAGGTTCAGAGAAATATTAGAGGAGAAAGTGAACTGTTTTGAAATCATTATGGAAAACAGGATTTGTTCAGAAAGTTCGAGTTCTGTTGGTTGCACAATGAATGAAGCAAGGAATTTAGATACACACATGGGGATGTGTAGTCCTTGCAATCATAGCGAAACATGGTATTAGATCTTAAGCTCTGAGAGATATTGTAAAGAATAATTGGACCAGACTTGAAGAGTATTTGGGTTATTCTAGGAGATACAAAATATAGGCAGTGAAGTCTTCCTGTGGAAATCGCATCGATGCAGATGCATCACAGACTGAATAATTCCCCTGGAAGTCTGTTTTTTCTGCCTGTCATGTTGTAGGTCTATCACAATGCAGAAACTTAGGCCGGTAGTTTGTATTGAGATAACATTGAAGTTTCATAGAAATCAAAGAATTTTCTGGGCTTTTTGTTCACAACAGGAATGATGGTTACATCCACGTGGAGGAAAGAGTGAAGGAAGGAGGGATTCCAGTGTCCTGTGAGGCTGAGGAGGAGAAAGAGATGGAAGATGTATACAGTAGGTGAAGCCTGCATAGGCAAATTTTTTTGTATCTGGTTGATCTGGTGATTTTTTTTTTAACGGACCATGTATTGCTCTACCTTTGCAAGCATGCTTGTTTTCTCCCAAAGCTGGTTGAGCCATCTTCCCTACAGGGAGGCAAAAGTGTTTTGTAATAAAAATATAATGCATTATTTATATAAATAATCAATGACTAAGTGACAAATTTCATAATTTTCAAAATGCTTCAGGTTGTTATTTAAATACAAGACCTGCAAACTTGTGCTCATCTCCAGCTGAACATTTTCAGAAACTATTTTGGCAATCAAGGTGCATAGCCAGTAAAATGGAAGGATAGTTTTAGATTTTTGAGAGTGTATCCTACATCTCTAAGAAGTAAACAATATTCAACCTATTTCATAGGGACTATGGGAAATATAGACACTACAGGAAATATTTGAAATTTCTGTTGGTACTAACAACTAATTTTTCTAATGGTATTTTCTTAGGATTCTCTCTCTTTTTGAAATGTGTGTCTACGTTTTTTTCCCTTATATGTGTAATTATTATTCTGCAATATCTGAAATAAGAAAGCTTTCATTTATTCCTACATATAGACTGAAAATCATGTTTGAAATTGAAATTATCTCTATAGGTATTTTTCCCCCCCTCAAATACCTTATGGTAAATTTGCCATTTTTACCGAATTACCAATATATGTTATGATACCTTATGAAGACTCTGACTGGCTGAGGGTTTTTTTGATATGATTCATTGTGCCTGTCTTTTTCTTATAGAAGCAGTAAAATAGATGCTCTTTCTGAGAGTTTAGAAACAAACAAGAAAAAAGGAGAAAATTTCTCTTGCTCTGATCATTTTGTAGTCTTACTATAGCAGAGATGGAACTTAGACTTTAAACCTTTTTCCCACCTCACTAGATATGATTATTGCTTTAGTATTGGAAAATATGTCTATAATTGTGCAAAAAGATTGCACTGAATTTTTCTTTTGGATATCATGCATTTATTGTTACTTCTTAAGAATCGTTCTTTTCAAATGAGTTTTGCCTATTGCATAGCAGTGCCAAAGCCAGCAGCAGCTGGCTAAGTCTCAAAAAATGTATTTCATCTTTACAGTTCTGATCTTCTCATGCATCAGTAGAAAAGTCTAAAAGGATGTAAAACTGCACCAGGCAAAAGAATGGGCCTTGCATTGATTATCATGATTTGATAATCAAGGAACTGGTTGTCTGAAGTCAAGTGGCACATGATCTGTGATAGGGCAATTTCAATTATTCATGCTATTGTAGGAGGCATATTACCATGTCTACTGCTGCTGCTTGTACAGTGGCAGTTCTCTGCTTCTGAATTTGTTTCTTAGAAGTAACTTTGAAGATGTAAGTCAATTTGTAGCATACAAAATTGAAATAGCATGCAACTGGGGGGTTATGCTTATGCAAAAAAACCCCACAAAAATTTTTGAGATACCATTGAGGACTCTGAAATGACAGCTCATCATACCGGGGTGTCTCAAAAACCCATGCACAGTAAGCCAGTGGACTGGATAATTTACTCAGATTGTGCTGTAGCCCAGTACTTGAAACAGAGGACAGTGATGTGTGAGTGGGTGTCTCAACTTGTGTCCCCAGGAGCACAGTCCCTGCAAGCTGTGCAGACCATCTGAGAAGTCTGTCTTTCTAGTAACTCCACACTTATCCCCAACAGCCAAGCTGCTGATCCTGAAAGAACCAAGAAGCAGGTGTAAACTGACAGGTACAAATTAGATGAGACCTTTTAAATCTGTAAGAGTAAAGACCTCTTTGAACTTGGCAATGTATCTTAGGGAACCTAGCACCCTGATCAATTCAGGACAGGGTGGAGCTACCCACCTCTCAGCAGCCTTATCCTCTTCATTCTGTTAAAACACTGTATGAGAAGAAGGAAGCCAAAACATATTCTGAGAGGTCTCAAAGTCTGGGTAAGCAAGGGACATGATTGAAAATCATGATATGGATAAAAAAAATTCTATTCCATCAAGTTTTTCCTGTCCATCTGTTCTCATGTAATCTGTTCTCATATAATAATGTTACAGCTGATGTATTGCATTTCAATGGTTCTTGAAATTGAAGCAGTTTTCACTTCTTTGTGTAGTTTTTCTTGTGTTTCATTTAATCTAATTTCTTGCTCTTACCCTGTCCTTAACAGCCCAACCTCTTAACTTTCTAGTGAATACTCCTTCAGGCATCCTTGCTTCTTCCCTTTGCTTTTCTTCTCCTGCTGGGATGTGTTTCATTTCTGGCTTTTGTGAGAGTCTCAGTGGTCTGTGCCAAGAGTTTAAAATAACAAACTCGATTAAATTAAAAATATGTGTTTTCATCTCTTTGGAAAACAGATTGTCTTTTGTGCACATCTGTCATCCCTGTTTGGATCTTCTAACTGCTACAGACTAACAAATATTAATAGTAAATATTGCACAATAGATGAGACATGATATTTTATGATATGTTTTCTTGGGTTAGGTTTTAAGGTAAGGATTTTTGTTGTCTGGAATATCTTAGAGAAAACAGTGGTATACTAAGGCGTCTCATTTTAGTAAAGGTAGAATGTGTCTTAATTTTTCAGGTAAATCAATATACCAAATAGTAACCCAAAGTTTCCTTAAAGATATAAACAAAAGAACTATCTCAGTTCCATACAATGACAAGGATGGAGAAAAAGAAAAGTATCATGTATTAATACCTTAAATGAAAAAGCCAATAAAAATGCTTAGCTACTAAAAGTTCCTTTGGAAGAATGGAAATATTGTAACTCAGTAGGAAAATAGTATTTTATAATCAAGAACGTCCTATAAGTTTAGATGCCTGCAAGCCTGATTAGATTATAACCTTGCAGACAGATCTTTTGGTATTTTTTTGAAATTTGAAGGAAATTATTTAAAGAATTTATGAAGAAGTCCATCTCAACAAAGAGCTTTTCTACTACAGGCTTCCTATTATTTTTAAATTTTAGTGAAGATCAGCAAGAGAAGGATTTCAGGAAGTAAACACCTAGACAAAAAATATCAAATACCCCAGAAGTCTTCTAGTTGGAATGAAGTACATTTATTAAAAAAAAAAAAGGAGAAACAGAAAAAAAGACTGGTGATTTGCACATGAGATTAGGAATAACCACAATATATCAGGAATATAATTTTGCCTTTGTTTTACAAAGCACAAAACACAAACTTATTTTTAAAAATGTTAGGCAGTGGTAAAAATAAATAAATCACAGATGATTCAAATTATGCAAATCCCATGAACAATAATCACTGAAAACTACACTTTTATGTGCATGTTCTGCTTTGCTTGGAACAGCTTCTCTCTCTGCTCAGTTTATGGAACGGGTTTATTATTTTAAGACTTTTTAAGGGCTAATCTTTCAGAGACCATTATGGGTAAAAAGGTATTCATACATAGCACTCTTGTATTTTTCTCATATTTATTAGTATGATCATGTTCTGTTTTGAGCTGTTTCATCCTTATGAGTTGGAAGTGTTGTTGTTAGAAATGTTTGATTTCAGAGAAGCTGAAATTAATAATGAGCATATAGAAGCTGCAATTTTGTAGAGCTTTCTGGGCAAGTGAAGCTTTTCTGGCTATTAATAGAAGGGAAGTGTTTTAGCACTTCACAGTGGCTGGTAATTACCTTTTCAAGAGTTGTGATTTTCTCTGTTTGGATCCTAGATTTTCTTTGGCATGAGGCCTCTTGGCCATCACAGTAGTTCCTACTCTCATACAGAAATGTTTAATTGACTTAAATTTGGAGAAGCGTTTGGAATAATTTTCTACAAATTGCACAAACATCTGGCAAGAGTTTAATAGGTGGAGTTGGTTCATGAACTTGGTTGTCTTTCTATATTGCACGTTGTGGACTGCTAGCCAATATAGGCTCTTGGAAATAGCAGTTTTTGGCACGTTGATGTCCATTGAAGGAAGTTTTTAAATCAATGGAAGAACGAAGTGAATAGCACGCTCTTAATTTAATCTGATTTCTTGCTCTTATTCTCTCTTTAACAGTGAAATGAAATTTATTCATATGTAAATTAAGTTTCAAAATTGTTCAGCTAAGGGAGAGTAACAGTTGACTGGATGACCTCCAGATCCTTTTAAGCTTTCAGTTTTCTTCCACTTGATGATATTACAAATAAATAAAAAAAAGTGTCATAGTTTTTAAAAGTGATTTGGTAGCCAATGAGAGGAAATTTTTACCTTATAAAAGATCCAAGTAGCTGCAGAAGTTCACATACCTGGAACTCCACACATCTCTAAATCCTGTAATTATTCTTTCAAGCTGACCAGTAAATCCTTTTGTCTTAACCTTTGGAAAGAATTTATATCATCAGTCCCATCTATTGCAGAACAGAAAGGCAAAAATAACGTCAAAGTATAATCACAAAAAAGAACTAGAAATTTTCAGTTTATTGGTTCAGAGAGATATGAAGTGCTACATTAACATGTGAGATTAACATGGCACATTAACATGGTGACTGTAAATCTACTTCTCTCAGATTATTAATTCCTGTGATTAGCATATTATTCACAGAAAAGAAGTACTTTTTTCCTCTAGAAAGAGAAAAACCTCTAAATTTTTTGCCAGAAGATGTTTTTGATTGTATAAAAAAAAGATGGCAGAAAATTGTTATGCCTTTTATAATTTGATAAAAAAAGTGTTTCACTGTCAGGTGCTAATGAGAAAAACAGTGTGTTGGAAATTGGTATATTTTATGGAAACAACAGTGTAATTTTATCATAAATGGATAATGGATAAAATGCTTTCAATATCTCATCTGAAACAGCCATGCATATAATTCAGAGAAATTTAATCTCTCTGTTTTGGGAAAATGAGAAGTTGATTTGCATTTTTTAGCAGCTATGCTCTCTAGTAGCGCAAATTCCTTTCAAGCTTTTGCACGGTAAATGGTGAACTGCTACCTATTTCTTACTTCTACAAAAATGAGTATATTTTCATTGCTTATCACATTATCCTGGTGTTGAATAGAATTTATGCTGACAAATTTGTTTCCTAGTTTGGAGCTGTCTGACATTTCTTTCCCTTGATTCATCAAAATAAACATAGCTAAGTTTCAATTCAGCAATAAAACAGGGTTATGAAGAGCATTCTAACTCAAAAAACATTGTAAATTTCCTCAGGTTTCAAGTATTTTACCCTTTTCAATTCTATTTGATAGTTTAGAAATGTAATCCTCTCTGGGTTTGGTGAATTTGTGATTGCTTTGAGGGTTTTTTTGGTTACAGTTCTCAGGTCTCTTGGGTCACTAAAGATAAATAGTTAGGGAAATTGTTCTTAAGCAAGGCATGTTTCTGATAAAATCTGTAATGATATTTGAAACATGTGAACATCTGCTTCATTAAGTTAACTGGTCAAGGACTATGGAGTATAAAGGGAATAACCAGGAAAGTGATAAAAATGCAGGTACAATAACCAACAAGCAGATGATAAAAGAGAAAAAAACAAGCACCAAAGCTTTTCAGATACTAAGATGACCAGTAAGCCATTCAAGAAACTATTCAGATAGTGGTGTTTTATTAGGCTGAATTTAGCAAGATGAATCTTAGCTCTGTGTCAATGATCAGTACTGAAACCAGTCAATATAGCCCAACAACTTACAAGGAAAAGTCTAAAGAATATAGATCAGACTAAAGGGAGGGGAACAGCCAACGCATCCGAGCAACTCACCAGGAAAAGTCTAAAGAGAATAGATCAAGACCAAAAGAAAGAGAGGAGCAAAAGAGAAGCACAAAAGAGAAGGACTCAGTTCAGTGACACTGTCAAATATGTGCCCACTGATGCCTCCCCAAGAATTATGTTTTACATGGTAGTGGTGCGGTTAAACTGCGTGAATAGGGTCTTGTGGTAACACGGAATATTTCAAGTAAATAATACTCTTAGAAGGTTGCAGGTTTATTCTGCTGTAAATGATGGGACAAGGAAGTGCTGTTTGTCTGTGTGGGTGCAGGTCCATCCTTTACTGTGAGGTTGTGCGACCATGGGCACAGGCTGCCTGGGGACTTTGCAGATCTTCCCTCCGTGCAGATATTCTGGATATATCTGGATATGGCCCTGGACAACTGGCTGCAGGTGGCCCTGCTGGAGCAGGGGATTTGGACCCAATGACCTTCAATAGTCTCTTCCAAACTCAGCCATTCACTGATAATTCACTGTGTCGAAGCTGCAATTGCCAATAACTTTGATGAACAGCATTCTCTTTAGCTTGAGATCACACAGAGTCTGAAGCATAGGTGTGTGAACACTGACCAACAAATGCCATGTTTGGTCTTATCCAAACTCTGTACGGTCTTCAGCTTCAGTTATCTAGGCACATTTCAAATATCTTGCTTATTCTTCATTCTTAGGAGAAGAAATTAGATTTTTGCTTAAATGTATGTTATGTTGTTGTTTGCCTATATTTATACTTGCTGCGATATATACTGTGCTTAAAGGTAAGCCCAAAGGAACGTGTCTTTTCTTTTGCCGTGGAAAATAGTGATATGGTGAACTGAACAGCTTTGCTCTAAAGAAAGTGGCTGTGGTTTCCTATTCTTATTTTCATTCTCTTGAGGGCCTTTTTTCCTCCTTTTCACTTGTGGAGACAATTTGGTTCCTTCAGAAATGAGGTTTATACTGACAGTTACTAGAGGGGTTACTCTTGATCCCTAATGTGTTGCTTTCATTTTAGTTTATGTACTCTCTTGAATTCAGTCTAATTAAAAAAGCAGAAGTTAATCTGCATCAAAAATAAGTATTAGAATTTCAATATCAATACATAGAATGTTTTTTCCCAGTTTTGGTTGGTTTTTTAAAAAGAAACCAAATAATTTGATGTCTTTTTAGTTTATAACGTGTTACACTATATTTCTAGATACTTTAAGGAGAAATATTTTATATTAGTATTAAAAATGTACAGAAATTAAAGAATTTTTTGCAAATTTTTCTTTTTAATTTTTTCACATGTAAGATTAAACTCCACTGTTTTAAAAAGATTTTTTCTTAGAAGCTGTACTGCTCAAGTAGCTAATGAACAAAAATTCCTCTTTAATCAGTCATATATTAAAAAGGTATTTGTGTGTGATTTTCTTCACCTTTGAACATCAATATATGAAAATTTAATGTAAGAGCTCTTCTGAGTTTTTTAAAAATCAGGTAGCTCATATCCATATACAACCCCATCTATACTTTGACAATGTTAAATTTAGGAAATTATAAAAAAGGTGAATTTCCATTGTGTTTTGCTGTATTAAAATATTGCTTATGCAATTTTTATAATGAGTATTATAATTGTAAGAGTATAAGCATATATGGTTTTATTCTCTCTTTAAATATGTATCTGGTAGTCTTACTAAGAAAACTTGTACAAGGTTGGTTCTTCAGACTAGGTGAATGTTCACAGCACTGTTAAAGCTTGTTACTAGAGCTGCTGACAATGAAATCATAAACACCATAACAGCAATTGTTTTTTGCAGTCTGAGGATCTAGGCTAGTTACTGACTGGAATAAACTACTCAAGAACAAGGACTATCTTAGTGGCAAGGAATATGAGAGTGGCCATCATGTGTCCTCCTCTCCTGCAGGATGAAAACAAGGCAGACAACAGCTGTGTTAAGATGAGGGAAAGCCAGAGGTGAAATAATGCATCTTGTTAAGAACTAAGACATTATCTTCACCCTAGTGCTGTGTTGGCATGGTTACCTCGCTCAGAGCTGGCTCCTGCTTGGTGGACTCAAGGACTAGACAGAATGGCTATCTACAAGTCTCTCTATTGGATGTGTCCTGTACCTTCAACAGTCACGGAGGCTTAAGGGTTGGAGATCATGACAATATTCAACAGAGACCTGCTGGAGATATAGTTTGTTTTTCTTAATCTCAGTTCTAAATAGTTCCAGTTGTATATTGCATTGAAATAGTTAATCTGTGGCTTGCTGGGACTTGTGCTATAACTCCTTGTTTACTGTAAATGGAAAAAAAAAGAAGAAAAAAAAAGGCTGAATGCTATAAGAAGAGACTTGGGAGGAGACAAATTGGAAATCCAAGTGTTATGGACCAACATTTTCTGAAATTATAAATTATTTTTTAAGCAAGTTTTTAAAAACCAAACCCTCCTCTTTTCACTGTCGTTCACCTGTATCAATCAGTTCTCCTGGTTCCTACTGTTACCAGTTGTGAATAGCAGGTATTATTTTCTATGTGGAGGGCAATGGTCTCCTAGCTTGCTTGATTTTTCTAAACAGTGGGATTTAGGAGGGTATATCCTATTTTACACTAGTAACTTGAAAACATATAGGGGTAGATCCATTCAGAAATAGTGTACAAGTTCTCAGGGACTCGTGCACAAACTCTGAGCTTATGGCTTGGATAGCTTTCACAGAACATTTAACTTTCACAGAATATTCTGAGTTGGAAGAGACACACAGGCATCATAATAGAAGCCAATTCAGAAAGAGGTGTTTTCCTACTTTCAGGGAGATTTTGCTTTCTATCTGTACCTTTAATGTGACTTATCACGGTGCATTTGTCCGTTTATCTGTTTATCCCTGCAACAGAGCATCAGATGCAGCATGACTGGACAATGATTCCAGCTGATCTGGAATGATTTTGGATCCATTGTGACTCCACAGGGCACATAGGTACTTGGTCAGCAAGATCCATGTATGTGCTGGGGTTATAGGATGTGAGTAACAGATTTTGCTCAGTACTACAGTATGTCTTAATTGTGTCAGGTTTCCAGAGATAAGTATGGAAAAATCAAACCTGTATTCAGGATGGGGTTAGTTCTGCTCCAAGATTTTGTTGAAAAATTTGAGGGTTGATAAATCTGCTAAAGAAAAATTTGCACCTCATCCTTATTGAAAGAAAAAATGAAAAGTATTTTTTATTTTTCTTCAGTACTGCAAAGTTTCTGGTCAGAAGTCCTGAATTAGCTTTAACTCAAACTAAAATGTCAGTGGCTCTACCAAACTCATTATAGAAAGCATTTAACTCTCTGTCAAACCACCTGTATTGCTCTGTGAGGGCAGACAGATATTGATTTGTACATGGACTAATTCCTCTGAGATGCATGGTAGCTATGGAGTGCTCTATGTTGCTATGGTCCCTCTTATTTTCTTTAATTAAAACATGATGCTGGCTGAGCAGATCTTATTTTAAAATATGTTCTGTTCTCCTGCATTTTTTTCCTTTTGATGGATTGGCTATGGGATTTTTTTTTCTTTCAGCTGATAGTTTCTGAGAAATCATTAATATGTGTGGCAGTAAGTCAGGCAGTAGTTGCTGGTTTCTTTTCTGTCTCCTTTTCCAATAGGTTCTAAATAAAATGCTGTCTTTAAGGTAGGCTAACAGGCCATGCCTGTTTTCACTGGCTGTATTTGCAGCTATTGAAAGGAAAGCAAAGTGACACTGAACTTCCTTTGTAAGTAGTTTTCAGAGATTCGCAATTGCTTCTTGCTAAGATTCCTCCTATAGGAATGCATGTTATCTTCCTGACATTTGCTCAACCATTTATTTCTTTAAACATTTCTTTAACCCTTTTTTCAGTGATATTTGTGGGAAAATCAGAAATCAATACTCTCATTTTATTTAACCCTTTTTAAAGTTCTCATCCTAACAAATGCAGTTGGCAAGTTTCACTTAGTAGGGTTAACACAGGCAACTGAGGGCAGAGTATTGCAAGGGAAGTACTGAACAAGTTATCACTGTTCATATAAAACAATCCTAGAATCATAAAATGGTTTGGGTTGAAAGATCACCTGGTTTCAACCAAAAGATGAAAACCAGAATCCAGTAATTGATCCCATAATGGGGATGACTTTTTTATGCAAATGCTGATAAAATGCAAATTAAATTCTTACCTTAATTTCCTTGTAGTATATACTTGTAATATGGTCTTATTGTAACTTAAATTATATAAATGTAACACAAACATGCTCAGATCAGAACACATAGAAGTAAAATAAACTATCCTGTGCCAAAGTGTATTTAGAAATTCACTTTCCATGTTGTTTTCTATTTTAGTTTATAATTGTTTTATTCACAGTTTTTAAAAGGACAGTCTATACATAATTGAGACATATTGCTCCCTAAGCTCCAGACAGAAGTTGTTTTCCAAGTTCATTTTAAGTGTAGAATGAGGCTGTTAATCTCAGTTCTACAAAAGCTTGCATGTACTTAAGTTCTTGACCTGATCACATTTAAATACTTGAGTGAGTGAAGTTACTTCCATAGGCATTCCTAAAGAGATGGTACTGTAATCTGCAACCTCATTAGACTATGTGGAAAATTATAGAACAGTGGAATAACAGCCTTGTAATTATGATCTATAATTATTGTGAAATTACACGTAGCTGTACCATTCTACCTCAGCTGCTACCCTATGACCTGAGATTTTTATGGGAGAGCAGAAGTCCTCTCCCACTGGCAGTCACTAATATTCCTACAAAAGCAGTTCATAGGACAAAAGAGAAGTTATTCCTACTTATTACCAAATAGATTAGAAGGTCTAATTATCTTTCAAATGTATCAGTGAACAATAAAATGAAATAATTAGGGTCAAGAGATGGCCTGCTTCTGAGCAGCCATAACTTACAATGTGTTGGCATTCAGAGTTCTGAGGACAAATTAACAAATTATTATGATAATTTTTTCACAGTAGACAGTACTTGCTCTTTCCATCTATTTTGGATGATAATACAAGAAACGGACACCTTATAGCTGAATTTGGTGTAATTGACATATTTTGTCTTAGCATTGGGTCTTCATGGTATAGAATGACAGACATATCTAGTCACAGCATTATGCACTTCAGCTCTTCACAGAATACAAAGCTTTTCATTCAGTGAATTAACTTTTTTTTTTTCTAAATGCCAACTTTTGATGAGCAATCCAGGTTGGCAATTGCTATCTGTTCAAACTCTCCCATCAGTCAGGTCCCAAGCAGTTATTTTAATCAAAAGTAAAATATATTGCCCAAATGAGCCAAAGCTATTTCTAGAAGTAAAAGTAGCAACACTAAACACTTAGTGTTCAATAAATTACCTTATATTACTTGATGGATAATGATTATAGACTTGGAGCAGTATGTTAACAGCAGCTTCTAGCACTGTGGATTTTTCCTACAGTTCATCTATACTAGATACAGCAGTGTGAGAAACATAAGAATTAAGGTTCAAGAAATATCCATTCAATTTCCTTCACAGTTTTACGTTTAGTTTTGTGTTTTAAGATTTATTCTTTTACCATAAGTTTTCCAATTTCTCTTTGTCTCCTGTCAGAATCAGTTGTGTTTTGCGGCATCAGAAAGATTTTGGTGCACTTGACTGCCCAGCAGGTTGAGACACATGCCAACTGACCAGCCTTTGTGAGCTCTGATAGCTGATAGTGATGAGATACAGACCTGTGCAAATCACAGTAATGGGTTTTGACAGGTTCTGTGAATTGTTAGTTTTTCTTAAGTTTCATTCTTGTCACTATTGCCTACGGCACTGTGAGCAGAATGACAAAACAGGCAGTGCAGCTCCATTAATGAGCTACCTGTGCTGTTCATACAGGATTAAAATCAGCCTTCTCTTATTCCCCCAGGATATTAAATTAGGGTTGGCAATGCATGCGTAACTGCTGCTTAGGCCTGATGCATAGGCTTAGTCTGCAGTCCCCTTAATTGCACGTGTACCTGTAAGCTTCTAAAATAACCCTCCTGCATCTGCTGAAGACATAGCCAGATCAATTTGGAAGGGATGTAGGTACAAAATGATGTTAGTGTACCTAAATGCATTTTTTAGAACAGGAATACGCAACCCAACACCAAGCTAAGCAGAGTAGTTGATGTGCTGGAGGGAAGGGACGATATCCACAGGGAATGTTACAGGCTGGAGAAGTGAAAAACTTTAAGTTCAACAAGGTTGAGCACAAAGTCCTGCACGTGGGTCAGTGCAATCCCTGATTCAAGTGCAGATTGAGTGATGAATGGATTGAGAGCAGCCCTGTGGATAAGAGCCTGGGGAACACCAGTGTTTGAAAATCTGGAAATGAGCTGGCAATGTGTGCCTACAACCCAGAGAGCCAACTGCATCTTGGCTGCATCAAGGTAAATGTGACCAGCAGGTTGAGGGAGGTGATATTGGCCCTCTACTTTTGTGAGACCCCAGCTGGAGAGCTGTGTCCAGTTTTTGGCCCACAAGTCCAAGAAAGATATGGGCCTGTTTGAGTGGGTCTAGAGAAAGACCAAAAAAATTATCAGTGTTGCAACACCTCTCCTGTGGACAAAGGCTGAGTAAGCTGGAGTTTGTTTAGCCTGAGGAAAACATCTTATTGCACCCATTCTGTCATTAAAGTGGGCTTACAAGTGAGATAGAGCAACAATTTACCAGGTCCTGTAATGACTGGACAAGGGCACCAGTTGTAAAAGAAATAATAACCTCATTGCATCAGGCCCTCTGCTTTCATGTACCAAGAAATCATTTTTTCTAATGAGCACATGGAGGTGATACACCCCAGAAAGAGCAGTGGCATCCGTGGTTGTTCTGCCAGGCCTCCCTACAGGAGGTTGCAGAGCTGCTAGAGGTAAATGCATAGAAGTCAGTGTAGGTCCACATGCAGTCTGCCCAAGTTCCCTGATCCGACACGCGGTTTAACAAGCCATGTCCAGCTGTAACTCATTAACTGTGAGTTACAAAGCTTAGTTAACATAATCAGATTGTATTCAGAAACGAGCTTTGAATCTTGTGCCGTGGTGCATTCTGTGAACTTCATTTGCTTCATGTTTATGGCTCTGTTGCTCTCAGTTTATATTTGGGCTTTTTGTGTTTGTTTTCCCCTTATGTTTCATAAGAAACTATATTTCATTAATGGATAAATCCCGATATAGGAATCGTGAACTTTTCAATCCTACTGTGTTTTGTAAAGAAACACAGGAAGAAATCAAATCAGCCTCTGGCTGTATGAATCAAACTAGGTAATTCCCCCGTAACTATTTGCTCATTGTACTGCACAAGTGGAAGACCAAGTAGCAGCACCACCAGCAATGTGTTACATTCAGAGATATTCAACTTTATCTTGAATCAACCGTCTGTGTGTACCCCATGACAGAATAGTCAATCCTGTTTCTTCTGTTCTGCTCTGGATTGTTGTCAGCCATGATGGCTTCTCTGATCTGTAGCGAGTGAAGGTAACAGGGTATCTCAGACAAAGAGTGCAAGTAGTTGTCCTCTCAGTCCTGATGGAAATGCTTCATGTTGTCAGTTGCATCTGTGTAGCTTCTGGTAGACCAAAAGGGGAAGGGAGTGTTCCCCATGCTGTTTTTTGAAGGAATAGTTTCATGTGATCAGTTTGGGTGTTGGCTCCTAGCTGCATTCTGTTTTAATATAGATGGAAAAAAATGTATATGAAATGGTTTTGGTTGTTTAAAAGCGATAGAGAGATAAACAACAATATATTTATAAAAATTATATGAAAAGGATGATCTCTTAAGAGACTTATGGGAAGCTGTAAGGCCTGTGGTGGTGAGGAAATAATACAGTTACAGTCAGTTTTGGTTTAGGGTTTTCTGCATGTTTTCCCTGCCGCTGGCAAGAGTCAGGTAGAGCCTGTGCCTGAGAAATTGGCTTGCAGTAAATGTGATAGTACAGTTCTGCAAATGTTACAGAAATGGGAATGCAGGGGATATCAAGGGATGTTATGGTCACTTATGCCATATTTAAATAAGCTTTCTGAACAAAATACACCTTTATCTGTGAAAGGTGCCTTTTTTTGTGGGACTAAGCAGCTGAGCTGGGTAGTCTTAGAGTTGTCTAAGAGCCTGCATCTTGGATACTGCCCAATAAATGTTACAATAGCACAGTAGGCAGGTTCTGTCATAATGATTATGAGTGATGGGCATTGTCACAGTTGCCATGTTTGACTTGCTGAATCATAGACTTCATAGAATAATTAAGGTTGGAAAAGACTTTCAAGATCATTGTGTCCAGCCTTGAAAAGTGATCGTACACAAAGAGCTTACTTAGCTTTGTGAAGGTGCCAATGTAACAGTTGCAAATGTGATTGGTCTCTAATATTGATATTTTCTGTTTATTTAATTTAAAATTATGTACCAAGGTACCTCAAAGACTTAAATAACAGACCTGCTGCAATTACAGTTGTAGTGCCTGTTTTAATAGGCACACTATAGGAGATTCATAGCTTTTTTTGCCAACTTCATCATTCTTTGGCCCCCTTCAAGCGTGTAGCATTTCACATTGGCATGCCATTGAAATTGACAAAGATGCTCTCTGTAGTGGACAATCTGCTTACTTCTCTGCTGCCCCTGTAAAAAGCTTTTTCTTTGCTTTGTTTACATTTCTTACTCTAGCATCAGGCAGTGGTGAATTAAAAATAAAAATAAATCAATGAAATAAAGAGTGTGTGTAAATAAAAGGTAGTAAACTCGCTTGATTGACTTTTGAATCACAGGACTGAAATCTTGTAGACTTTTTTGCCTGGATACAACCTTATTCTGTTATTATGTTTGCTTATTTTTAGCCTAGATACACTGATTATATATTGGCAGAAGTATTCACTACCTCTTGTGTGAAGTGTAATACCATCTTGTACCCAAGATTTACAATCTGACTTTGTACTCAGATAAGTAGAGAGGAAGAAATAGTGTATTGTGTAACTTCCATGTTGAAGAGTTCTGGAAGCTTGTGTTATTAATCAGCCTTTTCCTTGTCCTGGCTTTCAATGAGGAATATTTTTAGTGCACACACTGACTCCTTGAAGCCACAGTTCTAGAAAGTGCTATTTGTAGTTTAAAGAACTTTTTTTGCTCACAGAATTATGGAGTGCATTAGTTTTATTTTGCACTTATATCTGCACACCAGTGGAAAACGTGCAAGTAGTCCAATGAAAAATCAAGCATATAGATCCATCTTCTTTGCTGATTGTGAACCCTGGGCTTGCCTAGTATGGGAGTACTTAGTGAGTAATTGTCATCCTCTCTCTTTATTTCCGTATATATTGATAAGTCACTGCATCTCATTTTCTTCTGTGGAAATTAGTACAAGAGCAATATTGATGTGTTTTACGTGGCATTTAGAACTGTTAGATCACGCTTCCCTAAAAATACTTTAGCTTCATTAAAAAAACCCAAACAAAACCCCCAACAACTTTAGTTATTTCTGTATATTTTACTTTCCTAAAATACCTTTGAATAATTATTTAATAGCATTTCTTCAAAAAATACTAGTTTCCAAGAGAAAATTGCTTCTGTAAATGAGAGTGAACTCTAACATTTATGAATGTGAGAATCTGTTTCCCCCTCTGCTCTTACAATTTTATTTGAGAAATTAGCTATACCTGCAGCCTCCTAATTTGATGTGATTGTTAGAGTTTAAATGTCTTTCATCTGATTACTATTTTTTATTTTCAGGATTTTGGTCACTGGATCACAGGTTAATTTCCTTTGACGCTTAGGATCATAGATTCTAAATTGTGTATTCTAACTTGTAGGCTTTCATTAAAGAACTGTAGAAAAAATTATAGTCAGACAAAACCCATTTACTTAAAAAAAAACATTCAGGGACTCTGCAGTCTTGTGTGGAAGATTTCCCCTCAGCTTTCCAATATCCTGATTTTAAAGGTGACCTTCACAGAGGTTTAACCAGGGATTTAGTGAAAGAAAAACATGTACTTGCAAGGAAGCCAGAAAACTGACTGAAAAGTGCAGCATGGCCCATCATCTGTAAGAAATATCCTGCTCTGCTTGTCGGAATTGTGCTCTGAGCACTTCTGCAGGAGTCTGATGAGACTTGACACATCTAATCCAGTTAGGAGCCTAGAATTTTAGCCTTTAGTTTTGGGTTGTAAAATATTTTTGATGTTCAAGGAAATATTTACAAAATCTACTCACTACTTTGAAGAATTAAGCTTAAATGAACTGCTTCAGAAATCTACCAATTTCAACCAGCTAAAAGTCTGGACCTTAAAAAGATCCAGCATATTTATTGTATGCTTATTTTCCTGACTTTCATATGCCAAGTGAAACATAAATACTGCACTGTAAGATATATACTGATAGAAAGATATCACAGTTTTAATACAGCAGAAAAGTAATAAAAAATGGTATTACCTGAAGGATTATGCTGTAGGAAAGAAGCAACCAATAAATGCAGAGGTAATAAGGGCAGCAATTTAATTATACATTTCACAAAAAGGGAGCTTTAGTTCTAAATATGAGCTGCAAGCATTTAATTGTTTCAACTTCTAAATGACAGAAAACAATGCATATTGAATTTGAGGCACATTTTGTGGACTCCCTTGTGTCACATGTCATGTAATAAACTTTAAATAGACTAAAAAAATCAAAGGCATAAAATGTCAGTTGAAGCTAGGACTCAGAAGTTTAACTCCTTTTCAATATTACCAATGGAAGCAGTGTCAATAACCTTTATACAGCTGAAGCGTCAGTGCAATTTCAGATATAAGGATTATAAGAGGTAGAGATCTTTCAGGTCATGGGCCTTTTATTTTTTTTTTTAGTTAGTTTCCTCTTCTAAGTTAGAGGTATTTCTCCCCGTTAATGTGAAATTTTCTGTGTGCAATTTCTTATGTGGGTACTCAGGATTGCCAGATGCTTTACAGTTGAGTCCTAATTTTAAAATATATTTTATTATTTGCAAAGGTTTTTAAAACATTACTCACTCTCTTTCCCACATAATTCATGATTGTTAAAGATCAGATCCTGCAGGTATTTTGCTTAATAAAACAACCATGAGAGAGTCAAAAGGCTGTAAGATGTTAAAGAATAGTTGGAAGAAAACAGAATGAAAAGGGGAATGTAGCACAAGACACTGGATCTATCTGTCTTTCTCATGTCTGAAGTGGAACAAAGACACTGAATAGAGAAAGCAGGTTTCCTTTCACTGCTCTTTATTGAATCTTCTATTGTGAGATGAAAGAATGTGAATAAGAAAGGCTTTCCTCAGCACCCCCAAAAGCTGAGAAAAAGCTGATCATTCATAAAGGAGGTTCCTGCTGATATCATCTCTACAATTCTTAAATGTTTTTTCTGAGGCAATTTCAAGTTACCCCTCTGGTGATTTCTCGCTAAGAAGTGGCTGGCACCTAGTTCTACTGGCATTTGTATGGTGTATATGTTCTATTATCAGGCAAACACAGGAGTATGTTGGTGTACCAGCTTTGCCCTTGCAAGCTGGTCCCAAGGTATGCAGTATTTTGATCATTAGAAATATTGGCTTTGTGCCTCTCATTACATGAAAGACATTGAGCTGCTGGAGCGTGTCCAGAGAAGAGAACAAAGCTGGTGCAGGATCTGGAGCACAAATGCTATGAGGAGCAGCTGAGGGAGCTGGGGTTGTTTAGCCTGGAGAAAAGGAGGCTCAGGAGAGACCTTTCTCTCTATAACTGCCTGAAAGGGGATTGTAGCAAGGTGGGAATTGGTCTCTTCTCCCAGGTAATTAGCAATAAGAATAGGCTTCAGGTTGCACCTGGGGAGGTTTAAATTGGACATCATGAAAATTTCTTCACTGAAAGGGGTGACAAACACTGAAACAAACTGCCCAGGGAAATGGTAGAGTCACCAAACTTGGAAGTGTTTAAAAGATGTGTAGATGTGGTGCTTAGGCCTGTGGAACTTAAGTGTACTACTTAGTGGTGGACTTGACAGTGCTAGGTTTATGGTTGGACTTGGAGATCTTAAAGATTTTTTCCACCCTAAATGATTCTAAAATTCGGTATGTCAGTTTATTCTTTCTCACTGTAATTTGCTCGGTTATCTTTCCTCTTCCTCTGTTATTTTAAAAATAGAACTAATGTGCGGAGGAAACACTGCTCTGTCATTTAATGAGATTAAACTTTCAAAGGAGAACAATTTAGCAGTGAAATAGGTTTCTCAGACAAGGCCTGATTTTGCCTTGAAGTTAGCCCTACGTTGAGTAGGAAGCCGAACTGCTTGACTCCCCTGAGCTGCCCTCCAACACTTTTTCAATGGGGGTATAATATGTGCAACGTTCTGCTCCTGTTTTATAAATGTCATTCATCCAGTAAGTGCTGTTTTTGCTGCAACTGTCAGAAAAGTAAAAATGTATTAAATATTCTGACTAATAAACCTCATGAAGATAATACAATTTAGCAATTAATACAATGAGAATTATGTTGGCCCATAGCTGCTAGTTTCTTCATGTCAGTTTTCTATTCTGTTTCAAAACATAACGTTTTGCCTATCATAGACTATGTGTAGATATTCATTAAAAAACTAGCTAAAACATTACAGAAGGTAAAAGACAGGCTGTACACCAGCATCCCCTTTATCCCATATCTCCTTCCATGTGCTACACTAAAGGAACAAAAGATGAGACAACCTGTAAGAGAATTTCAGTGGTTTCTCCTCCATTCCTGATGATTTTGCAGTCCACTGCTTCTCAACCACTTTAATAGTCCCTAGGGGCTTTCAATAATGACAGATGATTCAGGACAGTCCTTGTTTGTCCAAGTTTTGGTAAAGAATCCAACTGATTCCCAGTAGCCCGTGAAGTAATAACATGAGCAAGGTCTCTGTTTCAGTATTTAGCTGGTGCACAGGCCACAGGATGATGCCTCTACAAATGGAGGATCCTTGATGGGCTCTAAGATGAAGCATTATATGAGAAGGCTGCCTGTAAATGAAAAAATCTGAAAAGGTATTCTTTTCTCAACTTAAGGAAACAGTTTAAAGGGGATTAAAGGGACCCCCCCCCATATTTTGGGCAATATATGATTTCCTTTGAGATTGTGTGCAAAAATAAGGACAGTAAATTCAGCCTTCCTATCTTCTGTCTTTTTGTGTTGCCTTGAGTCTATTGCTTCTTTGAACAAAACTGTGCAAAGTCCAGCCCACAGAAAGTCCTCATTGTATTCTAAGAAGCCCAAGGGTTTATCCCAAGTCTGGCTATGGCCCTACAGAGAATGCCACAGAAGAATCATGTCAGTAGCCTTGCTACCTTGTCAAGAACCTGCTATCTGGACTAAATAAAACCTAAATATGCCTACAAATTGGTAAAATAAACTCAGTTTAGCTTGAGTTATGGCTCTGAGGCACTCATATGTGCTCATCTTCCAGCATAATATATAATGGTAGTTCTGCCTGTGGTATAAAGCAGAGAAGGATCAGCTTCCTGAAGTGCTCTTTTTTTTTTTTCATATTCCTTTTACTAAAAATTTTTAGAAACTTTTTGTCAGAAACAGCTAGAGCTTTTGTACAGGTGTATTGTGGATAGGTAGATACCTGCAACTGGGTCATAGCTGATCTTTTCTTTTTTCCCCTATAAAGAATTGTGTGGTGAAGTTGAAATAGCAATAAATAGGAAAAAAAAATGATTTCTTTCATTGTAGATAAAACCCTCACCATCAAGTAGGAACTTTGATGTATTTGTATAAAAAAAGTTAGAAAAGAATGTTTGAATCATTCATCACGAAGCATTGTAAAGCCAAAAGGTCAAAAGTTTCCCAGATCTGTCTGAAAAGAGTCTCCAAAGCCAGAAGACTGCTGGAAACATGCTCAGTCCAACTTGATTTTGACCATTGGGAGTGCTGAAAATGAGGAAAAGAAGGTAAAAGAAAATAGCTTCAAAATTAAAGGAGAAAAGTAATTTTCAGTTGGACATTTCTTTAGAAAGAGTTGTTAAATTTTGATGCTCCCAAAATGTATATACAGCTCTGAAAATATATGAATCCTAGTAAGTCCTCCTAAAAGCAGATAGAAGTGAAATACTTCTGCAGCCTGCAAGTTGCCTTTTTTGTGTGCTTCTTGAGATGAAAAAGTGATATTAATAAACAAAGGAGTCAAAGGGCTCTTGGGTGTCTCATAGAGACGATTGAATGTGTCTTTCTGTATTGCAACTTGAAACATGAGAGAAAGTGAAGGAAAGTTTTATATAGTAAGAAAGATAATCTATGCTTGCTACAATGTCTGGGGAAATTATAGCATCTGGAAACAGGAGATCTTTAAGTGATACTGCTGAATCCAGGACTATTCTTGTGAATTATTACAACTTTGTTAAATTCTTATCTTTCTGCATGTTGCAGAAAGCTCTAGCAACCTCAAATCAAAGTATTTCTTACCTTGTTTTCTGTTAAGGAAATGACTTTTGATCAGACTGCTTGGAATTCTATGGTTTCTCTGTTATGCAGTAAACATAAATCTTTCTGAAGTCTTGCTCAAGTATCCTAAGTAATACCTAAATATGACCTATACTTACAAATGTTTTTACTTTTATGATTTTATTTTTCAAATATATCAAATAAGCAATATTTTTAAATTATTATATAAATATCATCTCATATATATGCATATAAGTATATATACACTACATTCACTTGAGAATACTTCCTATTCTTTTTCCACATTGTTACTAACAGATTAACATATTACTGTATTTGGCCTTATATTTATTTTCCTATTTTAGTCTATTTCTATGTTTGATATCTATTTCCCGTATTATTTTGGCTTCCTTCTTATTTGTTCATGTTTTTCTTATTTCACTCTTGACTTCTGCATTTCTTTTTAATTTTTCCTACAACAATAAATACTAATATGAGGAAGTGATTCAGCTCTGCCCTCTTACGCCACCTTACAAACCCTTCAGGATTTGTCATGCTGTCTCCATCTTTGAAATCCACTTGAAAATCTTTCATGAGCAATCTTGAGTTATGTGAAAACTTTCATTTCCAGTAGGATTTTTGCTTATAACTTTATGCATACACTCTATGTGTGTAAAAATGTAGCTGTGTATTATTTTAGTCTGCTTCTCCATTTCCTTAGGCTATGCTTGTGCTTTTTTTTAAATTTTATTTTTCTCTGCCAGTCTCTTCCCCTCACCTCCACCCCTTATTTGCTACTATCTCTCTTTTTTCTCTTTGCGTTTCTTCCTAACACATAATAACTTGTGTTCTGGGAAAATACATCTATTGCATATTCTCTTGCTGATTTTTCTGTTTCTACTACTTGTTCGGGTAATCACAAACCATGATATTGCCGATGTCAGCCCCTGCTTTCTCTGTATCATACCTTTAAGATTCCTAATTATGTAGTGCAAACCTTTAATTGGTTGCAAAAATTCCAAGGAAATTCTACCCCACCTGCAAGCTGTAGGATTACACTTAAATCCTGTGTGATCCTGCACTTGAATATTTGGGGATCCCTGACTTGCTCCTGTGCTGGGTCCTGGAAATTGAATTAGATGTAAGGCAGGATATTTTCTCTAGGCTTCTGGGATAAGTGGCTAATTCAAAGAAGCATATTAAAAACACCCAACAGAATACCAGTAATTTTTCACTCAGAGGTGTTGCTTCCCATAAAAAAAAAAGTCTAGTCTACTCCCCTGAGTTCCCTTTCCTTCTCTCAAGTGTGGGGTGTGTCCTGATCTGCCAAATGAATCATCCCTATGTGCCTTGGACTGTGCTTTGTGGGAGGTACTTTTAAGATTGAATTATCATCTCAGAAAATGTTTAGCTGTCTAAATTTTTTTTTCAGTCTAAAACTCTAAGATTTAGAGTATCATCCATAGACTTTCTGAACAGCAATCACTGTTTCAGCCATCATCACCTTTACTCAATTTCTTATCTTTGGCTGCTGTTGTGTTTTCTTATGTCCTTTTTTGATAGCCTCAGGCAGGGTAAAATATGACTCCTAAAAATGTTTTTGACTGTATAGGGAAGAGCTTTTCATGCCTGGATCTTGGCAGCAGAGCCTCTCAGTAAATGTGATGATATGGCTTGAATATTTTTCTCGTAGAAAGAGCAGAGCCTCCCAGAGTGCTCTAAATAGAAACAGAGTTACAGAATAATTAGGAAATGGCTATTATGCCTCAAATTTTGTGTGTATCTGGTGAGGAAGGATTACAGAGAGCAGGGAGTGCTCTAATTTTTTTGGTGCGCATATTCTTGCAAATCCAAAGTATTTTCAGATATTCCAGGTGATGTTGAATTCTGGCTAGCAAGAGATAACTGCTCAGTGTGTTTCTCCTAGTGCTAAAGCTATTTTTTTCTACCATCTGGAACTTAACCTTATGAAACAAATAAAACTTTATTATGTTTTTAAGGGCTTTTTTTTCCCCCTTAAGCTTAACCGAATAATATGTTCTTTCTTGAAGAGGATAAGGTTATTAAATGTCATAATTTGTGTTGGTGTAGAAATTATGGAGGGAAACATAAACACTTCTAAATTGATTTTTATTTATTAATTAAAATTCTGAAGAATTTTCAAGGTAAGTATTTCTGAGACAAACCAAGAAACAACATCTGTCAGTGGGAAGAATTCTGTCCTTAAAACCTTAAAAACTCTCAAGTTTGGAGTAAAAGCAACATTTATACTGTGTCTGAATTAATTTGTAGGAATAAGATTACTGCAAATGGATACTTACACTTAAATAGATTTCTCTGTTTTCAAAAACTGGGCCTTGTTTGACATTCTGATGTATCAGTATCAATTTTTGTTTTGTTTTCTCTGAGTTTTTAGAAAAACGTGTCCCAGTCAGATTGCCATACCTGTAGCATGTTTACCTTTACTTCTCTCTGGAATTCTGTAGACTGAAAGCAAACATTTGCTCTTTGGATCCATAGCCTATATCGTGACTGTTTTGAATCCCACAGCCAGGATGGATGTACTGGGTTAAATGAAGCAGGCACTGAAAGGTCACATCTGATAGCTGACATACCTACTGATTATTGTGTAGCAAAACATTTTTCTTGGTAGCATTTTTTAATAAATGCAAGCAAAAAATTCAACAATTTGTGAAAGAAGTACAGAATATTTAGAGATTTTCAGAGCTAGAAGACTATGACTGTGCTATCTGCAAGTGTAATGATTCATAAGAACTTCAGAGAAAATAGTAGTGTGCTTTCTGACAATAGTAGCAAACAAAAATAGTAATCTCTAGTAACAAGACTTAATCAAAGTAAAGAGACTGCCAAAATAGACACACTTACTACTGTAAACCCATGGGTTTTACAGAAAGGTATAGTCACAAATTGCACATAACAAAAATATTTATTCTATTGACAGCGCAAAAATTGCCCATCACCTGATTTATGCAGTGTTCAGACTCCCCAGATTTGTTCATGCTTTGTTTGATACCATTGCATACTAACTAGCAGATATTGCTAGCTTCCAGTTTATTATTCTTCCTGCATAGTTTCTCTCCAAACAAGATAATTAAAAGAACAAAGATTTTGTCTTGCAGATGGGTCAAAATAGCAAGGAAAAGAAGTGGCAACCTTATACTAATTTTTCTGAATAGCTGAAGTAAGCTTACATTTATTTCTGTCCTATAACGTGCTTCCATGTCCATGTTGCTTAATTCTTAAGATTCTGTTAAATATTTCAGGGCTTTGTCATACACCAGAAAATGAAACCAATCTCACACAGCAATGCTGGAAAAGATAAATACACATCTATTAGTGATTTTATCTTAAGATATTATCTGAAAATTTTGATAGTGTGATGTAGTTGCAGAGATTTCTAAATCGCTGTTGATACATCAATAGGCAATATAGATTAATCAGTCACGCATCTAAAAAAACCCCAAACACAAAAAACAAGCAAAAAGAGGAAAAGCTGAGGACTTCTTTCCAGAATTTTGCTGAAACATTGACTCCTATCCCTAGGTAAACAAACATTTATCTCACCATAGAAAGTTTGTATTAAACACATGGAATAGCAAGACAGACAGGTTGGTTCTTGCAAATTTTGTGTAGAATTTGTGATCCTCTGTGATGACAAAGTAGAAGTGTGCAGCAACTAGTCTGATATAATTTCAGTAAGAGGTGGTGCAGGTGTCTGTTGGATGTAAGACCAGTCCAGGAATTAGATTTCTTTATGGGAGTAATTGATCAAGGGGAAGGAACAGGGATAAAATTCAGGATCATGCTTCTGGCCTCCAGCACTTTTTCCTGCCTCTTGCAGGTGTAGTGCTGTGATTTTGTCTGATACTTCACCATGGGCTGTGTTGGACACAGGACAAAATGGGTCTTCCCTCAGTAGCTTTTATTTCTGTAGGATAATAGCTACCTGACAACCTAGTTTCTTTCTACATCTACTTTAAAATTATGTAGAGTGGCTACTATGTGAGAGTTATTTATATATTCCAGTGTATCCTCTTCTAGTTATTGACTCATACTGCTGCTTTCTTTTACCAAAATGTTTATTGAAGCAGGGTACTCCAGAAGTGTGAAACAGTGCTTGAGATCTTGTTGCAGTGTGCATTTTGGGTTTTCTAATGTTCTGTATGTTTTGTTATATGTTTGTAATGGTTTGTTCCTACACCCCCATCCCCAAACCCCCCGATGGTGTTTCCCTTGTGACATGCCTTGTCAATCACCTTGTGAGATCTGGAAGCTTCTGGGGAAAAAGCCCTAGGATTCGGCAAGGTACCCCGGTACCACCTTCTTTCATTGTCCTGTTAAGTTTCCCCTGTTCTGGGTCACACTCCCCCTACCCTTGGATTGATGCGAAGTTCTCCCCTGCTCAGTGTACGCCCCCTGTACTTACGGTGGGGACAGAGGGGCTGCCGGTGCTCTCACCCTCTCTGCTCTGTCCATCCACACATGGCAGGTAGCCGGGTGGAATAGAGCCAGGTGAAACCCAAGCAGAGTCCACTCTTTCTTCCACGCCGTCGACCACGCTGCAGCCTGAGGTTCAGACCCACCAAGCCTCTCTTATATAGTTGCTAGAGAGCGAGCTATCCAGTGAAGCAACTCCAGGATGAAACTGTAAGTTCTTTGGAGTTCAACCACAACTATACAATCTGTATTTCAGAAATGCTATTTTTCTATTTCTGGTGATAGCTGTTTTTCTGATTAAGTCATACAGTGTTTTGCTGAGACTTTAAAAAAAAAGTTGAGTGGGGTGGATGCACTGAGGCAAGAGGCAAACAATTTGTAATCCACCTGGAGGTGTCTTTCCAAGAGGTCTGTCTTGAACCTCATGCACACGATTCTCTTTAATGGTGTCTGAGAGATTTCAGGAGAGTCTGTGAAAGAAAGTCTGTGACGAACTGTTCAACATTTTAAAATTAAACCACCAATCCATTCAAAGGAACCTTCAACTTTAATTTAAGTAAAGATAATGGATAGGTTATTTGTGTGATGCATACTTTATGTTTGTGTCTCAGTTTACTCCATTTCATACTGGACTGTAAATGGAATTGAACATGCCCATTCCCATCCATGTCTTCTACCCTGTGGATTTTACACAGTATCAAGTCTTCTGATTCCAACTTCTAAACAACATTTTTTATGATAAATTATTATTCTTCCATAGTTTTTATTACCAAAATAGTAGCATTAATTACTCTTCAGATAGATTTTTGCCAAGAAAAGCAAAATCATTCAGAATTTCATCATTTGGCATTCCATGTGACTTATGATTTACTGGGTGTTTGCCATTGTGGCTATTCTATGTATTTCCTACTATTTGCCAATAGTAGGAAACATTATGTAATAAAAGTAAATAAATAAAAAAAAAAAGTGGGTAGTTTGGATATTTAGAACTGGAAAGTAGTCCAGATTGTGACATGAGTCTAAACAGCCTCATTTCTCTAGAGCAATTACACAATTAAAAGACACAAAACATCTACTCCACCAGCAATAAACTAAGCAAATCAAATAGTCCTTCTGTTTAAGGTTACAGCTCTAGCTTTACAACCTGTTGGGCTTCCATCTAAAGTGTAGAGAGGGGAGTGTGTTTAAGAATATATGAAGCAGGTAGACCCTGTCCAGAGCCGCTTAGGCAAATGTGCCTAGTTAGAGTTCACATAAATGTAGGGTAACTAGCAGGGTAAAAAGTGGTTCAGCCCTCTGACTCATGAGTTGTGAAGCTGCATCTAAAGTACAGTTTTGGATTCCCAGAGTGAGGAAGATGTTAATGTAGTGGAGCAAATCTAACAGATGGCACTAAAATGAATGGAGTGTATAATGTGCAGGAGAGATGGGTTTGTTGAGTCATAAGAAAACTAAACGGGGATCTTACTGCTGTTATCAGCTACCTAATGGAAAGCTATAAAGGTTGAAGCTGCACCCCTCTTGTGCACTCTAAATAGAAATAAGAGGGCACAAGGTACAACAACAGAAAATCCAATTAAGTATCAACTATTTGTTTTACCATGAGAGTGATCAAATGTAGGAAGATGTTTCCCAGAGAGGGTCCACCTAGAACCTTCCTCTTTGGAGATAACTAAAACCTAAATAGGTAATTATACAAAGAAACTGATCAAACCAGAACTGATACGAATCAAAAACTGGAGTCAATGCTTCTCAGAGATCCCTCTGGGAACTCTCTGTGGATATAGAAACAGACTTTTTACAGCTGTTGTTTAAGAAAAAAATACAATAGCTACTTTGACAAGATATCTGTAAATGTTTCTGAATAGTGCTAAGCAGTTGTTGCCTAAAATGAATAGGGAAAAATCATCACAAATGGAGAACTCTTCTCTGAAAACCACTGGATGTGCACCTTTTAGATGTTGTAGGGGTTATTTTTCTGTACATTCTCCCAGAATGTTAGAATATCCTGGGTTGGAAAGGACCAGCAAGAATCACCAAGTCCAACACCTGGCCCTGCACTGGACAACCTTGAGAATCAGATCATGTGGTTGAGAGCATTGTCCAGATGCTTCATGGATTTTGGCATGTTTGCTGCTGTGTCTGCTTCCCTTGGGTGCCTGTTACAGTGTCCAACTAATCTTTGTGTGAGAAACCTTTTCCTGATATCCAGCCTAAAACTTCCCTGAGGAAGATTCATGCTGTTCCTTTGGGTCCTGTCATTGGTCACCGGGGAGAAGAGATCAGTGCCTGCCCCTCTGCTTCCCCTTGTGAGGAAGCTGTAGACTGCCCTTCCCCTTCTCCATGTTGAACAAATCAAGCACCCTTCTTATGCTCTGATACCCAAAACTGCACACAAGGCTCAAGGTGAGGCCACTCCAGTGCAGAGCAGAGGGGACAGTCCCCTCCCTTGCCTGGCTGGTGATGCTATGCCTGATGCACCCCAGGACAGGGTTGTGCCACCTGGCTGCCAGGGCACTGCTGGCTCATATTCAACTTTCCATTGAGCAGAATCTCCAGGTCTCTTGCTGCAGGGCTGTTCTCCAGCCTCCCACTCCCTAGTCAGTGCATATAACATGGTTGCCTTATTCCAGGTGCAGAAATATTCTTGTTAAACTTCATATAGTTGTTGATTGCCCAACCCTCTGATTTGTCAGGATCTTTCTGCAGGACCTCTCTGTTTTAAAGGGAGTTAACAGCTCCTCCAAAATATCTGTCATAGGCAAATTTACTTAGTATACTTTTTGGTCAATCACACAAGTAATTTAAGAAGACACTGAAGAATACTGGCCCTGAATTGGAGGCTGGTGACACCCCACTAGTGATCAGTCACCAACCTAATGCAACCCCATTGACTAAAACCCTTTGTGCCTCATCTGTAAGCCAGCTGGTCACCCATCACATGCTGTATTTATCCAGCTGTGTGCTGGACATTTTGTCCTGAAGAATACTAATGATACAGTATCAAAAGCTTTACTGAAATCTGAACAGATTACTGGTTTCCCTCGATCAACTTGTTGGGAAAGCAAAGTAGGTTGATTGTGCTGGAATTTACTCTTGTGAAATTATGTTGGCTGTGACCAATGACTGCATTGTCCTTCAGTTGTTTTTCATTAACTCCCAGAATGATCATCTCTGTAATTTCACCAGGTCCTGAAGTGAGACTGACAGGCCTGTAATTTCTAGGAACATTCTTCTTGGCCTTCTTGTAAACTGGGACAAGGTGTGGCAGCTTCCAGTTGATGGGGATTTCTTTGGATTCCCAAGATCATTCAAAAATCATAGAGGTCTCATGATGATGTCAGCCAGGTACTCAAACATTTATGTAGTCATATAATCTCTGTGAGACAACCAGCGATTCCGATGATGCCAGTGATTGCCCTGGCATATGAGTCACACTAGTTTCAGCAGAGCAGATTTTTTTCCTTGGGAAATCAGGACTACCTCAGAAGTTATGGTTGTAAATGATTGCGCTGATTATTGATTACATGGGGAACTGCATAATTGCTTCACCTCAGAACATGATTAATTTGATGTTAGTGGTTGAGTACTGCTACAGGAACATAAAAAAGATGCATTTAATATATGGGTTATTTCTTCTGGGTTGATTAATGCTGGATTTTTTTTTTTTTTTTGTGGCATGGAAACCATACACACACACGCACACACATAATTGTAAATAAAGTAGTTCTTTTAAATCCATCATACATATGCATATGTATAAGAAGGCCTTTAAAACATAAAAAGGAAGCATATAAGAGATGGAAGCAGGGATATATGGCCTGGGAGGAGCATAAAGACCTGGCCCAAGCATGTGTGGGGACAGGATTAGGAAAGCCAAAGCCATGTGAAGTTTAATGTGGCAAGGAATAGGAAGGGCAACAAGAACGTCTTCTACTGGTTTATCTGCAGCAGAATGAGTATCAGAGGATATGTGGGCCTGCTGCTGAATGCATCTGAGGGTATGGTGTCAAAGGGTGTGGACAGGGATGGGGTACCCAACATCTTCCTTGCCTCTGGGAATTCCACATCCCTGAGATTGGTGGGGAAGTCTGGAGCAAGGCAGACTTACCCTCAGTGGAAGGGGACCAGGTTAGAGAATATCTAAACACACTGGGTGTATTTAAGTCTGAGGGACTTACTAGTGTAGAGGGAGCTGGCAAATATGACTGAGAGGCTGTGCTTGGTTAGGTGTGAGAGGTTGCAGTAACTGGAAGAGGTTTTTCAGGGTGGAAAGGCAGCAAATGTGGTCCTTCTATGAGAAGATGACTGGATTGGTGGATGGAGAGCAGTATTATTTTTTGACCTTAGCAAGGTTTCCCAATACATTATATTCTCATAGGCAAGCTAAAGAACTATGAACAAGATATACATTCAAGTAGATTGAAATGTGGTTAAACTTCAGGGTTTAGGGGTTTGTGATCAGTGGCAATGAAACCCAGTTGAACACTAGTCAGTTGTGGTACCCAAGGATGATACTGACTCCTATACTGTTTAATATCTTTGTTAATTTTTCAGAGTGCACCCTCATCAAGTTTGGAAGTGGTGCAAAACTGGGAGGGATGGTTAATAGACCAGATAGATGGATGTGCAGTCATGCAGATAGATTGCAATACAGCTTGGAAGGGTGGACTAACAGGAATGTCCTGACATTACAGAAAAGGAGATACCAAGTCCTGCACCAGGGGAGGAATAACCCCAGGCAGCAATACAAGCTGGGGACCAGTTGGATGGAAAGCACCTTTGCAGAAAAGGGCCTGGGAATCCTGGTCAATAAACAACACGAATTAGTGATGTGTTTTTAGTGGCAAAAGCAGTTAACAGCCTCCTGGACTATTAGGAAGAGTACTGCCAGCAGGTTAAGGGAGATTATGCTTCCTTTCTGTAGTAATGACCAAAGAGATGAAAAGAATGCAATGGAAAAAGAATATTGTCTAAGAGGCCTGGTTGCATGCTTAAGAGGCAACTTGGACAGTGTGGACTTTCATAAATTTTATATTAAATGATAATAGTAGATCTTGTTCTGTTTCTGGAGGGTCTCGGTTTAGGTAATTTAGAGATTTTAGGCTTCTGTCTACTTTTGCCCAGACTCTGGAGTGAAGATGCTGTGCTCAGGCTCTTTAAGATAATGCATTAGGCTGTACAGTAAAGTGATCCTAAAAGTTGGCACTCTCAGTGAGAGGACCACTAGATTTGGATAAAGGGAAGAACAGTATGTGACTGACATTTCATCGCTTTACCTAAGGTCTGTGCTTTCAGCCCTGAATCAAACCAATGGAAAAACTGCAGTATGGCACCCATCCAGTTCAGCTTTCAGGAGTTGATTAGAAGCTACTACTGTCTAGAAACGGTCACTGTACTTGCGTTTTATAAAATAGGCCTAAGGTTAGACCACTTTCCTCAGATTTGAGAAATGTTGTTTTAGCCACCTCAGTTTATCTTATGTCATAAAAGTATTGAATAAACTGAAACACTAATATGAACATGTTTTAAAGACAAATTTAAAGAAAAAAGCAGATTCTGTAAATTTTTGTCTTTGTTTTTATCACTCTTGAAGTGATTTTGAGGTCTTTGGAATGAACAGTAATTTAAGTCATGCATTGCTGCTCATTCTTGTCATAATGTTAAATATGCATCACCTTTCAAAAAAAGCCCCATTTTATGATGGACTGGCAATTTTTATGTCTCTATTACACCTCTTAATATGGGAAAATTCAGTTGGATCCAAGTATCCCTACAGACCTTAGGCATCTTGTTACACATAACAAATATATTATTAAAATCTGCTTTTCTAGTTATAAGTCAGTCATTACACAATTCTGATTAATAATAATAATAATAGTGCTGCCCCCCTCAAATAAAGGGACTGAATTATCATGGATAAAACACATGGACTAATAAAATTTTCCTGCATTTACTTTGATTATAGTAAATGTCTTGACAGCCAAAAAGTCTGAACTGGTGGCATTTTTTTTGTGATATAAAGGATGTGGATAATTATGTTTATATTTTCTAAGGTCTCAACTGTCACAGAATTAAATGAACATCTGAAAACTTAGCTGGAAGGAAGATGATTGTATTTATTCTTGTTTATTAAGTGTTCTGTGCCTACTGTAATATTTGATAGAAATGTTTAGAAAAATGGCTCTCCTGATTTATACCTGGCTCTTAAGAATGGCACAAATAACTCCTAATTAGGTGCTTTGGTTGCCATGTGACTTCATTGATTCTTACCTGCTTCTTGTTGCCTATGAGCTTCAGGAATGCTGTAAGTTTCCCCACTATATTTCAATCTTCATGGGAATAACTAGAGTGTAAACATCATGAATCATATATATTTGGCATGATTTTGTATAAATGTGTGCAGAATATTGTATTTACACAGAGTATTTACAAGCTTCAGCAGCAGCTACAGCAGATAATTAAGAACTTTGGGAATTAGGCAAGTTCAGGAATTTCTTTAGCTGAAGCCCACACTATTCACAGTAGTGATTTCTATTACAGACTTCTGAAAACTTCTCTTTGGGTTCTTCTTTTGTCTTTGGCTACTGATACTGGGAATCACCTGGTGACTTTGCTAGAGGTAGTCCAGAATTTTCATTCTGCCTCTGAGGTTATTTTAGTATACAATCTAAACCTACAATTCTAGAGATCTTTCATAATCTTTCAGTATATAAAACTACAGAGACAGCTTCCATATCTTTGGTCCATGCATTCAGTTCATTGCTGCAAAATAAATCCTAGTAACTTAAATTGTCTTTGTGTTATCCTGTAATTTTATTTATGAGAATGAAGTAAAATGTCTGTTATTAAGGGTCTATTGTGGTGTACTGATAAGGTGCAAAACATTACCTTTTAAATTACTGTCTTTTAACCTATGAATACAGTTAATATCTGAGGACTTCTCTTTCTGTGAGAATGACAAAGGCTGTCAATGAAATGATTGGTATTTTGAGCTAAACTCTGCAGAATTAATGCTTTCAATTTAATGAGTGTTTGAGTCAGTTCTTGTAGTGTGGTTCAAGCTGGAACAGAATGCTATTGTTCTCCTGGAAGCTTTGTTGTTTCTCCTTTTCCTGTCAAATGCTGATGACCACAGCTTGCATTTTTGATCATTTCCCGCCCGAGCTCTGATATTGCAGCAGAATGTTCTATGTTGCTAATGAAATCAGCACAGTAGTACTTAGCCTCCTCTGAACTACCAAAAAATAAGTTCTAAGGCTGTGTAAGTAGTCATCTACTTGTTAATGATACTCAGTTCTTTTCAAGCTCACATCCAATATAATATATTTGTTTTATCTCAATTAAATAAAACATATAGAAACTAAAGCTGTTCATTCTTCATAAGGAAATTAAGTTCAATTCTTATTTAAGAATGCTGCAAGCATATGTAAGTAAAGGTTGTGTTGTGCTATATACAAGAAAGAGGTCTGGATTTTGGCACTTTAATTATAAAGATGAGTGAATAAAAGTTATTTTCTGGGTAGTGAGTTTTTTAAATTGAAGTCTTAATTTTAATCTTAGCTTGTCCACAGGTCATTCCTACCTGCCCATTCA
The DNA here is from genome assembly GCA_008694505.1 of Cyanoderma ruficeps. Taxonomy (NCBI): domain Eukaryota; kingdom Metazoa; phylum Chordata; class Aves; order Passeriformes; family Timaliidae; genus Cyanoderma; species Cyanoderma ruficeps. The sequence goes on from VZDJ01007747.1 coordinate 25,524,746, forward strand.
CATGAACTGAAAACTGATAGTCTGACAAGGTGAATCTGAGCATTATTGTTTCAAAAATAAACCATTTCACAATCCTACATCTGCTTAGGTAAATTTCAACATATAGGATCAAAAATAAATTTAACTTATTGGCTGCCTGTGAGCCTCTAGTTTGGAAATGCTAGCGCCTGGGATGTGGTGCAGAATATCACTGGAGCCAGGGGAAAGGAAAATCTCTGAGACCTTGCCTTGGGGAATGCAACAGAAAATTGACCCACAATGGCTGAAAAGAAGTATACTTAGCTCAATGAAAGTATTTTTCATAATAAATTGTTTGTTTAATTTTTTTAAACTTAAATATATCATATGTATATACTTGATAATGACCTTACAGAATTGTACAACAATTCTTAAAACACCCCATCACTAAATAAAAGAACAAAATATAGAAAAATAGCAAAAGATGTTTGGGATATTTGTGTTTCCTGCATGACTGCATAGTAAAAAAATTATTTTAATGAGCTTTACTAAAATGTATGGGGAGACAAGGTGTATCTATGTTCACTTATGTTGTGTATTGACCCCAACCAGCAGGCAGGTGCTCACAGTGCCATTTATTTTTCCCTACCTCACCTTTCCAAGATAACAGTGGACAGGATAGGAATGGCAAAAGGGAGAAAACCTCTGGGTTGAGATAAAGACATTTAAACAAGTGAAGAAAAGGGTGGAAAAACCTCAAGTAATGCAAAGACAGCCACTCACCACCTCCCACAAATGGAACAATGCCGTGCCAGTCTCTGAGGAATGACCAAGGTGGAAGGACTTTTCCTTTCTTCCGCTACCCAAATTTTATTATTGTGCATGATGTTTCGTGGTACAGAATATCCCTTTAGCCAAGTCAGATAAGCTGTTCTGGCTGTGTCCCCTTCAAACTTCTTGCCTATCTCAGCCTACTTGCTCATGGAAATTTTCACTCATGTAAATCTGGTACTCTGGAGTTATTATTACATTTATTTTTCTCTCTTTCTTAAGCTAAATGTAAGTTATTTAAAATATGCTGAATTTTTTGTCTTTCTAATATAAGAGCAGAGATGTGGCAATATGGTCTGAAAGGATGAACTCTTCTTGCACTAGGATATCTTTGCAATTTAATCTTTTGTCTTGGTCAGTTGTATAATTTTTTCTGTTCTCAGAAAACATGTTTTGACCTTTTATATCTGTCAACAATTTTGTTTATAGCTTTTTGAGTGATGGATTCTGAAAGATTTTTTTTTTTGCTTTTTGCCTCTTTCTTGAAGCCTCAACAAAAATCTCCAATCTGTTGTCTAAGATTTTCATTCTTGGGACTATTTAAGAAAAATGTTCTTGTTCTTTTTTAAAATATGTATTTTAAGACTGTTTATGCACATTGCTACATTATGCATACTTATTATCGCACAACTTTAATGTAATTCTGTTTGATCAACATTGCTATCTGATTTCTCTTTACCGTGTAAATGCTCAGATAGCAAAGCATCTCAGTACCCTGAAACCATGGACAGAGCAAACTCAGAGCTGGTCACGGGTGCTCATGGTGCAGATCTGTAACAGTTCCAAGTACAGAAGGGAAGTGAAATTAATCCCAATACTCAATGTATTATATCTGTTATAAAATAAGATCTGTTGGTTAGGACACTGGAGATATAGTTAACATCCCTAAAATTCATGATTAGCTTCTACACTGGATTTTTAAACTGCGTATGCTGCTTATGTGTCTGTGTTTTAGTAGATGAAATGGTTTCCTGGGGTGCTCTGGCTGTACTCTGGCAGTGACTCCATTTGTGTGTGGTGTGTGTTGAGAAGACCACTGGGAGGTAAATTCTCTCCAGCAGTGTGATGTTTTGTGGACTATCCCCAGCTTATTATGCCAGCCTGGTTCAGTTTTTGGGCTAAAGTGCTTTATATGCTGTGTTGTTATAAACAAGACACTGGCTTTTATTACAGAATAAAAATCTAAATCTGCATTGGCTATTCTATTTATGGGGTAGAAATAAGAAGCATTTTGATGGTTTTGAGGTATGGTGGAGACCTGTGAGTATGCAGAGGGCACAGCTAAATTCATTTTATATAGAAGACAAAGCTATTGATTGGATGCTTCTCTGTTACTCTGCTATAGAACAGCATCAGGTCTGAGCTGCCTCTCCTGCTCTGGAGTGTTACTAATACCCAGGACTCTCTGCAGTAGATAAAGAAATTTCTTCCCTTTTTCTTGGGGAAAGAAGTCTGAATACGTTAACAGGAAGGCCCAAACCACTGGAATAACTATCACCAAATACCCAACCTAATGAAGTATGAAGTTGCAGTTTAAGCCCTCTCACTGCTTCTGTATTTGACTTTCTGCAGCGTACAAAATATCATTGACTACCGAATTCAGACTCAGCAACACTTTGCAGAGTGGTTAATCTCTTAAATGATTTTTGATTGCTTGCTGAAGGCCTCAGTTCTGATACATTGTTGTGATTTTCTGAAGATGGAGCAACTCTTCTGGCACATTCAGGACTCTCAGTAATTCTTATACTTGAACCAGCACTGCTGCAGTCCCTTTTCCTCTGAGCAATCATTGTCAGGTTCTCTGCTTTTCCCTGGGACTCTGGGGAATTGTATGCTTTAGGTAAGAATTGCCCAGGCATGTTTAGTAAACCTTGTTACTAGCTGAAAGCAAAACAGCTTTGTCATCCTGATTTGCTCCTGGTCACAGCTACTGACTGGGGCAATCTTTGCCCCATGGTACCAGGAAGAGCATGACCCTGAAAAACAAATCCTTGCAAGATTCTAAAAGGAATTTAAAATTCTCAGGCTTAGTTGGAATATGAATTTTATACACATGCAAATTTTATTATGGCAATGACTTCATTTTGTGCCATTACATTATTTTTTCTTTTAGTTTTATTTTGCAGCATATCCACTAATATTTGAACTGTCAGTTACATCTTAGTTTGTTTGTTATATCTTTAGCTATTTGACTTTCTACTTTTTATGTTAGAGAGTATATATATGACATGCAATTTCAGCTGTTTCTTTCTGGCTAGAAAGAACTGTAGATTGGCATGTTATTACTAGTAATGGCATGTTATTACCACTTATTCAGGAAATTCGGTGACATGATATTCAACCACAAATAGCCTTGGGATATGCTCTGTAGGCATGCTTGTAGGCCAATAAATGTACCTTGTTCTTGTTAAATGATTGTTTAAAGCATTTTGAAAGACTCTTTACAGTAATGGAACAAAATAAAGGATACTGTATAAAGAAGCAGCACAGATCAGCAGCCTAAACAGATACAGAATTAAACCAATGAACTCTACCAGCTCTGCATAGCACATGAAATTGTCTTTCATAGACAGATCTCTGCCTATAGTTGTTACTGATCTTTAATGGCTGACTAGATACTAGGAAATGGCTATTTCATGTGACCAGTTTTTTTCTGCCTAGAAACTGTAAGATTATGATTGAGAGATGTCAGCCAGTAAAATCCACATTGATCTGTCAAGCTCAATTGACCGACCACTTTGAGCTTCTTTCTGATTAGTCTCAGTGTGCTGTGCTTTAGCAATTATCTGTTTCAGTCATTCACAGGGATTCTTCCCTATCTTTTATTAATTTGGAGGGCCATCCATAAGGCTTTTGATGGTTTGTAATCCCCAGGATGCTTCTCTGTGGATTGTATGTGTTTCAGGATAAAGGGAGAATGCTGAGGTCTAGGGATAGATCTGTGGAAGGGAATGAACGTGGTCATTGGCTCCACCCTCCATTCTCCCCATCAGTTGCAAAATGTGCAGCTTCATTCCCTATTCTGCAACACACATCTCCTGAGGCTGGGTGTGATCCTGCTGCAGCACATTGGAGTGTGCCTTTTGGTCACCCTGCCACACACTAGCAGTGATAAAGGTCACTGTCCTTCCTTTCTGCTACCATTTTCCTCTTGAGATGAGTAACTCTGCTTCACTATTCCAGTAATGTGGATTAGTATGTAGTTTTTTCATACATCCTTCTACACCAAATAGTTTGCAGGTTTTAAGGCCTGTTTTGCTAGTGAAGGAAGAAAAGGCGGGGGGGGGGGCATGAAACAAGGCAGGAATATTGATCCACTTAACAGTTAAAAATATACAAGATTGAGCATCAAGTACAGCTCTACTTCAACTATGCCCTTAGAGAAAAAGAAAACAAAAACCCAACAGTTAATATATTATATTTATTGTAATGGTCTCTAAGTGCAGTGTAAAAATGAGGTGAGGGTTTAATCTCCATTGTGGCTGAATCTTTTGAATTTGTATCTTAGCCTGAATATTGTAATGACTTAATTCTACAATATTCTACTGCTTCTATGTAACATTTCATTAGGTTTTTTAAAAGAAACTGAGAGACAAAACCATATTAGATTTCAGAAATTGAATTTGAATGAGCACAGGTTTTGGAAAGCTGTGTATTTAATACAATTTTCAGACTGCCTGTTTGACTGTGAGCCAGTGACATTGTGTCTGTGCACAGTAAACAGAAAGTTGAACAGGACTCTGTAGCCAAATCATTTGATTCACCTTCATAGTCTAAGAAAAGACATATGCAAATGGTTAAGATAAAAAAAATAGATAAACTTTGGAAAATAACAGAAAATGTACCAAACTTTATTTTGGTGTAATTACACAGATGGGTCAAGTAAGATTCATAATAATATCTTTGAAAAGGCTACTAAGTCTTAGAATCATAGAATGTTTTACTTTGGAAGGGACCCTAGAGCTCATCTTGTTTCAACCCTCCTGTCATGGGCAGAAACATCTCCCACTAGACCAGGTTGCTCAGAGCTTCATCCAGCCTGGGCTTTAACAGTTCCAAGGTCAGGATATCAGGAACTTCTCTGGGCAGCCCAGTCCAGTGTAAAATAATGCACAATCTTTTCTGCTATGCCTGTTTTAGGATTTCTTCTCTAGTCTGCTTTAAAAATAATATAAGAGGTTATAGAAAAGAGTATGGAGAGTTAAAAGGAGAAATATTTCCATGGAATTATATGATGCATAACACATTCAGATAGTTATGTCCATGGCCCGTAGATGTTACTGTTGTGTAGAGAAGGAAAACCAAAATGGACCAGTTATTAACCATAAGTTAATGAACAGACTTTCTTAGGAATTTTGAATGCAAACTGTTAGTATTGGATACTGAGTGCAGAGCTAGAGATGGTTTACTGCTGTGCACACATTTGTCTCATCTTCCTTCCACTCTTTTGTTCTTGACTAATTTTTTCTCTTTTCTTTTCCAAGCTCACTAGCTATTCTTTCAGTAACCCTTGCTCTTTAATGCCTACAACTCTTAATCCTTCTAGCATTCACCTTTTATAGACAGACTCCTCTTGTGTGTGGCCTGAAGGGCACTGTGTGTGCATCATGAAAGGAACTACAGAGGGTCTATCCTCTCCCTGATATCCGTTGGTGGAGTTCAGCACTTGACATCAGTAGATAGAGACCATTGATGAGGGCCCCGCAGAGCCAAGGCAGGCTATTGACAAGGACATCTTAGGTCCCCACAAGCCTGGGCTGGAAAACAATTTAGGTGGAATGGTCATATACTAGACACCTGCAGAGCAGCTGCAACATGCACTTTAGTAATAAAATTGGAAGTCTCTTAATTTTAAAAAATGTGTCCTGTGCACATGTGAGTGTAAATCTTTTTATAGATTGCCTATAAGTTGCTGATATCTTAAAAGGAGGGATAAAAGTACAAATATTTCTCCTTTCTCTACTTGAAAAATGTCTGATTTTTTCCCCCCACTTTGTAGAAGGCTGAAATCTTCATAGTAAAGAAGACAGAAGCCTATTTTATAAGAGACTAATTTTAGCAATTTTTGAATGTAAGAAGGCTTGTAATGTTATATTGTATTTCAACTCTTTTTATGATAGTCAGCAGGATAGGAGAAAGAGGCTCAATGAAGGAATGGATACAGACTCAAAAAGAAGAGTTCAAAGTGGAAGGTTTCACTCTGTAAAAAGTTGCCAGAGGTGTAGGAAACTGCAAACCCAGTCTCAGAGTGGAAGAAGTCAGGCGCTGTAGTGCAAGCACTCTAACTGATGTACAACATATAAACTGAACATTTTTTGTGCTAGTCTACACTGTTCTTCTGTCTTGCTGCCTCCTTTATCTGGCATATTATCTTCTGAATTTCTCTGAAAAATTTTCATGCTTGCTTTAATTTATCTGTCTTTTTTGCTGGTGTTGTCCTCTCTCCACTTCCTGCCCTCCCCCTGCCCTTGCCTCTCACTCTCTTCCAGGATGTATCAAATTTGGCACTGCACCAGTTAGTCTGCTCAAAGGAGAGCTGCTATTTCTGAAAACTCATTTGCTGCGAAGGGTGGAGTTTGCCAAAGTCCCTATTCAGTTTAAGGGACAAATAGTTGGCTTTCTGCCTGTCCTAAATGCATATTCAAGCAATTGTCCTAAACAAAGCCAGGATAATGAGAAATTTCATAATGAGCTGAAAGCTGTGTATTTCCTCTTTTTATTATGCTCTAAATAGTCTAATGATCTCAAGTTATAATTTAGTTAGCAATATGAAGTTTAAGTGAGATTTTTATGAGGATAGCATTTGATGGAAGAGACTTTTTACAACCCTTTAAAAATAGAAATGGAAAATTATTCTCTTTTTCCTTAAGCATGCTCTTTGCCTCAGTACATGAATGAATTAGTGACAAATAAATAATCATTGAGTTTTCTTTGAATGGAATTCTCTAAATGTCTCCGGGCATCATCATGAATTGCACTATCACAACCTTAAGTTACCCGCTCTGAATAATAGAAGCAGGCAAACAAAATGCTATCACTGTATATAAGACAAAAGAGCCCCAAACCAGCCCTTACTGATAATGATCACAAGTGACAGTTACTTTCATGCAATCCATAAGCTGGGGTTTGAACTTGCAGTAGTGCCACATCTCATTATATAAAGTGATTGTGGCAAGGTAGAGGAAAGCAAACAAAAAATAACATTCGTATGACATTGAGGAATACTCAGGTAAATAGGAACATTTAACTCCAAGAGTCTGCTGTGTCACAATTTTTAAGTGTCTGCTATAAATCAGATTTATACAAAAATCTTTGAACCTGAGTTAAAAAATAGCATACACTTTTATCTTCCATAGCTTAAGAAATATTAGATTAAGAAAGACTAAGCTATATAGTGTCTCAAATAACCAAAGAGAAGAGATCACTTCCTCAGAAAAATGAATGACTGAAAGTCTATTTTGCAGTCTGAAACCCAGAATCTGACAGGGACAGTCAAAATTCAAATGTCTTTCAATGAAATTTTTAGTTAATACCTTTTCTGCCTTTTGAGAATCATGGAGTCTCCAGTAATGGTTAAGCATGCTCAAAGCTAGTTCTGAAATCAGTTTTCTTCTTGTGTGTTCTAGCCAATACATGGCTTTGGTTTTGCTTAGTTTCTATTTGACTTCTGGACTCTATCTTGGAGCTCTCCAGTCTGATTTTAAGAGAACCATTCTGCCTGTTGTTCTTACCTGATATACTGCACTTGTCAATTCAGTCATTCTTCTGTCAGATTTCAGCTTGGACCTTCTGTTTGTATTATTTAGGAAAAGGGCTTTCATCCTTTAGATGATCAGACTGAAGATCAATCTTTTTGATGAGTTTGAAAATACCTACTTATTTGTCTTCTCAAAGAAACAAGAAAATGATGGATGGGTAAATGCTGTTAAAGACCAAAAGGAGGGAGGGAGAGAAGTATCTCTTGCCTTATGTCTCCTTGTGAAGGCTTTCAGAAAGACCTACTGAGCATTTCTGGTTATAGACGGAATATGGAAATCCAAGGTTTTGCATAATGCCCTTTGTCAGGGATTTTTGCTTCTCTGCATCCATACCAAATCCAAATTTTTTGCGGCAGAAGTAAAAGTGCTTCTTAGAATAATGAATTGTGCTATATTCAGGTACTTTTTGTTCCATGCTTCAGTTAAAATATACTTTCATCTGATACAGACAGCCTAGAGAATTTTGAAATGGGCCCAGGTGATGACATTTCCCATCCTATTGAGTATTAGAAGACCCAACTTTTATCCAAAGTGTTTATCTGAAGAGGAAGAAGGCAATCGTTGAGGTCCACCTTATTTTAAAAATATTTTTGGTATCACTTCAGGTAATCATCAGCAAGAATTTTAGCTTAGCATGTTATTAATTTACTTGTCTGGTTAGGCTGTCTACAAGTAAGGAAAAAATACCAATCTCACCATTTTCAAATATTTCAATTACTCATCTCCTACTGTGTGGCAATGTTTTTCTGAGGTTTTCTGTTTATCCTACAACACCATAAGGGAGACATGCACTAGAACTTGCCTTATGATTCCTGGAGTCCTTTTGTTCTGTGAGTGTCTTTTTGAAATGAATCTGTGCAAAAGAAAATTATTACTACTTTGAAAAAACCCCACATTTATGGTCTTCCTCGCACACTTGTCAAATGTCATCAAACCTTTGATATTTACAAAAGTTTGGTCTACTTCATAACTCTCTATAGCAGATAAAATTCATAATTCTTAATATACAGAAAATGTTGCAGTTAGGCTTTAGGGTTTCTCTGATTGTTCACCATCCATGGAAAAGGTGCTAGAAATATGTTTGGAATCGTTTTATCTATTTTTGAATTTGTTGCATAGAACTGGATAAAGACATATGATACCTTTAACACATGATTAAAATTTTTTTGCTGAAGTGGACATGAAGCATGCTAATGCATTTTTTTTCTCCTGAGTATATATGCATAACTTCAATGCATTTTAAAATGGTGGGGATGAATATTCTACATATCACAAAGAACAGATTTTCATTGAAATGTAATGTATTTTAATATGATCAAATAGTTACAGGAGGTCCTCAGTAAACCCAGGCCTCATCCATTTCACAGCTTCAGCTTCATACTGAGGTTCAACACACAATTATTCTTTCTGATACTTAATATAGTGCATGTTTGTATATCAAGTGTATATGTATTTTTTCCTTGGAAAAGATGAGCCAATATGTGATAAGATGCAAAACTATGCAATAACTTTGCATGCATTATGTAGGAAATGCTGAAATTTTGTGAAATCCCACAATAACAGTTGTGTGTTTTTTTCAAAGACGATTTATGCAAAAATGAAATATAATTTCATGAAACATGAATGGAGATTATTACCTTTATAGTTTCCTATTAGTTGTGTCACCTCATGTGCATGATGTGAACCAGCATGTTCACATGACCAAGAACTATCAACAGAAGCTGTCACAGTGTGATTGAGAATAAATTAAAAGAACTAATTCTCTTCAAGTTAGAAATTTTTTAATGCTCAAATGTTCTTTCAGTTACCTATCAAGTTTGCAAGTTATGTAAAATAATTATATCCAATGCATATAATTCAGAAGTGATAGTTTTTCTGTTGAAACTGTTTTTTCCATCTTCAGTCAGATGATAATATTTTAAAGATATGTGAAATAACTTTGTTGCAATTTATTTTCTTTCAAAAGGTTTTTTGAATCTAAAGTTTGGCTGTAAACCACAAATATTTTAACTAGAAATGTAGATTTTGTTCTCACACAACCTTTCTAATTTTTATTCTTCCTTAAAAGGAGATTGCAAAATTTTATTGTGAAAAGCATAGTTTATGTAGTGATTGCAATTTTTGAAGATAAGTTAGTAACGCAATTTTGCATTTTGTGCAATTTTGTATTTTTAATTTGTGAACTTCTGATTACCAGTGGAAAAATTTGGGTTCAGGTTTTCAGCAAACCTTCAAAATTTAAAATTTTAAGTTTCATTGAAAAATATATTTGACTTGAATGTAGCTTTTAAAAGCTTTTAACATTTATAAGCTAATATTTACATTTTACTGTGGAGTATATTCTGTACTGGTATTCAAGGTTTTAAAATGTTTTTCTGACTAATTCTTCCATTCAATTCTAGCAGTATATTTTGAAAAATAGGTTTTGGGAGATGAAGGCTAAGGTAGTGCAAGTTTTTCTCATTTGATGACAATGTAGTGTTTCTATTTAAGAATATGATTAATTTCTTCCAGGGTAAATGAATATTTAGTTTCAAAGTAAAAGTAGTCTTTATTAGCATTGAAATCGACTAGTTAATGGTCTAAGTATACCCTTGAAAGGTCTAAACATAAAATTGATATTTATTTTTAATGTAATTTTATTTGTCTGCAAATGACTTTGTTTTGTTTTAAAATAGTTCAGCTATCCTGTTTTCTGAATCATCCTGCCAATCATTTCAGGGTTCAAATTATATGTAAAAACCTGTTGTTTCTATCCAGTACCTGAAAATCTAGCTTGTGGGATAGATTACCTGAAATCTAGCTTGTGGGCTAGATTCACCAGTCATTGAATGGGTTTCTCTCTTCTTCCCAGGAGAATTTTTTATGTCAAAGTTTTCTAACATTCAAAGTCTATTTGTTGAATATTCATGGCAATTGAATGCAAAGTGGATGAGAATGTCATTGTGATTTTTTTGTAAATAACAAGAAAGGAAACGTGCTGGGGAAATCCTGTACTTATGGTTGATTATGAATTGAACATTGCAATATTCTTGGAGTAAGTATCTTGTAGTGTAAGGAATGATTTCTTGCCATCCTGAGTCAGCTGTACAGCACTCATCTCCTTTTCCTTGTCAGAAGTAAGGTCTATGAGCCCAGCTGGCATATTTTCCTTTTGGGAGAAATGTCTGTGAAGCAGAGTGAGTACAGAGTGAGTACTTCCCTCTCCCACCTACTCTGGGACAGGAGTCTCTGTCTTTGGGTGAGCAGTAGAGAGCAGGGAGCTGGAGTTGGGACATCCAAGACATACTTGCCTGCACCTTCCTTCCCAGATTCCACCTGCTGCAACTTATTGTGTGTGGCCAACAGAATTCTCTACTGCCTTCTACCATTTAGGGATGCAAAAGAATAGCAAAGTAACTCTTAACAAAGGAGCATGGAAAATAATATCCAAGTACCCCTTTTTTTGCAAGGGAAAGGTCCTTACCAACCCTTTAGTGTTCAGTCCCAAGTCACACAGTGAGTTTTTACTATATTTTTAAATTGTTTTGCAAAAGTTTTACAAAGGTTTTCCTCACTGGACTCTTGGTGTGGCTAACTCTGACTAGCTGGATGATATGCACCATGACATATGTGTTTTGTGCATGGGTTTTAAGTTAAACTAATAATACACTTTCAATATTTAAAGCATCATATTCCGAAGATGAAGACAGGAAAAATACTTGGAATAAGTTTATTTTGTTCCATATATGACTGTGTTGTTGTGAGGCTTGGGGGAGAGTTCTCTTTTGTGGGCTTGGGGTTTTTGTATTTTAAATTTCTTATACAGATAATGGAAAATAAAAATAACTAGCATGACAAAAATGCATGTTTTCATTCAACAGATTAGAAATAAAGCTGAAAAAGATGCACTGAAAACGTACAGAATTTTGCTATCAGATTTTGTTAAAGCCAATGCATAAAGAGAAAATTTATATTTCTTGAATCCACATCAAATTTTAAAGTTCAAATGAGATGATTTAGGGCTTTTCTAATATATATATATTTAAAAAAAAATATTTAAAGTACATCTTTCCGTCATTTTATCGGTCTCCAGAGGAATACCATCCTGAATGAAAATTTATTAGTTATTTCTAATTCCAAAATTTCTTTAAAATTCTTCCCATATAGAAAAATTAATGAACCAGTTTGCAAGTAAAATATGCCTGTAGTTTATCCTGATGCTTCAATATTTCTAGATCTATTAGATTTTTTTTAACTGTTGACTGTTAATGGGTTTATGGCTTAATCCAGTTTTTAGGTAGAAATGATAACTAAATAAAAGTTAGAGAATCCTGAATAATATGTTAATGAATGCCAAAGAACTAGGAAGGCTGAAGGTCTTTCCTAAAGGTAGCAGACACACACATACAGCAGTGTGCAGTCTTTGGAAAGTTACAGACTGAAATAAAAGTATAAGAGAAATCATTCTGTAGAAAGTAATCTGAATTACTTCTATAATAAAAACAATTGTTGATAGGTGCCAAAGTTACTGGAAGTGCCAGTTAGTTGCTGGAAAATCCTGATATGTGTAAATTCAGATATTTACACCTATTTCAAGTGAAATATGTAAGCATTGCTCTTCTTGTCTCTTGTTTTCTCATACAATAATTTTTCTGAAACATTGTTAGAAGGACATAACTCACAAACCAATGACATTTGGGTGAAAGATAACTCATGATCAAAAATGTTAAAAACTGAAAACGTAGTTCAATTTAAACAGGCTTTATGCCTGACAGAAGAACAATTTCTTGAGTAAAGAAGAAAATCAGCCACTGTATTTTGCGATATGAATCCGAATAAAGAAACATTACTCATTAGATCAGTCTTGGGATAATACCTTCTTCTGAAGTGAATGATCACCTAAATTTCTGCTAAACTCTGGAAGAGCATTTCTGCCTTCACCTTTTAGTTGTAACATTCTTTTTGTGTTTGTCTTCTCAGTTAGAAGGTTAAAGAAATTGTGAAATGCCAGGTTAGATTTATGTGGTCTTGTTCAACGGTACATAAGGTAGACCTTTAATATCAGTTCTACAGCTAACTTCAGTGCTGATAGATGCATTTTTAAATGCTGAGAACATCAAGAATGTCTTGGTACTTCAGGAAATTAGCACTGCTATCAGGAAAATGTTGAAACCTGAAATTCAGTGTGACAGGTAATGGAAGCTTTTGTGTCATTAATAATACAGAATCTGTGTATTTCTGCAAAGCATGCAGGTTCATGCCTGTGCTAGAAATGCAGGTCTTATTGCAGAAATAAAACTACCTCTTCAGATTAAAAGTCTGGACTAAGAAACTTAATTTTGCGAGGATTCTTTGTTTGGTTGGGTTTTTTTTTTTTTNAAGGGTCTTTTTAGCTCTTTTTGTAAACATGTTCTACACTTGAGAACATTACTATATCAAATTAGGAACTACTAATGTCTTGCCACGAAAAAGTTAAATTTTCTCTTGAATTATAGATTCCTGTTTTTAAATGATGAAGTGTACATGAATGGAGTGGGAAGGAATTATTTTAGAAAACTTGAAGTGATGACACAGTCAAAAATGTTCTCAGTATTTCAAACAGCTGAATATTGAACCAGCAGAAGCTATGATTTGGATTTGAAATTTATTTGTGTTCCACCACTTAGGTTCCTAGTCTTTCTTCTCACTTGACTTGCTTTCTCCCTGTTCTGGAATAAGATGGAATTAAAGAACTATAAAATGGTTGAGGGTTAGAAGGGAACTCTGAAGGTCATTATGTCCAACCCTTCCCTGCTTAGACGGGGTCATCTAGAGCTGGTTGTCGAGGATCAAGTTCAGATGTGTTATGGATTCAGTGGCAGCTTCAGGCAAGCCCTGCCTTAGCCTCGGATTTTTGGCAGCAGCTTAAATTTAGGTGGCCTGCAACTAAATTTGTTCTGGCCTGCAAGTTCTAAGGATGGCAGATCAGGTCAGTTATAAAATGAGTTATTTATTGGATAGACAAGAGATAGCAGAAAAAAGGCCTCAGAGTTACTGAGTAACTCTGTATAAACCAGTACAAACAAAAAAGAGCTGCTAGTAGATGACATAAAATAGTGCACGATATCAAGGTATCGCTATTGAAGCTAGCAAAGAAATAGCATAGATTTAGAGTCAAAGGAACTTACCACCAAAATGACAGTAGTGAACATAATGTTTCACTCAACCTCCAGAGAAATAACCACAAAGTAGGTGTCTCAACTTTGGGAAGAAAGTCCCACACTTTTCCAGGGAATGTGCAGAAGATTTATGCTTTTTGAAAGTTTGGTGTAGTCTGTGTCTGTCAGTCAGAAATTCCAGCTTATCTTTCCAGATCTCACTTCCACAGCAAGATGTTTATTGTCAGCTGGGAGTGTTACTCCCATGGAGCCAAATTAACTCCATACAAGACAAGCTGTCCTGATGGAGTTACTTCATCTGTTAGTGAGCAACACGTCTTGTGATGGGCCCTGAGTTATTTCACCAGCTAAAAAGCAGTGGGTAAGCTCTTCTGGGGCAAGATGCCCTGGTATATATGGCTTTTGAGTATCTTCAAGGATGAAGAACTCCAAAATCTACTAAGCAGCCTGTTCCAGTGGTCAGTTACCCTCACAGTGAGAAAGTGCTTCCTGGTGTTCTAAGAAAATCTCTTGTATTTAATTTTGTGTCCATTGCCTCTAGTCCTGTCACTGAGCATCATTACAAGTCTGTCTCTGTTCTTTCTCTTCTTTCAGGTATTTATATACATTGATAAGACTCCACCAAACCACCTCTGCTCCATCACAGCTTCTGAGCCATTTCTCATAGGAGAAGTACTCCAGTCCTTTCATTATTTGAGTGACCCTATGCTGGATTTTCTCCAGTAGAGACATATCTTGAACTTGTCTGTTTTTCCATATATATAAACAGATACCCTCATTCATGATCAAATTTGGTCTCAATGTTTCTTGAAAACTGCTGCTGGGTAGAAATTCAGCTGTTGACTAAGTCTATTGCTACTGGATGGCTGAAATCATGATACAAAATTAGTCAGTAGGTACACTGCAGAATTAAATACCTGAGTTACCTGTGGCATCAAAAGGAAGTTAACTATAGCCATACTGAACTCAGTTTGGGTTGTTAACTTGTATTTCAGCTTTGGACTGTCTAACTCTCCCTTTTATTTTTTTTCTTGAGATTTCCCATCTATTAGAGTTTTGTCACAATCTACTCTCTCTCATTAGAGTGGTGGCTCATCCTTCTGAAGCATTTCAGTACTGCTGTGACACCTATTTTTTTAATGTCAGCCAGCATATTTGAGGATTTTCTAGCACTAAGATGTCTACTTAAGCTTTCAGATTTTTTGTATTTATCTGAGCTAATCTTCTATTCCTTTGAAGTGTTTCTGTTTCTAATATTAATTCAAATTATGAATGATTTCAGTATCAAGACTTTTTGGTAAGAGTGTATTAATAAATTTGAACTTTAGACTTTGTAACTGGAGGAAGGTTGAAGAAACCTCTTGTGTTAATTTTCATACCTCTCCATTAGAATTTGGTCATGGTAGTAAAGAAAGAAAATAGATAGTGAAAACTCTGAAAAGTACAGGATGATTTCTTACTCTTCATTCTAAAGAGAGCTTCAAATACACCCCTCTTCTGCAGGGGGGAAAAAAAAAGGAACCAAAGTCATTCAGTCCCTCCAGGCAGTAAGAATTCCAGTTATAGTGTTCATTAGTATGCAGATAAAAACATGTTATGGGATTTTGTGTGTCATTCAATTTCAAATTCACTCACACGTGTTAATAAAGTCAAGATATGAAGAAGCAGTGTCTGTCCTGTAAAGTCGATATTGGTATCCAACCCACAGTTTCATGAGTATGTAAAGGAAACAGAAAAATAACGCTCCCTGTGTTTATTTACATTGGTTTACATTGATCAGTATTTTAAAAACTGTAGTACATTGCAGTGTACACGCTGATTTCTGCAGCAAAACAGAGGCAAACTATAAAATTAATTCATTCTATGGAATATATGAAAACAGAAAACCTAAGTTATGAAGGCAATGATTTAACTTGAGTTAAACTTTCACTACAGATCACATCACTGATGGGTATCTACTTGGTGTTTTGAAAAGACTAACTTAGCAATTAAAAAGCAATTATAAACCCATTCAGGTGGAAGACAATTTAAACTGAAATAGAATGATATTAATTGGGAGCAGTTTAAGAACATTTAATTAGATGCCCCCAAAGCCCCAATTCAATAATTGGAAGGGAAAGCCATGCAGTTTCAAAAAGAAACTAGCTTATAGAGGAAATAAACCTTATTTTAAAAGAAATCCTAGAGAAGAAGAAGAAGATGCAGAGGAGAGGGTAACTTGTTAAGAGCCTGTATTATCATAAACTGGTAATTTCATTTAAAAGCTAGTAATTGGAAGAAAAATAACAGAAAAAAAATGAAAAAACCCCCTTAGTGACTAGTGAAGCAAAGGTTCCTATCTTACTTTTGAGTGAAGAAAAGGCTCCTAACTTACTTTCTACAGTGGATATATACAATCATATATATCCATTTGATTCTACTGCTAGCTGAAAGTTTGGAAATCTCTGTAATAAGGATTTTTTTTTCAATAGCTGTTCCTAGTCTATATTTGTGGGTGGGGTGCCAGATAATCCCCTAAGTCTTGATGAAGAGCAAACTGTTGTTTCTCAGTTAAAGATGTAGTAACTGAAAAATGATACTCTTTTAATTAGAAGTGTGATTTTTTTGCATCATTTTTATGTCAGAAGAAAAAAAAGTTTCTAAATGATGTAATGTTTTTGGCTTGCTAAATTAGACTAAGTGATAATTAGTTTCCCAGTGCAAACCTTTCAAAATTCCAGAATATATCATATAAGGACTTAAGGAGCTTCAGTGCAGCCTGACATATTTTCTGTCATTATTTTGATAATGGTGGAAACCCAAAATAATTCCTTTTTTATTATGTTTACAAGAAGCTTTTACTTGTTTACTTTTATGGGACACCCTGAGAGACAGAAAGTGTAGGGGAATTTTTAAATGCTTTAGAAAAGATAAAGAAGAGAGGAATTGTTAAGGTAGAAAAGGTCACATTTGGACAGATAGAATTTGAGATGAGGAGACTGTTTCTAAAATGTGATGTCTGAAAGGAAGAAGACGAGAACTAAAAGGGAAAAAAAAATACCCCTTAGGACCATTCTTGTAAGTCTAAATCTGAACTACAGAAGTGATGGTGAAAGAAAGCTCTCTCATGCCTACACATATACATACACTACAGCTCATGTAGAAGTAAGATTTGTTCTGCAACTTAAAAATGAGATTTGTCTTTGTAATCCTAATGATCCTTTTATTTGTGAGGATGAGTTGGAGAAGCCTTGTATTAAAAAGGCTTCCACACTCTTTTCTAGCAAAATCCAAAATCATAGATTTGCAAAAATGCATAATGAACCAGTGCACAGACTTGTGATCTTTTGGTAGATTTGAAATTCACAGCCCTTTTGATTCTGATTCTACGCCAAGTTGCCTGATTCCTGCTCATTCTCTGAGTGTTGTGGGGCATCCTGCATTAGTTTGCTTCCAATAAATTAGTCATCAAGCTCTGCATAAAGAGTTTCCTAATGCAGTAAACTTTCTGCAAAGATTTTCCTAGACAATAATCCTATCATAGTATTAAATACAGGGATGTGCATCACATACTCTCTTGAGATGTTCGGGTTAAAAATTATGATTACTGAGGGGTTGTCTTCAAAAATTTCACCAGCATTTGACTAAAGAAAGCAATTACCAATAGATCAATGTGTTTGCTTTATATACATTTGTGTCCTATTATCCTCCCTTACTTATCTCAAACATCAGAGCTGGCCTAAGAGCACTATCCAAAATTAAGAAGATGAAAGTATTAAGAAGCAGGTATTTAAAAAACACTCATCTCTAGCCAAAATTCTGCTCCTGGAAAGCTGTATCTTCTGGTTTCACTATTTACATAAGTTTGAGTGAAAGCCTGTTAGCTTCAGTTTAAGGTCCTTGCATGACCCATGTTTATTTCAGGTTGCATTGTATAAAACCTGGGAAAATTAATATTGAAGTGAAAGCAATTTTTTTACTCTCCCCACTGTATCAAATGCTAGTGCTGATTTTCTAGATTTGCTGCATATAGAAACAGATGTAAGAATATTTGCATGTGCTTGTACATTTTGTCTGTTCAGTCTTGAGAGTTGTGTTGTTAGCATTAAACAGTTGTTGATATAATTTTGAGTGGTATCTTCTAATTAAAAAAAAAAGCTAGTATCTTCTATGTTCTGTTTTCTTAGTGAGGTAACAAGAGGCTGTTGGTGTTGAACTTCATCCAGTAATTTACAACCTCCAGATGAAGCATGTACCTTTGGCTGTTAAGTAAAGTAGGTCATTCCTTAGAGTCTAAAAGGTGTTACTGGGAGAAATTGTTTCTTCTTTTTCAGGCTGAGTGTCTGGGAGCCTGTGGTACCAGTCAGACGGCAGACACATGGGGTAGGCAAGTCTTAGTGCTCCTGCCAGGGACACCTGGGTGGGGCTGTGGTTGCCGCTAGCCTCAGCTCTCCCATCTCCACCAGCATTGCTTACCAAAGCCTTGCAGAACCATCCCTGGCTTTCTAGACTATTTCTCTCCTCAGGGTGTTCCTCCTCTTCCTTCTTACTTGGCTGACACCAGCTATGGTATAGGTGTAAGGTGCAAGAAAAAGAAAGTCCCATCATATGTGGGTAAGGGGAGAAGAAAACGTTAAAGCTGGAAAACGGTGGTAGAGGTAGTGGTGGAATTGTTAAGACAGAAAGGTATGTAGAGAGGCAGGTAGAAAAGTGCCAGTGTAGGCCCTCTGGACTCAGCACTTACTGTTTTTGGGTTTTTTTCCTGAAGCAGTGTTGTGTATTTGTCCTTGTCTTATTTTTGCTGTTTGTTCTTCTATCATTTTACAACTTGATTACATCTATTTGTTTTTTTGTATGACATTTTGAATGGTTTTCTCTGGGGAAGAGTCCTCACAATACCTTAAGAGGATTGTTTTGAAAAGCTGTATTGTTTTCAGCTATGTCTGAATAACTCCTGTTTGACATATTTACCTTGATAAACAAGCTTTTTTTGAGTCCTGCAGAATATTTCCCAGTGGAGCAGCAAGAGCCCAGGATGTTCCCTGAAGGTTGCTTTGTTTAATGTCAACTTCTCTTCAGTTATCCAACTTTGTTTATGAATTAATTTAGGAGCACACATTTTTATATCCTTATCTACTCCAAATCATGGCTGGATTATACCAAAATTGTGACTTTGGGCATTGTTTCCAGCTGATGGATGTGATAGCTTTAATACTAACAAGCCCATTCAAGAACACTTCTCATGAGAAAAGTAGTTCAGATGAAAAATAGAATTTAGCCTCAAATTAAGCCCATTTTAAAGTAGTAGCAACTGGTAATGAGCACATTAATAATATTCCAATATCCTTTGAGGAATAGAAAATGCAAACAGAGCTTATGAGTATCCTAAATATTGAGCGAGATTCACTGGTAAAGTGCTCTCTGAAGGGAGCAGGTGCTTTGTTTGGGTTACTCATAGGTTAAAGAATGGCATTTTGTGAGTATTGTTCTTTGCTAGTTTCCCCTATCTGGGGGAGGGCACAGGGAGGTGCTCAGCTTGTTGGGTTCTCAAACCAAGTACTTTCTGGTTTGGGAGGATGTATATTTGAGCAAAACAAATAAGAAAACCCTCCTGTCCAGAAGGTCATGTGTCTCCTTATGTTAGAGAGAAGAGTGAGTGCTGTGCAGATTGTGATTCATTTCACCTCATATTGGGCATGTGAAGACAATCTTATGGGCTTCATGCACCTAGAGATTACTCTCAGCAGTAGAAAATCTTGATTTATTTATATTCTGATCTTCCAGACAAAGTCTGTTAATGGAGAAGGACAAAACACAACAGAAAAGGATAAAAAGAATGGGGTTATGATGTTTTCTGGACATTCTTTTTGGTGGCAGATTTGAATTTATTTTTTCAGACTAGTTTTGTGTGGTTAATGTAATTCTAGGTCTATTGTTTCTTGTAGGTAATAAAGCAACTCAGCCTTTACTGAGGGGAGAGATTCAGGAGTGACCAGCTGGGGCAGGGATCATGGCAAGGCAATGACAAAATACTGGAACTTCCAAGGGGGGATCAATGTCCATGCCATTCTTGTCTGAGATCTGGGAAGGCAGTATTTAGGATGAACACAGCACTGAGTAGAGTGTGCACATTTGTACACTGAGTGAAGAAGTATGGTAACATCTGAACACCATGGTTCCTGAGAAATATTGTTGATTCTTTTCTAAATGTCAGGAGTTCTCCAGATCATGTTCTGATGACATATTTTTTCTTTAAGTAAATAAAAATCACTCTGGTTCATATCTTTATTTATTTATCTGTTTGTTTTTTTTTTTTTTTTAAATTTGGCTGACTAATTTTGGTGTGGTTTTTTTTTTTTAAGAGTGTATATTTTCTTGCTACAAAGCCCATTTTATCTTTTCCAGATGAGTTTGTTTAGGTCTTTGGAGGGCATCCAGATAATTGATTAGATCATTGGAGGTGGGCTTCATTATTTGTTATTAGTTTTGATTTGCCTACTAGATCTTACTTCATGCCAAAATTACTGTTCTCATTGTGATTAGATGATCACAATGAAAGATTTTACAGCTAATGTTTCAGGTGTTCTTCACCTGCTTTTCAACCCTGAACAATAAATTAGCCAGCTGTTTTGAGTATCTGTGTAACCATCCAGGTATGACATAATTTAAAGAGACAGAAAAGAAAAGAAAACAAAACAAAGGAGTCTCTGTAGACGGAAATGAACAGATCCCATTTAGTGTCTTTGTCATACTTAATGGCAGGAGCAAATGCTGCCCCACAGGCCCAAAGAAGTGGGGAGCTTGGCTGACTGATCCTGAACAGAAGGTTTAGGAGAGAACAAAGCTTTGGAAATCTGTGTTCAGGAAACTGTTTCTCTCTCTGCCGTAAATGATCTTCTGAACTAAATTTTAATTTAAATAGATCATTGTAACTTGGTATGAGTATGACAATGTAATTGTCTTTCATCTCTGTCTTCAACAATTGTACTTGCAGAGGCATGAAAGATAAAATGTTGAGCTTTAAGCACAACAAGAGTCCAGCACTATTATTTTGTCACATATTCTTCTGATCTTTACAACAAAATTATGAAAAGCAATTTGCTTAATAGTGCACAAGGCATAGAACTGCTTTAGTTCTTGTTTATTGTTTCATCTGTGTACTCATCAGTGCTGCTATACCAATTGTGTGTTTTGAACAGATGACTTGAGACTCGTCAGTAGGGGCAGGAAGGAAATTCTGAGGAGACTACAGGCATGCCTTCCAGCTTTCATAAGTAGAAGTGACAGGGAATCTGAGTGCCTCTCATGTTTTTTCAGATGTTCTAAACTACTATCTTTCCCTGTAGTTTGGAATAAACTTGTCATCACTTCAAATGCACAAAGCAGGGGCAGATTAGCTGCTGCACTATGATGTGAAGATTTGCAGACCCAGTACACTCACTTAAGCTCAATATTTTTTGTTGGGGAAGTGCCCAGAATAAATGTAAAATATCAGAGTTTCCACTGTTGACCTGTATGAGGACAGGCTCGTGTGCTGGTTATACAGAAATTGTGTAACAGCCATAGTACTCTGGGCAGTCCTTCTGCAATCCATTTAATTCTTCTGATGCAACAGGATACTCATCATAGCCCACCCTTGTGCCAGGTCTGCTGCAGGACATACCCAAACCAGGTGTGTGTAGCCTGGATTGTATTTTGACATGACTCCACAACAGCCATCCCTCTTCTGCCTTTGCGTGTCTCACAGGCTCTTCTTTAAACACTTGTACCCATGTTTTATGTTTATAAACATCCAGATGAGTCATCCCTTCAGCTGTCTTCTGAACTGTTCCTTTCTGTTTCTGATGTGGTTTTGACTAAGTATTTGCAATTGTTTTTTATTTAAATCAGAATTAATTAGTTTGGAATTGAGCCTATCAGAGCAGCTTTGAAAAAGTGAGGATTTAATCCGGGATGCTCAAAAGTTTTCTTTAGTAGTTCTTTCTGTTCCTCAAACCGCTGAATGTTTTTCATTAGAGGTGTTCATTTGGATGAGTTTGATATGCCTAACTGGGTGCCAGTCAGGCTGAATTGGCCCTGTGCTGGCCACTGTGTTTGCTGGAGCTCAGGGCCCCTGTAAGCACCTTTGCCTTAAATTAGTGCTGGATTGTACACGGCAGGTATTGCAATGCTTTGAGAGGCCGTGGAACAAACCCATGAGTCTGCAGCATGGCACAGTTAATCCCTTCCTGGATATGGCATCCAGAGCTGACAGACAGAGCTGATTGAGTATGTGTTGAATTGAGACTGCCTATCACAGGGCTCCATCTTCTAGTGGAACTTGCTATTAAATTGTGGTAGGTCATGCTATTAAAAATGCTGCCATATAGGATCCAAACTTGAGAAAATTACCTTCATGGTAATACCAGGGTAAGTAAAACTATTTTCCAATGACACTGAACTACATCCAAATGAAAATTCTCTCAGTCTTTTACCGAAAGTGTCAAAAAGATGGCTTTCAAAGGGCTATACCATTAGTTTATGGATTCAAAACATAAAGTTCATAGGCAAAAAGAGGAGGCAGATGAACTGCAGGAAAATAAAGGTGTTCTCCATTGTTACCTGTCTAAAAGCTGTTTGTAGCATGTTTCTTGACATATGTTTAGCATACAAGTGAATTTTTCTGCCCTTTGTTTGGCATAATGGACATTTTGAAATTAGATGTTGTCATTGCAGCAAAAGAATGGTCTGTTTCAGCCTCATTCAGAATCACTGAAGAGAACAGCCTCATCAGAGCAAACAAAAGCAGTTCCATATTTAATTTATAAGCCTTAAATAATTTTCCATTTCACAGGAACCACCTGCAGACTGCTAAGGTCCTTGCTCAATAGATTTGGATATTCAAAACACTTTCTATGTGATAAAATTGCTTCATAAAAATATTCAGTAATAAAAATTATTTTGATCTTGTTTTCTTTTTACAATTTCTTCCAAGTGCTGATTCATTTGCTGAACTGTAAGCTTGAAAGCTTATACTTACATATTTTATTAGATTGAAAAGATATTATGGACTTCTTGCACCCCACTAGGAAAGTTGATGCCGCTGTTGATTTGATATGTGAACACTTAGACTTTTTCATGGCTGGACCAAAATTTTTCTCAGAAGAATAGACAGGCATGTTTGAAGTATTCCCTTAAGCTTTTTCAGTTCTTTTTACTTGCTGTTTTCTGGAAATGTCAGCTTAAAGGGAATATATGTGAAATCCAGTCAATGTCAGGACAGTCTAAGAGGGCCTCGTTGCGTGTAGTACAAAATGTAAATGCACTTTATGAATAATAAAATTTACTTATTAATGCCAGCAGGACAAAAGTAAAATTGAAAGCAAGTAAAATAACTACTTAGATTTTTCAGGCTGTGGGAGTCGACTTCCTTCACCTCAAGATCAGCCTGGGCAGGTTGGTTAAGTAATAATGACGGAAAATTATGTTCTCTAGTATGATCTCTGGGACTGCTATTTTCTCTAGCTATCTACTAACAAACTCTGAGAGAATTTCAATACAAAATGTGATCCAATTTGTTCTCAACAATTCTCACTTCTTTCATTGTAATATATTACATAATAAGCAAACTTGGTGTTGTGGGGTTTCATAACATTTTGACTGGAAGACTCTAAGCTGGTTTTACAGTATTCTTGATGAGATTTTAACATGAGATATTGAAAAAATGTTTGATGTCTGTGAAATGTAGGAGGGAGCTACTCTTGGAGGTGAACTACTGCACTAGTTCCATGACAAATGGTAAGTGCTAGCAGTATCAAAATAATGCTCCTGGGAATTATGTCAGTCTCTTGGACATTGTCAAAGACAGTATTAATAAATATCCAAAGGCGTTATGCTGTACAGGCATAAATGAGAGCACATAGTCCCAAAATAACATTAAATGACACAAACTAACAATGAAAAGTCTTTTAAATTATGAACTGTTTTGCCTGCCTGAACCATTCCAGGAGCATATGAGAATCTGGGTAGTAATGCATATAATCAGAGTATTCCAAGCAATTAAATTTCTTTAAAGACATAGTACTTAACTGCAAACTGTTCATTGTCTAAACTGAATTAGTTTGCTAGGACTCCATTCTGTACCTTACATTATCTAAAGTGCAGTGGAATTAGATTCTCAACTTGCAAAACCACTGTATTTTTGATGCTAAACAGTCTAGTGAAAGAGAAAACCACACCCAAGAATACAATATCAAAATAAAATGCTTGTGATGATATCCCTTGGATGTTTAAACCTGTTTATAATAAGCATGATGACGAAAAACTCAACCTTTCTTGAGTTTTTTCAGTTCAGAAAAGTGTAAGTTGAAAAATGGGTGCACAGGTTTCGAAACTATATTTATAAAGAAAAAATGACCCTCGGATAAACACTGTTAGGACCAAAAAAAGTGCCAGTAGAACTTTGGAAAGAAGGGGGAGAGTGTTCACCAACAGGAAGATTGAAATAGATCTACAGATAGGAGAGACCATAATAGTTTAATTTTTCATTGTTATGGTTTTGAGGAATGTCTGTTGTAGGCACCTAAGCTTGGGAGTTAGGTGTGTCATTTCCCCCCACTGTCAGTGAAGAGGGAGAGGCTCCTTGAGGCAGCATGTTGGAGCTGCAGCTGGACTGACAAGTCCAGTATGTCTCTGGGGAAACCAACCACTTTCCACTGACAGCTAAGGAAGGGGTTTGGAGATAGAGTTGATAAATTAATAGCCCAAAATAAACACTGGGAAGACAGATATCTTTCTCCTTGTCTCAGCTGTGTTGTATACTATTTACTTGAGGCTTTTTGAGCCACAGCAGGTAATTCAGTCAGCCATTGACCTTTCTCAGTAGGCAGTTTGCATGTGATTGTTCAATTGAGAGGAGCTGGTGATCCCCATATGTCAGGAGCTGGGCAATGTACCTGCTGATTCAGCAAGAACTCTGCTGGTCATTTTTAATAGTAAGTTACTTGGCCTGAGGTGACTGGAGATTAAAGATGTGAAGTTCGAAGTGAAGCATGTGTATTATAAGGGAAAATTTAAACTATTTCCCCTCCCCATTAATGAAATGATTTAAAAAATAATTTTGTCTCATCAGAGCTTGCATGTTAAAATGCATACCTTGAAAATTGCATAGTATACTTATTTGTAATACCAGTATCAGACAGGATTAGACAAAAGTGTCCACATACTCAAGCTCTTTGAACTTCAGGTTTATGATTATCACTGTGATTGTGCATTGAAAGAATACAATATTTCCTTGACTTATGAAACTTGCTTATGAAAGTTTCCTTGACTTATGAAACATAATTACAGTATTCATGCTCTCTTAGCTTAAAGTCAGTGTTTAATATATCATACTATGTTGAAATATGGAAATTTATTAATATTTCCTTTAGAAAATAAATGG
Organism: Cyanoderma ruficeps; assembly: GCA_008694505.1. Lineage (NCBI taxonomy): Eukaryota > Metazoa > Chordata > Aves > Passeriformes > Timaliidae > Cyanoderma > Cyanoderma ruficeps. The sequence continues at coordinate 25,549,834 of VZDJ01007747.1, forward strand.
GATCAGACTTTGGAAAGATAGAATCAGACTTCAGAACACTCCTGTGGTAGAAACAGCACTTTGATAATCATTCAATGTTATTTTCTCACTATTTTTGTCTTGAAATTGTGTGGAATTAAACATGTGTAAACACATAATTAAATATGTGTAGCAAAGGATCTTTTTTGGGGGGGGAGGTGGGGTGTTTCTTTTTTTTCCTTTTTTTTATTTTTCTTTTTTTTTTTAATAATGGCACAGTGTGGCCCAAGACAGTGAGCTTTTGGTGAACAAAAGAGGGAATTAGGGCCCCAGTTCTCACTGACTTTCATAGAATCTGCAGGGGAATCACTGAACAGTCACAAGGAACCAGAGAAAATACTTCACTGTTTGCTGCCTCAGGTTTGTTTGAAGATGCTGATTTATAAAATGCTCTCAGTCTTCCTGCTGCCTCTGATCCCTGAAAAATGGAACAGAGAAGGTCTCAGCTGTCTGTCCATGGGGTAAGGTGTGAGGGACTAAGCAGCTGTAGAACCTCAGCCATGTCAATGTACAAGAGGACATCAGCTTTTATAGTTTCTGCTCTCTCTTTGTAAAAGTTTATTTCTGCAACTCAAACATCGCAGAAGGAAATGGTTTTAACACTGTGTTTTTACTTCCTTAGTTTTTTTCTACTTTTTTCCTCTGGATTTAGTAAGTAATATATGAAATTAACTTTTTTTTTAAAAACTTGTATAGGTTGCTTGATGGCAGGACCCTTTTTCTTAGGATTCTTTCCTTTCTCTTTGATGTAGAGTGGATAGAAACTTCAGTGAATTGAGATGCTTTGTAGATACTAGGACTCAAGCTAACATGTGACCAGGAAACAAATATACTGACAGATGAGCCCATTAATCTTTCAGTAAAGTCTATTGACACTATTGTCATCTGTACTTTGCTTGACAGAAGGAACAATGTGTTGAAACACAGGATAAAAGCAGCTGTACTACATTTTGTGCTTTTCTAGCTACAATAAGACTAATAAAAATATTTTCATAAAAATTACCTGAATTCATCTGTTTTGTTAGAAAGTGTTATGGATTTTCAGAAGTATATTTACATGCAGTGAAATGAGAGGGAATTGCAAGTGTGTTGAGAAAATGCATACTAATAAAAGAAACATTATCGACCTGGCTATTAATAAAGTTAAAATTTCAACTAGAGAACATACAAAGATCAAAGTTTGTGTGTTTCCCTGTGTTGAATAGTAGGTAATATTCTATCTTGGAAACACTGTTTTGAAGAATTTAACTTTCTAGCATAACTGAAATCAATGTGAGAAGATGTAAGAGGTATGTTGATTCTCTTGGTAGGGATATTTTTATGAGTAATCTGATCTGAGAACATAGGTCCAACTCACAAATAGAATAGAGAATATATATTGGAAGTAGCTTTTCAGATACTAAACTTGATCAAACCAGAAGCAGTATACTTAGCAGAGCATGCTCTGCATCATGTTAGCATTACATTTCCCATAACAACTTGACATTTCATGACTTCCTATGGAGCAGTTGGCTTGCAAATTTTCATGCTTTGGAAAAGATAACTCATAGTTTCTCAATATTGCATAAAATAAGCTCTTTATGAATTCCCTATACTTCTGCTGCAGGAGGAAAACCAGTGTTATCATACAGGACGAGTTTGCCGTCTGAAAAAAACCTGACTTTTTTAAGATCAGGACTAGAATATATTCTAGTTTTAAACTATTGATAAAACCGTACTTGTTAGCAAGCTAATATTTTTAGACCAGTGTAAAAAATGTTTCCAGTAATTAAAAATGTACTCTATATTCTCACAGGGAACTACTACTGAACATCAAAGACAAAAGCTGCTCGCTTGCACTCTGGGGATACAGTAGTCCAGCTCTCAATCTTTCTCCTTGAAAGAGGTAGGAGTTCCTCTTTCATAGAGAAGCAGGTGCATGCTGTCAACTATTCTTGTCTTTATTTTCCCATGGGATGCTTGCTGTCTTATTAAGACGAATTGTTGGGTTGCTGAAAGCAACTTCAGATCTGCAAGATTGTGAGCTGAGATAGTTAACCTTCTGTTTTCTAGACATTTTCATTCATCACCATGACTTGTTACATACTTGTGAGCTCCACGTACTGTCCAAAATATGGCTTGGTACAGAAACCTCTTGAAGTGGCTCTCCTGTCATTCTGACTTTCTGAAGGAATGGAAGGAAATGCAACAGAATGAAAATCCTTTTTGGTGTCAGTGTTCTCCTTAAAAAAAATCCCCATATGTTGCTGAAGGTCAGTCTGCTTTTGAATGTATTGCTTCTCACTAAATAATAAAGTCTGTGTGAGCAAAATATAAACTGGGTTACCACTTCATGCAGTGCTATAAATGCATTATTTTTCCTTCATCTGGAAGTTTTCTTGACTTCAGAAATAATAAACCTTTTTTTGATATATATCTGTGCTCATTTTTGGGCACCAGAATATAATAAGGATATCAAGATATTGGAGAGTGTCCAAATCCCATACAGATGATGAAAGGTGCAAAGGGGAAGCTGTATGAGGAGTGGCTGTGGTCACTTGGTCTGTTCATCCTGGAGAGGAGGACACCAAGGGAGATCTCATTGTGGTCTACAACCTCCTTATGAGGGGAAGAGGAGGGGCACACATTGATCTCTCCTCTGTGGTAACCAGAGACACGACCTGAGGGAATGGCATGAATTTTTGTTGGGAAGTTTAGGTTGGATATTAGGAAAAGCTTTTTCACCAAGAGGGTGGTGCACTAGATCAGGCTCCTCATGGAAGTGGTCACGGCACCAAGCCTGGCAGAGTCCAAGGAGTGCTGTAGAACACTCTCAGATATGTGAGTCTTGGGGGTGTTCTGAAGGGCCAGGGGTTGGACTCAATGATCATTGTTGGGCCCCTTCCAACACAGGGTAATCTATGATTCTATGAGTTCTGCTCTGAAAGTTGCTTACACAAAATGTTTCACAAAAGGTGTAATTTTTTGAAAAGTTTTTTAATTTTATTTACCAAACACTCATGCACAAACAGAATTTTTTAATATGAAAAACAGTTTCGTACTCTTTGTTTATTTTCTCCCTGGTTCTGGGGAATTTCTGTCCGTGATGTCAACAGCAAAATTATGAATGATTGGACCTCTGTTATTTTTTGTTGGTGTATTCTCGGCTATGAGGTGTGTATATATCTGACTTATTGATTCATTTGTAGTTCTTACGATTCCATGACTTGGAAAAGAAACTTATCAATATAAAAATAGCAAAAATGATGCTCAATATCTTCCAGTGTTGAAAAGGTTTTATTTTATTTTTATTTTCTAGGTCTTGTTTCAGTAAACTAGAAACAGAGTATTACCATAGCTCTAGTGTCATTGACAAGAGATTTTGCACTCAGGCTCATCACACTGGACTCTGAAATGATAACAGATGTGCATCCACCCAGGAAATTACCATTTTCAATAAGAACCAGAGCAGCAAATGGATTTTCATGCATGGAAAAATAATGTAATAAACTGAGCAAGACCCTGGCTTGATGAATTATACAGTCACAGAAGGGAAAAAATACAATTTGTTTAAATTTCTGAAACTTCAATAGAGCTATAAAACAGGAACACTTTCTATTCCAAGTAATAAAATAACAAGCAGAGGCTTACCAAGTAAATACCTTTACAAGTCTGAAGCTTCACACAAATTTTTTATATATTTCCCTACAGACAATTTTATCTTTTACTGTCAAGTACTGAAAATAGTTAGGAAATATTAGGTGCATTTTTATATTTTTATGATGCAGTGCCCTTTCTCAGGAGACTCATGATGGTAGGAAGAAGGAAAATCATATTTATTCCTTTATAAATCTTTCTATTCCCTAATTCCTTACTGAAGTAAATGAAAAATTCTTCACTGAAGTGCAAGGATGTCATACAGACCTTGAGGACTGAAAAGAAACATGAGCATTGTAAGTGAAAGTGAGTCAAAGTCTGAACAAAGAAAACATCAGAAAAATTGTTTATACAAATCAAATTTTTTCAAAAATGTTTTAAAATTAGTTGAAAGAGACGAATGGTTATTCAGAGTTATAGAATCAAATATTATAAATATTTAGAATCAAATATAATAATCTACTCTATGAAATGAGAATATTATATGTAAATGGAGCAATATCAATAATAAAACTCCAATAATAATAATAATAACAATTCTCTAATTTATAATATGTAGTATAAAGATAATGTATTTACAGAATCAAAGAATATTTTGGGTTGGGAGGGTCCTTAAAGATCATCTAGTTACAATCTCCCTGTCATGGGCAGCGATACTTTCCATTAGACCAGGTTGCTCAAACCCCATCCAATCTGTTCCAGTTCCTCACCATCCTCACAGAGTGGAATAATGAACATATGCGTGTTCTTTTTTTTCCCCATGGGAAGTTGATTTCTACCTTACTCACGTGGCTTGTACTATCACTTTTGCTATGGCAATTCCCTGTACTTTTCTTAATGCCTTGCAAATTCTGTTGGAAAAATGCTAATAATTGTATAAAGTACCATATTAAACATTGAATCTCCACTGACTGCTAAGTAAACAATTTTCCTTCTTTGCTCTAAGAATCCACACAACATCTCCTCACCTGTTTCTCACCTCTGTTATTTTCTTTACTCCCAAACCTTCTTTGCATGGATCCAAGGGGATCTCTTTCCCTGACATCCATCTCTGAACTCACATATGTTGCTGTTCTTAAGTATTGTTGTGTTTTGACCTTGGCTGGGTGACAGGTATGCACCAAAGCCTCTCTATCACTCCCCTCCTCATCTGGGCATGGGAGAGAAAATACAATGAAAAGTTCACAGGTTGAGATAAGGGCAGGGAGGGATAACTCACCAATGGGCAAAACAGATGACTTAGGGAAATCAATTTAATTTATTACCAATCAAAATCAGAGAAGGATAATGAGAAGTGAAACAAATCCTGAAAACCCCTTCATCTATCTCCCTCTTTCCTAGGCTTAATTTTATTGCCAATTCTCTACCTCTCCCCATCATCAACCTGGGGAGATGGGAAATGGGGGTTATGGTCAGTTCATCACATGTTTTTTTGCTGCTTCTTCCTCCTCAGGGAGAGGAATCCTTCCCTCACTACAGCATGAGGTTCTCCACAAGCTTCTTCAGTGTGAGTCCTTCCCCCAGGCTGCCATTCATGAGCTCCTCCAGTGTGAGCTCCTTCCACAGGGTGAAGTCTTCAGGAACAGCGCTGTGCACAAGTTACAGTAATCGTGACCTTGAGCTAGGTCACAATTCTTATTTATTATTGATAAACTGATAAAAATGTGCTATCTGCATCACAGTCTATAAATCAGGGCTTCTGCTTCAGGGATTTTATAGTCTCCTCTATTAGTTGCCTTTTGCAGGGAAGTGGAGGAAAGGCTCTGCAAGTTTTTTCTCACCTTGTGTTTCTAAATGGAGTACAATGCCATTCTTCTGTTGTCTGGTGAGTAACCGAAGGCATGCTGTCGGATGTGAGTACAGCTACTGGGAGAGGCTGCTGGGAGGTGGGTATGATCCCAAAAAGGGCAAAGTGGCAGAATCAGACTCTGCCTTCCATTGACTAAGCTGATTGCATTATAGGTGCCAGCCGAGAAGGGGACAGTACATTAAGGAAAATCTGTTGAAAGGAAAGAGAAAAAGTAATTCCTTTAAAAATGTTGCATTGCTGTTTTAGCATTTCATAATCAATTCATGATTTAGCTGAGCCACACAGACAATCAATTATGCTAAGTACATTTATTAGAAGCTGCCACACCTAAACGAATCACTTTGATGGCTTTGCCATACTTTAAACCCAAGTATTAAAGGAAAATGCATTTAAACCATCTATCATGCCGCTTAATTAATCACACTTTGGAGCTCTATGGCATGCTAATTCATGCATTTGGGACACTAGTAAAATTAATTGGAAGAGAGAGAATGCATGATATGAATGCAGCCTTTAGTGTGTTTGCCAAAGTAATAACTGTAATGGAGGTCAGAAGATTGGGCATTGCTTTAAAAAGTTGATGTCTATTTACACTAACTTAATTTGAATGAAACATTGAGTGACTTAATGGATATTGCATACTCCATAAATAAAAAAGGAATGGAACGTAATTTATCTTCCAGAAATTGCTCAGCAATTTTCAGTATTTATAAATATCATATGATTAGAAGGTGAAAAAAGAATAATAGATTTCAGTAGTCAAAAAAAAAAGTAGTGAAAAAATTATTTAATTTTAAAATGTTGATTTCAACTCAAAAACATGTCCACATTGTGCATTCGTAACTTTTCAAAAGTTTGCAGAGAAAAAAAAATTAAAGCAGAATTCTAAAAAATTCTTAATTGCTTGAGTCCCCTTCAGAAGAACTTATATTGAAGAAAAAAAAAATTCTCAGAAATTTAAAAAAATTATATATTAAATTTAACCACATAAAAAAAAGAAGGTGGAAAAAAGTGTGAACATGAAATATGAAGGTTGGATGCAGCACAACAATTGCAAATGAGTGAGTAATTGACAGAGAGCAATCTATGTGCCACAAAGATGCTGAAAAATTAAAAATTGTACCAACATTTAACTTAGAATGAGTAAGGAAGGCATTACACTGGATAATTGAAATTCAGCAATTTTCTGCCCCAAATCTTTACAACATAATGTCTGTGCTGCATCCTGCCTCTGAAGAGAAAGACTTGCAATAAAAAGAATCTGAAGATGCATCTCAAAAATATCTTATTTTTATTACCACCTACTTCTGATAACATGAAAGTTTCCAAAAAGGAATTTTGAATTAGATCAAAATCCACCAAATGGTTATTACATTTTTGATTAATTTAATTTGCCACCCTCTGTAACTTGGTATCTTTCTATTTGTTTCCCTAGCTTTTATGATTTTTGTATAAAACACTTCTCTCTGCCTTCCATTATCATTTGTTCCCTTCATCAGTCATGGCTCAGAGCTAAGCAATTTCTGTGAAGTTCTACTTAAAATATTGTTTCTTAATCCAAATTTGTGTGCTAGGATATACATAAGTGTAAACCATGCTCCAAAATATCTATTACTTGTGTGACCAGACTACTTTTTGGTCACCAAGCAAACATCTGGCTGTTTACATGAAACAAACTCACTGGATAATTTGGTCTTTCTGTAACACCTTGTGGAGGGCTAACTGTGCAAATAAACCAGAAAATTTTAATGGAATTTCTTTTACATGAATTTACCTATTTAAACTGACCTTTATTAGACCTGTGCTACAATGACACAGTATGTTCCTTCCTTGCAGTTACTTTTATGGACATTTTAGATAAACTCCAGCAGCTGTGTTGCCATGGTGATTGAATATTGCTTATTGCTTCAAAGATAGTAATATTTAAAATTTTCTAAAATCCGTTGCATTTTATTTGAAGTGCTCTAAAACACAATAAAAATGTAGAGACTTGAAATATACAGATGTGATGTATGGCCACCTGCTTGATCTTTGTCTGGTTTATTCCAGATAGCAAAAGGCAGTAAAGGAAGGTTGAACACTGTGGAAGTGTTTCAAACTGTGATGTTTTCCCTGCTGTATCAACGATTCAGTGGACACACCCCCAGTACTATTCTTCATGCCCAAAAAAAGAGGTGGGTCTGCAGCTTTTCATTTGCCTTCCCACATGTGCTGCTTTGGGGTGGTGTGTTTTATTAGCACCAGTTCTGGGCAGGGGAATATCAGGCAAGTGATGTTGAACCTGAATTTTTATGGACCCTATAATGACTGAGGCTAAAAAAAAAAAAAATCTAAAATTTAAAATTTTCATATTTCTGGTGAGCCAGTCTTTCTGTTGACACCAGGGATCAATTCAAACCCTGGTGCTGTATCTTGACAGCTAGCCTACGTTGTGCACAGATTGCTATGTTAATTATAACAGTTAGCTGGTGTTCTATACAGGCTGTATGCTTTCACTTCTGAACTACAGAGCTGCTTTTTTCCCATACTGAATTTCAAATGATAGCATATTAATAATGAGATGTTGCAAGATTGGCAACAGATTTGATAAATAAATGATGTAACTTGAGCTGGTGCTGTTTCTGTCCCAAAAATCTGTTGGTTTGGTCCATACCTGTATTAGCTGTGAGAATTCATCTAGCTTTACATGTTTGCATTTAGGTTATCAGCTTCTATTGTCCTTCAGCTTCTATCTGTTTTGAGGAGTGCCCTAATTTTTATCTTTTAATTCCTCACAAGAGAGAGCTTTACGTAAACCCACAGCAACAAATGGTAAGAGTATAAGTAGGTCTGTCTTATTTGTATTGTCTTGATCTTTTTCTGGTGGTAAAAGGGTGACTGAAAGCATTTTGCACTTAAGTGTGTATTGCTATGTTACTGTAGTGTAGCACTGAGCGTTGTTAGGGAATGGTACTTTAAATTGATGAGCTGTAGGGAAGGTGTCATGCCTGCTTAAATGTTTGATATTTTGAAAAATAAATTCAGCTTTCTGCTTAGGAGCTGAATTTGGCACCTTTTTCACAGCCTTCCTTCACTCCCTATTCCTTGTTTTTTTGTGGTAAAGAAGAAGTTGTTTCGACCATATTTGAATTACTCTGTGTGTTTACACACATCTTTCGGCGGTCTTTTATCCAATAAACATTTTGGATAAAGATTGATGGCAATGCAGACTAGAGAGCAATTTTTGTAGTCTTACTGGAAACACGTTTAAACTGAGTCCTGTCAAGTGGCTGCACCTGAGCCCAGAAACAAAGCAACAAACATATATAAAAGGGTGAAACATTTAAGTTTAAAAGATCCATTAAATGGAAGCCACACCACCCTAAAAGGGGAAATAATGATGCTTCCTGTACTTAATAATGGATTACCACAGCAGCAACAAGGACTCTAGGACCTGTGTGGTCTTTCTGGAAGAGCTGACTTGAACTACTCTAAGTTTGGAAAAAAGAACAGTGCATAACTGGAATCAAATTTGAGAACTGATTTTGTTGATAAATACTGACATAAAGAGAGGATTTTCTGTCACTAACCATCGAGCAGTTGGTAATCTTGATCACTGTAGCATGGTTTAATGCATTTCTTAAGGGCAAAAATGACCTCTCTTCTGCTTTCTTGAGCAAGCTGCCATTTTAATTGCCTCTTTCAGCCCTCCAACTTTTTCCTTGCTTAATCTCTGTTCATGATTTTAATCAACCATCTGTCACTAGAGGTGCTTTACTCCATGTTGTATCTATGAACGTTATTGTAACTGAAGAGAAGACAATACCAAAAAAAGTATCTGAAATAAAAAGTAATGAAAGAACAGTGAAATTAAAACACATACAGCTCTGTAGGATACCCAAATAAATTTATTTTGTAGAAATCAGTTTGTTGAGGATTGAACTTAGCTACTGAAATCCTTCATAGTCAACATTCATTTCTGCTTTTATAAAACATAGAAGAAGACATAATGGTTGTAAACAAATCTATTTTAAGTGGATGGAGATTTGTGCAACCAAGTTGCTATTCTTTAAAATCCAGATTTTGAGAATATTTTACCAGAAAACACAGAGCCAGAGTGTGTTTGTATTTATGAATGTACTTAGACCAATGAAAGCAAATATTTTCCAAGGCCTGCTAAGAGTGGCACTCAACATCTCATACTGTTTAATTTATACGGGGGCAGCTCCAGTACGTCATGTACTATTGCGTGCTACATTTTCTGGCAAGTGCTGGCATAGCTATAAGGGCTACTGCTGTATTCAGTCCCGTTCTAAATGCAACACAAGTCCTGGTGCTTCCAGGCATTAGTGTTAAAAATCTAATTTGTGAACAAGAGAATGATGCAATACAGCAACACATACTCTATGGAATTGTATCTGGTAAGGTTAGTGTAACTGTCTATGAGGTGCTAGAGGCTCTAAAATATTTTTATTTTTCAATGGGAAAAGCCAAAGAGGAAAATGAAAAATAGCGTATTTATTGTTTTATTTCTTTTTCAGATATTCATTTTAAACATTTCAAAAAAGTATAAAGACAGAATAGTATAAACACTGAACAATTTTTTCCTCTTTTGATAATCCAAAAACTAAAGTACTGGGATAAAAATCTCACTTCCTGATTCAATAAATACTTATTACAGATATTAAAATTACAGATATATGAGAACTAAATGCTGGCTATATTTAACAGTACTGCTGCAAAACAACACAAAACACTTCAGTTGAACTAAAGAGAGAAATTGTTGTTCCATTTTTAACAAAATAAAGATGGATTTTTCTTTTTAAATCTAGCTGAAGTCAAATAATAGTGACAATACGTTTCTTGATCTGAAGGTGAATTGATTGGTTATATTAGCACAGGATAAAATTCCTCTGATTCCTCTTGAATTCCTCATAGCAATAATGAGTTTTATGTAATTGATATTTGTTACATAAATTGCAAGATCCTTTTTTCGTTTAAGGCTAAAGACAGAATCATCATCTTAACTTGTCCAGGTCTAAGGTGACAGATCAATGTAATTAATCTATGTGCTGATCGTCTCAGAGGATAGAGCCCAGAAATGTTCCTGGATCCACCAGGTAACATAATGAGGAGTGTCTGGGAAATAACCAACTGCAGAAACAAATTGTGCAGGAGCTGAAAAACCACAGAATATCTTAGAGTAGATCATTGTACATCTGCCAAAGGGTGGACTGACATGAGAGCAGACCCAACTATCAGTAAAGCCTTCATCCTTCCCATCTGGAGATTTATCTCTGGTGTGTTCACAACGTGGTCTTTATTAATCATGGATTGAACAACGATGCCTATGACTCCAATGCAACATTTTTATGAGCTGAGCCGAAACAGTTTCCTTTGGTTAAAGAGTATCAATGCCATACAGTGACTCAGTTTTGGTTTTGGCTATTCCACCTATGCTAATTAAGAAAAAGAGAAAATGCAGACTTGAAAATCATAGTTTTCACAGCCGCCAGATATGTACTTTATATTGCAAGACATATATACACTTTAGAACTGGTTTTAAAAACCTGTTCTTATAGTGGCTAAGTGGTTCCAAGTGGCTTCTCCGTCAGTGATTATTTTAGTGTCTGTATCCAAAACTGTGGCCCTGAGGGCTTCTCTTTCCAGTCAGTTGCTAGGTAGTTTGCAGGTAAAAGTTTCAGTGCAGAGCTCAATAAAACTGAGATGGATTTTTTCCTGGACATGTCAAGAAACAACTTTTTCAGGGTTAAATATCTGTTCCACACCTAGCCTGACCCAATATAAAAACCAAAACATTTTCTGTATAGGGCGTAGTAGGTGGTAGTTCCACAAAGCATAGCCACAGGAGGGTGGTTATCTTATTTCTTATCAAGCAAGTTTGAGAAAGGTATAGAAGACTAAATTTCTTTTTCTGATGGGGACTCAGATCCAACTCTTTCATTGAGAGAGTGACATTTATATCAAATGCTGAAACATTCATCATGCCAAGAGTAAGCGTAAGGCAAAGTGCTGAAAACGTACACACACCTGATGAAAAAACGTGTAGGCTTCGGGCCTTGCAAGATATTTCCGTAATTTACGAGGGGTGCGTTTGCATTTGATCTACTACCCAGCCATTAATTAAAATACAAAAAAGTTTGAAGTGGGACTGACAATCATAACTCATTCATCTTCAATTTTTTAAATCATTTTTTGTTAGAACACTTTGACATACCCCCTTAGACAGCCTAGGTGATTAGAGCAGTCTCTGTCAAGATGACACATTTGAGTCTAGAGGGTAGGAAGAGATTAATGATTACTTCCATGAACATTAGAGGTACCACAAAACTACAGAAGTTTGAGGTATGTATAACAGCTTCTAATGGTGTTATATATTTCACAGTCTTTCAGGAGTCTTAAATTCATCTTTCAAGTGATAAAAAGATAGGTAGATGAAAAATAGCAGGGGAGGACAGAGAAAGAATTTCAAGTGTTAAGTGATTATTTGACAGAAAAAACACAAGGTTCTTTCAATATTCTGTATCAAGAAAACCATGTCTTATAATTTGAAAACCTTTCTCTCCCCACCCCCCCCCCACTTTCGCTTGTTGAACTTTCAAAATTAGAAGTGTTGTTGTTGTTAAAGGATAAAACTAAAATATAAGGGTGATATTTTAGAACTCTTCTTTCCATCAGAACAAAAAGTACGAATTCAACATCTCACTAATGGGTTTCCTTTTAAGTGGTTGGTCAGAACAGTGTGAATGCTCTCTTTGGGTAGACTGGTAATAAAAATGACAAAAATCAAATTGAAGCACAGAAAATAATGTTTTGAGATCAAAGCTAAAGAAAGTAAAAGCAGGGTATAAGAGCTCAACATCATGTAAACCAATGAAAGATGTAATTATGCACAGAGTGAGAGAGATTGCATTAATGAGACCCTATATTATAAAGTTACCATGTCAGAACACTGTTTCTCACTCTGACATTGTACATTCTGAATATAATACTTTCTATTCGATAGAGATAAACTTTTCCATTTATTGAGGGCAGTCTTTGACTTGAATACTGAATTCTGTTATTAAAAAGTAGCTTGTGATTCTCTTGACTTTTTTGGTATCAGTGGAGGAACACATTTTCACTCTTGAATCATATATTTAGTTCTGCTCATAGTTTATCAGGTAATACTCTTTCCTCACACCTTCTGTGTAATTATTCTTTTATAACTTCTATTAAATAATTTATAAAACTTTACCTTTATAAAATGAAATTCCCTATTTTCCTCTTCACCCTGTTGTCATGCCTTATTCTAGAATAGGCAACATGTGAAGCCTTTCTCCTTCACTCAAGTCTGACTTGTATTCCAGATGACTATCTTCTCCACTTTTGTGCTGTTTGAGCCATCTCTAAATTTGTTTTACTTACTTTTGCTGAACACTTAGTTCTTACCATCACAATTATTGCCAATGCTTCTATCTTGCCAAGTTCAGTTGTCTTTCTCTGACTTCTCTTCTGACCACAAAGTTAAAACTTTCTGGTTCCAAGTCAATTCTGCTAACATTGTAGATGGAATCACAGTTCTCTCCCCACTTTTACTCATCCTAGAAGAACCTTTATACTGGAAAGTAGGACCTTGTCCTTAGGGGCCAAAGTTGAGTTGAATCTTTCCTGTGAAGGACTGTTGCTTTTGCATGATTTACTCACATTGATAGGCATTTATTCCCCCAAAGACTTGACTTCCTTGACTACCTTTTTTCCCTTACACTTTCCCTTTCTCATACTGCAGAAAATGTTATACTTTGTACATCTTTTTTCCCAGCATCTTGCATAACTGTGAACCCCAAGATTCTAATTTTTGTGTTCATACTGCTATTGTATGTCATTTGTAAAAGAAGTCTTTCTCAACAATTTATTCTTTGTTGCTGCTAGATTCATGTCCAGGCATTCTGTCTCCATGTTGCAAAACCTTTTCTGGGTTGGTTCATAAGGCCATTCCCTATTCAGGAAGTTTTGTAACACATTTATGGTTCTCAGAAATAAAGATCAACTCTTGTACTTTTTGATTAACTCTCACTCTTTTGTCCAGCTCTCTTATTCAGGATTCATGCTGTTTTGAGACAGAAGCAGGCCTTTGGAAAGTACACTTTAAATATGGGTAGCATAGCCTTATATACCCACAGCATTTTGCCTCATGGAAAGCAGCATTTTATTCCAGATGCATAATTCCTTCCCTGACAGTTATTCATAGAAATATTAATTAGAAAAAATTATTCTCATGTAAATGGTTAAAGGAAAGTAAAACAATATAAATACATCAAGCTCAGGTTTCAACTGAGCTCAGCTCAGCAAATTCAGAGTGTGAAAGAAGTCATCTGTGTCTTAGCCCAGACAGAGGGCTCATGGCTGCTTCCTTGGAGAAAGGTCCTTTGAGCATTTGAACGTTTCCTTAGAGGCTAGGAAGTCACTGGCCTGTTTAAGTCACTGGACTCACTGATGAGTCCAGCCAGGCAGATTAGTCCTCCGGGTCTCCTTGTCTTGCCACCTTTTCTCTTTCATGTTTGTGTTTTTGTAACGTCTTTTGAAAAATGTTTGTGTTGTATGCACAGGTGTGTGTCTTTGCCCATGTTCCTGTTCCTATCTAAGCTGTCATTTTATCATAGAAGGCACTATCAGCTGCAAGAATCATATGCACTGGTGCAAGTCACTCCTGTTCACTGCGTCCTGAAACCTCTCAACCTGTACTAGTGAAAAAATCTCAGATTTGGTATGCTTTAGTGGGTGTTCCTTGTCCCTTTTCTTCTTCCTTTGTTCAGTTTGAAAGCCATGGTAGATACTATATCAGTAGTATCTTTCAGGTCTTCTAGTATATGTTCAAACCATAAGACTTTGGGTAAATCCCAGAAGGGTGTATGCTGAGAGTTGTCAATTTAGACATGGTTAGCGGTAGAGTAATAAACAAGCAGGAAGTACAAAAACCCTGGATTAGTTGGTCATCAGCATGAAAATAAACTTGCAGTATTTTTTATCCATGCTATGTAAGCAATTACTTTATAAGCCTTGAGATAGATTCTAGGACATTAGCTTGTTGTTTTGTTTATCATTTGCTACAAATCTATCTGCTGTGTTCTGACAAGAGATAATGGTATATGACTCATCTATTTCTGGAAATGTTTCTTCAGTGTACACAGATGGTGTTTATAGATCCAATGTGAGGGGTGAGCTATTCAAGAACAGAGATCTGCAATGTCAAAGATTTGTCATACTATATTGTTCTCTTTAATGAGCAGAAAAACTATCCTTTCTAGTCTGGTTCTGAGGTGTTTGTATTCATGAAGTTCAGAAGACAGAGGCCATTTACTACTCTTTTGTCTGTGCTAACACATAACTCATCCTTTATGGGGAATGTAGAATTCTCTTTTGTCAATGTCTCTTGCTTCAGCTGTTGTCATGGCAACAGGTAGCATCTTTGCTGAAATTCAACTAAAGTTTAACATGGACTTTGACTGATGCAATACATTGCTGATATTTTAACCCACTCTATCACCCTTTTAAGTCAACTTTTGTCTTACAGAAAACATGTTCTGTTCTTGCAACTAAGCAGCTCATGGAAAGTAGTAAACTGTACATTGCTTGTAGCAGCAATAGGTTTAATTAAAGGACACTAGTTATTCCTTGATATTAATATTTTATGGCATTCAGTTCTTGTATTTCAGTGCATAATAATCTCCAAATCTTTTCTCTGTCATTCATTATTCTGCTTTTTTAGCTGTGGTACCATCAATCTATTATTTTGTCTCACGTATATACAATGTTGATATGAGTAATGCACAAGTTACAGGAAAACGGCATAGAATTTTCAAAATAAACATTCTACCTTATACATGCTCTCCTCAGGCTGTGGAGCTAAAATGTATTGTTTAATTCATAATTCTTTCCTCCGTGTGCATTTTACTGTGCAATCTTTCTGACTGAGTACTGTTTACAAGCAAAGATAAATTCCTGTTAAACATTTATTGTTCTGAAAATCAGTCTCAGGAGATATAGAACAGCAATAGTGTCACTGGGGAATTTATTGGATTTTGGGGTATTTTCTTATTGTTTGAGAGATCATAAAAGATTCTGCTATTTCAAAGTTTATTTCATTTGATTTAAAATATGAAAATCCAGCCATATATTGAAATATACACTGCCTTAATCACTGCAAGCATAATTTTTTTTAAATTTGAAGTGAAGTGGAAGGAAAAAGTTACATGTTTATGAAGCCTTTATGGCTTTTCCTAGCATTTTGTTTTTTTCTGATATAAGGGACCTGTAGGTTGATCAGATTTTGAGTTCATGCCATTTTACAGTCTTTTCTACTGCCTTTTTAAATGGAATGTTATGAAAGGCAAGACAGATTAATTCAGAATTTCTGGAAAAAGTGTAGCAATTGCCCACTGTGCTTCGTTCAATATGGTACAAGTGAAGTATATTTTGATATGTCAGGATAAAGTTGCACAACATAACTTAATGGCATAGGCTGAGTTAACAGTTCAAGAGAATTTTCAGTCTTTTCCTTGCTGTCTTCTCTTCCTATCCCCCTTCCAGGACCAGCTTTCCCTGCTCGTCTTGTGCTAGTTGCATGGTAAATCAGATAGATTATTAAATTTCCCTTTTTAACTACCAGGATACAGCTCTACCATTTTCCTGAGCCTGATCTAGAAGTTAGAGTACAGGAGGAGGGTGAAAGGAGAGGGTCAGAACCTCCTCTTTTACACTCAGTAAACCTCAGCTAAACCAAAATATCTGATGTCATCTCTAATAAGCCCAGCTACCTTCTAACACATAGGAAGTGAAAGAAACATGTTTACATGTCTTGGAGGAGTATTAAATAGCTGCTGGGAAGGAGTTATTTAGAGATTCTTCCTGGAGCGTAAGATAAGAAAAATTAACTAATCCTCAAATACATACAGCCTCTGTCTTCCCAGACCAAATTGTGCAGAACTTCCTGCTAGACTATGCAGCTCAGGCCTTTACCTAATAGAGCTAAACCCACTGCTGACATTTATCTTTGAACAGCAGCCAAAGAGGAAAATGTCCAGAATTTTATTAAGATGCAGACAGAGTTGGATGTGACCCTGAATAGATTTTATTAAAAAAAAAAAAATTGCACAGGAAGCAGTGATGTAGAATGTGCAGAGAAAAGGATTAGACTGGGAGAAAAGGAGTAAAGGAATGGTCAAGCTCTGTCTTACTGAGTTTGGTTTTCTTGTTGAAACTATGGCCAAATCCCCACAAATTTCAGAGACAAAGTCGTGCAAGTGGGATGATATAATACATCTACCAACTGAAGGTAAAGAATGTCCTAAGAACTTGAAGGACATTGCAGCTAACGGATGAGATGAAAGAAGTTAATCTTCCTGCTGGAAGAACTGGTCAGATATTGTCCCGCTGCAGAATGTAGATGGGAGTGCAAAGTCACTTCGATATTTTAGAATTTTTTTAAAATAAGGATATCTAGTATTTGTCCATAACTGACCTTTCAAATGACTCTTTTTCCATTTACGTGCTATAAGTCACTGTTTACAACATTGATGATTAATATCGAAACAGGAACGATTTCTCATTTATTACTGTGGATGTTTCATATTCCATTTTAAGCCATTGTGAATATTCTGCCAGAAGGCAATACCAATGGTAATTTTCTCTGTTACTACTGCACTTACCTATTTCCAGCCACAGAGGCAGTGCTTGAAGTGATCGGCTCTGTCAGGAAGAAAATAACAGTAATTATGTTCTTGAAGTTCGTTACAGTGAACAGCAGCATTTCTCCTTGAAGATGGTTTGTGACTGGAAAGTGTAAAATCATACAAATGGTAGTCTATGCAATTATGCATGTAGGCTTCCACCTTTAGCATCTTTTAAGTTTCTATTAAGTGGTGAAAGGAAAGTCACATATTCCTCATATCCCTTAACATACGGTTTCTAGAAAGAATATTTATGTTTTTAAGAAATTGTTTATTGTTGGATTTTTTGCTTAAGAAGATGAGTATTCTGGTATGTGGTATATGAGTACTATATCCAATTATGTTTTCAGAATTCCGCATTTTCTTAACTGTTGAAGTAGACAGTACATTAGAAACCTGGTTTTCTGTGGGCTTGGTACAAGAGATGGACATCAAAGGACTTTATTTGTCATATCTCCTGCTCTTTCTGCCCATCTATGACAAAGCAGATCTGAGATCTTTAAGATCCCACTTTCACTAACATCAGCTCAATACTACGTTCAGACTAAGGAAGCCTCCTCAGACACCAGATAGCAGTATCTCCTCTTAGTCCTCTTCAGCTCAGGAATCACAGGTGCTGTGCTGGTGACACAGCATTCCTACTAGGGGTAGGAAGAGACAAAAGCCAGTCATCCACCCATATCCATCATGTTTTTGTGTCTGCTTGTGCCTTCATCAGCAGCGGGGCAAACGAGGGGGTAGATGGACAGATGTGTGTCTTGTAGTCAAGTTTTTAGCAGTCTGTTGCAGCTGATCAAAGCTGTCCTTGTGTTTGGGACACTCAAAATGTTTCCCCCTGTACAGATGTGATGTGAGGGAAAGTAATTTCATGCTCTGTTTGTCCCCTCAAAACTCATTCTCCTCCACTGTGTTGCTGATTGTAAAATTGCAATACCTGTTCAGTCTTTCTATTTTCCCAGTGGAGTTAAGATTTCCTACAGGTTTGAAAGAGTTTAGGATGGCACCAACAGAAAAAAGATGAATATTTCCACTTGTTTGTGCATATGCATAGGGATGAAATGGAAATCTTGCTTCCTTAGCAAGATGGTGGAAAAAAAGAAAATATTTCATTTGTGAAATGGAAGACTTTCAGTGAAGTATTGCTTTTTCCTTGGTTAAATTTATTAGATTTGTTTTGTAAATTATCCTAGAAGCTATGTAGAAAGCAAGCCTATTACCGTTGTTAAGCAACAGGACTTTGGCCAAGATATTTTTACAGTGACTGATTAGTCAGCCTGACTGCAATATATCTCTCCATTAATTTAATTAAATGGAAAGGTAACATCCTCTAATAGATTATGGCATAATGCTGCCTACCATTAAATGGGATGGTTGTGCCTTGAAGTTGCACACAACGGTAAGAGATGAAGAAAGGATACACAGCCTTTGATTTGGTTCTGCTGAAACCTTTTAGTGATTGATCTGGGTCCTGGTTCAGCCTTAGTGATGTGAACACACCACAGCACTGAAATAAAGCACCTTTACTGACTTGAGCAGTGTCTGAGGAGCTCAGGGTGCAAGCAAAGCTCAGTTACATCCACCCACATAGGCAGATTCTGCGGCTCCTCAGAGCTGGACCTGGGTGAGGTAGAACCAGTATAGGTAGCAAGCATGGGTAGCCAGTGAGACAGGCTGACTATCCTAATGGGTCCAAGATTTTGCTTTTCTTCTCAGACACACTAGTCAGGGTTGAAAATTGAAACCTCTACTGATCTTTCAAGTAACTGACCAAAGCTCATTTTTCACTTTTAGCCCCACAATTGCCACGAGATGTAGAAGATGAATATTCAATACATTCTCTGATTGAGGGAAAAATCACATTTTTTCTGTCAGGAGAGTAACAGAACCCAGAAAACTATCCTAACTATCCTGTCTGGACCAAACTTTTAGCAACAAATAATATGATATTTCAGAGATAGGGAACATGATGCTGAAGCCTAGTGATCATCCCAAATTCTAGAGACAGAAAGACCGGGATTCTGATCCTTTTTCCAATTTATATGAGGAAAACCAACAGTGTCTGATCTCTGCTATGAGTGCATGCTAAGCATTGGTGACATGCATGAACAGGGGCTTTCAGACCACAGTTTGAGAGATATCTGTCAAAAGTATGCTTCAAGAAGCTAAATTTCTCTTTGGATACCTAGATCTGATGGGTGACATTTCAGTACCCCTGAGGAAAAGGTCAGTTTTTGTGTATTTTTTGCACTGCCCAGAGCAGACTCTGGCAAGGAAGAAGCAATCAATGCCAAGCTGACTGAACTGGCACCACCTGTCTTGCTGTAGGTGGCATCAAGCCCTTCTAGAAAGGCCTTTTAAAATAAAGCAGTCAGTTTATTAAAGCATAAATGAATTGCAATTTGAGAAATGCTTGATTGTTCTTAATTTTTTCTGAATTGCTTTCTGTTGTTTTTATTTTCCAAGTTCTTTTGTGAATTATTGTAGCACTGACCATCTTTTGCACTGTAATTGGGAGAGGAATTTCTAATTAATGCATTGTATTCCATAGCAACAAAAACATTTTTAGAGAATGAGATGAGACCAATGCTAATGACACCATCCAAAAATACAATGGTTCTGAGTCTTCACTGAAGATGAATATTGTGGAAGATTTTATTTACAAATGCATACAACAAGAAAAAAAGATTACAAGCCTGTCAGATGACATTATTATCCAAAAGATGAGAAGACTACTCAAATATTTCTAGTGTCAGATTTTTAGCTTGTCTACCTTCCCCATTTTTTTTTTTTGATGTTTACTTGTAGAGAGTATTAATCCCTGGGGTATCATTTGACATTTCTATACCTGTTTGCCCTATGCTATCAGAAGAAGCACTGTTCATTGTTTCACACTTTTTACTCTGCTGTATCTGGTACTTCATGCTCTCTCTGCTTATAGCATGTCAGCCTTTTCTCACTGAGAAGTGAAATTGAAAAATAGAGTGTTCCAGAATAATTTGTAACATTTTTGATTTTAATATACCTCCCAGCCTTCAATATGATAATTTTATATTTTTAAACTTCTTATATGGCTTGAACTTAAGCTTGTTTTCTTACTAAGTGAAGAGATATGCTAGAATATTAATTTACAGATCTTGAGATGTTGTAATGCAGAAACCAAATCTGGAGTTGCTAAAAGGAGTATCTTGATCTAGTTTGGCTAGTACACAAAAATTTTGTGAAGTAGACAAAGGAATTTCTTGGACCTTTCTCAGAAAGTTCACCAAAATAATTATCATAAAAAAGTGAAATCTCCCTTTTAATACAGTCACTTACAAGGCTATCATCAAAGTAATAGCTAACAATAAGTAACTCTGTACTGCTTTGTTGAATTTGGAGCTGCATAGCTCAATGCACCATGTAAGTGCATAACATGTCTTAGTCTAAATAAAAATTTATGGAATATAAACAGATATATTATGCCTGTCATGGGATTTCAGCATGGAAAGCTGTGGCATATCCACAAATAAACTGTTTTAGAAGATTAAGGAATTTGGAGAGTTCTCAAACAGAAAATAAGTATGGAAATAAATTCGTGGTGCTTGTTCTCTGTGCTAGTGAATACTGACAGCAGATGTATGGTTTTCCACACAGTTAAATTATTAGAAATTTAACATGGTCCTGGACTTAGTGTAGTCTCAGCCTCTGAGTACCAATATTTGCATAAACTACTTGAGTACAAATGGGAGCTTTGCCCTTTGAGGTACTGTAGTGTTGGATGGTTGGGGAGAGATTGTTAGCAGGAGATGCTGTGTTCCATGTATCCCTGGAATACTTCCTCTGCTGTGTTTAATTTACAGAACTAGAAAGGAATGATACATGGCTCTAGATGACCTTTTCTGTAACAGGCAAGGATGTCTTCTTTCTTGCCTTGATTGTGAATACAGGTTGTTTCCTTTTAAAAGAAAACCTTGCTAATAATTTGTATTGGTAGTTTCACTTAAGGAATGAGGGTGGTAGACAAGAGTGGTAGCCAGAGGCCTTGAGGTCCCTTGTGACATGAAAACCACAACAGCATGTAGGTGCATGCAGAGTAAACACTGTCTGTGGTGCCAGTGGCTGCCCACAAGGCAGCAGTGACAGTCCCTCCATGTTCTAGTCCTCTGGGTATGGCACAAATATTGTTTCCATTTCTCTTCTTGTACCATTTCTTCTTCTTTCCAGTCATGAAACACCCTGGTACAAGAATGATGTCCTTTGTCCCCATCTATGTCTCTCTTTGTTCCCTTTGTAAAACAAGACAGTAGTGATGATACTGTTGTAGCAAAGCATCTTGAGATTGACAGATATTATGGAGGAACAATATTAATTTCAAGAGGCAGCTACTGCCACAGCTGTAAATCTGGATGAAAAGTATCACACTGAGCAATTCTGACAAAACAGCATTTTTCTAAAGAAAAGTGAACCATCTTGTGGGACCGCGTCACTTCTAACACCATTTTTGACAGGAATGTGTAAAAATGAATTGTTTTACCTTTTTGTTTCATTTCAGTTATATCAAAATATTTCATATGAAGAGTAATTATTTTTTCACATCTTTTTTCTTTTGACTGTTTATGGGTAAATTGTACCTGTGAGATCTCTTTTAGATTCTGTCATGTGTAATCTTTAGATTCTGTCATGGGTAATCTTTCTAACCCAGATAGATGATTTGATAACACTGCTTGTCCTCAGTCTGATTAGTGGTAAAAGAGGGCTTTATACTCCCTCTTTGTGGTTTTGTTTTTTTTTTAAGAGAGGTTACTATCTCTAGATATCAGTCCTTGATGTATTCAAATCTTTCTGTGTGGATCCCCACAAATCTTCAGTCTCAGTATGGAGCTCTCTCACATGTTTGAAATCCTCTGACTGTGAGAGTGTAACATGGTTAATGTTAAAGGGCACTTTCCTCCAGGAGACCTGGGCATGTAAGTAATTACAGAGACTTGGAATAGCATCTTTTAAATAGATGTACTGTTTATTCACCCCAAAGTACATAGGATGCAAACAGCCTGGGGCTCACCTACTGCAACACTAATTTGAGATCTGAAGTCTTGAGAAATGACCTTAGCTCGTTCCCACACCATTACAATGGCCTCTATCTAACTTGGCACTGAGAGACAGACTTTTCTCTTCCTGTGACACTTCCTGCTGCATGTTTCCCTCTACTTTCCTCCAGGCTGAGGTCCTTAACAGTTCAGTGGTCTTTCTGACTTTGAGTAATGGGCTGGTGAAAGATATTTCTTACTGACTGATTCACCAATTATTTCCCCTGAGGAGTTCTAGTATTCTGACTGAAGATATCCTAATGATGACATTATTTTGTTTTCTGCTCATTATGGCTAGCAGATCTCTTTGATTTTACTTCACAGAGCCAACTAAAATAACATCAAGTAGGTAAAAACAGATATATCAAAGCCACAGACATAAAATAAGGAAGAAAAATCCACTTTCAAAATAAGAACAGCATATCATATTGGTGAGGATTATAAGAAAATATTTTCACATCCGAAATAAATTAATGAAATTAGATTTCAGACAAGCTATCTAAAATGAGATTTTGATATGCAAGGAAGCATTTGTATTAGATTTTTAGTTTTGGTTTTATATCTTTGCTTGGTTTTTGTTGTGTTCCCTTTCCATTTCTAGCCAATGAAATAATCTAAAACGAGATGGGAAATTGGGATTGTACAGAGATAGAAATACAGAGGAAATTGCTTAGCTGTGTTCCCAATCTATTGTTACAATACCCATTAAGAAATGCAGGAAAAGGATGAAAACACAGGATTAGTTTTAAAGGAATAATTTCTTCCTGTAGTTCTTGGGTCTCTTTTATTGGAAGGAGCTATTCCCAAGTATACATTTGGTATATCTAACTTTGAAAGAGAAGTAGTTAAAGAAATGGAGAATTGAAAAATGGGATACAATATAGTATCTTGTATCTTTAATAAGGACAGCCAGGCAGAGTTTACATGGTATATAGCACCATGTCTGAATAATAAAATATGCGCTGTAACAACAGGAGAAAATTACTTTGAAGCTGGAGAAAGTTGAAACTAGCTGAAAAATTATTAGAAAAGTAAGGAGGTGAAGAAACAGATGATAGTAGATAAAGGAAGTGCTGAGATAGGTACAGTGGTTTTACATTGTTCCTGAATGTATTGTTTTGAACAGATAATTTTTAATGTTTTGTTTAATTTTGTAGATATGAAAGCAGGGAAAAAAGCTTTGAAACCCTCATATGGACTGTTTCCAAGGTATCCTTGGCTTCTGGTACAGCTCCCCATACTTATAATTTCAAGTAAATGCCTGTAAAGTCTATTGCATGATACAGTAGGAAATAATCCCCCTGGTAATCACAGTTCTGAAAACCTCTTGGAGATTTATTGCAGGTAATATTTATTTCCATGATGCTTCAAACCCTTCATCTTGTTATAAATTGATCAAAACACCTATCCCCGCCATCAATCAATGCCATGTTTGTTTAGCTAAACTCTTCAATTTCTGTTCCTATCACCCAGTTGTGTAGTTATGTAATAGTAATAGTTGTGTAATGCTGTTAGATATCAAAAAACATTCAGTGATTTATTTTGTTAAGTAGGTGTTTCATTGCTGGGATTTCTTTGATGTTTATTTTTTTTCCTGTGGCAAATCGGTGGTAAAGAAGTATGTAGAAACACTTTGTAGCTAGCAAAAGGAAAATCCCTTCACATTGTAAGGCAAATAAAACAGTATAGTTTTCTGAAAAGACAATCTCATCCTAATTCTTAGATGTAGTCTTAGTTTTGTTATTTTTTAGCAGAAAAGAAAAATCTTTCCAGTGATATATGACAGAACTCAGTAAGTAAAGAAGATACTGCTTAAGAACAAGAGAGGAGTTGTCTGCTTACTATGTCCAATTAATTTTCCCCTATGCCTTTCAAAAAAGAATGTAATTTTGGCATTTGGATTGCCAAACCACAACTTAAAGTCTAATTTCTCTGGTAGCCAATGCATCCTGTTGCTATTTAAAAGCATTTAATGAACCACTGAAATAGGATCCTAATACATATTTTATATGCCATAATACAGGGAAATATTTCAATATGTTTTTTGAATTACAGTACAAAAAGTAAAAAAAAAGTAAATAAATAATTTCATTTTTAGAAATAATTGAACTGAAGGAGCACAAATTTACCTGTAATGAAGACTTATTATTTTGTTTTATTAAGAATCCATACAGTAATGTGTGGTGTATTTTTAAAATAATATGCTAGATACTGATTCTTGTGTTCTGCACTTTTTGTCAGTTAAGAGTTGATAGGTAATAATAGTTTTCAAATATCACAATCGTAATTTTATTGTGTGCTTTCCTGTCAGATGACCTAATGCTATGTTGTATTTTATTGCTGCTAGCTATTAATGTCACTCAATTATTTATTTTTAATCAGTCCAACATGAAAAGCTAATAAAATATATGTTTATATTTATTTGTGTAAAAAGCTGCAACTCATAGGCATCTCAATCTCTTATCTGTGTCTTCTTATAACCACTGGTACTGGATATGTGAGCCCTGCTACGTGAAGTGGGAATGGAAAGAGTCTTATGCTCTGTAGACAATTGAATCTCAATCTGCTGATGGTGTATGCAAGCTTTTACCTGGCGCCCAAAAGGGCACCGCACAACTGAAGGATCTATGACTCGAGTTCAGTGCACTCACTGTGTAAGTTAGTGCTGGACAATAAAGAAAATATCCCAGATGTTACTGCCAGCAAGTTTTGGCAGAAAGTGGGGAAACGAGGAAGGAAAAACGACCACAAATTTTCCAAAACTGAAATAGTCTTTTATCACTGTATATTCTATAACAGACATTGAAACTAGGCTTTCACAGTGAAGAAAATTTTTAAAAGTCTAAAAACCTAAGAATAGTATCCATATTTCATAATTTACATATGCCTCAAAATTAAACTAATTTGCATTTAGATATTGCTGAAAGAGAGTGCTCTTTAGTTTTGGGAACTCTGAACCCAGGGGGAAAGCAGACAGACAAATATAGCACAATGACTCATTTTTTTTTTTCTGTCACATGTATGTCTGCAATGGAAGTCAGATGGGATAGCCTAAAGCTGAAAATTTAGTTTTCCCATTTTAACAGTTGATAGATAAAGGAAACAAAAATCGTGGCTATATGAAAATCATACAAAAATCAGTCAGTCTGTTTTAAGTTTCCTTTAGAAAAGTGAATGGCAGGTTGGCATAGCACAGTTCTCTAAACTGCTTCCCAGATTGTCAGCTAGTATGTATTGCACTACAGTACAAACAGTTGTTTCTATTACTGTAGAAGCATCTGGTGGACCTGAACAATTTATGCCCATGTTTTGTTAGGTGTCCTGTGAATACTGAGAGAGGGAAAAGTATCTTTAGTCTCAGGCTTAAGTCTGTAGTGTGTCAACTGTTTGAGGAGTAGATTTTCTGTGAATATTTATACAAAAGAAACGAAAGATGCAGGCTCAGAAATCCTCTAGTTCCATGCTTCTTATCAGAACAGAAAGTTTCCAATTTCACTCATTTTTTATTTCTTCTTTTGTATATATTGCAAATAGAGAATTTGAACAGTAAAAGCAAAATGTCATATATATTCCTTCTCCCATATTTCTGTTTTGTTTTCTTGCAGGGGGTAAGTATTTAAGTGTACATGACAAACAATAAAGAACAAGGATGAAGTACAAAAACTTTTCGCTTTTATTTGTGCATGCAAAAAAATTATATTTCTCGTTCTGGAGCCACCAAAATGATCAGAATTTCTTCTTTCAGTGGGCTATGATACTGAGAAGATAACACTCAGAACAGCATGTCAAAATGTCTTTCAAGACAGCAGTGGTGTTGGACACTTGCACTTTTAGGAAAAACAATTGGATGTAAGAACTGAAAAATTGATGAGCAGGAAATAGAAATGAAAGTAAATTTTAGTTTTTTTCCCTGAGCACCATGCTGGTTGTTTCATATATTTTCTGTCTTTGTGTAACACATATAACCAATATCTTTTATAAAACTCATCTTTTTTCCCCCTTTGAGGCTTTTGTAAAAGTAGAAAGTAAATTCTTGAAGATTTGGTGATTTATTTTCTGTTTTCAGCCTGTATCTTAAGTACTCCATCTCATTTTTTGGCTTTTTTATGCCATATGTAACAGCATGAGAAAAACATTAGTAAACAAGAATGGGGCTCCTGAGACATTTCTGCAAGATGAACTGAATAGCCAGGCGCTAGAAATATGAGAACTGTGAATTTAAACTTTTTGGAAGTATGGAGGAAATTATTATTAGGCTACTATTTCTAAAATAGTAATAATAAAAAAATTAGAATAAGTTAGAATAGCCTCTCTTTTAAGTGTCACTGTTTTGCAATATATGATCAAAAATAAAAGTTCTTAGATACAATGACAAAAATCATATTGAACGAGCAAGTGCTGAAATGCTTTGCCAAGTTGTAATCAAACTGAGCACATGCAAAAGGGCAGATACAGAAACAAACCCCCTTTTCATCAAGGATAATTGATTTACATAATTGTTAACTATCAAGGGAACAAATAACTGTCAATCTTTGGCAGAACAGCTAGTTCACTGGAAATTCTGATAATAAAAGTGTTTAAAGGTTGGATATTTGAGCGATAGTATCAATTAATGTTTCTAGCTATAAAAATTGGTATTTTTCTTCCCTGAATTTATGCTTAAAATCCCCGTTTTTTTACACCTAGGGCATCGTTTTCTACAAGGACCGAAACCTAACAACAGTGATAGAACACATTCTGTCATGAACAAAAGGTTATAATGAGCCTATGGCAAATAGACTTCAGTGGAGCACTGAAGCAAAAATGAGGAGAAATGGATTCTTTTTCTTTGTTTTCCTTGCAGTGTGATATCACAATATCCCAGAATGTTTTGGGTCAGAATGGGCCTCAGTAAAGACCGTCTAGTTCCATCCCCGCTTCAGTGGTCAGAGACAACTTGCATTAGACCGTATTGCTCAGAGCCCCATCCAGCCTGGCCTTGAACACTTCTAGGGATGGAACATCCATGGTTTCTCTCGACAGCCTGTTTCAGTGCCTCACCACCCCCACAGGTAAAGAATTTCTTCCTAACATCCTACCTAAACCTGCTCTCTCTCAGTTAAAACCATTAGCCCTTGTCCTTTCACTACATGTCCTTGTAATAATTCCCTCTCCAATATTTTTCTAGAGCCCCTTCAAGTATTGGAAGGTTCTAGAAGGTTTCCTTGGACCCTTCTCCTCTCCAGGCTGAACAACTCCAACTCTCTCAGCCTGTCTTCATGGGAGAAGTGCTCCACCCCTACGATCATCTTTGTGGCCTCCTCTGGACTCACTCCCGTAGGTCCATATACTTCCTGTGCTGAGGACCCCGGAGTGAGACACAATACTCCAGGTAGGATTTCAAGACAGCAGAGTACAGCAGAGTAGAGGGAGAGGATCATCTCCCTTGGTCTGCTGTAGTATTCCCTACTTGAAAAAAACTGGGAGATAGTTTTTGACTTATGACTGCTCATAATTTTTTATGAACCAGGACTGGGCTAGATCATATTCTCTAGTTTATAAAAGTAAAGTAGGCTGAACTGTAAAGTTATATAGTTTGTAAAGTTTCAAAGAAGTGGGCTACTATTGCCCATTGTTCAACAAGGTCTTGGGTGGGAAATGGTCTGACGTGTCTGTCATAGACCACTTCCTCTGGGCCCCATCAATAGTACGCTAATGAGATTATTAAAGCTGCCATCTTTTCAACATCTATTGAAAAAAGCAAAGGCATATGAAGTTGCGGTCAGAGAGATCTTGCCTGTGTACTTAGAGATAATACAAATCAACTTTAATAATTACATTATTATATCAGGGCAGTATTTATGTATTATACTGCTTATCATACTATTTCTGGTAAATGAAAAAAGACTGTACTTCAGGGGCTGCTCTCAAAGGGACCGTCATCAGTGTCTAAATATACTAAGCTCCAGAAGGAAGGGTGGAACTGTCGCAGCCTACTTAAATTTAGGCTTTTAAGTCAAAAAACTTCAGGTGCAGCAGCCAGTCTGACAGGAAGCCTTGTTTTTCTGCTTGTATGATTTTACTGTGAACAGAGCATAATCAAGATGACAATCCAGTTTTGGAGATACGTCCTGGCTCATTTGAATTCACACAACAGTATTACCTGTGTTAGGCAAGAGCTAAAACAGGGGAATCAAAATTTTTGAGTCAAAGCATTTATGTATGGATCTAAGAATTTTACTAACCCTTTTGGATTTCAGTCAATCTGTTTTGTACTTATAAGGAACGTCAAAGAAGTAAGAGGAAATTAGAAAAGGAAAAAATATGCCTGCAGCCTCTAATATCTTGAGTAAATTTATAACTGTGTTTAACCCAGGCATAAGATCCCAATGTAATATTTTACAAAAGTCTGTTAAAGGTGAAATCGATCAGAAGTGAGCTGTAATCCCCATTCTTTGGGTGCTTTCTGAGATGTCTGACTATTGCAATGACACTGAGTATTAATCATGTCTTGTTATTCCATTGAAGCCTAAGCCACAGATCAGCCTTTGGTTGGCTTATGTATGTTTAAATCATAACAAGAAGATGCAGTGGGCAGCTCTAGTGAAATCCTTATTCAGCAAACTGCTAGTGTTCCTAGATAATTTATAAATAATGCAAATTGTACTCACCAAAAATCATGGCTGTAAGAATAATCTGGGATTCCTGCAATTTTTTATGGGACTTGCAAATAAATGATAGACAGATACAAGCAATAAAATAATCACAGAATCACAGAACAACCTGGGTGGGAAGGGACCACAAGGATCATTGAGTCCAATTCCCTTCAGCATCTTTGTAACCTTCCATTGGATGCTCTCTAATAGCTTAATATCCTTCTTACACTGTGGTGCCCAAAACTGCCCCAAGGACTCATGTTGAGGCCACCCAGCGCAGAGCAGAGCAGGACAATCCCCACCCTTGCCTGGGTGATGATGCAGTACCTGATACACCCCAGGGTTGGCCCTCCTGGCTGCCAGGGCACTGCTGACTCATGCTCACCAGGACCCCCAGCATCTCATCTCCATAGCACTGCTTTCCAGAATCTAACGTCCCAGTTTGTACATACATGCAGGCTTACCCCACTCCAGATGCAGAATCAAGCATTTTTCCCTGTTGAGCTTCATATGGTTGGTGATTTCCCAACTCTCTGATTTGTCAAGGTCTTTCTGCAGGGCCTCTCTGCTTTTGATGGAGTCAAGAGCTCCTCCCACTTTTGTATCCCTGTAAACTTGCTCAGTATCCCACCCACTCCTGCTACATCATTAATGAAGATGTTGAAGAGGACAGGGCTGAGGATGGAGCCCTGTGAAACTAGTGACAGGTCCCCAGTCTGATGTCACCCTATTCATATAACCCTTTGTGTCTGACCTGTGAGCCAGTTGCTCATCCCCCTCATGATGTGTCTATTCAGATGTGTGCTGGACATTTTGCCCAGAATGATCCTCTGAGAGACAGTATCAGAAGATGTAAATCCTAACAGATTACACCAACTGGTTTCCCTTGATACCCAGGTGGGTCACC
Source organism: Cyanoderma ruficeps (assembly GCA_008694505.1). Classification (NCBI taxonomy): domain Eukaryota; kingdom Metazoa; phylum Chordata; class Aves; order Passeriformes; family Timaliidae; genus Cyanoderma; species Cyanoderma ruficeps. The sequence continues at coordinate 25,579,614 of VZDJ01007747.1, forward strand.
TTGTCATAAAAGGAAATCAGGTTTGATAAGCTGGGCTTTCCTCTTATGAAGTCGTGCTGGCTGTGACCAATGACTGCATTGTTCCTCAGGTGTTTTTCAGTACCTCCCAGAATAAAAATCCAAGATTAGAACTAGATGGAAATAAGATGACTAGGCTCAAAATAATTGCACAAGAGATCTGAGCTTTAAGTGCTTATCCCAGGAGTGGATTCTGAGCTCTGAATGTCTTCTGGTCATAGCTTCAGTTTACATCTCTTGTCAGGCACATACACAAGCATGAAGCCTGGGAGCAGCCCTGTGTGTTTCCTCCTGGCCAGATATACGTGGGTGCCAGTCCCTGTGGCCCGTTTATGCACTCTCTTCAGGCTTTGAAAATCTCTTCAAGGAGTAGACATGAGGCTTTTAGGGTTCTCATCACTGGGCTTGGAGGCAATTGCATCCTTCCTGGAAGGTAGCTCTGACTGCTGGGTGGTGCTGTGGAATTAATGCATATGTCATGTTCATGACACTGAGTTTTGCTTTCCTTCTCATTTGTTCTACCTTGTAAAGTAGGAAGACAACACTGCACATATTCCTCCTCAATAAAAGAGAGTGGAGGAGCTCTTTTAGCTTAAAAACAGCACTGACCTTTAGCTGATAGAAAAAAAATGTACACATCAGCATATTTATGTGCATGTATGTGAGTGCATGTAATCTTTTGTGGTATTTATACTTCAAAAATAGCCTATATGTTTTATAATTCAGGAGCAATTAAAATATTTTGAAAATAATAGTATTAGTTATGATAGCTGGCATTAGACTGTTCTTTTCTCTGTAATAACAGTACCAGTTAAATTGCTATGATGAGGAAAGCAATTCATAAATATTGTAGTAGCAGATGTGACTGAGGAAGTGGTTTGCAGTTCCAAGGCTATCACTTTGATTGATTGTAGTGACAGTGAAGTTGCTGGAGGTTATATTTTTTAAATTAGACTTGAATTTAAAATAGAATACTAGCTCCCTCTTTTGCGTCAGAATCTGTTATTTATCTCTGATACAAAAGAGAACATGATCTGGGAAAGTAGACATTACTTAGACTTAAATCCATGATTTTTAAGAGTAGTGTACCTAGAAATAGTTCACATTAATTGACTTTATTGAATTTATAATGCTCCAGATAATATATCCTGAGGAACAGAGTGAAGCATTTATAGAACCATGACGTAAAGCAGTGTGGGTACTGGTTTCTATTTGTATATATGAGCAGCTCTGCTCTTCCCATTGTATCAGCAGGCCATGCCAAAGTGTCACCGTGCATCATGAACTGATTTCCAAAGACCTCCTTTTCCTGACACAGAATCCTTGTTCTAGTGCTGGGGCAGGAAAGTTATAAGTATCTAATACAAACTTGTACTGATACTGTGGGTAACTTCCCATAACACAGCAACCTCTCTTCATTAGAAGCATTATAAACAATTTGTTGTAATCTCTTTTGGATTTAATGGGGTCTTTTGAAATATGCAAAAAATTGATGATTTTGATGATGATTTGATATTTTCTTCAACATTGAATCATGTCAGTTTCCTTTATATTTCCATTTGTTCCCAGTCTTTCAGTCTGCACAAAAATATTTTTCTATGAACATTTCTACACATATGGAGTTTCTTTCAAGGTTGTGGCTAATTTGATGCTTCTTTATCATCTGAAATTTATAATGTCCATCTCATGTTTCTCTTGTATTTGACTTGAATTTCCTATGGCAACTTAATGGTAAAATAGAGGAGTCCCAGAAGGGGTATACAAAACTTTAGATCCTGCATACTGAACATAAAAAGAATATACTTCTATGAGGGTGTTTGGCTCTGGTTTCCAGCCAGCTCTTTCACTGAACTTGCATTTAAGGGTACAGCTCGATACCTTTCCGATTTTGTGGGTCTTGACCTCAGGCAGAAGCGTGGCTTTGGCGTGGAAGAAAGGACGACTTCACATGAGTTCAACAGGGTTTTATTTTACCCAGTGGGTAGCCCATGTAGAAGTGAGTTTTTTCCCTTTGGGTCTCAGTTTAAGTACAGAGGATGTGGTAAGGGCAGGGGACAATCTAGAACCAACCCCAGAAGGAGGGGGAGTTACCCAGAACAAAAGGACAATTAGCAATACAATTCTATACATAAAAAAGGGATGGAGGAAACGAGACCCTGCCAAATCACACGACATTCCCATTAGAATCTTCCAGGTTTCAGGGTGGGCCTGCAAAGTGGTGGACAGGACCCATAGCTAAGGAAAAACCAAAGGGGTTAGAACATGGGGGTACAGGCGAAAACCATTATAAAGCATGCAGAACTTGGCAAAACCCAAAATGCACCACAATATACTTCAGTTTCTTAGCAACACTGGCATAATGATTCAAAAAATACATATCCATTTTGGAAGAGATTCTAAGGCATATTATCATAGTACATTGATAAGCCTTTCTTGGATATATTGTAACTTCCATGTTCTGTATGCTGATCTTTTAGGAATACCTATCGATCCTGTTGAACTGCACCTAGGAGTGGGTAATTTTTATTAAAAGTGGCTGTTCCTGGAAGTCTATTTTGTGTAGTAGTTGCCGGAAACTCTGCCTTCTTAACATAAATAAGATGTATTTTGATGTAAATAGGAAAATATCTGCAGATCAAAGTAAAATTTTGACACTTTCAGCAAATTGAAAGTGTTACCTCTTCATATTAAATTCTTGTGAATTTTGTGTCCTACTATTATGAATGAGCATTGAATTCTGGAGATGACACAGATGAAGTAATTAATATGCTAGAGGGTCATGCTGCCATCCAGAAGGACCTCTAACAGGCTGGAGAAATGAGCTGTCAGGAACTTCATGAAGTTCAGCAAAGTGCAGTCCTGCACCTGGGAGGGAACAACCCCAGGCATCCATACATGCTAAGGACCAGGCAGCTGGGAAGGAGCTTTGAGAAAGAACTTGGAGATCCCAGTGGTCTCCAAGCTGAACATGAGCCACCAATCTGCTCTCGGAGCAAAGAATGTTAATGGTACATTAGAAATGCTGCTTGTAAGTCAAGGGAGGTGACCCTTCCCCTCTGCTTAGAGCCCTGGCGAGGCCACAGCTGTAGTGCCGCATCCAGTTCTGGCCTCTCTGGTACAAGAGAGACATGGACATACTGGAAAGAGTTCAGCAGAGAGCCACAAAGAATGACCAAGAGTATTTCTCCTATTAGGACAGACTGAGGGGGTAGGCACTGTTTGGCCTAGAAAACCTCGGGGTGCTCTCAGCAGTATGTACATGTATCTGAAGAGAGGGTGCACGAGGTAGTGAGTCAGGTGTGCCCAGTAACCAAACAAGAAGCAGTGAATTCAGTTGAAACTGAGAAAGCTCAAGATGAATATCAGGAAAGACTCTTTCACTGTGAGGGTGACTGGTCACTGGCACAGGTTCCCCAAAGAAGTGTGGAATCTCTCTCCTTGGGGATATTGAAGAGCTGTCTGGACACGGTCTTCAGCAACCTGTTCTAAATGGGTCTGCTTGACCAGGGGGTTCGGGCAACATGACCTTTGGAGGTCTGTTTCAATTTCCACCATTCTGTGATTCTATGGCCTGTCATTTCTCATTCCTCTAATTTTATATCAGCTTTCATGCTTTGATATGCAGGAACAAAACCAGCCAGAGACAGTGCAGCAGGACTATATGCACAGTAATCTCAAAAAATTATATTATTTTTGCTAATTTTAGCCGTCTATACTTGAGAAAAACTTTGCTTTAATATAGGAAACATATCAGAAAGGTAGAGTTTAATACATACTTTGATTTTATCTGTGGAATTTAGCCTGGCATTTTGTTCCTCTTGAACTGTGAACATTGCATATATTTTCACACTGCTTTTCTCAACTGTTCCTACTAGGCACATACTGATTTAATCAAATCTTACAGCTGTAGCTGAGAAGTGTTCTGAATAATAATAAGGCTTTTGTACTGAATATGACTTCATTTAGAAAATATTATTGATGCAAGATGGCAGATTCATTAAACTGCCTAATTGATCAATGTGCTTATACTTCAGAAAATTCTGTTTTTTAAAGTTAGATGACTTAGTTATCTAATAATATTTTCTATACCTTGCTTTGCTTTACAGTGTTGTTTGATGAATAGCTCCTGTGAACCAAAAAAAATAAACCAATGATCCAGAATTAGCTTCATAAGACAGGTGAGACTTTCTAGGTTGGTGCTTTTCTATGCAAGGAAGAACATGGAGATTTTACATAGAAACACAAGATTTATTCCTTAGGGAAGTTGGTCTTCACAGGTTGCAAAGCATCAATGATGCTAAAAAAAATCAAGGATGCTGAAAAAAATAATATTTTTATTAAAAAATATATATATATTTAATTGAAAAAGACATTGTGCTGTCACTATGACAATTTCACTTGCTTGCTAGTAGCCCTATTTCATTAGTGCAGATAGATGCAACCGAAAGAATTCTTTCTTCAATAACTAGACAAGGAAAGAAAAAAGGACAACTGGACATTAGAGTAAATTTGATATTTTTGCTATACATTGAATTTACTTTACCTATTGGTACTTTTTGATGTTTAAATAACCATGTCTTTGAAACTACTGCTGTCCTCTGACTGAGACAGAACAACTGGTTCAGTCTTTCTCGTGTTAGTAAAACCATAGTGTAATCTTGATACACAGGTCTAGTGACTGAAGGGGTTTTTTAAAGTAAAACATAAACAAGACTGCTTTCTATCAGTTTCTGTTAATTGTTTTTTAGCCTTTACTATTGAAGAAGGAAATTTTGGGAGACCCCATTCAGTTTCTAATCTGTGATTTGATTGTCTGTAGTAAGGAGTAACTATTTTTTCTTCCAATGTCACATCATTCACTGATCTGATATATTGAAGAAAGATTAATCACACTCTCTTTCTCAAAGTAGACATTTCTCCCTTAAAATTCTGCTGTGTTTTTTTCTAATCACGATCCCACTTCATGATATTGATGAGATATTTTCATTCACAACTAAGTCTAATTAATAAAATATCTGTCTACAAAATGAACTGCCTAACAATTTTGGCAGTAGAAAAACTGAAAATATTTGCTATATATGGCTGGCGAATGACATGACATTGGTCAACGTGCTAGAATCAAGGCCCTAGAAATGGACAATAATAAAATGAAAATATCTGGTGATCCATGTGTTCATGCTGATTTAGAAGACAAAGGGATAGAATTTGCCTTAAGGAAACTGTGCACAAAAACACTGGATCTTAGCAAGTTGGTGGTTGGAGTTTATGCTCTATACATAATGAAACTTTAGTCAGCATCATTTACATTGTAGTAAGGAAAAATATTCTACCTTCTATGATTAGTTAATATAATGGCTGATTGCTTATATAGATCATATCTGATCCTGCTTTTAGTTAAAATACAGAAAATACACTGTGAAAATCTAATTGCATAAGCAGCTATTTCTGGTAAACAAAAGCACCTACAAGAGAAGTAAGCACTATCCTTTCTTCTGGGAAAGATGCAGAGGAAAATTATGTCACTGAGTACTGCAAATGATATCCCCGGGTGTTGCTCCTGCTCCAGCATTAAGCACAGGATATGTGCTGCTTCCAGACTGTCATGCAACACATGTAAGTGAAACTCACCCTGGCAGAACATAAAGGTAAAAGTTGATTTGGATGAAAAGGTTCTTTGATTTGCATTATCATATCATAATGTTTGTTTTCTTTTTTCCCCAAACGATTATATTTTTTTCCCCTGAAAGAAGTTCTCATTATTTTGAGACACAAATGAAAATTTCATAGTATTAATCCATACCTTTGGGAAAAATTCCTACTGATATTTTGGTCACAGAAAACAATGACCCAGTGGGTATTGTTATTCTTTCTGCCATATATTTCTTTACAATTTTAGGAAACTGTCATTCTTGTTTAGAACAGGGAGGGAAGAAATTTTTAGTTTTAATTTTAGCTGAGCTTTTTTCCATATCTCAGGAGCAGAAATCTAAACAGATTGTTATTTAGTTCTATATTATTTAATTCTATATTTTTTAATCCTATATTAATTACTTATATGAGACTCAGAGTACAGATGTCTGAAATATGATGTTTGGGCTGATCTTCTAGTGTTTGGGCTCCCTCTTGCCCATTTTTTCCTTTAAAATACCCCACCTGCATTTGTGTCTGCATGTAATAGTATTTGTGGAATATGTTTGGACTTTATTGAGCTGAAGGTTTTATTGATGCAAAATATACTTCCATGGAACCAACAAATCAGAGTCTGATATTGGCAGATACTACTCAGCAGCGCATCCAACAGAATACTTAACACCAGTTAATTAGTTGCCACTCATCTGAAAACACTTAAAATTAATTCTCAATCGTTGAAATTAATAAATTTAAGTTTGATATGCATGACTCTTTTAGATTCCTATTGGTATATCACAGAAGAAAATGCAGTCTAAAGAAAATGAGGTGTTTCATGACAGAGTGAAAAACAATATTTATTTATTTATTTTATTAAACCTTTTCAAAACTAAATAACAATAAATCAAATAAAATCAAGAAAAAATAATTAGTAGGCTTCTTCAGGAAAATTTCTGGGCAGTATCAGGAGTTTATTAGTAACTTTGTGACTAAGCATGTTTTAAATGTCACTCATTAGTATCTGAATAATCCTATAGTGTTAAGAAAATAGAAATTAAGTAGAGTTTTTCACTAAACAATATACCAGTGGAGTTGTTCACTAAAGGAAAACAATGTAAGTCACCTGTTTAAATAAAAATCTCCCTCTAATTGTGTAGGACTTTGTGTCTATGAGAATTGTGGCATACAGTACCCCTAAAATTCTTCTGTGTACCACTTTTTAATAAAAAATGGATTGGAGAGGTGTAATGTTATCACTACAGAAATCATATTCATTATTCACTATTTGCAAAGTTCTGTGAGGATGATAATCAGTCGTTGTAGTCAGTATTTCTCTGATACTTATTGTGTGTAAGGTGGCAGACACTCTATTTATCCATGCCCTTGGGTTTGTAATAATTACCCTTTTCTGCTATTTTAAGTCTGCAAGAGGTAATGCAGGGTGAATTTTAGGTAGATGAGAGTCAGATACATGGGTTCATTTGTCTCAATGTCCCTTATCAAAATTAGACTTCTAATCTTTTTGACATTTCAGCTGTAGTATTTAATAAATAATAAATTCATTCTGCAATATAGGAGGTTGCATTTAAAAGTGTATGGCACCTGAACATTTCTTTCTGCTTTTCACATTCTAAAAGTCACACTTTCTGTATCTATTTGTCCAATTGTCTTATCTTAAACAGTTGCCTTGGAGTTATGTATGTCATCACCACCCTTACATGGGACTTACGAGACCTGAAGGAAAATAAGGCTGGTGTTTCTTTCCATAGTGATGATAGGATTTTGTACAGCAATTCAGAAAAGCTAAAATAGTAAAACTTTAAATTCAGAAGCTTATATGAAATGTGATTTTTATTTATTTGAACATATGTAATTTTATGAATATAATCCACCCACACCTTGAAGGCAGATGCCACTGGTATTTTCAGAGATTTCCCTCAAATCCTAATAAACACATCTGTGTACTATTTTTATCTCTGTCAACATCATGAGATACAAAAAGATACATTAATCCTGTTACATGGTAAATTAGGCAATAAGCTAAGGGCATTTCCATTCTCTAATAAACCAGTGAATATTTCTGGTTTGCCCTCCTTATGTTAAAACTTTTCAGAATACTAGAGGTGAAGAAAGCAATGAGAATGGAGTTGCAGAGATTTGGACTCTTAATTTTATTTAAGTAAACTATTTTTGGGTTTATTTTTCACTTAGAGAGCTCAGGGCTGTCCATCTTTTCAGCTTTAAAAATAAGGCTCTGCTTCAAAGGTGCGTGGTTGCTTTTGACAAGTGAATGCATGTGTCATGGTTTGAGGGGAAGTGAGTTTTTCAGGAAGCTGAGGTCAAACCAATCAGTGGCTCGATTTGGATGTTGACACCTTTGCTGACTACTGAGAAGTTGGACACGCCTCTGAGGACACAAGGTGTTAAAACCAAGGACTCCCAGAAGTTTTCTCTCTTTTCTGGCTCTGCTTTCAGCGGAGAAGCTCTCTCCTCCCCTGCCCACGTTGGGCGGGGGAGGGAGAGCCAGGTAGGCCCGGGCCCGGTGGGGGGAAGAAGAGAGAACGGGACGGGAGCTGGGTCAGCCCATCCAGGATGGAGGGGTGGAGAACTGGAGAACTTTAGAGGTGCCTTCTGTCCTCCGTCCGTGTGTTCCCCCCCTCCCCTCCTCGACCCGTCTCCCCCCCCTAAGGAGACGGTGCCGAAGCTGCGAGCTGGTGTGTGGGAGTTGCCGGAGCCTGCGGAGCCTGCTTGCTGATGCCTGAGCCTGTGGCCTTGCGGAGAAACAAAGACTTTTAACTCTTTCTAAGGCAAAAAAAACCTGTTCCATACACTAATTTCTCATGGTTGATAGTTTTAGAGAGAGAGGACAGCCCGGGACTATGATGGTAAAGAAAGATGAGAAGAATCTCTCCTGATTGCCAGAGATGAAAAGGAGTAGCCTTATGAGTTGGACTTTTTCTTGCATAATTTAGCCATAAACAGACCTTGAGTCTCCTGAATATAAATAAGACTGTATTTTAGGTGGATGTTTGTCTGGTTCGAAGCCAAAGACTTTATGACTTGTTTCTGAGACCCTCCGCCCCAGGGGTAAATGTGGGGGGGACTGCTGGTCCCGACGAGAGAAAATAGCTGGTTTTGGTACTTGGCTAAACATCCTTAAAAGAGCCTTATCTGGTTTTGAGTCCATGGACGGTGGTGAGAACACTAGACATAGAAAGGAGGGTGTCACCCTGGTAGATTTTCCGGGTGGGGCCATGGGTGACATGGGAACATGAGAGGATGGACCTGTGTTCCCTCTGGGATGTCTGTGGTGTGAGAAAAGACTCCTCTTTCCTTGGTTGGATTGAAGATTGTTTTTTTAAGGGATGATGATTTGGATTGGGGAACCCAGGGTTGTGGAAGGTTTAAGCAAGTAGATGAAAGTAATGTTCCTGGTGTCAACTGTTAAAAACATGAAAGGATGGAAATTGGGGAGAGGGGAAGAAGTGTTTTGGAAGGTTTTTTTTCCCTGCCTTTGGGTGTTTGGGTTTTCTTTTCCTATTGTCTATTGTTTGCTGCTATGTAGGTTAATAAATTTTCTTTTCTTTATTTCAAGTTTTAGGCCTGCCCTGCTCTGTCCTTGAGTTTTTGACCACATCTCACAGTAGTTGATTAAGAAAAACATACACTCATGAGTGCATTAGCATTCGACCAGGGTCAACCCATAACAGCATGTTACAAAACTTGCACTTTCTGCTTCAGAGGGATGATTAAGTGCCTCCTACTTACATACATAGACTGTTCAAGGCAGGTTAATTAGCCTAGAAAAGAGTTCTAAAAATATTTTTACTTCTTATCAATTTCCCATGGAAAGTTTAAAACATGCTCTATTCCTTACTTATGCATTCTTAGTAAGAATGACTTACTGCTTTGTGGATAGTGGAATACTATAAAAATGACCAGAGCTACTCTAGTGAGTTAGTCCATTATGCAAATATTTAGAAACAAAAGTGTCTATTAATTCATAATTGTTTTAAAAGAGGCCATTAAAATATAATACGCCTCCTCAAATTTGATGATGTCATTTTTCTCAGCATATTCAACAACCTGTGAACAGTAGAAGATGGAGGTGGAATCCCCTCATTGCCTACTGCCATAGGACAGGTGTTTTCTTGAAACATGTGTAATACATCCTGCATTTTGAATTCAGTTTAGGAAAAAGACTGTGATTAAAAAAATGTAGAATTCCTATTTTTCTACTTGTGTAGTCTTGGAAAAAATGATTTTTCTTTTAGAGACTGTTAGAATTAGGTCTTCATGATAATACTCTGCTAGATAAAGCAGGTTATTTTATCCTCTGAATTACTATTTTTAAAAAATAGATCCCTAAACATACAACATTCATTATAAATCATGATTATAATGGACAAGTATCTACACTAGCAGATCTCAACATTAAATATACACCCTGGCACCTATAAAAATTACTGGAGTAATGTCAAGGTAATTTATATGCAGTCTTCCAATTTTGCTGCAAGAACTGACTAGACAAGTTACAGCCCTGTTGAGGCAGAGACTTGTCTTTTTGATATATAAGTAATGAGAAAGGTTTCTTTCGAGGAGTTATACTGTTCTGAATTAATTTCTTGTGCCATTTATGACACAAATAGTGTAAACACTGATTATGTAAGGTTTTCAGTATTGAAGATTTTTCTGGATTGGAGCCAAGTGGGGAGTGAAAGGAGAGGAATCAGAGAAGCAGAAACTGTAACCTCCTGGAGGTTTTCTAAAGCTGAGTTTCACCTTTACATTAGGCAATAAACCAATGAATATTCTAGAAATTGGGCTGATCATCTTGGTTTCTCTCCCAGAAACTTCATTGTTGCTATATTGCATGGGATGGGACAGATTTGTTTCTTTTGTATCTAGTAGGCACTGGATCTGATGATCTAAATTGCCTCAAAGCTTATAAAGTCCTCTGCATACTCTTATGTGAAGGAAAGTAGCTAGGAAGGACATAGTGTATAATATGAAATACTGTAAAAGTACCTTTTGTTCCCTCAGGAATAGTCTTTCCTTGCCTTCTCTGAAGTGAAAAGGGACAGTGCTGAAGTCAGGGGCATTGGTGCTCTCTCTCGAGTGTGAGGTCCCTGGCTAATTTGTCCTCACATGCTGAGAATTAGAATGATTTATGAATTCATTGGAGTTTCTGCCTGAGAGTGTATCTCACTTGCACACAGTCACACAAGCCAATGTGCTCATGAGTGGCTGTAGACCCATTGGTTTAGCCCTGCAATGCCATGAGCTTTTCCAAAGAAGTTAACACAGACTTCTTAGAAAAACCTATCGAGAACACCAAATCTGTTCTCTCTAAGATTCAGCACTGGAGATGGATATTTTCAAATTTTCTTGACTTCGTGGGAAATTGAGTTTAGTTGATATTGGTAACATTTTAAATGTTCTTATAGCTAGTAGTTACAGTTATAACTATAAAAGACATTACAGATAATAGATGTCTTTCAGATGACCAAAAGCTGATATCTTTTAAACATGTTTTGTCAAATGGTGCAATCTTTTATTCAAGTAAATAACAGTTCTTAGTTCAACAACTAATGCGAAAACAAGCCATAATAAGTATATTATTCTTCAGCTACAACATCAGTTTTCACATTTGAAGTTTTCAGTCAGGTACTGCAATAACATTTAAAAAAACCCATTGCCAAATTCTTCATTTACAGTTTTTTTCACTAGCACAGCAATAGCAGAAATTATTTATCCTCTTATTTGAATCACCAAGTAAAAGTGAAAAAAACCCCTAACAAAACAACAAAGATACAAACGGGTACAACTTCAACAAAATGTGACAATATAAAGGAAAACGAGATAATGAGATGGTAAGCAAGATAGATACTGAAAGTGAAATTGTCTTTGCATTTTACTAAATAGGTAATTAGTAATTGTTGTAGTAATTAGTAATTGGTAACTAGTAATTGTTGTAGTACAAGAACTGAATCAGAAGATATAGTAAAGTACTCTGAAAAATTAAAAATATATGGAAAAGGTATGTAAAAAACCCACAGAAAATAATTTTACTGCTTCTTAAAATGAAATAGGTGGTTGTATTCAAGGATGGTGCCAGGCACAAGATTTTCAGTAAACAATTGGAACTATTTTTGAAAAATGTATACCTTCACTGTGAAACTTGCTCATAAAGCTGTGGTGTTTAGAAGAATAAATGGAAATAGTAAATGGATTAAACAAATTAGTTAAGTAGAGCAGGCCAAGCAGAGCCATAGTCTTATTTCTGTGACATGAAAGGACAGAAAAATGAAAATATATTTTGTATTTTTCCTTAATTCATATATTCCCAATTAGGTGCTACTGGCTGTCTTCAGAAACAAGACATGGGAATATTTGGAACTATCATTACAGTTGTTGGTCTATCTAGGAGAAAAGAAACTAGATATGTCTGTCCAAACTTAAACAGCTTTCATACAAAGAAAGATTACAGGACTAGCTAGCTTCCTTCAAATTCTGAGGGAGATGATGGGCATGAAAATCATACACATGTGTAATACCATTGGTGAGATAGAAAAAACCCCCATTTTTCATCTTACACTGTAAAAGATGGCTCAGTACATAAATCAGACCATAGTTTTGAACCCCTTTGACAAGTGTTCGATAACAGCTAATCCTAAAAGAAATGGAGATGTTAAATCAGGCTTTCAGAAATTTATGAAAACATTATTGAAATGCCTGTTATGCATTTGTCTGTCTATTTTGGGACAAGGATTGTTATTTTTCTTATGCAAACCCGCGCTGGACATTATGAGAATACACTGGCTTAAAATTCTATTGACAGTATTCCAGTAATAAAATGAAGAAACTTCCTGAAGGAAATAATTTGGATCACATCAAAAAAGCCTGTATGAAAGAAACACACAAAAATTAAAGTGCTTGAAGGTTTTTTAAAGAAGCAAAGCTTATTCCAAAAAACCAATTATCTGCATGATAAAGTAAATGAATTATATAATTTATTGAGTATAGTCTCTAGTCACATTAAGGATTTAGTTTAGCATAATGAGCATTTTCTTATGGTGAGAAGAGCCAAGCACTGAAATAGGGCTGCACAGAAATGTTGGGTAATTTCAGCAACAGATGAACTTTAAAATCCCTCCTGACAAATGTTAAAAATGGTGCCTTTAGACTTGATCCTGGTTTAAAGGAATAGGATGGACTCCATGATCTTTCCCCTTCCTTTTCAACTCTACTATTAAAATTTTATATTATTTTATAATTTAATGAGAGTAACTAACATTTACTCAGCTTCAGTATCACACAGTGCTAGATCCCAAAAAAGAACTTTGCTAGAGGTAACAGAACTGAGATCCCTCAATCCTAAATGAAGAGCCTGAACATCCTGATTAATAGCTACCAAATCCTGCAAACATGTAAACACCATAGTGCTCTCGAAGGTCACACAGGTTTCTGAAGAGCCATGGGATCTTTATCCCTATGTGCGCAAAGATACAAAGCTGTTCAGGCAGACAAGTGACTGCTGTGTCATAGAGAGACATGAGCAAGCTGCAAGTCAAAGCTGATGTAATTCACCACTGGCAAAGTAGTCACAGAATGAGGGATTTTTGTGCAGGCAGTTTACCTTGCTTCTCAGACTGTGCTCAACTATGTCAGGAGCACAAATGCTGTGACAACGCCGTCAGACTTGACATGACTGCATACAGTTTACCTCCCCATAAGATAAATCTGAATCTGAAAACTGAGTAGTTCTTGATCTCTCTTGCTTGAAAAATACACACAAGCAAATGTGTTCTGAAAATATCTATTTTACAGCCTCTTATCTGGGCTCATGATGTGCCACATGCATTTGACATTCAGTCCGGGGACACAGTGCCTCTTGTCTATTTATACACCCTTCAGATATGTGCAAAAGCTAAGAAAGGCAAGCAAACCTAATAAGTCTACATAGGCATTTCTCTTCTTTTTAAAAATGTGGAGATTGTGGACTACTGTCCTCTCTCTCCAAATAGCCCTTTAACTATGGGCAGAATATTGTTTGCCTCTGCTTCAAGCCCACATCTCCACCTTCCTAGACAGAGGTGAAACTTAAGATCATACACTACTCTCAAGCCTCCCTTTTGAAATATTTCCATTCTTTAGCCAAAGAAGAAATTAAAAAAAATCCTGGCTTTATTGAATTGTTGGAGGAATTCTCTTGCCCACCGTGAATGTTTCAAGGACAGGGTACATTGATTAGTGAAGAACTGAGGAGAGAAATAGGTTTTAAATACCAATTCTCTGTAGAAATGCCTGGCTCTGTGTTACAAGTAGGGCCCAATACAATACAATAAACCTATATTTATTTTTATTCTGAAACACTAAGTCAGAAACTCTTACAATGAAGCAGATATAGTAATTCTGCTCAGCTTGTTTTCATGTTCTATGTCTGAATCTTGGCAAGTTGTTGCTGAACATACTTGTTATGTTCCCCTCTCTGAGACACCTCGCTACATAAACAAAGTAGGGAGCCAATGCATTTAGCCCAAAGATCTGGAGACAGCTGTGGAAACCAGGCATCTAGGAATGTAGGCAATACCTACTCAACAGCCATTGTCACTGGGCTTTATGGATGTAGCTCATAGTGCAGAGCTGGTGGGCTTATTTTATATGCTTGTCAGGTAATACCATGTCAGGTATTACTCCTATGTATAGAAGCAATTTCAGTGAGATTTCCCCGGTTCCTACTGGTGAACATTTGCCAAGATCATAGACTGGCTCTGCAATTTATTAGTCCTTGAAATGGACTTTATCTTATCCCTTCCATCCATATGTTACTGAGAACTGTCTAGTGTTTTTGCTCTCCTCTGGAGAAAAAAATGTATAGTATGTATACATCAAATAAAGCTATGCTTATTTCACATGAATAGTGTAAAAGCTTGGCAAGCTTTCCTCTCTAATTTCTATAAAAGTACTTTGAAAAATAAGTTAGTGTTCCACTGCTTCCTCTTCCAATACCTCTACCTGATTATTTTAAATTATTCGACTTACATGGGAAGAAGCTGTGTGAATCTAACTTGGCACTAAAATAAAATTTCATACAGTCAGATTTAGTAAGTTAGAATAGTCTTCTAGTGGAAGAAACAAATCTCTGTATCTTCAGTAACTTAAAATAATACTAGGCAAAATACTCCATTACTGCACTGAGAGCTTATATAACAGTTTTCTTAATTTGTCTGTTCTTCCTGTTAACCCAATGGTTTTCTGAGGAACCTTTCTGTAATAGATTTCAGGGCATGGCTGATTTTCAGATTAAAAATAGAGAGCTTTGAAAGTCTCAATTATAATTCTAATAATAGAAGTGAATATCCAGTATGCAAAATTTCACAGGTACTTTTAATGATATTATTTGGGTAGATCTGTCTAACAGATTATCTTTCCTTTTTTCGATCCAGTGATTTTAAGAGAAAGTATTTGCACAAAAGTTTCCTAGTATACCAATATAATATAGCTTGTAAACATTTGAGTGGGATTTTCCCACCTTATTCTGTTAAGAAGATTGAATCTATTTCTCCTTTTGGTGGTAGAGAATGTAACCTACACTCGCAGGTGGTGGGAGATCCTCACTGATAGTGGCAGGTGGTAGGAGATGGGAGGCTTTATCATAGGCCAGTAAGTGAATTCCTGTGTTCTTCAGATCCTTTAAAAAGCTTACACATATTGAATTCATAGAGCTGATTTATTTGTTTATTTCCACTACAATTTGTTGTGTTACATTCATGTCATGAATGAAAATGCAAGTCTTCCCATCAAAGGGCATAGGGCTTAGAATAAGTTAGGCTGGAAGAGAAGTTGGGACATTTTTTTCTAGTCATTGCTCCAAGGCAGGACCAATTACAGTTAGATCAGGGCCTAAGGTTACACTCACTAATTGTAATGGGACAAAACGATGACAGAAGCCCGCCTTGACAAAAGGCCTGAAAACTTATCATTTTACTTGCCACCTGTGTCTTTTCTAGGGTAGAAACTTCTTTATCTGTTTCTTTAAAGTCAGTTTTTAAAAGGCTTTCCTTGCTGCACAAACGCTGCATGGTCTTACTGGAATGCCTTGAAAGTCACCTTTTTTTTCAGTTCTGTCTATCTCTGCTTTTAGAATCATGGGGTCAGGAGGTACCAGTTCCTTTAAACTGTCAGGGATGCCCAAGCAGGTTTGGCAATATGGAGCTGGGTCTGGAGTGGTTTATGGTGCTTGGGCAGGCTGGTTTCCTCCTCCCAACACATGCACAGCACTGAGGAGAGCAGCACCCAACACTGACTGACGCTGGCAGGAAGCTGTGGTGGCGGCACTGACCCCACAGGTTTTGGCACTTCTGATCCCCCACCAGAATGGCTCCGTAAGCTCCTGCCTTCCTGGGAGGGTTCTTTCTGTCCACCATCTTTTCCCTTTGCCTCTCAGACCATGCCTGGAGGACACCATCCTGGGGGAAGGACATGACACCCTTCTCCATTTTTCTCCCTACACACAGCTGGCAGTGGGGGCCGCCATGTTGGAAGGGCAGTACCCAGGCATTTTGGCTGTCTCTTCATTCCCTTGGAGTTTCTGAGATTTAGAAATTTTGCATCTAGTGATTATTTGCTATTATTTTTTTTCTTTGCTTCTTGCTCATTTGCTTGTTACTAAATTGTTATTTTTATATCTACTTATATCTACTTGTATTTCTATTGGTGGAAGGAGATTGGTTAAAACTGAGGGGATGTAACTCATTTTAGATTATCCACCTCTTTAAATTGTCTTAAACCAAGACACATGGTTTCTTCCAAGAAGAGAAACTCTTCTAGAGATTCTCACCTGACCCAGGGCAAAACAAACAAGATAAAGGAACTCACACACGCATTTGAAAACACATCAGAGTTTATGATATACTGAAAACGGGCAAATGTGATGCAACCAACACAATATTCTTAAGGAGTATCTAAGGGATATTAGTTTTCTAGGGATCCCAATCACAGATGAGTTGTACCCAAACAAAAAGATTAAGGCACTTTGAGAAAGAGGTGAAGCCAAATTTTCTTTTTAAAATGTCCCAGCCCTTCCCAACTCCAGAGCTACTTCTGGCAACAAATTGCATTTAGTTTCTCACATGTGAATTGCCTGTTAGTTACTTCATGTAATTGACTCTGATTGATGTAATTTAAGTAAATATTCTGGATCTCATTAATTAGAACTTTAGCTTGTATTCTCCATGAACATAGCTGTGAATTACTAAATTTCTTCAGGCCAAAAAGATTTCTTTTTTGTGCTTTAATAAATGTTTTGTGCCCTTTTAACAAATTAAATCATAAGAAACACTAGACATCTCTGTGTTAAATGATCCAGTCTATTAAACCAAAAATTTTGTTGGCAGAGGCACAAATGCTTGTAATTTTTCACATGTAAAATTCATAACAATTTCTATTTAATAATACCTCAACATGAGGAAGGCTAGCCAGGTAGATTAGAACATAATTTTATCTAAACCAGAATGCATTTAAAATATCTTAAGCATTTTTTTGGCTTAAATAAATTCTTTATGTTTTCCTTTCCTAACAATTTAGCATTTCCTACAAAGATTTATACAGATTACTGTCTCTGAAATTAGGCATTCTGGGACCTATAAGGTAACTGGCTCAGATTAAAAGCAAAACTATTTATTAATTTAAATTCTCTGTAAATTGAGGTATTAAATATATTCTCCTATTATCCACAACTTTTCATGTGGAGTTACATTGCCTAGATGAGGGGGGTTACGTTCTTTAGATCTAAATGTTTAGCCAGCCATATGATGGAGAGGGATTAAATTTGCTTTTTTTCTTAAGGAAAGGTCATGGCTGATTTGCATACACACATGTGCCCTTCGATTGCCATAATGTTCAGATAGTGCATTCATTGATGTTTGCCTAAAAGGATAAATTCTCAGAGATTGAGGGATTAGGAGACATTAATAAACACACTTTGCCATCAAGCAGGTAATAAGCCTTACAGTGACTTTTAGTAGATGATTCCAGTCCAATATTTTCTGAGACTCCAGGTGTTAAAGGAAAAGAGGGATGATCACTGTGGCTATGCTCGCTAGTTTTGCAGTTCAACTGCCCTATGCCATGCTCTTGGCTGGTCAGGCCCAAGGGCAGACCTACATTGTAGATAGCAAGTGTTTAATGGTGACTACAGACTCTCATTTTTACATCTCCAGAATGCCCAGAGCACCTTGTGTGCATTTGCCTACAGATCCCATCTCGAGCCACTTTCCCCATAGATGGCAGTGCAAAGAGTAGGAGCTTGAAATCCCAAGAGGCAGGGAGAGATGCTGTCAATGGGATCCCTGAGTGACCACAGCTGATTTGTTCACAATCCCTGTGGAGCCTGTCCTCTGCCTACTCACTTGTCTTGTTCCTCTCTGCTGGCTATAAGTTGAAGCTATAATTTCCCTTGCTCTATGTCCAGATCTTTATTCACTCCAGCTGTCCAATCCCTGTCTCTGGACTGAGGGGAGTTCCAGAAGGTGTTGTAAGGATGGCTGCAGTATATTCTTGGAGTGTAGGAGAGAGGGAGTCTGTGTGATATCTAGAGCCTGTGGCATCAGCTAGACATCAGGGAGGAGGGAGAATCAAAGAAGTCCCTCAGTAAACCACACCTGTAATCAGTTTGCTTTTGACAGAAAACCACAAAAAGCAATAGTCCTGCCAGACAGGTGGTTTCCAAGATTTCAGTGGAAGGTTTTGTGTTCCAAAGATTTCCAGTGTTCTCCTTCTGGAGCAAACCAAGCTCACTTCTAAACCAATGCCATGACACAGAATCTGCAACTATTTACATGAGTCATCTGTGGATGCTTAGACACGTCTATGCTCTTGTCAAATACATATATTGCATATTGTTTCTAGCATCACGGGAGGGTTGGGCTCTGCTGGACAACTGAGGTTTGATTGATAAAATAATCTTCCTTCTGGGTTGAACAGCCAAATAATCTTGCTAGGCTGTCTGTATTCCTCCTTCCTTTGGTAGTTCTGAATTAGAAACTGCTAAACTTAATGGAAACACTATCTATCCCCTTATCTGTGGAGAGATATGCTATCTGCTCTTAAAATATCTGTTCCATTTATTTTTCATGGCTTTAATGTTTTCACTACTTAGTATGAAGGAGTTAAGATTTCTAAGATTCGCTTTCAAATTTTCAGTCTTCACAGGAGTGACTATCAGATGGAATTCACTTGTCTTTGTCTAGTTTCACTGAGAATTTCTGTAAGTTTGTTCTATTACTTTATAAATTGTTGCTGATTACCTCTATGATCTGATTTAATATTCATTCCCTCAGACCTGAAGGCTGCTGATGAGTAACTTAAGCAGAGCTCTTTGGGAGACTCTTTTTTCTTGTGGATGGTCAGGAATAATGGCTGACAATGAAAGACTATGCTCTTTTTCCAGAGGATTAATCAATCACGATACAAAATGAATCTATAATTATTTTTCAATTATATTCTAAATAGTTGATAATTGAATAATTTTGTTCTTGATGTGGGATAACTCCTAGAAGAGTAGAAAGTCTTTGAAAATTTAATTCTCTCTGGGATGGTCTAACACAACATGAACCTTACAAGCTTCCAGGCTTAATGGGCTTTCCTTCCCATTTGCCAACTTTAATTAAAGGCAAACTCTGTTGCAGTATGTTCTTCTATTAGCTTGCATAAAATCACTCATATTTGCATCAGCCTGTCAAACCTCATATTTGATCTTGTCTAGTCCTTTGAATGAAGCAAGAGATTTCCTTTCTTTTTCCTCTGGCCATTGTGGTCTTCTGAATTAATTTTTCTAGCTCTTTGTTTCCGTAGCTGTGAACCTGACAAATAGTACATTTCTCATTAGCAAGGCATTTGCTAGTTCTGGTACCACACTGCTACTTTTCTTCATGGCACAGTAAGATTATTTCCTAGTCAAAGAAAAGTAAGTTGAAGGGTCTCAGAGGCTATCTATATAAAAGTGACTACATAATGGCACAGATTCTACAGACAGAAACTTGACAAAATTTTCTCCCATTAGCAAAGAAATCATAATTGGATTTCCATTGCTCTTTTAATTCCTTTACATCTTAATATATGTTAGTAACTATAGTTGTGATTCTGACTTATAATCCCTAAAAATACCATGGAAAATGCAGTGATAAGCCAGCAAAACTATTCCTACAAATTCTTTATTAAAATATTAGCTTTTACTTTGAAAAACGGGGTAATGGCAATGTAAAGCAACTGATTATCTTGTTAGATATATTTATTTACTTTCGCAATCGAAATATTAATTTTAAAAAAAGGACCAGAATCTGTCATGACTCTAATTCTCTCCATCCAAAAAATTTGCAAACTACTTTGCAAATCATACTCTTTTACTCTGTTGATACAGAGTCCCTTTATAGTGAAATAGAATGTTTATCTATGTAGAACAACTCTGCAAATATGTTTGTGGCAGATAATGTAGTGTATGGTATTGCAGCAAGTACAAATCCCAATGTCATTTTTCAAATTGATAAAGTTTAAGTTTTAGCTGGGGCCATTCAGCCTTATGTTTAATTTGTTCCTATTGCTTTGTTATATTTGAATGCCCCACTCAAATATAACACTGAGTACTAATGCCACTGAGAAATGATAGTAGGATTAAGTTTATTAGACAAAAGCAGAACTGAGATGCTGAGCAACAGCAGATCCAAGTTAAAATCAATTGAGAAATTAAAATATTTGGTCCGCTTCAGCTGACCTTGGATCACACCCAAGCTTATATTTGAGATCTGAAAAGACTGTCATTGGCAGAGAGTTTCTTAAGCAAAAAATTATTCTATAATGCAAAGGAAATAGAAATTTTAATCAATGGAAGTGATATAAACTGTAGTTTGAAATACCAGAAACACTGGAATGTCAGTAGTTAGACTAAACAGTTACCAAGGAAAAAATATCATCGGTAGTTATGCCCTGAAAGAAACACAATTAACCTGACAGTTTTTCTTACTATTGAATAGTATTTGATTTGTGATTACAACAGAATTACTATTCCTGAAGCCTTCAGGTATGTATCTATGTTATACATATGTATATAATGGGACCATTTCCCTGCTGCAGGCACTTTCATAAAATGATATCAGCAAAGACCTCCTACAGTGAATGCATCCATGCATCTGTTAGAGCAATTGGCTTCTCTCAGGAAAACTGTCTCCTCACAGCAAGGGTTCGTACAACATCTAGGATAGAAGGACTGTAGGACTGATATTACATTAATGCACAAAATATTGTACACACAGATTGCTGGAAATGTAAATGTTAAGTTGGCAGTGTATTATAAAAAGCCTGGTAGACCTTAGCTGATATGATTTAGCTCTTAGAGAATTTACTATGGGCTTATATATTGAGGGTGACACTAAGAAATTCTAACATTTTATTAATTTTTAAGGATCTCTTTATCCTCTTTGATATTTGTAGCTGTGGTGAACTTTAGTGTACCCACCTCCAGCTTCTGTCAGGATTAAAAAGCTCCCCAAAGCTCATTACAATTGCATGTATCACAGCAACATCTGTGTTAGGAAACAAGTTATAAATTCCCTAATGAGAGTGGTCAAACAAACTGAAACCTTCAGCTCAAGGTCTCACTCAGATAAACTCATCTGTTAGGATTCTAAGTAAATTCACTTGGGTGCCACCTGAGTGAATTTTGAGCTTCTCCTTTATAGGTTTATATCTTTTAATGAAACTAATTTATTCCTTTCAATGGAGAATTAAGAAGAAGTGGAAAACACTGTGGAGACAGCAGCTCTTCCAGTCCAAAAAAGGACTCATTCTTTCTGGCTCTGCCGATTTTGGCCCTGCTTAGAGCATCTCTCAGTGGATTACTTTAGATCTTACTGGTTGAGGAATGAAATACAGGATCCAGCCAAGGGCATTTCTGCCTTTGAATGCGTCTTTGTTATAGTCCATCATCCAAACTTTTCTGAATACACATCTCCCAGGTTTCCCTGTCTCACATTAGTCTAACAGCTTTTTCTATTGTGAACATTAATCACTGCTTACCCCAAGTAAGTCTAAATGTCCTCTAACATTTGTAATGAAAGACATACCTCTACTTCAGCAGCTTCAATATGTCCTTCCTCTCCTGGCAGGGTTCCTTTATGTTCCCCCTGTCTCCTGGCACAGCTTTGCTTTCAAGACTTAGTATTCCTTTCACTTTTCTGTTTGGCATTTTCATTCCTCTTGTCATTAATAAACATCTGTTGCTTGAGTTCTGTGATACACTATTAATCATCCAGCTAAAGTTACTAGGTAAGTTTTTTTTACTGAATCAATTTTTCCCTGCTTCTTCTTGCACTGTCACTTTGAATGTGTTTGAAAAATACTGCTGTCTGTAGATTATTCTAAGCAAAGATTTTTTCACTTTCATCAAACTGGAAGGTATGCAAGTATTAACAAAATATGAAAGTTCTATTAACCTTCACATTCATGACTTAAAGAAAATTCAGAACCCAGAAGATATAAAAAAGCTTTTAGAAATATTCTTTCAGGAGAAAGTTCAAGATGTAATAAATGAGAACTGACTAATTTCTTTATTCTTGGTCTTCAGTCTGATAAGAATTCTTTCACTGAATTACAGATAGATCTTCATTCCTTTAAAATTATCAGTTTTAGGTTTCTCATAGTATCACAATTTAAAAAATTACTTCTGAAAACTTGAATGATACAGCTTACCTAAGAATCTATGGTCTAATTTAGTATTTTCCTTACACATACCTTGATCTGGAAGTGGAATTTCCAGTATCTACCTGAATTTGCTTTGATTTCAATGATAAAATTTCAGAAGCAACCCCCTTTTCATTAAACTTATAGAAACTGTAAATTGTAAGTAGATTAGTATAATAAATTCTGAGTCATGTATTCATGCTCTAAATTTTAATTGCCTTCTCTAGAGTTTGAAGTTACACAACTGCTTTTAGTAGTCAATCAAAGAATGACAAAAATGCATTTAATAAAATATTATATTTTTTACCGCAAACCATTTAAGTCAAACCCAAATGATAATGACAATTACTTCTTACATTGTAGGTAAAGTTAAACTGTGTCCTTTCTGAGAATATAAAGTATTATTCCCTTCCTCTTTCCATTCCTGAATACTAGTACTTAGCTGGTATTCCTGGTATTAAACAGAAAAATGCTTAAAAGTTTTTCTTGTGAATTTCCATTCTTCAGTTGAACCAGAAGTCAAAACAATGCACAAAGCTGCTGCATTAAGCAGGCTTTTGAATTCAGGTACAGAAAGAGTAGTTCTTCCTACTAATTTATTGGCTTATTTACTATTAAAAGAACATGTAAATGTTTGTATGAGCTAAATTTAGTTAATATAATTTTTATGTTCTGAATAAGGCTAAAGTGTTGTGCTTTCATTGAGAGTGTTCTCCTGTGTGCCTGAATGTCCCTTCCATATGCATGAGCACTCACATTCTGCAGCACCAAGAAATTAATAGTCTGCCCTCCCTTTCCAAAGACAAAGTCGAGACACATGAGTCACTTTACTATTGATTCAGGGATTCGCACTGCCAAGTTGTTACCAATAAAGTAATTTCCTAAATTCTTAGCAGCTGCAGTCTAAAATTTATCACTGTCTTTATACAGCAAAACACCACTTTTAAAAGACAGAGGAAAATTAATTAGAAATCCAGTGATCTTCTGATGGCAGTAGCAAACTCCCTGAAATAATGCAATATATAAGAAGAAGATGTGTTGATAGTGGGGAAAGAAACTGCAATGGTTATCTGTTTATTCTCTAAAATATCACTAGGGAAAAAGGATTTAAAAATAGTGATTCATCTGTAGTATTACAAATCGTATTATAGTCCAAGAAAAAAATTTAATTGGAATAATCCCAGACAGTGTTCTATAGAGTTAAGGTAAAGTAGTTTACTCACAAAATGTATGATGCCTAAAGTGCTTCTTATTTTTCAGAAATGGTTGCAGATTAATCAGGTGGTGGTCAGATCCACGGTGTTATTTTCAGCACTCCTGCTCTACCACAGGGAAAGCCCATGTCGTTTCTCCTTCCTGTAAATATTACCTCATCTACTCTATTGCTAGGGTAACAGAAGAAGCCTGTAGGATCCTGCTGTAATTTAGCTACAAAATGACTCATTTTTTTTTCACAGAACTATCTTAACAAGGTGTTCTTTAGGTATTGATAGTATTTTGCTGTTTTTTCTTGCTTTCCAAACTTACTGCATTGCTATGGAGCCAGAATTTGAAGGCCCAGAAACATCTTTTACAGCCACATCACTCCCCCATTTTAATGAAGAAATAAGCAAAAATTATATATGTGGGGTGTTTTTCTGTTAATGTTAACTCTACTTTAAACTGGAATAACATTCTGCTAAAGTTATTAAAACCAATATCTGCCTCCTCAAGTTCATCTCCATTCTCAGTTGGATGTACGTCATTTGCTGTTATGAAAGTTTTCAGATATTTTTGCTAGTTCCCTTGACCCAGTGGCACAACAAAATGTCCAGCAACAAAATGTCCTTGAAAGATTATCTTGTCTAGGGAAGACACAGTCACAAAAGAATATGAGAATCAACTCTTAGTTTACATTGAAGAATATTATATAACCCCCCCTGGAAAATGTCAGTTCTGGGTTTAATTCTTCCCTGAATCCAATTGCTACACTGAAATTTGGGCAAGGTATCTTTGCCCTCTGCGAAGCAAAAAATTTATCAGTGATATTTCTTCTGGCAGCCCCTTTCTTGAGTCCCATTAGCTGTAGCTATGAGCTCTCTTCTGCTCTGAACCCAATCTCTAACCATATATAGGTTATCATACCTCAGGGGATCCCTCTCCCTCCAGGAACCAAACTCCGCTGAAGAGCTCTAGCATCAGCCCTTGGCTGTGTGAACATAATTCTTTCCAGTTCCCAGCCTTGTGCAAAGCTCCAAGCATCCACTCTCTTTAATCCTCATCCTTTACCCTAGGCTGAGCTACAGGGAGCCAGGGCCCTTTGTCTCATCTAGAAACAAAATTATACTTATTTAAAAATGCCCGATTTGCTTTGACAGCTATTCTCTATTATTATTTGCTTTGTAGCTCTGGGCTTTCCTTCCTCTCAATCCTAAATTGACTCTTAGACAAGACACCCTTTGCCTTCCTCTCTTCCTCACAGAGAAGGATAATTTTCATATCCACCATTTGCCTCCCATAGACCATCTCTGACTATTTTATGTCTATATTTTCTGACCTTTTCTTTCTTTCACCACTTAACTGTACACTGAGCCATTGATCAAATTCCATCTTCTGTTCAGGGACTAAACCAGTAACAACTCTAATGCTGTGTAGTTTCTGGGGACCTCCATGGATTGTTCTGAAGCAAGGTTGTGTTTATAGATGCTTGTGAATAATGTACTGGAGAATTAGGAGAACAATAAAATAGAAAACATGAAGAGTTTAGGGTATCTTCTATCCAAACAATACTAAAGAAACAAAAAGATTCTTGCTATACTTTGGAAAATTGAAAATATTTGTAAATTTTTCTTACATATCCCTCTGCTTTTTATTTTTGTTTTGGTTTTGGCATGGTTTTTGTTATGTGTTGTGTTGGGTTTTGTTATTATTGTGCAGCCTGCATTACCAGAGAAATTCACACTATAGTTGACTTTGCTCAAGAGCTCTCTACTGCATTAGTACAAACTCTACTAGCATGAACATTTATGAAAAAAGGGTCATGGAAACCTGCTAGATGTGACAAATCCCAGACACCCTACATTGCTCCCCATTCTATGCATTGTGTTCACATTACAATTGCCTTGGCCGTATTGCTCATGACACTAGTGATACAAAATGACAAAAATATCAGTGAGCTTTGAGAAGTTCTGCCAGTTTGGATCTAAGGTAAAAGCAAACCCTAACTGTGGGCAGAGAGGCTGGATTCTACTTTTCAAGTCATCTGCAGTCTATACATATTGTATTTAAACCTGCTTCCCACTTAACCCCCAAAATCTGCAGTTAGCCACTGAGATTGAACAAAGATACTTAGAAAACCTTACAAGAAGGCCAGAATCCTTCATTACCTGAGAGTATTTCTTGTCAGGAGTTGAAATTATATGGATGATCTTTGTCCTTAGATGAATGCTCTGGGCGCAGTGACTGATTTTGCAAGAGCTGCATCCTAAAATACAGATTTCAAGGTCTGCTCAGATATAACCAGGACATGCCCCAAAAATGGCAGGATTTAAGAAATATCTCCTCAGCACTGCTTTTGGCTGCCTCAGCTGATACATGATGTATTTTAAAGCATGTGCCTAGGGCACTTAGGTTTATAGAATGCACTCAAGGAGTCAAAAGCCAAGTTCACCATACTAACTTAAGACCAAAACCACTTCAGATTCTGAACTTTATTTTGTGCTGTTGAAAGTTATATCCTGTGACTCTTGGAACACACTAGGAAATTTTAACCAGTCAGACTTTCTCTTTTTTTTCTGAAAGGAATATGAAGAAATGACCCATATGAAATGCTGATACCCCAGTATCATACTTGCAGGTCTTATAATGAAGCATGTTCAAATAAATCTGTGAATCAATGAATAGAGATTTATATAAACAATCTTTTAGTGCAGAAAATAAGTGTTGTCTTTTGTTAAAAGACTGGCATGTCTTCCGAATGCAACTGGAGACAATGAATCAGTAAAATAAATGCCTCATTGCACTGCGTAACTTCATTTCATCTCTGACACTGGCTGTGAGTGAAATGAGCTTGTTCTTACATCAGAAGCCATAGTGAAGATTTTCTATGTTATACCAAAAGAGAGTGCATTCCCACTGGGTAATTGCTATTTTAAATCATTTTGTTATTATTTCAACACACAGCGTAGAGTTGAAAATGTAATTGTTCCAACTCCTGAAAATCCTGAAGGAAAGATTTATACTTAGCTATACTCTATACATTACAAGGCATACCTTTCAGGTTCTTGACCTCTAGAATTACTTATTCCCTCTGTTAACTGGTGAAGCCTTCAAATGTGGTGAGCTAGGCACCTAGGAATGGACTCTTGGCAGAAGAGGAAAACCTGCATGCCATCTCTTATAGCTAGTCAAAAGAAAAAACACAAAAAAGTGTGTTTGAAACCCTGCTGCTCTTTGCAGAGCAGAAGCGATTTTGAGAAAACACCTCTACTCCTAGGAAATTTCCAAAATCACTCCTCAGAATAGGCAGCCATTCTTGCAATCAGATGAACAGACCTTATTGTTTTGGAAGCATGCAACTCCGAGGGTAAAACATCTCCATGGTAATGGATGAGCCTGAATCTCATCAGGCTGTGGAGAACCTAAAACCAACTCTTTCTGGATGGCACTATTACTTTAGAAAAGTTAGTGACTGCAACTGCCTTTTACATTGTACTAGTTAAGCGCTGAGAAAAAACAAAAAATGCAGTTTTAAGAGAAAAAAATATACTTTCTGCCTGCTTATATTTCTCTGGTCTGATAACTGTTGCTAAGAGCAGTATGTGTTGGAACTGTACTAAAATATATTTCAGTGGTATTTGGTTGTTGAAGTTATAACAATGGTGCTGCAAAACATCAGAAATTAAAGATTTTCTAGAATATGAAACCAGAAATGAAGCAAGTAAAATTATGAGTTTAAACAGGAGATGGTAAATTCAATGAGCACTGTGAAAAGAATTGGGTCTTTAGTTTACGTGTTAAAGCTTGAACTGTACCCATGTTTAATCTTGATGCTACTGCTTTTCAGATCTAAGTGGTGAAGCCTAGGTTTGAGCATCTGAATATAAGCCCTGAAAAGCAGCAATTCCCCAAATTCAGGTGGGCCCTGAAGATGGATCATACAGTACCACAAATATCCATGAAGAGGTTAGTACAAAGGCTATTTAATCTAGGCGATTTTGTTTGCAGACAGTTACAAGCTATTTTTTGCTGTGAATTGCCTTCTATTTCCTATCAAAATCATTTGCAGGGTTAAAAGGAATTTTTAATCTTCCAGTACCTGTTGATCTCTTCACACACTTTCAAATGTCTATGAAAGAACTTAAAAAACCAATCCCAAACTTGAAATGGCCTGTCTATGAAATTAATAGTAAAGTGGTGACTATGTAGTAAAAGATAAAGAGAATCATCTTTTTTTAAAAACAAAATGCAAATTGAAAACCTAAAAACTTGACAGGTCACTTTTCTCTCCTTCCTCCAACTAGATAACTGATCGTGGGGACCCCTTGTAAAAATTCAGCAGTCTGTTAACCTAGCATTGCATTGAGGAGCAGTGAGGAGGGTTGGCAGTTCACTAAAGGTGTTCATGAGGTACTTGTGAAATTAGTCTTACAGATTAGACTCAAGGTTGAACATCATCACATTATTTGATTAAGTGTATGTAAAATAATGCTATTGAACAGTAGTTTCAAATGCAGTCTCAGAATTTCAGGTTTGTTTTCTTATAATATTAATACAAATAAAAAGGTACCTGGGAGTATGGCAAAGGAGTGGATGCCTATTATATAGGTTCCTCTCTTTCTCTGAAAAAGACCTGAAAAATCAGGAACTTCTGCAATTCAATGAAATAACTATTGACTATTTGAATGACATGGATTGAATAGCTAAAATTGGGTTCCACATATTTCAATGCAGAATGCTTGGAAAAAGAAAAAAATGCTTCTACATAGGAGGATGAGAAGGATCCAAGTACTCTGTCAGATGTGCTAAGCCTCGATCACATTTACCCCAAATAACAGACTTGATCCCAGGGGCTCTGGTAAATGTGAGAAAATGATATTCACTCTTCCAGATTCCAGGTGCTTTTCCTTTTTTTTTCTTATAGACTATATTCAAGTAGTTTTCCCTCATCCCTCATCTAGATTGCTTTTCCTTTCTGAGCACTCTCTGTACCTGTTTCTTAATACCCTCAGTGAGGAGGAGACACAACAGGTTTTTTTGTCTGCTGTATGTTTTGAGGATTCTCTGTTGCATGATATCATAGCTTTTCTTTCACAGGACACCTTTTTCAACAAAATGGAGCAGACAATGCTCTCTCACTGAGATACTTTTCAGCCTTCTCATTTAGTGCTCTGTTTGCCCGAGTCCTTAATCCTCCCTTACTGCTTGCTGCTCAAAGCAGGTTTAAAGAAAAGAACCTTGAAGAAAAGGTCCTCAAGAGTGATAATGAAGGAGATTCTTCTTATTGTTTTTCTAACTGCAAATCTCAAAAGATATTTAGAAAAGTTGGAAAGGTAAAGATGAAGAAATATGTCAGAATGAAGAAGGTTATGAATTGCCCATGAGTTCATCCTGCTGCAAAACTCTTACCATGTTGACTTTCTGCTTGCTATATTGTCACTCTTATTTTTTTAGGAGACCACATGAGCCAAAGGATTGTTTAAAGAGGCTCGTATGGGACTTCCCTAAACAGTAATTCCCATAGTGTCACTCATTTTCCTCCTTGTATATCAGCTTTATTCAGTCTCAAATCTTGGATAGACAAGATAGACTTGTGTAGAATGTAAGGAATTTATGTGCTTGAGGTTTTGCTTAAATGTTATTTATGCGGACTGAGAAATTTCTTTGTGAGCTTAATATTTTTAAGGTTGTGGAAACTATTTTTTATTAGATGTGTTTGACCTATTGCAAATATGCTGCAGACAAAAAAGAGAGAGCATGTGCACAGCATTAATTATATTGGCAGGGGGATTAACAGCAAGGAAAGAGGGAAATGCCTAAGGTGTAAATGACACACAGCTGTGCAGTATATAATCTCTAGGACAGATGCTCTCTGAAAAATCATCCTTCTTAACAAGTTCCTTTTTCCATCACAGTGCACAGTGTCAGTAGACCCAATTATTTTGCTATATGACTATATAAGATTATGTATAAGGTTACAAACAGAAATGTTGTGGCTCATCTTGCTTTGAGTATTGCTGACTGTTCATGGTTCCCCTCCTATAATTAAGCAATACTTCATCGCACAATTTATGAAATGGACATTTTATGCATTTTTAGATTTTCTTTCAGTGGGAGGAATTACTTATTGTTTAAGCACTCTTAGCATGTGTCTTTTTATCATAGGTCATAATTTCTAGTTAAAATATCATCCTGTGTTTTGAACAGGAATTATCAATATTTATTGAACATACCTCTTTATTGACTGAAGGAAACATTCAGGTAAGGGTGATTACCAGAGTCTCTTTCAGAGAAAATCCTTCTTCATTTGATACTCTCCTAGTTAAAGTCATTATGGCACCAACTTTGGTGCTATGGGTGAATCAGAGATCTTCTAAATGTAGTATGGCAGTTGATGTTTTCATTTATTATTTTCATTTCATTTATTTGGGAACTGAATACCGCTAAAAATTCAATTGCATAGAATACAGTATATTTAAAAATTTTAAAAGTATATATTAATTACCCTGTAAAGAGGTTTCTAAAGCATCTCAAATCTGTCCAGAAGGAGTACTTTTACTGGACTTTGTGGATCTTTGCAGTATATAATGCTTATTCATTCCTTCTCCCTTCCATAATTCACTGCTGGGGACAGAAGCTTGTGCTTTGGATCAATGTAAATCAGGCTCCTTGGCAGAATCCAAATGTCTCTGGGACAAGAAAAGAAAGAACACTGCCTGTGTCTTACTCCCTTCCTGGAGAATTACAGTATTACTATGTCATTATACCTAGTGGTCCCTTTTCAAATTTTTTATATCTGTACATGTATTTGAGGCAAGAGTCTATATATTTCCATCTTTTGTATGCAGAGCAGAAATGCTTTTGCCTTACTGATACAAGATATGTAAATATTTCTGGACAAGCATGTTTTTCATTCCAGAATTTCAATTCTCTAATGTTGTGGTAAAGTCACCTTTCTTTGTATGTATGAGTGGGAATTGGAAGAAGCAGGTTAATTCTCAGCTCAGACACGAAAATGCCTGTATGATATTAACGAGCCAGTTAACTGAGCTCCAGTTTCCAAATATGCAAAATAGAATATTATCAACTGCACATCTCTGATTCAATAACAATTTTAAAAGGCTGTGAGAGTTGGATTCATCTTTTTTTTTCTCCCAAAAGTGTATGTGAATAACAAAGCTTTTTGGAGAATTGTTGTGAAGGGGACCTGGCCTTTCTCATCTTGGTTCCATCTGTATTAGCAGTAATTCTGCTGCAAGAGGAGATGTGCGAAGTGAAATAGTTGATGCTGATGGGCTCATATGCAGACTAAAATAGGGTTTTTTTGTATTGGCTTTAGTCTGATCCATGGAGTGAATGGTTAGAATGCAGTAAGTAAGCACCTGGATCACATTTTGTGCTCCTGTTTCAACTAATAGAAGAGCATTTATTTGCTCCAAGTGCACTCCATATTGCAACCTAAAAACATGGTAAGTGTGGACGATCAGTACCTTGCAAAGGACACTATCGATGCAAACTAAAGCACTGTTTGCATCCTTAGCCCCTTGCAGGGGTATCATATTTGAATAAGGGGAATTTTTTTATATGCTTTCAGAGAAATGAGATAGCATAAATTCCATCCCCTAATAAGAAGGCCTCCTTTAGGGTATTTACTTCTTTCAGACCAGTCAGACCTATCAGCTGCGATAGATCCCCACAGACCCTCTCCCTCAAATTCTCAATGTTATTCTGACAACAGATTCCTTCTCCAAATATTTTTAATGCCAATTCTGAAAGATATTTTTCTAAGGATTTCAATTTTTTCCAGACAATGCTTTTCTTTATCTTCAGTGTCTTAGTTAGGTCTTTATGATTTAACTAAAAATTTTGTGCAGGACAGAATTTGTAGTTTGACCTCTATGTCACAGCTGAAACTTCTCCTTTAGAGAAAACCATAAT
Organism: Cyanoderma ruficeps; assembly: GCA_008694505.1. Lineage (NCBI taxonomy): Eukaryota > Metazoa > Chordata > Aves > Passeriformes > Timaliidae > Cyanoderma > Cyanoderma ruficeps. The sequence goes on from VZDJ01007747.1 coordinate 25,611,132, forward strand.
CAGTAAGTAATAAAAATCGCTGTAGCTGCTTTTGTTTGTATACAAGCAATAGGTCTGTGTGCTCCAATCTGGTGCAAAAGAGAGAAGAGCATCCTAACTCTCACAATTATGATAAATGCTGGAAATGAGGCAGGGAAGAGGACCTGTGATGAAATCTTAACTATGTCATTTGCAAACAGGGATTGCCCCTCAACTGGGAGACTGTTTTGTGACTACTTTCACAAGGATGGTGACATAGGAATATGCTAAGTCAGAGAAACTTTAATAAAGAGTTCTTTTCAAACACACAGAAAAGCAACTGAAAAGTACATTCACTTGTTTCAGTTTGTGTTGGAATACTAAGTGGCGTATAACAGTAACTAAGCATTTATCAGCTTGCACTTGGGGTTTCAGAGTAATCCAAATCTGTTCTTCAAATAGTCAAAATGTTTATGTGAAACTATGCAGAAAATTACACTAGTAAATTTATATGTAAACTTTAAATCAAACGTTCTGATTGAGTAATCTCTAAATGCCAACCAATTTTACCTCAGCCTGGGAAGAGTGCCCATTCTGGTTTTCAAATGGGATCTGTTCTAGTCTCATAATGCAGAACGAACTAAATCTGTTCATTTTTAAATAAAAAGAGAGCAGATTGTTCAGGCAGGTTGGTATCTGACTAAATACATTTGTAAAAGTATTATTAATACACGTTCTAGTAGACCAAATAATAGTAATAAAGGGCTTAAAGAGATGTTTTTATAGAAATATATATTCTAATAGTGTCTCCAAATGTGGTTTTACAAACCACTGTTATTCTGTCACTAACTAAAATGCTCCTGTCACGCCATGGTTGATTGTCAGATGCAATCCTGTGAAGCTTAGTGCGTAAACTTTCCAATGAACTCTTCATATATATTCTTGTTAGAGCAAACATGTATGAAATTGGTAGCATAACTGCATGAAGTGTTTACAAGTTAAAAGAGACTTAATTCTACCTCCTTGTATGCACCTGAAATGGCAGGATTATCCTGAGAGATATTTTTCAGTGCTTTGCTTTTTCATCTCCATTCTGATTACCTAAAACAACTGTAAAAAGAGCAAGGAATTGTGAAAATTAAACAAGCTGCTAATGAAGATAATCATCATTCATGCAATGGAAGCTACAGTTGATCTCTAGGGATCAGCTGATATGAATATTAGTTTTTGCAGTCCCAAGATCTATTCTACAGCCAGCATAATACAAAAATAGGATGCGAAAAATGCCAAGCTTCAATACTTAAAACTAATTTTCCCCAATTAAATTTTTTTGCAAATAAGATAAAATATACCACACTTATACAAATTAATTTTCACTTAACTTGCTGTTCAGAAAGCCTGAAAAGACCAGCAGGCTCAAATTTTTTATATAATTAGATGTCTTCCTTAGAACTATCTTTTTCTTATGACAAAATCATCCTTTCAATTTTTCAGGAATCATCCAATAAAAATAACTTTACAGGTGCCGTGAAAAAAATATTAATATATTTTTGAGACACCTAGTTAAGTTCATCCTAACAAAAGGAAAATTCCTTCTGTTGCAACACAGTGAGCTAAAGTGATGCTGGATGTGGTCCTCCCAAGAGCTGTTTTTCCATAGTGTCAGTTGTGTCAGAGAACAAGCTCCCTAAGGAGTCCATCCCTCCCAGGTATGTGAACTTGACCTTATTAACATAAAAAGAATTGTCTGTAATCCGTTCTTCCCATGAATGCACACCTGGATTTGTTGACATGAATATTATTTTCCCCACTGCTTTCCTTTCTTTGAAGCAGTCTTGGCAGCCCGCTGTCAGAGAACAAGGGAGCAGAATGGGAACCCTGTCCCAGTGATCTCTTGCTACAATCACAGCTAAAAGAGCTTCTGTCCAACCTGTCTTAAATTGTACATGCCTTTTTGTGCATAAGTCATGAGGAGTCACGAGGTTATTTCACATCATCCCTTTAATTTAGCATTAATTTTAATTAAATATTAAGTGGTACATTATTTAGGTTGAGCTTGGGAAACATGAAGCTTTGAGAAGAAATTCCACTGATTATATCTAAAAGTAGAATATCTTTGGCTCATAAGTATCACTGGATAAAATAATGTGGTTTTATTTGTTCTTAATTTCTTTGCTGATAAGAAGTACAAAATGTATTAGATCTTGATATCACTGAGGTAACATGCAAAGGTGAAGGTGTGGGTCATATTTTTTTTTTCAAATTAATGTCATCAGTGCTGGCTGTGCATAAATACTTATTATGTCAACCAAAATATTGAAATAGTATTGCTTTTATTTTTTTTATACAAATACTCTGTAAGAGCTGTGTAAGGGGAGGAGAAGAAAGGTGATAGCTTAGAATTGTAAACCAATAAAGAAATTGTAAACCAATTGTAAACCAAATAAAGAAAAAGATGAAAGCAGAGGGAATCCCTGTGCTCAGATAAAATGAGATCATACTTACATGAGTAAGTAAAGATGCAGGAGGCTAGGATCATGTATAACCGCAACTCTTACAAGTGAGCTTCATGCATTGGCTTAATTAAAAAATAATTTTGCTCTTATTCTTTTGTAAGGAAAAACTTGCTTCTCCCTTTCCAGAAAACGCATTGATTCTGTGACTCCTAGGAGAAGAAATTGCCATTAGATGGTACCACAGACTGTTTTCCATTCTCATCTGACTCTCTATTTATCATTGTTCTGTCAGTTCATGCCTTTCAAGTTCAGAGCATCATCTGGAGATGAAATATTTTGCTAGGGAGATGTGCCAGTGAACAAATCCAAGACATGCAGCAAACCCAACAAAATACTCAATGTCTATGCAGTTAAGCTGACTAAGTGATGTTATTAAAACTTTTTTCTTTCCATTGTTCATGTAGCTTCAATGATGCAAAAATTTCAATTTTCCATTGTAAAACATTGTACACACAGAGGAAGTTGAATTTGTGTAAGGGACTGATTTTTTGATCCAGGCAGCTTAAAACAAAGTGTCACTGAGTAATTTATATTACTATTTTTGTTTGGCATCTGCCCAATCATTTCAGTCTAAAACTGTCCCTTTGACAGATTTTTGTAGTTATTGGGAAGAACTTTTCTGTTTTTCTGCAGAATGCTCTAATATATGAGCATGATGCATACAATTGTCAAATTTTGTGTCTGTCTGTCTGTCTATCTTCAGCCAAGGTGTCATTGAAGAAAAGAAATAAAAATAAGCATATTGTCTCTTGTACAGAACAAGTATCTCCTGAGATATAGATGCAGTCACAGAGATCAGGAAAACAGTGGCAATAACTAAAATCATCTGATCAAATTCAATTATTATGAAAATGTCATACTGGAAGAGCAGTCATAGGACAAAAGTATGGAAATTTTTGATAAACAGCTCTCTATAATGGGAACACATAGGGGAATAACCTGTAAAGATATTTCTATCAAGCTCAAATGGTCTATACCTTTGACCACAGAGGTTTTTCAGTCCTACAAGCCTTTTACTGATATTACTGATATCTTTTGTGAATAAACATTTAGGAAGCATGAATAGCAAACCATTCTATTTTTTTTTTCCACAGTAAAATGAAATTGTGATTTTTGTGGGGTAAGACTTTTGAGAAGTAAAATTTAGGAGTAAAAAGGGACAGAACTGGACTGTGTTGGCAAGAAAAGTCACACTACAATGTGGGCAAGACAGACCATGCAATTAACAAATCAGATTCTGTGACTGTTACTAATACCAAATGGGAAGATGTAAACTCTCAGCTGTGTCCAGTGACAGGACAAGAGACAATGGGCACAGATTAAAATACAAGAGCCAAGGAGAAACTGAAAAAGTAATTTATTTTCTTGGTGTCAGTATTTAAGATTGGCCTAGCTGATCTAAGAGTTCACTGGTGACAAACCAGGAAGCTCACACCAGTCTCTCCTGTCCCACTGTCAAATGACTGGATCTATTTCTTTGTCCTGGGGACAGTTTTTTGGGCACCTAGATAAATTAGAAAGTAACAGCATGTTACCTTGGAGCTGGATGAGAACCTGAAAAGATGAGGTAATACTGTGCTTTTTTTGGTTAGGAGCAATCTATTGTATTGGTTCAGCATCTCATTTCAGATGTAAGCATAGAAAACTGCAGAGCCTCATGTTACGAGGAGTGCAGCCTGTGTACATCTCCAGAGAGCCAGTAATACAATCGGAATCATGAGTTTAATAGAATGCATAAAGCATGTTTGGTATATTTGATGAAAAGCAGGCTCAATGAAAACAGGGAAGGAGGATTAGGAAGGGCTAAAATTCACTTGGAAACAGGTAGTGGTTATGGGCAGATACACAGAAGTTAGCTTGTGGGATCTGGAAGCTGACATGTGCCTTGGGAAGAAATAACAGATTCAGAACTTGCAACACAGACAAGAATTTGTCTGTCCTGACATGTGAGATCCCTGATGCTGACTTCTAGAACAGCGAAAGGCTTTCCAGGGAAAGGCTCTGCTTTAGTTAAATCATGCTTAAATTGGGCTTCTTCTATTTGAAAAGCTCAGAGAAACAGCGCTTAGTCTGAATGCTAACCTTCAAATGCCATTAAATACATATTTTCTATGGTCAACTGCTAATCTCAGTTGTAGCTGAGGGAAAAGTAGATATTGAATTAGTCAGTTGAACGTTTCTCCATAGATGAATCCAGCTCAGGCACCCCATGGGATATGCAGGTTATTGATGCTGATCTTCCAAGTAACGTTTTTTAAGGAAGAAGGTTTAAGCTGATGTGTTAAGCTTTGACAAAGTGTTGTTTTGGTAGGTGCTAACATTTTCTACAGGGAAAAAAGTACTGAAAAACTCAAAGTAACTCAGGGAAAATCCAGAAATGTAACATTTCACCTTCAAAAACTTCAATTAAGTTCTAATCAGGTCCCAGGAAGTGCAGCATTAGAATAATTTTCAGAAACCTCACGCACCTGAAACACACAGTGGCATGTTCTCTATTGGAGTTTTCAATCAACTCAGACAAGAGATTATATTTAATCACTAATACTGGTGCTCTCCCAGTGTTTTCAGTGGAGTAGATGACAGTTTATTTCTAAGTATGCTGCCTGTTTAAATGAAATTGCTGAAACTCTAGCTGTCCTTCAATACAGCCTAAATCCATTGTTTTTAATAAATGTACACTGATATAAGCATATTGTGATGTGAAATTCATAAAGCATTTCAAAGTTTTCTTACACATTTAGACAATACTTTCTCCTTCCTCCTGCGTTTTGGAAGACTTCCTAGTCCAAGGCTGGAGGAATTGTGCTCATGTCCAGTTCCACCTGCAGAGGGTATTACCACAGAATCTGCTAAAGTTCATGTTGCAGTTCATAAATAAGCATTAATGTAGGTTGAAATAATGGCAAAGTAGGTTTCCAAGGCTAACTGCAAGTTTTGATCAACTTCAGAACTGAGTTTCCATTTTATTAATTTGAATATACATAAGATGAAAATTACCTAATAAACTGGTCGAAGGAAAAGGTTGTCTAACCATGACATTAGTTAATTCTTTTTGGTCAAAGTTTATTTGGATTATCATTAATCTACCTAATAATAGGTAGATATTCTCTAGCTTATTTAATGTGAAATAAAATAATATGTTCATAGTGATCCCATCTATCTTCTGTAAATCAGTGGGTAGAACTGTTCTCTTAATTAGTCTTGTCATAAATAATCTCAATATAGCAACAAATATAATGGCTTTTAATCAGTAAACAACATTTTGTGCAATGTAAGTTTCATTTTTGATTATGTGAATTTTAGTTATTTGTGAAAGCAATGCAATACATGGTAATTTACTGTCCCTTTCCCTAAGCTTTTTTCTCTGCATCTATATGGATGGTTCTCAATGCATTTTTGGTTTCCTTTCAAATAAGTTTGGAGTCTTCTTTTCAACACTTATGGACGGCTCCACATAGAGGAAGATATTTTGACTTCTATGAACTATTTGCCAGCAGTATTTCAGGAAGGGATCAGAAATATCTGTGCTGATTGATATGTTGGAAACTTTTCAACTTGCCTTCCCTCCGGAAGACTTTCATTGCTTTCTCTCCTCTGTAACAGTTTTCTGCTTTATCACATATATTTTTCAAGTTCCTCTGTCTCCAATGCCTGAACTTGCAAGTGTTCACCACACTCTATCTACTTTTTTCCTCCGAGTTTTTCAATTTATATATTTGAGCAAAAAATGAAACAGTAATAGGTCGAGTAAGTTGACTTCAGATATGTTCATTGCTGTTGCACTTGCTAAGGTTTGGAAGTTCAATAAATGCAGAATCACAACAGAAAAACATGGAAGTGGTTAACATCCTGCTGCAGACAAAGTATGTAATTTAAAATACTTAAAGTAAGTTCTCTGCTGCAAAATTCAGATAAATGAACAGGAAAAAGTATTGAAGAAACGGTGATAAAACATTGAAGAAAGGGTGATAAAAGATTGAAGAAATAAAAAATATTTGAAAAATTCTACCTCTTTTCTAGAATCAGAGGCAGAAGAGAACACAGGCTTAAATGCAAATCAATGAGGTATTTCAAACACATGATAGGAATTTTATCTGTTGGAGATTAAAACAAAACCACCTACAGTACTAAATTAAACATGAAAAATGCAACAGAAATTACTGTAAAAGAGAAATGCCATATTATTTGTAGATGTTTAGACTTATAGTTTGGGGTTTTTTTTCTATTTTGACAATTTATTATTGTGTCTTCCAAAACTCTTCGTATATCTCATCTAAATATTGCTTACTGTAAAATCATAATTAACTTGCACTCAATTACCTGTCTTGCAATTACTCATATTAATCTCCAGTTGTAATAGGTCATCTGTTGTTAAAGGTATTCTTCTTGGAAAAGAGACAAAGAAATCTAAAACTTAAAAGAACAAATACTAAAGTGAAATAATTCCTGTGAGTCCTGGGATTTTGGGTGTGAATGCTGGGGATAGTAATTCTAATGATCAGTTTTTACCTGTTGGATATAAAATATAGTACATCATACTATATGGATGAATTCAGTAGTCACCAAAAAATTTTACTGATGGCAGAATTACAACACAAGCATACAAGAAACTAAAAGCAAGTGAAATTTGAAGATACTGGGAGTTAAAAGTAAACATTTGACAGTTGCCATTGTCTTCAGTGAATGTAACACACATTAATGGGGTTTGAAATGGAGTAAGTGGCATTATACTTTTTCTTTGTGGTGTTCATATTAGGATTACAATTATCATTTCCACCATGATATATATTTTGACCTATTTTATATTTTTCAATGTAGAGTTTCCTGCCTCAATATTCATTTACACTATTCTTATAACAGCTTTTTATTGTATTTCAAAAGAGCATTTCTCTTATCTTTTGCATGCCTCTAAAGTGCTTTAAGATATTTACTAACTGAAATCCTTCTTTTCTTTTAAAGCTCCTGCTCATTTCTTCATGCTTCCAACATTAATGCTTAGTGCATATAGGTCTGCTTTCACAAAAATTTAATGGAGTAAAATCAACATTTACCTTTTGTATATTTATTCTCACTATATGCTAAAATTATTTCTGCATTTGACAGAATCAACAGATTGGTTATATAAAACTGTTTTGCTTGCTCAGATTCAGATGCCCCAGTTTTCTCAAAACCAAGAATCTGTCTATGCTGTGAGACTTAACAAGCCTGAGAGGAAAGCACCTGTTACAATCCTAAGTTCAAGAAAAGCGTTTATCCTATTAGAACCTGTTCTAAAATAAGAATTACTGAGAAAGATGTAAGGAAAAAAGCTGCCAGGTCTTTCTAATTTATGCATTTTTTTCATCAGCTGCTGCCTGTTTCCAGTATTTACATGCCAGTGCAACAACTTTTAGGAGCGCATTATTCCTGCACGGCCAATAAAGCCACAGACTAATGTGCAAAAACCCTGTGTAAATCAAAAGGAAGGAAAGATCTTGAGCCTGAATTTTTCATTTTTTTGGAAGCATTTATATCTCACAGATGAGCAGGAATTATGGTTTAGTGGTGAATATTTTATATTTGCAACAGTCTTATAAAACCTCTTTTATTCTTGGTGCAAGAAACAAATTGTGGGAGGGGATGAGGATGTAGATTTACATTGGAAAGGAAAAAAATTTGAAGCCATTGTGGTTAAGTCACATTGATATAGATTTGAATGTTATATGCTTCCCTGTGCAGTGTCTGCATAGATTGTGTGGCTGAATGTCAGAGAATCTTATCCTCACAGCAGAGAGCTAAATATGAATAACTACTCCTATGGTAGAAATACCGTTTTGACTTTGCTAACATGGATTCATTGGAATTCTAATCCCAGGTTCAAGAATTATTTAAGAATAAATGCAGCTAAATTAATGAATGTATTTTAAATAGTATATTTTAATTTACAGGTATTAAAATGGAAAAAAACACATTTACTCTGCCCTTCATCTCTGAAGCACATCAAAGCCTGACTGAATTCTCTGCCTGAAGGGAGGAAGAGAAGAACCAGATGACAGTATTGGGCTGCTATTTAGACAAAATAGTAGAGGAGTAGATCTGAACCATCAGCCTGTACTCAGCTCACATCTAACTTCACTGTTCAACAGGTGTACAGCTGCAAAACCTTTAATGGACACATTTGCTTGAGAAGGTAACCAACCACTATGGACTCCTTTTATTCTTTGCTGTCAATAGCATAGATAGAACTTATCTTAAGGAAGTAAAACAGATAGACCTAAATATTAAAAGTAAGTGCTTTTTAAGTAGAGCTGACATGAGTTCATCCTTCAAAGTGTACCAGATTGCCCTAAAGGAAAATTCTCAGCATCAGTAGAAGTCACAGATATCAATGGAAAAGGTGTTCCATGGGAACTACAGCTGCCAGTTTTCCAGTTGACATTTTGAGTGAATACTAGGGCTAAAACAGTAATTGACTTGATATTTTGTGGACAAATTATTTTTAGATATCTAGTAAATCAAAATTTAGAAATAGTAAATCAAAATTTATCTCTGAAGTTTTGAGCTATTATTTCTAATCCTGGTGATATAGCCCAAGCAATAATAGCAGTTTTTGAAGTCCTGACCTTTAGAGACTTTAAATGCCCATGTTTCTACCTCATGCTTTGTAATCGTTAAGCAAAGACACACATGCTTATGTTAACACACATATTCTTAAATATCCAAATCAAATCCTCCAGACCATTAGTGGTTTTCTTTAATTTTTTCCTGAATTACCGATGCAATCTAGAGTTAGCAAGGTGCCTCCTTTTTCTCATACATACATGATTGATATAAGTTATGGAAAATGTCAGTGTTCAAATTTGGATGGTAGTTTCTTCACATCTGGAAGAACCAAAGCTATTATGTACTTCTGAAGTTGTTATGATTTTAATTTTTTTCTATTATGAGTTTAAAATGGCAACCTGAATTAATAGTCCTATTTGTGTTTGCACTTAATAAAAAGCTATACAGAAACAAATGAATGCAAAATCTTTCATGAATTTTTTTTGTACAATAGCAATTTCCATTGCTGTTCATTGACCAAGAAGTTTAGTGGATTTCTGTTTGCTTTCCTTTCATTAAAAACAGAAGGGTTAGTCAGACAGTTCTATTCACCAAGTTAGAACACAATAATTAAAAAATAATTTGGAAAATTTACTATATGAGTATGTTACAGGACAGTATCCAATTATCTCTTCCTTGACACTGTAATTCTAAAAGGGTAACTGTGTCTGAAGTGTCTATTGGTCTGAATTACAGCCAAGGATCTGGACACTCTCATCCTGGGAAAAGTTGCCATGCATGCTTGAATTTTAATCAGTAGGGCCTGTATTTCTCCAATGAGCTTCATCAAAGCTGACATACAACAGCACTTTTACAAATTTTAATAAACTAAGACATTTTGTGATAATTTTTTCAGCGCTTGGTAACAATGCCTAGTGGCTTCATAGCTCTAGGATCACAGACATTTGTTCACAAGAGTCACACTCCATCAATTCCAAAATAACACTGTGAAATATGTAACATATATGTAATAAGTTCCTTGTATAAATGAGGAATTTCAACACACACTGGTTTAATCCACCAATTTACTGTTTTTACATTTATTGATCATGTATAATATGCTAACACTGTGCATTGGATCCTACAGGAACAGAGTGTTTGTAATGGAGAAATATTAAAAGGTTGTGACCTTTCAAAAGACAGTTTCACTGGTGTAGTCTGAGACTTACTATCAGTTTCTCACCAGCAGCACCTCACAGGAACCATCATGATTTAAAAAAAAATAACTTCTCTGTTAAAAAGAAGAGAAATAACGACAGCAGAATAAGAGCAATTATTTTTCTTTCTAGAACTCATAGCTTAATCTGTTCGAAGTAGTTACTTTGTCAGCCAGATTTTGAAACCAGCTACTCATCTATGAATTAGTTGCCTGTTTGAGGCTATGTATCGTCATGCCAATATGCATATTGCTAAATGACCTTAGTGGTTAAATTTAGATGATCACTTAAGGAAAAACTGTCAGTTTCATTTCATATCCCCAAAGTCTATGTCAGTGCGTTTATGGATCTCAGTCACCCTGGAGTAGTGGTTAAAAATACGCCAAAATGCATTCAAGATATGTGATTGCAAAACTAATTCAACCAGTTTCCTCTTGGTTCTTGTGGCATCTTTTTGTTTGAGAGATGCTCCTTGATTTGTTTTATTTAGAAACATGCACATCACAAAACATGCATAAATGTTTTATGATAGGTAGCATTTAATCTGCATTTTCCCTCAGAGGCATCAGTCAAATTTGGGAACAAATTTTTCTGAAATGGTAGCTCATGAGACAAATGATAGCAGGATTTTTTAAATTAAATGTTTTATTGTAATGAACAGGTTTTACTTCTATATAAGTGAAAGCACAGGCCTTCCAGGTTTATAAAAGAGGATGCCACAGTAAATGTTTTCTTAAGTAATTGAAGTGGATTTTCCAAGTGGAAATGCACTGATATTTACCACATTAGTGATTACAAGGCAATTATAAAATCACACCAGCTCATTAAAATTGATGAGAAATGTTATAGATATACGTGATTTGTTAACAGTAACACTGTAGCTGATAATTTTACAAAGTGTGCAGTGAGAAGATTAATAAGTTATGCTTATAGTAAAAACAGGAACATTTAAATTCTTCAAAACATTTCTTGCTTACTTTTCTTGAGTGGGAAAACACAGGAAAAAACCCTTCCAATTAAATATTTGGGATTTTTCCATTAAAGTTGTAGTAATAAGTCCACTTAAGATAAAGACCTTCCCTGAAAACAGTTCTGTATATTTCCTGTTTCCTTTATCAGTTTTCTAACAAAAACAGCAATAGAGATACACTTTAATTTTTCTTTCTGGTTTATACTGAAATTTTAAGTTTAAATCATGCAACTATTTAGATAGGTTTGCTTAAGAAATTACTTAGGCTCTTCTGTGATCTTAAATAAACTACAGTTATTTAGTACTTCAGATAAGTTTTATTTGAAGTCTGTTGAAGCTCATGGAGATGTTTCTACTGACCCACAATGGCTTAGGACATACACATTTTTTTACTGTAATTGTTAGGGATTGCTGAATTCAATAGCCTATCAGGGGTGAGGCTGCTGAAGCTCTGTGTGAGCTCGAGATGAGTCTGAGCATGTGAGTGAATGAATTTAAAAAGCATTACTGCTGATTTTTTTAGAAGAACTGTAGTCACAGCCATATATAAAAATATTCTGAGCTATGTTTCTATAAGTGCACAAGTGCTTAGCCAAAGGGCAGACATATTAACAGTATTATCTAACTAATATCCAGTGTGCAATACTTAAATTTGGAGTAACATTAATTATATCACAAATATTATACAAATCTAGATAAATAGCAAACTGAAGGAAGTTGTATTTTGCTTCTAAAATTTCAAAAGCAGAAACAGCTACTAAACTACACAGATTGTTCTTCATAAGACGTCTGCTCAGAGCTAATATGTAGCTAATTCAATTTTCATACCAAATGTAATAAGCAAACTAGAGAAACTAGCATAGCAATTTCAGGAAAAAGCAGGGAATGATTCCATGTAGTAGTTTGCTTTTAAACTTTGCTGTTCATCCAAGAGTTGTAAAAGTGACACCTTGTGGTAATGAAAAACATTGTTCCAGTGTTCATTAGCTACTGAAATGATGTTTTAAACTGCCTTCCCTGTAATACAAATAGAATAATGTTATAATTGAATCACAGAGTTGGCCAGTAATCTTTCACTCTGAAAGATACCTACTGAGAATCAGGTTAATATAATTTCAGATTCAAACTGACTTAGATGTTTTCCTAACCTTGCTCTAGTGCTTTTGTAATAATTTCACATCTTTAGAGTACTAACTGGGTTTTAACAGTGCTCCTTGGGTTCAACTGAACATTGCACTTACTCCTGATGTAGATGAATACACAAAGCAAAGAAAACCTGAGAATCAGATTAATTGCATTTTCTTTACATAGATACCATGTGCACAAACATATCCCTCAAGGGCAATACAGAGAGAAGATTGTTTACCTATGTCTGCAGCACATTCAGGGGCAGTGATATTTCTGTTTGCCACCTTCCTTGTCTATGCACAGTCTTTGCAGAGCTAAAGGCTAAAAGGGTAGTTCAGTGGTCTTAAACAATGTTGGTAAGTGGGGTAGCCAAACTGCTTCCCATTTAAAGCTGCTCTCCTGGCAAGTAATCACAGTTTGATCATTACAGCCACATAGTGCTGAGCCTGAATTCAGTGAGGCCTCTAATCCTGATAAGAGTCAGCTCCTCTTCCTACAAGATGTGCTCATAACATATTTAAAAATATAATTTATTAAGAAATCTAATTCCTCAGCCTCCTCATTCTAACTTTCAGTCCAGCTTTAGCAATCCTGACACTACAGATAAACCTATGCATAAACCAGGCTCCCCTCACTTGGCAGTTCACATACCTAGGAGGCATGAATGAAAAAGCATATTACAACTACCTTCTCATCATCAGCCTCAGAGATTACAGAAACTGAGGGCTAATGTGAGAGAAAAGTTGGTAAAAAATTTTTAAAAATGGGTAATAGATTTCCCTGAGTAGTTGGCCAGACACCATCCAAAAAGATATTAATATTTTTGAAAGCAGTAGTTAAATGAATTCCATCTTTGTTAAATGATTCTTCCAGGAAACGACATTGAAGAATTTGAAATATTGCATGATGTGAAGGGATTTATTAAAGAAGTAACTAAAATGTGACAGAATGATAATCAGGGTTCCTACTTTTAAAGTCTTTGTTCTACTGGGACAAAAAATGAAATATAAAGGTGATATTGAGTTAATAGCACTGTAACAACCTACTGAAGAAACAAGACAGAATGGGACAAAGATCTTTGTGGGTTTATATAATTTTAGGAAATAAAAAATTTTACTTTAACCTGAGGACTTTTTGTGGTATTCAAATGCCACATTTGGTTCTAATAAATGATTCTATAGCTCTATATTAAATTTTTGAAACTATATATTTGAATACTTGAGAAATATTAAGATTTTTTATGTTGCCGCATTGCACAGATAAAAGAATTAGCAATGTGTAAACAGGTGTAGACACTGATGACTCTTTTAGGAAAATTCAACATTAAGTATCTCTTAATCCAATGAACAAATAACATCACAGTATGGTATGAATATAATTATGAGTTAATACAAATTACACTGGAATATTAAAGGAAGAAATATTTAAATCTTGATATGGAAGTTATGGTGGAATGAAGTGAAAAGTTGCAAAGTAGTCAGTTGTACTTACGGTTATACTGTAAAGTCAGATCATTTTACTCTTCTTTTAGTGAAGGATTAGGCAGGTACAAGGTACAGGTGGTCACTGTGGAGAGGCTGACATGCTGGATTTTACTGCATAATTTATACTTATTCATATACCCCTTCCATGAAGTTCTCAATTTCAAAAGGCAATCTTTCATTCATCAAGGCAACTAATTAGAATCAACTTATTAAAGGGCTAGTTGATACAGAGCTGGTATAGAACTGTACAAGACTATACAAATCAATAAAACTACAAGGAGTCAGGATTTTAAGCAAAGGGGGTGTGGAAAGAACTTGTATAATTGAGGCCTAGCCGAGTTACTATCTGTGAAGTGCCAAACAAGCCGATAACTTACATGGAATAGAAAAATCATCTGATCAGAGAAAAATTGCTAACTCTCAGAAGTCATACACAAGGGTAACATGAGAATTGCCAAGGTTCAAGCAGAACTTCATCTTGCCAAGGCAGTAAAATAAAGCATAAAAGAATTTTCTGTTTTATTTTAAAATACAGATAAGCTGTTCACATTCTTATTCCTGCTGCCCAGGGAATAACAAAACTGGCAGGTGTTGTGTAGGACACAAAGGATCAAATGACTCCTCAGGTTCCTAACAGCTAGGAGTAGTGGAGCATCAATCTCATTGTGCAGCTGTGAGATCCAAGTCAGGGAGCAGGTTTCAAGGCTGTTACCATTTGCTCTTTCTTCAGCGAACAGTTTCAAATCTACTTGTCAAAGAAACCCACATATTTATAGAAGAGCCGACACATCCAAGAAAGGAATTAGTCTGCATCTGCCACTGACCTTTGCTTACATGAACTCCCAGACAACTGGAAGAAGGTCTTAGGATTGGATTGGACTGGACTCGATGATCTTGAAGGTCTCTTCCAACCTACACCTTCTGTGTGATTCTGTGAAGACTTCTCTTATCCAATGCAACAAAAAAAAATAAGTAGATACAATAATTCAGAAGAATCCTTACTAGCTGCTGCCATAGAAGAAAAGGAGCAAAGCAGCATCAAATCTTGACCTCTCTGAAGGTCAGTAAGTAAATAGTGGCACTGTCATGAGGCAGGTCTTAAGGCACATTTTGTACTGACTTTTAGCATTTGACTGATTCAGTGACCCTCTCACATCAAGCCTGGCTAACTGTGCAGCTGACAGGCAGAAGACATAATAGACTGATTGTGCTGTGGATAGCAGCAAAGACTAACACATGGACACACACACACACATTTACACACAAGTCAAAAAATGTACATTCCTGAGAATGCAGACACTCCTTGAACTGTTCTGTCACCGTCACAAGAGCAGCCACCAGGATCTATTCTGAATAAAGATCTTGCTTAACATTTCAACTGATGACTTCAGAGTAGAATAGAAAAATGAGTAAATAATAAAACAACATGGTAAAGAAGAACTAGAGAAGAAAAAAAAACAATACAATCAAGGAAATTAGTATAGAATCCCAAAGTACAAGGTGGTACACTAACAGATCAGGGAGGACTGGCTTTGCCATCAAAACCTTGCAGCTAAACACAGCAGCTTGAATCATGTCTGTGCAGTATTGAGTCAGACAGTGACAACTGCTGAGACACAGCTGCAGAAAAGAAAACTTAGATATTTCAATCAGGTGAAGTATTTAGCAATGCCAAGAAAAATCTAATTAAGGCAGTCTTAAATTGTCTAGGCCTGATGACATTTACTGCAGGATGCTTAAAGAATGGATGAATTATCTTTAATGCAATTAAAAGATATCCATGAAAATCTCTGCAGCTTGGGAAATGCATCAAGGTCTGGAGAAGCTATGTCCTCTTTAAAAAGGGGATATTGTTGGGCAGAAGAACTGGGTGATATTTGAATTCTAGCTGTTGAAAAACAAAATAGCCATAAACTATAAGTCTCAAGAATTCTGTATGTAACAGATCTGTGTTATTTTTCAGGGATGAAGTATAATAATTAGCTACTTTTTTTGTTAGGCTAGCAGCTTTGCTAGAGAACTGACACAACTATCTTTTGGTTATTTTCTGGTGCAGGTAACTTCTTTTGGAAGTCCTATAATTGCTTCTCAGACAAAGTATATTTTCTCTCTTTGAGGAGAACTAGCTATTCCATCTTAAAGAAAAAGATAGCCATAAGTTAGGCATCAGAAATACCCTTTCTAAGTTTCTAAGAGGTTTCTCTGGAGGAAAAAAAAAGCACATTTTCTAATTTTCGCTATAGACAGATTTCTATTTTAGTTTATTAACTCTGAATCACGCTTCCCAGATGATTTCCAGCATCTGTGTTTGTTCATAGAGAATAGCAGATGCTTGTTTAGAACCTTAGAGGGGTGCTGTTATATGTTGTTCTAAGATTAGAGTTAGAAATTATCTTCAAATATCATGTTTGTTCTTGCTCCTAGGAAAAATTCTCCATCTATGTATTTGATGCTCAAGATACCAGTTGATCAGTCTGGGGTTCTGTGCTTCTCTGTGCCTCTAAATCATATCAACTTCTGCATGATTTCCAGCAACTTTAAATGAGCATGGTTAATGAATTCAAAGAAAATCCCTTTGAAAAAATTCAAATATTTTAATTCTTTTGTTGT
The DNA here is from genome assembly GCA_008694505.1 of Cyanoderma ruficeps. Taxonomy (NCBI): domain Eukaryota; kingdom Metazoa; phylum Chordata; class Aves; order Passeriformes; family Timaliidae; genus Cyanoderma; species Cyanoderma ruficeps. Next base: position 25,627,537 of record VZDJ01007747.1, read on the forward strand.
AGGGCATTTTTACTTCTCTGCACTCTTGAAGATTTTGGTTGCTATATAAAACAGTCTGCACACTGCTGTTAGAATTCTTCTCTGGAGTGCTGTTTGGAACCTTTATAGACAATTCTTATTCAAATCTGAATATTAGACAAGAGTAGCATAAAGAGCTTTTAAAAATCAAAAGATACATCTTGGAAAATATGTATGTATAGGTAGTTTAATTTTAATACCTGTCACAGAGGGGCAGAATTAATACCCTTGACCTACTGGCCCAAGATGTGATTGGCTTTCTGGGCTGTTGGCTACAGGAGACCAGAGAATTGATTGACTCAAAACAATTAGACTCTGTGTGTGTGTGTGTTTGGGATGGGGAAGGCAAGTTCTGCATAGGTGGGACAGTACAGTACTCCACACCCTGCCCCTGCAGCCTCTGGTCTGGTCCCAGAGTGTCTGCCAAACCACATGGCACACTGACAGCCCAAAATTGCTCCCGATGGCCACATGGGCCACTGAGGTACATTGAAGTGCAGGCATGTACCTGGGGGAGGGCCCTGGGAGACCAGAGATGATAAAAAGCAGTGGCACTATTGTAATGCTGACAAGCCCCATTGCCTTGGATTTACAAATAGCTGAGGCCTTGCTGGATCTAAGGTATTGACTCTATCTATCTATCTATCTATCTATCTATCTATCTATCTATCTANTTTTCTTTATCTTTCTCTCTTTCTTCTGCTAATTTATTGAAATATGTTTTAAGCCAGACTAAAACGTTCCAGTCAATGCATTAGTAAGGGTCTTGTTGTCTCTGTATAACTTGAAGTTGGCTAGTTCTAAGTTTTCTAAGATAAAGTTTATGATGTGACTTACTTTGAACTGGATGTCACTTTTAAATTTGCCAAGTACCTTATTTTACCTAAGTGTTCCAAAGTTTTCAAGTAAAACTTTGTTATTAAATCTTCTGAGAATTTTGGTGCTTCTCTTGTGCACCACCAGAGTGAACACAATTACCTTTCCCCTTAAACTGGCCCAGCAAGCTTGCAACTTAACAATGAAGCATATTGCTTGTCCTTGTTTCCACCACCCATGCATTTAAATGCGTCTTTCCCTTTGGTTTGACCAGCAGTTCCCTACTCTGCCATGTTGGTCTCTTGCCTTCGTTGCCCTGCTTCTTGCTCCTGGGATTGCCAGGTGTTGCCCTCTATAGAAGACTTTCTTAAAGATTTGCCAGCTCCACCAGGCTCCTTTGTCCCTGCAGGTAGTCTCCCAGGGGTTTCTGTTGACTATTGCCTTGAAGAGCTGGAAGTTTGTTTTCCTAAAGTTCATGATTCTGACTTTATTCCCTACCTGACCCATATCCCTCAAGACTGCAAACTCCACACTGCACCCCAGGCTGCCTCCAATCTTGGCATCCCTGATTAGCTCACTTGTGTTAGTCACAAACAGACCGAGTACAGCCTCTCCTCTGGTAAGGCTGTCTGTTACCTGGCTCAAGAAGTTGTCCTCCATGCACTGCAGGACCGTCCTGGACTGCTTGCAGCTCGCTGTCCTGCTTTCCCAGCAGATGTTGGGGAGTCAAATGTCCCAGCAGGACAAGAGCCTGTGAGTGTTTGGCTCCTGAAGCAGAAGCAAGAAGACTTCATCAATAGGCTCCCCTTTATTAGGTGGTCTATACTAGACATCAACTATTAGGTTCGCTTTATTGCCTTGATCTCTGATTCTTACCCATGGACTTTTGACCTGTTCTTCAAAAACAGCTCTTCACACTCAATTCAGCCCCTCATGTAGACAGGAAATCCCTCCACCTCTCCCTCCTCTCTTCTGAACATTCTGTGGCCACCTATAGTGACACTCCAATCACGGGATTCTTCTCACCAAGTTTCAGTAATGGCAACAAGGTCATATCTGTCTAGCAGCACAGTGGCTTCTGACTCCTCCTGTCTGTTGTCCATGATGTGTACATTAGTCACTAGCAATATCCAGCCAAAGAGAGAAGGAATTTGTCTGGTGCTTGGTAGTGCCTTATATGTATCTTAATCTTTTAATTCCTTCTAATTTCCTAATTATTGTACTCGAGCATAACCTGTTTGTCATTAATCTACCTCAACAGTGAGACTTTCTGCCTTCAGTAATGCTGGACTATTTGAACCTGAGTCAACATGCTGTCAACACCTGAGCTGCTTGTTAAAACAAACACAAATGTGATCAAAAATCGAGTGATTGTTTCAGTTCCTCTTTTTCCAGTATATTAACTTAAGTAACTACAATAGCTAGAAAAAAAGCTAGAATAAAGTGTGTTGAATCTTGTTCAAATACCATTTACATTAAGAAGTTAGAAGTTGTGAAGTAAAGGCTTGCCAAAATCAAATTCCAGCATGGAGCACAAACCAACAGTGAAAGTGTGAATGACAATATTGTTTTAAAATAATGATAGCTTTTTTCCAGTTTACTTGTTCATAATTCAGTTATCTCTTACTGAGCAGCTATTCTGTAATTCAGCTTAATCATTCTGCAGTCCATGATCCTATGCTTTATTTTCAATATCATGCATTATTCAATATCTGCCTCTAACGCAGCTATTGTTAAGTTTCTTTTCTAGGCATCACTTCACTACAGAATGTGCATTTCTTGAATGATCACACACAGCGGTAAAGAAGGAAGGTATTTTATGACGGCGGATCAAAGACATAAAAGCATTAGTGTCAAATCTACATGGTAAAGGAGTGTTTAACTGGAGATGTCTAAGATATAGGGTTTTTTCAGAGTACATGCATTCTGTAAATACAAATTACAAATATCTTTAGTTTCAGGTGAATTTCTGGCTTCTGAGAAATTCTGCAATAGAGCTATGGGTGTTAGGCAACATAGAATGAACAAAACCTAGAACAGTCTAATCTAAATAGAATACCTAGTATCATGTGAGATCTACTTTCAGATGCAAACAGATTACAAAAATGCCAATGAAACATTTTTAACCAATGATTTAGTATTCTTTTCCAGCAAACTTCCACCTCATACGGCATCATCCATACCTAATACTGCAACAAAAACGTTTACTTGATTGCCAGAAAAACTCCATTCTGGACTTCAGTATAATCCTTCTTGCAAATAACTTTGACAGCTTGTCTCACTGTGTTGGTGTTCATCATTGTGCTCTTCAAGTGTTACTTTATTGGCTAAGAACCACTAACTAACAACAGGAAGTATCTTCCTCACAGTAAAGTACACCCAGCTAATCTGGGCGGCTGGAACCTGCTCCTGGGCTCCCTGCAGCTTTAAGCATTGATTCCAGCTGCCAGTTAACCACATGTATTTCCCCTTGTGATTTCTTTTCTCACGTATGGAATTTCATGCCACATTACCATTTTTGTTGGAACAGAAATTTACTTTTTATTTCTAGGTCAAAATGCTGAACATTTGAGTTCCTTCCTTCAAAGCATAGTCATTCCAGTCTTCAAATAAAAGGTCATCAGAATTTCTTTTACCCTCTAAATTTTATTCTTCAAAATTACATTTATTTTTGCAATAGCAAAATCTCTCTCAAATAGTAACATAGAATGCCTTCAAATATGACTTTTCAATCTGAAAAAATCAGCTTATATTTGAAGCTTAGCAACCAAGAAGATGAGCTCTTATAATGAAGAGACCTAAGAAAATCTTGATGATAAATGGCAGCATTGGTCCCAACTGTAACTATTCAATGTTACATCCTCTCTTCAGAACCCACATGCTAATGACAACGCTTTCTAAACCAGGAGTTTTGATGACAAGCAAATGACAGCTGATAAATGAATTCAGCATCTTGCATGTAGTCCTAAACATTTAGTACTGTAGTATCTTGTCATCAGTCTCACAATATCAGAAAAAATACTATTGCCCAAAAAAAAAGATAAAAAAAGGTAGGAGTTAAGAAAATTAGTGAAAACTGTTTACAGGAAACAGCTATGGCTGCATGCTGCAATTCCCGGCAATCCTTAATTGGGCAGGCTGCCTAAGGTAAAGACTGCAAGATGATTGTAGAGCTGCTCACCCCTTTGTAAAGCCTAAGAAACCACTGTACTGAGTCATCAGTCACTTTAGGGGATTGGTGTCAGGGCCCAGGTTTTGCCTTGACATTCTTGGGCTTTATCTGCCTGGGCTGGGGGCCAGTAGAGAAGCAGCACAGCTGAAGGCACAGCGAGCAGCGGGTCCTTGAGCTGTGAGGTGGGCACGGCTCTGCCCGGGAGCCGGGGCTGTGCCTGCTTCCTCCTCCTGCAGGCTGCGGGGGCTCTCGGGGCTGATCGCTGCCCGAGCTCTGCTGCAGCTGTGCTGTGCCTGTGTCCTGCTGATCCAGATCCTCGCTGGCTTGATGTCCCCGCTGGACCCTGGCCTTTCTCTGTCCCCACGAGCATCAATGCTGAGAGGGCTGCGGGCCGCTCACGCCAGCGCCGCGGCCGCCCCGGGACAGCGGGACGGGGCCTGCCCGGCTCAGTCCTGCCCTCTCCGTGCTGCCCGTGTGCGCACATCTCTGGGGGAAATTGTAGGGTCAGAGGGGCCCTTGACATCTTCCACTCCTCTGAAATCACATCATGGTATTTCATATTAAGCAAGCTGTGGTTTCCAAGAAAACCTGAAAAATAATTGTTTTACTCTAGTTCCTTTTCTAGTTCCAATTACAATAATATTAACAGATTAACTCACTACTGCAAAATTATTGTTGGGATATATTTTTGAATCTGTCCCAAAGTCATAGAAGCTGTACTACTTAATTTCTTTCAGCTTATGGCTCAACATCAGCCAATAAGTTTGCTTCCAACATATTTCCACGTCTTTGATAAAGTTGTTTCTGTAGTATTCATGTGTCTGGAAAATTCCACAAACCCTGTGCTAGTACATCTATCTTTCAGTGTTGTTGTGTTCACGCCACAAATTTCCCTGTGCTGTAACTATTTCTCCTAATTCACATATAATAATTCTAATGGTTAATGGAAAACCAAAGCATTTGTTTAAAAGAGTGTATTTGCCCACTTCTCTTAAAAATAGATCCAGATTGTATTTGTGGTTACAGCTAGTGGACATCCTCAAGGACATCTCCCACAGGAGGCGGAATAGCTGAAAAGTGCCATTACAGAGGAAAATATGCTACTAGCTCTGCTCCATACTAGGGTCTGAGCTGTGGTGAAATGGGACATAAAATTCAGTCATACAGCGAAAATGATCTACAAAACTATTGATTCCTTTAAAAAAGCAAACAGTATTTTTGCAAAGAATTTTAAAGCTGTCTCTCCTACAACAGAAAATTAACATTCACTTCTTTCCAGAAGTTATTTTCCACCATGTTTCCATCTCCAATTCCTCCAAAATAAAGATATGGGTGTATCAAATCCATGCAAACATCTGTTTTCTAGAGAGGTTTGAGCCCTGTAGGAATGCTTGCAGGCAACAGAATGCACATCACATTTTCAGAAGGTTACTTCAAGTCCTATTTCCTTCTGGAAGTTTTACTCCCTTTTAAAGCCAATTGAAGTTAACTATATAAAATTGAAAATAAAATACTGAAAAATTTCTTTTGAACTCTATTTCTTAGTTAGTAGTGAGCCATTTTCCTCCTAGGATCTGGCCTTACTTTGTAACCTGGAAATACTCAAAAAACCTCTAAATTTCTCTGAGGTGTAGGCAACTTCTCTAAAGTAGCTCTACAACATAGATTACATCTTGTTCTATCACTACATCTCAAACTATTTACGTCATACTCTAACAGGTATGCTCATAAATGTGGGTATGCTCATCTCATAAATGCAGATATTGCCATATTGAATTTTTCCTTCATTAATTGATCCTGCTTTCCTTAATCACTCATTGAATCAACAACCAAATTTATCAACACTAACTGAATTATTTTAGTTTTCAGGTCTACGAAAATACAAATAAATGTAAAATCAGCGCCAGGAAAATGTGATGACAGAAAAATAGCCATTGGTGATATTCCCTATTTGCATAGCATGTTGAGATTTAAGATGCACATTACTCAATCGTTAAACCCTTGTGTCTTGATAATTTTTATTAAATGCATTTATAATTTCATAAAAAAATATACCAATGTAATTTGACAAGATCAATTTTCCAGGTACCCATGTTGATTAGAAATAATTATGTTATCCTTCTTTAGTTGCTTATTTCTGGAATCCTGTATCAGGCTGTACACAATTATAACAATCTTTTTAATACTGACAACATGAGACCTTTGACTGATGACAGATGATTTTCCCCATGGTAATGCAAGGTGGCTTTTTTCCCCTCTAAATAATCCAGATATTTGCTCGAATACCTATTTATCCTAAAATGATGTATTAGTGTGAACATAATAGTGAACTGGATAATATCCTGTCTCATGTTTTATTTGGTGAAAGATTTGACCAGAAGGTTCAGAAATACTTTGGTTTGAGTTGTCACTTCCCTAGAGACTTGGGACTTCTTCCTATTCAAACATATTTTTGCAAGATTTCAGTACATTAAACAGTTTTTCCTAACAAAGGAATACATTCAAGGCCTTACTTTTCATTCCTGAGAATTCTCTGTGTTTTTCTGTTGGAAGTTTCAACCTGTAAGAGTTGATGACTACATTTTATGTATCTTATGCAGGCACATGTTACATAAGGAAGAAAAGAAACCCATGAATGTCCCACAAGGACTACAACTCAAACTGACCCTTCCATAATATTGTTACATGCACCTCCCAGAAAAAGCAACTGACCTTAAAGCAGGGATAGTATGGAGAGAATGAGGGATGGAAGGAATTTTGGTTACCTATCCTCTCCTATCTTATCTGCTAAGAATTTAAGGTTTTTTAAGCTTCCACTATTAGAGTCCATACATAATTTAATATCTTTATGCATTCACTAGCTAGACCATACTTTGAAAATTTTATTTTAGTTGTCTGCAAAGTGTCAGTTCCCTGATAGGTTTTGTCCACAAAATGTGGTCTAGTATGCAGTTATATGTTTTAAACCAAGAATCATTTATGTTTCTACACCTACACCCACAGGAGACAGGGAAATATTTTTCTGTATCTTTTTGTAAGCAGACATCTATTTCTGGCATTCAGAATATCACAGGCACTCCTGTGTAAATAACATAATGAAGAAGAAATTAATAAATTAAAGATCAAAGTCAGCTAGATATTTTTATCCTCTGTGTACTCTTAGAGATTTATTTGGTCTAACAATTGTATTGTTTTATTTCCAGTTAATATAATAGTTTGCAATAGCCTATGCCCTCAGATACCTGAAGAACGGATATTCAAGTTAATGAATTCTGTTTCTTGTTTTGTTTTGCTCTGATTTTATTTTAATAATACAATATGATCAATTGCTCTTTTTTATCACATTCTTTCATTAATTTTAATTAATGAAGTCATAGCATTTTTAATTATAAGAAGCCTTTGAACATGGTGGAAAATCAGCATCTATAGGATAAATGAAAGTCTTTGGAAAGTTCAGAGACTAATTAAAAGACTGGATCTAATACATCTCTTTCCCTCAGTGGTATTGGATTTTATACATGTGCTGTGGTTTAAGCCCAGCTGGCAACCAAGCCCCACGCAGTTGCTCGCTCACTCCCTCCTGGTGAGATGGGGGAGAGAATCATAAGGGGAAAAGTGAGAAAACTTGTGGGCTGAGTGAAATACAGTTTAATAAGGAAAGCAAAGGTTCTGCACACAGCAAAGCAAACCAAGGAATTCATTCACTGCTTCCCATGGGTAAGCTGATGTTCAGCTATCCCCAGGAAAGCAGCACTCTGTTGTGTATGATGGTAACTGTGAAGAAAATGGATTCTGCCTCAGCCAAAACCAGCACAACAAGACATTAAAGGCTTAAATAGATGTAAAACACTTAATACTTAAGGCAATAGGTTGGTGCCCCCTACATTTTTTAAAAAAAGATCTGAATTTAGTTAAATCTATAACTTTGCTACTGTTCTGGAACACTTGTTTCTTTTTTCTGAACAATAACTTTGCTTCAAATGTTGAGTTGTTGGTTTTTTTTAAGATCAGTGAGTATGTAATATTCTTTTCTAAGTAGTTTCTTTCCTTTGGAAGAATCTCTTGAAAACTGATAACTTTTTTTCTGAGATAGGTTTTAAGTATGTGGTTAAATGAATGAAGGGCATCTCTACTTCTGTCCTATAATGATCATGGCCAAGCCAGTATTGTTTAATGAGTATTTAAGTATTTTCTCAAATTAGGAAAACAAGTAAGTTCGGGTTGGTTGGTTTTGGTTTTTTCTGGTACTGCTATTCAGGGAATGATTTTTCTGGATTTTTGTCTGGAAGAAATAAATGTGATGTTTTGTATCACCTTCTATTCACTGAGTAAGAATTTTCTTTAGCATTGTACATGTCAGTGAAATTGGAGATACATGTGAACAGGAGCTTGAATAAAGGTGAAAAATATGTGAGTGCTCTAAGACAATGATGTTTAATGATTTTGAACTGGGAATGACATACATTCATGTTTTAATAGTTATTCTTATGTGATTTTAGTGGTTTAGTGGGAGAGAAAATTAAGTTGGTGGCTAAGTTTCTTGCATATAAAGGCAGGAATGTCTGGTTGTAAATGTCAAAGACCTCAGATTATATGTAGGAAGGAAAATGTAGAGCATATTGCAAAGAAGAGAAGCTGTGGGTTAGATCCTTAGCTACTTTTGGAACACAGTGATTGATATCAGGTAGGTATGCAATCCTAGATAAAAGGCTTTATCTGATAATGGAGTGATTCTATGTTCTCTCAAATATTATTTTGAAGGTTTTTATTTTTCAATCAGTTGTTTTTAGAAAATGGTGGGGATTGGTGTTAATCTCTCTAAATTCTGAGTCCAGAATAGCACATCAATCTGGGAGGCTACCAAAAGGGGATAATAAAATCTATGCCTGCTAAAATGTTTTGTATATAAAGAAGAACTATCTAGTAATTAAGAAGTTATTTTTCTTACTTTTTCTCTGCAAAACTTCTAAAGGCAAATTGTGTGGTAGAAAGAAAGACAATATTTATTGAACTTTTGCAATGGCTGTTAAAATCCAATACTTCAATTCAAACTGAACTGTTTATCACTGACTAACCTTGAACCATCTTTAATGATCCTTCCCACACACCTTGAACATCCTTTGAGTGGAATGCCAGAATGTGGCATGCAGGGAGGATCCATTCCCACACCAAGCATCTGAACACTCTACACAGATGCAAGGCTATTGCTGAGGAATCATAGTGGTTCAGGAATCTTATATATATTCAACTGAAGTAAAAGATGAGTCAAAATGGCCAAGTGACTGCATCACGCCATGGAAAAACATCTGTTTGTCAATGATAATGGCAAATTTTCATACATGTAGAAGTATGCATTCTAGTGTATCACTCTCAAGAAGTAACAGAAGGTTGAGTTGTTCAGTGAATATTTTCCAGTGCCAATCTTAGTACCCACGGTAACTGGGATACTTTTGGGAGATTAGAAGCATTCGAAAGATATTTCCATTTGTATTAGAGATTATGGGTAATCAGTTCTTCAGACATAAACTTTAGTTTACATAGCATTCATGGGCAGTTAAGAGCAAAAATGTAGGAACAGATATTGTGCATGAAGGGGTCTGCCATTTAGAGAATCTCACTCCAGTTTTCAGAAAAGATGCTGTGTTAACAAAAATAAAACTCCAGGGAGAAGGAATTTGCTTCAGAAACACAGCATTTGTAATCTACAGAAATATTATATGATGACCAGCTTAGAACTATCTGCCATATAAACATGTATGTTTGAACAAAACTTTCAGCCAGCTTTTGAGACTGGCTTGAACAAGAGATTTGAAGATATGTAGAATAAGGCTAAATACATTGTTACCATCAGAAAGAGGCAGAATTAGACTTGCTCATAGAATTTTCTATACAGCAGGTTCCTTTCTGCTTGAACAAGGAAACTTATTACTCTAACTGCTTTGTTCGTTTCCCTCAAGAGAAGACTTTTTTGAGTTCAGAATAAAAATTCAATAGAATTGCTCACTCTAGATAAGATTTGAAATTTAAAAGCCTTCTTTTCAATCCTCAAAAATTAAAATAGCAATAAATATATAAATACACATATTTAAATTTTTATGCCTATCCCCCATTCTGAGAATTCTGCCCTTTTTTTTCTCCCACAAATGTACAACTTGTTCATTGAATTATGTCACACCTTTTCTGGGGTACTTTTTTTAATTCTGATGTCATGCTTATAATCTTTTCTGTCTTGGTGTCATGTACTATTTTTAGAGTGTATTCTTTATCATATATAATAGTCCTTAATAGAATTTGATCCTTGATTGTTTTCTCCGCTTGTTCCCTGTTACAGTCCACTGTTTTTTCATCCTAATTTGTATTTATGCTCCTTTAGTTTCCTTCTTGTCTTAAGGATTTTCTCCAAGTTGATTATTAGCCCTTAGGCTGTCTGTTTATTCCTGGTGACTTTCTCTTTCTCTTTCTCTTCCTTCCTAAACATTAACTCACTGTCTGGCTTTACATTAACTCTCTACAGGGGAAGCTCCTTCCTCCACTTTCTTTATTTCCAGTTATTTTTGTACGTGGTGCACTTAGCATTTTGCAACAAGCATTCAAGCCAGACAAAGACAAAGCAAAGGTTTTACTGTCATCCTTTATTCTCTTCTTTTAGAGGATATTCAGTATGATACAAACATGATGTGCAAAACCATGCTGTCATTTCTGTACTGGTTTTGTGAAGTATAATGAAGACAAAATGTTCAGGGAAGTAAAAAATTGTTCAGTGCAGATGTTGTGGACACTTCAGACTGCATGGCAGGTCTCAGAATCACAGAATGGATGCAGTTGGAGCTGCGAGTCATCTTGTTCAGCCCCACTCCTCGATCAGGGTCATGCTAGAGCGCAAGGCACAGGATTGTGTCCAAACAGTTTTAAATATCTCCAGTGAGGGAGACTCCACAACCTCTTCAGACAGTCTTTTCCAGTGCTCAGTCACCTGCACAGTAAAGTCTTCTGCATGCTCAGGTGCAGCTTCTGTGCATCAGTTTCTGCCTGTTGCCTTTTGTTCTATTGCTTGGCAGCTCTGAGCAGAGCCTGGCTCCATCCTCCTGACACCCTCCCTTCAGATACTGACAGATATTGATGAGGTCCTATCTCAGTCTCTTCTCCAGGCTGAGCAGGCCCATCTCTCTCACACTTCCCCCATAAGATAGATGCTTCTGTCCCGTAATAATCTTCATTGCCCTCTGCTGGAACAGCTTCAGGAACTCCACACCTCTCTCGTACTGAGGAGCCCAGAACTGGACACAGTGTTCCAGATATGCCTAAGCAGGGGTGAGTAGTGGGGCAGGACCACTTCCTTCAATCTGCTGGAAGTGCTCATTCTATGAGTTATATGTATATTCAATGAGGTATATTCCATGAGTAGTAACCTGAGGGAAATGGTTAATTGAATGCTATTTTCCTGGCTGTGTAACGGGGTGCAGAAAATAAATATAGTCAAGCTTTGGTTTTTTGAGTGTTTAAATCTTTAGGTTCATTAAGTTGGCTTTTTTATCAACTCAGAAATATCAGACATGCAGCATGACTACTGATCCTAGGTCTGACTTGACAGGGACCGTAATTTAGTGCTCCAGGAAAGAATTGCTATGGTGTGCTGTGATGACATATTTTCCTAAAGCAAAGCTGTTAGTGGTACAGCTTTGAAGCGTGGTCTCACCATGTACTAAGCTATTTCATTCCACCTAATATATATCTCTGGAGGATGTTCACATTTATGTGGACATCTTTGACTTGTGGAGCTTCACTATTGTCTGTCAGTCTTATTGTGGCAATTATAGTTCTTACTATATCTGGTGCTGTGAGTACATTAAAAAAAACCAAACTGGTTTACTTCTTCCAACACTAGATTTTTCTAGTCTCTAAGAAACATTATGGGATTGCAAATAAATATGATTCACCTGGCTATTCTAGGCACGTGGAATTTGCCCAGGTTCCCAGTTATTGTTACAGACTGAGATCACACTCCAGAGCATTGTCACTCCTTTGAATGGGACACTTGGATGGAAAGAGAGTGATCAGAACTGAGCACTTGTTCTCCGAGTACAGACTGTCTTCAGTGCATTGTAAAATGAAATTCTAGATTCTCTAAATCACAATCTTCTCAGACAATAGTGGGGTTTGTTTTGTTCTAGTTTTAAGGAAAGTCGCAAAACTCTCTTGTTTCACAGTTTTAGACTTGCTGTAATTTTATCTAGTGAGAAATAAAGAGGTTTTGTAGAATCTGAGATTCACCAAAAATTGCTGGTTAGATTTCAAATGTAAAAATTGCAAAAAATAAAGTTGGCTGCAATCCCACCATAATTTTGGGTATAGTAACAGAAGGACTGCAACAGTTTTTAAAGCTCCAACAGCATTAATCAGGAGCACAAAAAATAAATCTGAATGCTACAAAAAATTAAAAGGGTAAAAATTACCAGAAGGGGTCTTCGGCTTTGGTTTACATGCTTGTTTGAAAGATTTTCCTTGAATCTTTATATCTTAGAGGTTACATGCTAAACAAAATTTTTAGAGAAAAAATGCAAACTGCATGCTTTAGAAGGGTTTTTTGGTGGTGTTTGTTTGTTTGTTTTTGTTTGTTTGTTTTTTGTATTTTAAAGTTTCAAGTTCTCAGGGAAGATAATTTCACCTTCTTTCAGATCTTACCGATTTTTATGGCAACTTAATGTAAATCTATTTTTTTTCCTCTTGTATTTCATTTTATAATAAGAAACTCTCTTGTAGAATATGGGTGGACTTTGAGGCCTGTAGAGACAAAATGTTTTAAAAATCCTGGTTGCATTGGAGTAGTATCATGGAAAAGAGAAAAAACAAATAAATACTTTCCATTCCATGGCATGCTATACTTCATTAAAAAAAATAATTAAAACCATTATAATAAAATAAACATATTTGAAGCATCTCATGAAAGCATGTTCTCAAGGCATATTTGTCTGTTACATGTAATCTGAATTCTCCCAGATTCAAGCATCTAGAGGACTGAAATAAATTATCTGTCAGGGAATCAGCATTTTATTTGTTGTCACTAAGAGATTCTGTCCCACTTCATAGAACACAGTGGCTGAATTTTAGCACAAGCGGGAGCAATTTATGAGAGACATTCCAACCAGTACCTATAATTTAAAAAAAATTTAAAACTCAAATACTTTTGGTTTGTACTATAACAACAACCATCTTTGCAGCTACTGGGGGTTGCATGTGTATGGTACTATCATTATCTTCTGTCCTCCCTCCACTACAGATACTTGTAGACTATTTTCCCTGACCACAGGTGATAGAAAGTCCTATCTTCTTCTAAAGAATCTCCCTTTCTTATGAACATATTTTGCTGCTGAGCATAACACCAGACCACTACCATGAGGACAATCTGAATTTTTTCCACTTCTAATATTTAAGTCTGTATCAAACCTTTTAAAAGTGAAGCAGCATTATTCAATCATGCAAGCTCTTTCCAGTATTAATTTATCTCAAAATATACTAGTTCCTTATACTTAAATTAATTTTCTAGCTTTTTTTAATATTTAAAGTTTTCAGACTAATATCGTATATAACCTAATTTTTGAATAAAATTCTTGCTCGCTGAGTTATTTTTAGGTAGTAGAATGTCTGTTTAGTGAATGAGTCCTCAGATCCCAGACAGACTAATTTATCATCATCAGGGACTAACATCCCAAATTTATGAGATGAGTTTTAAAGAAAATTTGAAAAGCTATAGCAGTAGAAGAATAAGCAAGAGGTCACTGTCTACAAAATTTGGTTTCAGATTTTAAGACTGCACTTCTGAGACTACTATGGTTAGAAGATTTTGAAATAATTTCTTATAGATAAAATAGGATAGAAATTACCTCCTTGTCCTTTTATTACCAGGATGTTTTTCACCTGAGCCATATACATACAGCTAATGAATTTTATGGGCTTTTGAAGAAGATTGTTTCCATTCCTGACCAGAATGATGAACATACAAATAAGTTTTTACACTACCTCTGTAGTTCAGAAAGAGTTGACAGATATAGATCAGTCCTTGTGGAAAAAAACGTGTCACCTAATCCAAACTCCATCGGTTAAAGGATGCATGTTCCTGTCCCTTTGGATGTAGCAGTAATAACATTTCTTTTCCTGCTTCTTACATTTCTACACAAACCTGCTAGCCTTAGTTCTTACACAGATTTTTGTATCTTTTACCTCAGAGTTTTCCCTTAGTCCTGACATGGCTAAGTAGAGATAAAAACATCATTTGTCAGGCAAATGATGATGTTCCAAGAGGCCCATCAGGAATTCTGTGATGAAGGTGTTCAAGAAAAAGGTGACATTGGGATGATATCTATAGTATCTGTTTCTATACTATTTATGGAACAATTAATTAAAACTAATTTTAGTGATGAAAAGCAGTGTTATTGGATAAAAGTATAAACAGCTACACAGTGGGAAACAACATAATCATGCACATCAGATATGTCACAGTCTGCTCAGAACAAAGTGAAAATTTATAGGTGCTATAAATTTAAACTTTGAAAAAAACACTAATGTAAATGCAAATATTGCATCCAAACACGTGTAATGGAAACACTTCTGCCCTCTAGTCCAATTAGCTAAAAATCTATCTTTTTAAAAAGTTTTTACTTTTACTGCAGAAGTAAACTTTAAATTGATACGGAAATACAATCTCTATTACAGAGACTCATAATGTTGCTACTATTTCCATTAACTAGAGATGCTAATTTATAAATTGAAAGTAAAAAAGATGTTTTATATAAAACAGATTTTTGTGTTTGTTAAAAGGAGCAATGGGTTAAAATATTATCCCAGTTAAATCTATTCAATATAAAATGGCTAGAAGAGCTTTGACAAGCTCATTAAAATTAATATGAACATTTCAATGGGGCAGGCTGGCTGTCATAAATTATTCAGGGAAAGTAATTATGCTGTTCAACAAAGCATGCTTTTTTTTTTTTTTTAAATGCAAGAAAAATCTTAACTAGTAGCTAATTTCCATTTCACCCTGAATTACTAGTTTTATCTTCTGGGGGTTCCATAACAAAATCAGCTGCAATAAACACACCCTGAATTACAGCATTATGGATCAGTGAATTTTATTGCCTTGGGTATCCATGGTTACCAGTCACTGAAGAACAAAAGAGACAAAGATTTGACAGCAGTTTATTGTCAGCCAGAAAACCACAAATCAGGTTGATTTTACACCTGTTTTAGACATGAACTGAGGCTACTGCCTGTCAGGTTTAGGAGTGTGTATGTGTGTCTGTTGGTGTACACTTTGTAATGTGACAAGGAGTGGAAGGAACCTGCTTGCAAGAGGAGGTGGATTTAGAAACCAGTATAAAGGATATGTTGATAATTCCTGTCCATTTTTCATCAGTTTGTATAATCTAGGAACACAAAAATATACAAAGAAGGCCTCTCCCTGTGACTTCAGTTCTCCACTGTTGAAGACTGCTCTTCTAAAACCTTTCACAAGCTTTAAAAACTGCATTTTAAAATGCTTGTAGTGTTTAGTCCTTTTAATCCTGCTGGAAGATTGTGCTAGCTAGGGAAGTACCTCTAATTCTCTACCTGTTTATGCTCTGCAACCAGTACAGCATCTATCTAATTGAAAACAACTTTACAGTTTCCTTTTATTTTTCTTTCCTGGCTAAACAAAACTTTTTTTAATTTCCTTTGAAGAACCTTTCTCCCTTTCCTTGCTCTTCTACTTATTCCATCTCTGCAGAAGGGCTCAGCAAAGATTTGGTACTTTAAGTTCACTCTTTGAAAATACATGAGCAGAACCATGCACCAGGCTGCAGAGGACATCTCCTCAACCTCTTTTAGACTGACAGTAGCAGTTTGCTGTGCCTCTTAGAAATATTTTCTGAGTACTTTCTGGGATTTTATTTATATTTGAACAGCAATGATGAGAAAAAAATGAAGTTCTTGATTAAAACTCATAGTACTTATACTGTATGTAACCAATGAATTAAAAAGACTCACAACCAGGACCTGAGGGCAAAATAAATGAGGTGGAAATGGTTGAGTAAACCCACATTAACTTTGCTGACTTTACATGTTGCATCAATGTAGTTTTACCTTGTCTTCCCTCTTTAGTTCTAAGCCATTCAGCTGAATGCACACCTCTTGGTGGCATTTGTTCTGGACCATTTTGGAAATTGTTTAAAAAAATTTCAGGGTGCTTTCGCTGTTTTACCTCCAGCCTGACAAAAATCTAGACTTTTCGGAGTTTCTCTACACGTAAACAGAGATGAGCTTAAGTAGTCTCCATTTGATTTTAGTTTTATAAGCATCATCAAATCAATTATTGTATCAGCTTAATTTTTTTCTTTTCAAATATTCCCAATAAGCTTCCAGACTTTTGGTAGCATCTTGTTTTCTATGACATTTCATCAAAACCTCATAAGAGAAATTTAGAGAATGTAAATTAGCTCTCTCCATTAGTAAATATTCACTTACCTCAAATAAATTTGCTAATTTCTTAAAATCTTTGCCTTTTAGAACATGTAGAACAATAAGGTTTTCTGATTTTATTACAAGTTTCCTCACTTTAAAATAATTTTGTCTTCCTTTTTAGAAATTGAACACCCCAAAATATTTTTGCACATTTGATTCTCTATCACTTCAAACTTTTTTTCATTCCTTCAACTCTTTAAATTTCCTTAATTCATCAGGCATGGACATTGATTTTAACAAAATATTAATGTTAATAGAATGAAAATATGTCTATTTCTGATTGTATAATATCTGCATCTTAAATTATTTGCATCTGATTACCTCAAGATACTCTAAAATGGGGCAACTCATTAAGAGACAAGTGAATAGTGCACAGTCTGTCAGGAGTTTCTCTTCCACTATCTCAGTGAAATGACTTTCACATATTGATTTTAGGTCTGAAAATACAGAAACTAGTATCTTTGTACAAGCTTTTCTGTGATATCTGCTGGCTGAATTGGCACTTGCAGTGTGAAACTGCCATGTAGTAATACTAATCCTGGCTGGAATCCTTCCAGTTCTATTAAATTCTTTCAGTTTCTGATAAATAATTAGTCTGCTCTGGTCATAATCTGACAAAAGGACATTTCTGGAAGTCATCCTATCACAATTGGACTTTTAAATAGAGTACAATGATGAAAAAGTTTATGTATGGATTTTAAAGTATGATAAAAATTTGAGGAGGCTCCACTTTTCCACTTGGGAAGCTATAGCACAAAAGGTCTTCATGGGGACAATGCTGTGGTAGTTGTTCAAAGGACAAAAAAAGGCGAGTGAGATGTAGACATGTAAGGCTTCATATAATGATTTGAAAAGTCTTCTGTCAAGGGGATATACCCACTGTGAAATAAAGAATTTATATATGTAATGAAGAGTTCAAATGCATATGATTTTTTTTAAAGACTAAGAATAGGGTTACAATAGTAATGATGAAGTCTTGTCTTTCGCATAGACTAGAGATAAGAAGAAAGTCTTACACTTGCATTACTATAGAATCATTTTTCTTATGTTTATGACATCTTCATTGTTCAAGGGGAAATGGTGGAACATGAACTCTGCTTTTCTATTCTTCTGAATTTTACTATAATTTATTATAATATTACAGTAGATTACTAATCCATAATAAATCTTTTGGTTGTCTCTAAAACTATATGAGAAAATTGAAAAATTTTTGAGGAATTGCAAATATTGCATTTCTTTGGTTGACAGTTTTTCTAATTGTATTGGATATGCTCAAGGACTTCTTGTTGTATCTTCAGGTAAAGTGCAGACGTATTATGGAAAGGAGGGAATTATTTCAACTGAGCTATGTTATGCCACTTTCCTGAGTGCACCTGCTTTTTCAGGGGCTTATCCCAATGCATTTAAGACATTCTCACTGAAATGAGCTATTGAGAAAAGCTGAAAGGAGCCTTTCCTCTGGTTCTCCCACCAAATTGCTCTGCATGTGGGCTCCCTCCCCATTCACTTGGGAGAAGCTTTTAAGTTGAGACTCTCATGTATGAAGATGACTCCACTCTAGATAGGTCTGTGTAAACAGTACTTACTGAAGCTATCTAAAGAAAAAACCAACTCATTTTTGAAAGGGGTTTGGATACTGATTAAATACCATCTTCAGCTTTTTAATTAAGCATCTGTTGTATTAATCAGTTTACTGATCCTGATCATTGAACCCTGTTTCACTAAGTAGAGAATTTGTGTTTTAAATGTTGAATATGCAAAGCCTGCTATATGCCTTTGCACTTCGTCACCTCAGATGCAGTTGGCAATCCGTCCTGTAACAATGTCAAAAAAGGAATGGTTGTTTTCCTTCCTTTTGTATTTGACTAACTGTTCAGTACGTAAATAATGAACTACTTTCTTCAGTTAGCCAAATTATAGCTGTCTAGGTGATTTCTTTCTGAGCAACTGGCTTCCTATCTAGCTCCTTTTCCTTTCAGTTGCCTTCACTGTTTAGCAGAAACACGGAGTTTCACCTTTTATTTAGAGTTAGAAAACATACACATTCTAAGCCATAAAGCTCAGCTATTGCTTTTCATGCTACATCTTTTTTCATAGTCAATAAAAACACATAAGGAGTAAATTTGTCCCATGCAGTTCTCATTCTTTTCCACGTTTTACCACATTGGAAGTTCAGTGAGCTTGAATCTCACTAAGGGAGCCTTTTCATGTAGGAGACAATATCTGATTGCCTCAAAAGCAAAGAACAGTGTTGATGGTAGTCAAGAAATTGAACTTTCCACATCAGTAGTTAAGCCATATCAGCCTGTGACTGGTATGAAACCATAAGGTTTCATTTGACATCCCACTAGGACTCTCTGGAAAAGGTCTCTTTGGATTTTGCTATAGCTCGATCTTAATTTACTTTAACCATAAAGAGCTACATTTCGTGTCTCATTGCTGCTGATGTCATTCAGTTGTACAGGAGTCCACACATTGGTCTGAAACCTATTTTGTCTGGAGGTTTTATTTACTGCTTATGAACTTAAGAGTGTGAAGAATCTCTTTTTTGACCAAAAAAAAGGAATTAAACCCATTTCTGTATATAAGCTTGTTGGTTGAGACCTAACATGAAGGGAAATACACACATCCCACATCCTGAATTCCCTCCTCCTGCCAAGAGTCCCTGAGGTCAGTGAGACCTAGACAAGGAGGGTGCTTCTCTGCCTGTCTGGTAGAACAAAAAAAACAATGGGGGAAGGCATAAGAATATTTGGTCTGCTATATTGTTTATATTTTTTTTGTTAAAGTGTACATTTTAAATATGTTCTTCTGTTAAAATGTTTGCATGAGCTGGGAAAGTGTGTTCTCAGTGCTAGCCATGTTTTTTTCAGGAGAGGAAATATCAAAAAAGTGGAAATGAAAGCTGTGAAGGTTACATAGAGCAGCCAGGTAGGAAAGTCCCAGCACAAGGCAGAACTGGTGGGAGAGATGAGGAGGGAGAAGGAAAAGTATGTCACCAGCCAGTTTAGCTTTGCTGCACCACAGAAAGACTAGTTACTCATTTCAAACTGCAAATGAGAGTTACTACAAGTTGAGAAAAATACCCAGAAGACCTAAGGCATTCCTCAGAGGAAAAGAACATCAGGTAGTATATTTAAAATTGTTAATATTTTATTCTACCTTATTAGTAATTTTTGCTATATTTAATAAAATATTTTTATTTAGACACTTGAGTATTGCTTGTTAATAATAAAAATTAGATTTTAACATGGCAAATTTCATTTAGCTTTACTGTTTACTTAATGTAAACAATAATCTCAAATTCCATGAAATGCAGTTTTCCTTTTTTATAGATGTTACTGAAGTGCTCACAATTCCTACTGCTTTGTCTTAATGGTGTTGACCGTATAGTACTAGAATAGTTTGTGTTCAAATGGGCCTTAAAAATCATGTATTTCCATCCCCACTGCCATAGGAAGGAACACCTATCACTAGAACAGGTTGCTCATGGCCCCATCCTGGCCCTGAACACCTCCAGGTGAATCCAAGTGTGGTGAATCCACAACTTCTCTAGGCAACCTGTTTCAGTGTCTGATACTGTGTGGAGTATCCAGGCCTTTATAGATTACTTTTTGGCCGTGTTTTTTGCACGTATTTTTCAGCTTTTGAAATACACGCATTGTATCTTTTGTTAGACAAAGGTGCCATCTTGTGGCAGAACGTGGGAAGTTGCATCAAACAGTTAATTTTGGTGGAGAAAGGAAGTCAAATTTTTAGCGATATTTCCAGTATTGTTTGTCCTGCCATCATACGTGGATGTACATACATACTGAAGATATCTGATGAGCTAGCAAGTGAATATTTATTCCTCAAGAGAAGGCGCTTTATGACAAATGCCTGATGGCAAAAAGTGTTGAGCATTGGGAAAAGCGTGATAATTCTTTCCTCTGATAAGAAGCCAGCTTACAGTTAAAAGACACTATTTATTAAAAAACAAACAAACAAACAAAAAAACAAACCAAAAAACAAAGAGAGGATGGTTGTTTGTTTTATTTTCAGAGAAGGAGTTCAATTACTTGTATATTTGTCTTACATCTAAAAACTGATAATAACATTAGATGAGACATTAGTGACTAGATGAATAAAACTAATTAATACTATTCCTATCTATCTTTTCTTTTGCTGTGCAATTTTCTCATTTACAATAGCAGTTTGTAAAAGTTGCAATATATGACCGCTATAAATAAAATACACAGACTATGTATTGCAATTAAGATTTGCCAGCAAGACAAAGTTTCTAAATATCCTAAAAGTGAATAAAGTTTAGATCAATAACATTTTGATTGAAATTAATATTTATATTTTTATATTATTAGATTAAAGGAGAGGTGAAAAAGGAAAATAATTGCTGCATCAAATCAGTATCAAAGAATAACAGTAATTAATTGTGCACAGGTGGACTTGGAGAAAGAGGCATCTGTTGCATGTTGCTGAAGCAGTGGGGAAGTCACACAGATGCGACAGCCTGTGTAATCACAATATGTGTAACTACCAAGGAGTCAGCTTGCTTTCAGAATTGTTTTTCACTGACTCTTTCCAGCTACTTTTTGCCTTTAACAGAAATCAGTTTAGTGGTTAGATAAATTTTTGGTGTGTTTTATGAGGTGGGTTGTAATATAGAAGTAAATAACAGAAGAGGGTAAATTAAATATTATTTCAGTAGAAAAAACATTATGGAACACCAACCTTGCTCTTGCTCTGACTTAAAAATTATGTTAGTCCTAGTAATCATTTTGGAAAGAAATGAGTTTTTAGAGGCTGAAAACATGAATAAGGAATGGCACAAATACTTCTGATTTACTGTCTGTATCTTCAATACAAGAACTTATTATAACAAACAAAATGTCAAAGCCATACATTTTAAAATTTTTATGAAGAAATAGTTCTTTTTCCGTATTTGATAGTAACCAAAAAGACTCCATTACAATGACAGTTTAAAGTGAGACAACAAATCTCATAAATTCAGGAAAGAGATTGCATATTCACATGAGCTAACACTGAAATCTTGTATGATATTCACAAGAATAAAAAATCCATGGAGAAAATAAAAGCAGAATTAATTACTAACAAATCTGAAAGAAGAAGTTACCTCTGTCTGTAGGCAGAGGTAATGTACCTCTGTACATTAGGCTTTAATCTGGAGAATTTGGTAGTTACTAATACTGGACATAGGGTAATCCATATATTATAGAACAATTCATGTGATTTTGATAGAATGAATAATTTCTAATGTTTAAGATATGTAGAAATATTGTGTTGACTGAGTATGGCATGTGCAAACATTTAAAATCCTCAGAAATCTATGCACATCAGTCTATAATTCTTCATACCTACATTTTCAAAATCTCTTTTCTGTATAAGAAATGTTCACTTTTATCAAGCAAGCACATGGCTATTATACTTTGCTTTAGTAAGGAGGTTGTAAAGTAACAAATTAATAGTCTTTTCCTGACTGATATCCCTGTCACTTGTTGATCCAGAAGTATCATGGAAATATTCATACAATTCAACAAGAAAGGAAAGCAGTTGGGCTGTGAGGTGCTGGTGATTCTGTCAAGTGCACACCTTATTTTGCCACTTTAAACGAAGTGCCTCTGAAAGATCACTTCTGCCACTCTTCTGCAAATAGCGAGACAGGAGCTGCTGTTTATCAGCAGACTTTGGGAGGGTTTTTTTCCAGCAGCAAAGCAGCTCATAGATCTGGTGTGTTAAATCATCAGGGCACTTCAGCCTGACTAGCTGAAGTACGCTCCGTCGAACAGGTAAACGTAACGCAAACAATGATGTATTATCTTCTGCAAGCTCTTCTGCAAGCCAAAACAGCAAGTTGTCCCACAGGGCCTCTGAAGGGAAAAAACAATTATTGAAGTAAGCATAAATCTTCCTTTTTTTCTGAAAAGATTTTTAAAGCTGAAGGCTCAGTGGATAAACTCCCCAACTAAATAGGGTGTGTTTTATACTTCAGTAGAAACATCATCCCATCTCATTTCCAATGCCATTTTTGGTTACTGCTCTGCAGTAGGAAGTGAATTTAGTCAAGAGCAGATCCAGCAATGATTTATTATTTTTGGAACTGAATGGGGAAAGTTAACAAAAAAAATACAAGGGTTCCAGTATTTACTGTAACTGATTTGTCAGTTATACTGGAGCTTTCTGGTACAAACTGAATTTCCTTATACGCAAAATTATATGCTGTTCAAGCATCCCACCACAACAGTATCTTACAAGAACTTTTGCATTTCCTGGTAAACGGATCTTCTTTCCTTTGACTATCTCTTACCACATTAACTACTTCCTTCCTGAATTTGGCATTTTCAAGAGTCAGTAACAACTGAAACAAATTTTGGAACAAAAAAAAAGAGCAAGTATCTTAATTATATTGATATTAATTTAATGGTTTTGTTTTCTTACCTGCTGAATCAGAAAAAATTCTTTTTGTACTTCGTGGATGGTGGATCAATTTTTCATGCTATTAAAGGAAATGTGTTGAGGAAAGAGAAATAATGATGAGTAAGAGGTGGGGCATATGATATGGGAGTGGATTAAATCTTGGGGATTTAACTCTTAATGTTTAAAATTTGCTCTACTTACATAGAATATTTTTGTCCTTATTAAAAACCAATTAACACCATCAGCAGGTATAAAACAATATATAGCTATTAAAATAAACAAATTAATAAAATTTTCATCTATCAAATGGATGTTTATTATCGCTTATAAAAAGCTCATCCTTCATGCAATTCTACAATTTTTTATTAATAGCATTATGCCATGTTTATGTATAGAAATGAGGTGTATAGAAAATCTGTATAGAACTTTCGTAGATGTTACAGATTCTAATTTTGATTACTGCATTAACATTGCCTTCCTTTTAAGGAAAAGAGCAACTTTTTAGTTATGCAGTAGCTATTGTTAGGTCAGGTAACCACACTGTATTTGTAGCTATAGTTACTCATTTTACATAGTTCAGCTTTTAATAAATATCATGAAAAATCATCAAAATTCAAAAGAATGAGTTCCATTAGAAAGTAGAAAGTTTTTCCTCTTTCTTCCTGTAAACATTGGAGAGAAAGAAAAAATGCTTTGTTCTGTTTTACCTATGGCTGAGAAAGATGGAAGTCTTCTGGGTTTTAATGTTGTTTCCTACTGCATATAGAACAAGAAATTACTTACATAAGCATTGAGCACAAAAAGAGATTAGTTTGTATGAAGTGAAATTCAGATTTTTTTTTTTGTTCCAAAGTGAAATTGTGCTCTTTCAGTGCCCATGTTAATTTGGAACACACATTCAGTTATATTACCTGGCTGGTAATAACCTGGTTCATTCACAGCTCTCCCAAGGAGATTTGCCTGAGGTTTATTCACTGATCTTCTGGTTTTTATTTGGGAATTAAGAGCATGAAACTCTGACTGGAAAATTTATTCTTTTCTTTCTGATATACTGAGCCTTATAGAGCTTATCTTAATCACTTCTATAATACAGGCCATAAATATTGTTCAATATTTGGAATCTTAAATGTACTGAGCTGCACAGCCATAAGGTCAGTATATTCATAATCATTACCTATTGTGAATTAAACAACTTTTCATCATGCCTGTATGCAGTCATCCTGGGAGGTGGTTTCAGTGTGCACAGGATGCACACATTACATGGTGCATGACAGTGCAAAACCATCCTGTGCTGTACTGCTATTGAGATCTTGGAGTTTGGACTAGGTGACCTTTAAAGGACCTTCCAACCCAAATTATTCCATGATTCTATGATCTGAATCTACCTCATTTTGCACGCTTCTACAGCAATTCTGTCTTTGGATGTGCCCCAGTGTGAAAATAGAATGACATGGCTAAAAAGCTCTCAGAATAAAGGGAACATAAATCTTTCCAGAAGGAGGCATTGCTTTTCTTCCAAGACTTGGCCCTCTCTGGCTTTGTTTAATTATGCGTTTGTATTTAAACTTATTTCCATTCATTAATGAGAATTTACCACCTCAAAGGTCTGTACTAGATTTTCAAAGTTATTGTAGATAAACTCAATTACCCATGCATTGACTTTAATTTGAACCTGTTTATGCTACTTAATGTTAAAATAGTAGTAAAAATTACAAGAATTGAAAATGAGTATTGTCTAGAAATAGTGTAATGATATACAATGCATTAGATCTAAAACAGTAAATTGCCTTGAAAGATTAAGTATCTGTGGTGAAGAGCTAAATTCACCCTCAGTTCAGCTGCACTGGCATGTGGTCCTGCTGTTCTGGTTGACAGCTTAAGTAAAATACTCTTAGAAGCCAAAACAGTTTTCTAGTCTGGAAGGCCCTTCAATTAGCCAAGAAATTGCCTTTCTGGAGCAGGGGATAACATGAAATTCTGCTGTAAGTCATTAGACACAAAACTTCCGCAGAATAGTAATTTCCTAATGTCTATATGTATTACAGCAATCCATTTTTGCAAAGCCTTCCCAGCCAGTAACATTGATGTGCTCTGTCAAATGGACCTCTCAGACATGACCAGACTCCAGTAGCATATCAAACAGGACAGACAGAAAAGGAGAAATTAATCTTTTACTTCCTTAGCCCATTGTGTCATATAGATACAAAATCTTTGAAATCAGTAGATATGCACACACATACTTGACATCAGAAATTAATGCATTGTATCTAACTTGTATTGAGCATAATAGGTTGCAGGAACAAGTGTTTTCTGTTGCTGGGGAAATGAAAGCACCATAAATAGGAATCATTAGTGAAAATCAGATTACTTCTGTAAAAAAATATGTTTAAAGTAAAAACTGATGTGAATGTTTGCATACAAAGTAAACAAACACTCTTTTGACCGCGGTAAGCAATCTATTTGTAAGTGGATAATGAAGGCATATACGTATAAAAATGGCTTATAATTTTATAGTTACTGCCTTCTCTATAAAAGAAATTTAGGTGAGAATTTTATAGAAATGAATGAAAATGTAGTAGTCAGAAGGGCTGCCTTAAAAAGATTCAATCTGTCTTTTTCACAACCAAAATCAGACTTTCCAGATTCTTTCAACTGTCATCTAGAAAAAAAAGATTTTGTTGAGAAAAGTGTGAAGACAATTAAATTCAAAAAGAGAGACATGCCACTGTTTGTCACCAGAGATTTAGACTAGGTGTCTGTAGCTATTTTGATACTAAAATGTAGGCAACTTTGATAGTAGTAATTTACTGGCAGCATTTTGTGAAGTGTAGTGTGCTGGTACATAGGCCCTTTGAAAAGTTTACAATGAGATTTCATTGCAGGAATATGAAAGATTAATTTACATAGCATTGGCTTTCACCAGGGATGGAGATAATTGCCCATATGATGTACTGCAGAGGCTAATCAGGATTAATAGAATAATCAGGTGATAGGTGGAAGACAGGGTACACAAATCATTTAATG
This sequence comes from Cyanoderma ruficeps, assembly GCA_008694505.1. NCBI lineage: Eukaryota > Metazoa > Chordata > Aves > Passeriformes > Timaliidae > Cyanoderma > Cyanoderma ruficeps. Next base: position 25,653,494 of record VZDJ01007747.1, read on the forward strand.
ATCCTACAACTTGCAATTCTGTGTTCCCAAGACAATGAAACAAGAATGATACAACTGAAATTCAGCAATAATTTCACAGTGCCATAACATTTTCTGCTAGAAATTTTTCCATGCTTATACTTGGATATGGATCCCTCCCTACAGCTAAGAGAAATTCTGAGAATGTTTGTACAGTGATGGTGCAACAGAAGTCCATCAGTGACTCCTGTATGTATCTGTAAACCAAAAATCATACCAAGATCCTTTTTCTAATAAATATATGGTAAGGCAGAAAGGGATTGTATTATTGTTATTAATAATAATTTATTATTAGTCTCTAATATTATCTAATAAGTCTCTAATTAGACTAATCTAATTAGTCTCTAATATTATCAAGTGAGAAACGCACCTTTGGCAACGTTAATGATAATTTGCACAGTGGAGACTGGTGTTGGTATTCATCATATGGTAAAGTTTGTTCCCATTTCTTTGGTATCATCTCTCTGGAAATTTTATAAAACACTGCTGTTCCTTTGTAATGAGGTGAACTGTGGTTACCAAATTCATCCACTTCTTTAATTTGGAGCTCCAGCCTTGGTTGTCTTTGTGAATGAAAAATCAGTCTGTATACCTTCCTGAAGTCTTCTCTGTTCTCTGCAGTCCATATAATAAAATTTTTTTTGAAAAAAATTTTTTACCCTGCATTCAGATGCATGGCATCCAAAATAATTAATTAGCATGAGTCAAGTAAAGGTAATCACATAACATTTGGTTGTTCCTTGGTTGTTCTTTATCGTTATTATTACTTTATTGAACATCTGAGTCCACCCTGCTTCAGTAGCAGGCATATCTTTGTGGCTAACCTTCTTAGCCCTTTAATAGTTGGCTTAAAGAATAAGTGGTGAAGACAGTGCTACAATCGAGGAGCAGAAAAGAAGGTATGTACATAACATAGAGAAGAATAAAAATAAAGGGGTGTTGTGAATGGAATTAGAATTATATGCTTTCTGATTATTCAGAATGGATGTCTATCTGTAGCAAAATGAATGGCAGCAGAGGGGTGGATGTATTTTTAGGTTTCTTAAATCCATTTATTTAATACATCTATATACACTCTCCTTTGAGAGATGTATATAAGTAGACATTTCTCAGGGGCTGGAGACTTCTCTTTTTGAAGAATATTCCTTTCTTCAAGGTACATGCAATTTTTAGTAGAAGAGTTTATGTACAAGAAGTTCAGAGGTCCAAATACATATTTATATGTTCAATCTAAAACAGACAGAAGAGACTATTTGCAATTTTGGGTGAAAACCTTTCAGAGGCTTTTTATCTCTTTTCCCTTTAACCAAGTCTCTGAATGGTGGCAACCAGTACATGGAATTTTCTAGGTTGCTAACAGAAATGGCATAACTCTCTCCCTCATCATCTCAATTCACAGTGCAACTCACAACAAGAAATATTTTGCCTTTGTTTCTTGCTCACTCTAAGTGAATTTACACAGACAAAACAGCAGACAGAAACCTGTCCTTTTAAAATAATTCTTAAAATACCATATGTTTCTGAGGGACCAGGTTTCACGGAATTCACAGGGGTTTAAGAGATCTCTAAAGATCATCTTGTCCAACTCTGCTGCTCAAAGCATGGTCACCCAGAGCACATTGCTCAGGAGCTCAGTCAGGTAATACATTTTCTTTACAGCTGGAACAGTTTCCCATTAAGCTCCACATTCCTTTTTTGAGAAGAAACAAAACACTGAAATAACTAAATGTACTGTGACTAACTTCAATCTACCAGTGTTCCCATACAGCATTTTTTAATACCTGAGGTAATTGATAATGTTCAGTTATCAGATGCATGAATTTTTTGCCTTACCTGAAGCAGAAATATTTCCTCTAAATCTAAAATGAATCTGCTCTCCTTGTCTTAATGGGAACTGCTGTGTAGGTTCCGGGGGACCAAAATAACCTTCCTCATGGAGATTTTGAAGTTCATTGGTCAAGTCTTTGGATGCAGACAGCAAAACTACTATTTTATAGGGGTTTTCTCTTTTCTGATACAGTATCACATTAGCCATTGTGCTATGGAGAGCTTCTTCCAGAGCCTGAGCAAAGAGGAGAAGGTAGGTGTTTTCCAAAAGGAATGAAAGGCGAATGACCACAAAGCTGTATTAAAAAGAAAGTTATTTTTAAAAGCTTTATTTTCATAATTTTATCAACTACTAATAATTTATTCTTAAAAAAATAATATCGGCTCAGTCCCCAAGGGAATTTTTGCTACCTTGCATCCTTGTTTCCAACACATGAAAAGGTGGAAATTTGCTTGCATTTGTAGTGTAGGGTATGTTGACTATGTAGTTATGGTTTGAAATACGTATGAATTTTACATGAAAGTAAGATAATATTTCGTAATAAGAATGCAAAAAAATTGTTTTTTTAGTTAGAGAGCTAACTCACATTTGCCAGTTAGACTGATATCTGCATTTTCTGTTTCAAATTTCTATGTACTACATTGTGTACATTATATAAATGAAAAAGTGCACATTTTTTTGGAATTACGAGCAACAAATCTAAGAGCAAATTAATAATTAAAAATGGATGATTTCTTAACACTATTCATTTCCACTTATTTGTAAACACAGAACTAAATATTTCAGTAAATAAAGTTTTGTTGAATTATTCATACATTACCTTTCTAAATGCTCTATACATTACCTTTCTAAATGCTCATTTAGTTCAAAAGATACAAGCCCATTCTGTGCATTCTGGATAATAACATCATCAAAGACCTTCCACCCCTCTTCCTTGTTTCCATAACCTAATAATTTCAAAGTATCACTGAGACTGTCTCCACTTTTTCTCAGAGAAGAGCTCCCAGCCCTGGAAAAACAAGTAATTATAGGAAAAAACAACATAAAAATAATTCTGCAGAAAGAATAAGATTGTGTTTATAGCTTTCCCCCCCTCTGCTTTCCTTGATGAATTTTTCTGATTTTCCCACCTTGCTTAAAATCTATATCTGGAAATACACTCCAGAGTATGTAAATGATATAATCATTAGATTTTTTTTTTCAATTCTCCAGAAACTACTGAAACTTAGAGATTATCTTTTTTTTAAGGAATCCCCACGTTTTAATGCTTTTTTAAGACATGCCAAAAAGTCTAAGTTGTAGAAATAATGTACTGCATACTTTGGAAAAATCTGGACCTTTATCTGGTACATAAAATGGACCTTCTATAAACCATTGTGCCATGCATTTTGATTCGGGCAACCATTGAAATGCGTCAAAAGTAGAGATGAGGAAGTTCAAAGGTCAGATCAAATCAACTTGGTGTGTTATGAACACAGCAGCTTTAAGCCATGTCTGTTCTTCGTGTTCAGTGTTTGACTGTGTTGAAAATGCCTGAATATTTCTTGCTGAAAAAACCTCACACAATCTTCACTCTGACTTCTGCTAGAAATGTAGTGGTTGGCATATTTAAAGAATATACATCAAATACTGTATTGATTTTTCTGGTGAAAATATACCATGAAAATTTTTACGGTTTGCTTTAGTGTTTCTAACAATGCTCATAGGTATTACAGTCTATATGAAAGAACAAACACATTTTAAATACAAGAAATTATAAACCAACAACTGTAAAAATTATTTGGTTTGGATGTTTTAAAAACTGGTGAATTGGAAGTAAGGTTCTTACTGTGGATGGTATGCTGCAGCAACCCTCTTTACTGTAGCACTGATGGCTCGTGAATGTTCTGTCTCATCTCTTTGCCTTTTTTTGTCTGGGTTTGGAGGACAGGGTAGAGTAATTGTGACTGAGCTGTTAAAAGGTTGGGCAGAAGGATGCTGGACATGAACCAGTGCACTAGTAGAAATCACTGAGTGATACGTATCATGTCTTGCTTTCAACGCTGAAATCAATGATGGCTCAATTGGCTGAATCTAAATATAGAAAGAAATTGTACAATCAACTTCAAAAAAATACATCTTCCATTGCATGCCTGGATGTTTTACAAATTGGTTTATCTTTTGGAGCTGGCTAGGTTATCACAGAAGAGTCAGACTCCTCCCTTTAACCCAAGAACAACCTTACCCAAGTAACAGCACTTTATACAAAGCAGAGAAAAATGCTCGAAAGTCATCAAAACCTGAAACTTTTATTGCCTAAAATATTTATATTTTTTTGTTCCTGGTTTGAGTTTATTTTGCAACTCATGGGCTTCCTTGGATTTTGAAAAATTTCTGAGATTTTTCTAATCTGTATTTTTTCAGTATTTTAGTTTCTCCATGCTTCCAAATCAACATCTTAATGGCGAAAGAGAGTAACATAACTGAAACACAATTTGAGACTATACTCAGCCTAAGACTAATACATGAGAAAAACGTTTTGTTGTACTTGCTGGCACCAAGGATGAAGTCAGGTGAGGAAAATGGTTCCATTGACTTGACCACTGGGCCAAGCAATTAAAGTTTTGAGTTGACACATCTTTATTCAAAATGACTATGTTTTCTGAACTATGTCAAACAGAAGTAGATCTTCTTTTTAGATAAAGATATCCCTGACATGTGGCTTTAACAAAATTTGACAGGAAATCCGCATGTACAGGATGTGAAGTTGCCACTCTTTGTAGACTTCTGATATTGGGAGATTGCACTTTAACACCATTGGCATACTCACTTCAGAACTGAGTAGATAGCAGGCTTATGGAACAAGTATCACACATTTCAAGCTTACCTTTAACTGCATAGGTGCTGGAGAACTGAAGGTTTCTGGATGGTAACAGAAAGAGATTCTAGAATCCACGTTCATCTTTTGTAAGAGTCCTACCTTTGGAACAGTAAATGTTTCCTTCTTTAAGCATGACAACACAGAAAAAACACCCAGATGATAAATTTTCACTTCTGCAAAGCTTTCCTGAATAAAGACAATGTGGGGTTAGAGCACTAAGGGAAAGGAAGCTGTGTTTCACAGTTTGAGAAGGTAACATTCTCTATAGAGCAAAGTATTAAATGAAAATAAATTAAATATTATTGTCACCTGCATGGCCAGATACCTGGTGATCTCTAGTCATCATGTGATGTCATTCATATACCAGTGTATGATTAGGGTGAAATGAAATAAACTTATAAACTGTGTGATTAATCTGGTCCAATACAATAATTTTGCATTTAAAAAAAGAGAACCATCCTGTGTTCATTTGATATAGCGTTTGTACTTATACTCATGGAACTGTGTTACTTTGTTGTGATCTAAAAGCACAGTAATTCCCTCTAAGTTTTACTTTTATCAAATAATGCAATGCATTACACTTATTTACAATAATCATGAAACATTACTCAACCATTAGGATTGTGGGATCAAGCATTTGCTTAACATTGCAAGGGGAAAAAAGAATGCTATTAAATACTAGCTCTCAAATAGAATTAGTGCTTGAGAAAGTAGAAAGAAAAGTTCTGTTTAACCACACATCGTGGGCAAAATGATTTAATAATGAGAACTTTACTTGAAAAGCTCCAGAGAGACTTAACTGGGAACCTCAAACAATGCTTTTACAATGCTTTGGTGAGAGTTACCTTATGGTTTCCTTGGTATCCGTGCAAAGAAATAGGAGTTAAGTAGTTTGACTGAAAGTCCATATCAGTCACCTTCACCATAATCTCCCGATAATTTCCTCTGAAGCATGACATAAATGGGATTGCAATGTTGATAGGGAAAAGTAGTTTTTCATAATCATGACATTCAATACAGATGACATTGCTGACGAGCTCCTCAGAATCATCCACTACCAAGGAACTAGTGTCGTTGAGTATATTGCACTTCAGATTCTCAAGAACAGTTGCAGGGGCTTTAATAAAACAAGCTGTTTCCTGTTTATTTTTACTACTCCCTTTGACTAGAAATCTATTAAAAAAAAAAAAGTATTTTGAGTGGGGTAGTGTCTTGTATTTTTAATTAAATTCTTCAATGTAATGATGTGCTATGACAAAGCATAAGAAGATAATTCAGAAAAAATATTTTTATTAATAAATGAGAAAATAATGAAAATTTGGTTTAGCCTGTTTCAGAACAGCTTAAAAATTACTTTAAAACTGGTGAATTGTAGTTATTTCCTACCAATTCCCAACAATTTAAGGATTATTGACTTTACTGGCCATGACTCAGTCCCTCTCTGGCATAAAAAATATTATACAAATAGAAACATAGAGTTCACTTTAGACCAAAGGGAAAGGTCTCCACTGCACATGTCCCAGTTGTAAACTGCTGTTATGTGCACAATGAGCAGCTGTTCAGTACAGGTATATTGAGTTTCTGTGCCCACACATTTATAAGTTAATAAGCAATAATTATGTGCACCTGTTCCTAAAAAAATAGAAGAATATGTGCTTACTCTTTGTTCATCCAGTATTTAGATTTTTGTGCTTCTTCTGAATCATTCACAGAAGGATTCACATCATTAAGATCATAAGTTTGTGCTGAAGATGTGAAGGTACTTAGATCCTTTCTAAAAGCCTCATTATTTTTTTCCATTTTACTGTCTTCAATTTTCTCTGTCAGTCTGTGGTCTTCACTTTCTAGACCTTTTAAATTGTCCCTGACTGCTTCCTTTTTCTCCTGTTCAAAATGATTTGTGATGCCTCTGTCATAATTGTCTTCCAATGTCCCAGACAGAAAGTCTTCCTCACTGCTTCTAAGAGCATCCTGAAAAGCCAGTTCTGGAGGCTTTTCAGTAACAGAGCTACCTCCATGAAGTTTATCCTTTCCATTGCACTCTTTTTTCTCTGCAAAAGAGACAATCAGTAGTTGGTGTTCACCATCTTCCATTTTCATTGGAGATTCTCTGCTGGTGTCCTGTTCTTGAGAAGATTTGTTTTCAGCTAAGGATGCAGCTTTTCCCACAGTTTTAATTTCACTTGTGTGGGTTTGATTAACATTTTGACTTTCTGTCTTGTTTAGGGAAGGAGTTCTTTGGAATTGCGAACTGGAACTGGAAGATGCTTGCAAAGAGTCTGTTGCTTCTCCTTCTGAAAAACATACATCTGTTTTTCTAGAATTTTCACCAGTCTGGTTCTGAGAATCACCATCTTGTCTGCAGCTTGCAGCATAAAATTTATTTTCTGACTCTTGGAGGTGTGAGATTGTATTTATCAAATACTCCTTCACTTTCTGCAGATACTCTATAATTCCATTGTATTCTGAGGCAAAAAATAAATAACCAATTAAATTTTTGCTATGAATGCTAGACAAAATGTGAAAACTAATATTCACATTCTTTTTGAATTCCACTTAATCCCATGGTACCACTCATACATGAAGCACACTCTATTTCTTGGCTTTCATTTAATGTTTTTGCATACATTGCTGTTCAGGTGAAGTAAATTTTTAAAGAACTGAATATAGAAAAGTATGGTTTTTTATTTGTTTAAGAACAACTGTGTCAAAGTTATACTCTGGCAACTGTAATGAATGCTTTTCTAATGATCAGACACTAGCTAAATTCTTAATGACAATCAATCCAAAGCATGTTATTTATAAAATATAGTCAAATTTATTTGGGAAGATCTTTAAAACTAAACATTATATTTCCTGAAATTGAATCATGCAAGATTCTAATGCATAGGTTTCTAGCTGTAATTTTAAACTCAGACCTTAGCAGCTCTGAATTTTTGCTATGAAGAATAGATGATAACACAAAGCCAACAGCCCACATATAATACTGAAGCTCAGCAGTTTGCAATATTCAGTTATAGAAATGGTGAAGGTTGCCCTTGCATTTAATTAAACTACTTTGTGAAGAAGAATGCACAAAAAGAACACCATCACTATGTGCCATTCATTTAAGATTTTAACTTCTATATTTTATGATTCCTTGTTTTTTTTATTGTAAAACTTTTCTTGGAAATTACTCCAGATAGTCTCTCCAAGAATTTAAAATGTATTACTTAGAGCTCTTTCTGCATCTTATGCTGTCAGCCACTATCACTGGAGAGGTATCTTCATGAGTTAGATATATTGCAAATCTTGGAAAATGTTTTGCTTATATCCGTTCGCTGCATGAGATCTTGGATAATTTTGTTTTTCAGGTTAAATCTTGTGAAAGTGAATACAAATAAGACAACAGTACCCCACACTATGGTGTGTTCTCACTTAAAATGTACAGATACACACAAGGAAAGGAAAACAAAAGGGGCTGATACAAGTCTTACAGGAAGACTTAGATTTTCACTATTTTTGACAATGTCATATAAGGTAAATAAATACCTCAGGATTTTCAGCTTGGAAAATAATTTTATTAAGAATGCCATCACATATCAACAAGTGATATTATGTGATGTGCCTCTGATCTATATTTACATCTGATTAATTCAAACCTACAAAAAGTCCATTTCAGAATAGTTTTTTTCTTATTTAACTTGGTCTAACACTTATTCCTTTCTAATACTTCCTTAGTTTCCAAGTGACTTATTAGACTGTTTTTTTTTAATTTGGAAAAAAAAAAAAAGGAAAAAAGGAAACAACAGAGTAATTCTTTTCTAANAAAAGGAAACAAATACACTTCTAAAATATTGTTTATGCTGGTAGTTAAAAAAAAATACTGTTTTTCCACAGGCACTTTTATAGTAGTTAAGAAATTCTAGACAATTTAACAGGACTGAGAAATAAAAAAAAAAAAGGATTGGAAATAACAGAGCTGTGTTTGCAGAAGAGGTAGTAAAAGACCACTTCCCAGTTTCACTGTAAGGCAAAGTTCAAGCTTAGGCAAAACTGCCAAAATTTACATTTCCCCTCTGAATTTTGCATTTTCTAAACAAAACAAAAAAATTCTCAAACAAATTTTACGGCCCTTTAAACTTCCCTAAAATCAAATTTTAAGATAACAGGCTGATTCAAAACAAAGGCATTTTCCTATGCTGTAAATGTGACTTTTCTAATATGGGCAAGGAAAGATATGGCCTTGTAACCATATACTATCCAATTGTGTTACACCGAAAGACACTTTTTGCATTCAGTTACAAGGTTAACCATGAAATAAGTCTTCTTTTGTATTTTTCCCCTCCCCCATCTCTTTTCTAACACTTTGCTTTCTGTGCTTTTTCTGATGTTTGATAACAGCTGTAGAGTACAGGGGTAGTTTATACGCAACTGTTACCGAACCTCTTTGCTGAGTGTTTTAAGGGAATTTTTCAGGTGAATAATGGCAGCTTTTTGGAAGAATGATTCTTGGAAACCTGACAAAAAAAAGAATTTTAAAAACTCATATAAACCATGAGGCCAACAGGAGAGTTAGCTTGCTTGCAGCCTAGAAGGAGGCTTTTTAAACCCAAATGTTTTGTTACTATTACAGATATAAATCTGTAGGTCAAGACTCAGAAACACAAGCATAGCTAAACATTTCTGTCTGGAACCTTTTTCTTTCTCTCTCTTTGCCTCATAGAATCATCATAGAATGACAGAATGGTTTGGATTGGAATGAGATGATCTTTAAGGTTCTTTCAAACCTTCCTTCCTGTCATGGGCAGAGACACCTTCTAGTAGACCAGGTTGCTCAAAGCCTCATCCAGTCTGGCCTTGAACACTTTCAGAAATGTGGGATCCACAAGATCTCTGCCTTCTTCTCCCTCTTCCTGTGTCATTACTAGTAAAAAATTTCTTCCTAACATCTAATCTAAATCTAAACTCTTTTAGTTTAAAACTGTTCCCTCCTGTTCTAGCACTATATGTGATAATGTCCATGTTAAAAAAAAAAATCACTCTTCCTCTTTTTTAAAAGCCCCTTTTAAGAATTAGAAGGATGAAACAAGGTATGCCCAGAGCCTTCTCCAGCCTGACACCCCCAACTCTCTCAACCTCTCTTAAAAGGACAGATGCTCTGATCCCTCTGATCATCTTCATGGCCTTCCTCTGGACCTGCTCTAACAGCTCCATATCCTTGTGCTGGAGACTCCAGACCTTTTTGCAATACTTCAGGAGAGGTCTCACAAAGGTGGAATAGAGAGGGAGAATCACCTCCCTTGGCTGTTAGATGCTCTTCTTTTGAGGTTTAATGCTGATACACCTTAGATAGAAATGTTAGTTTTCTCTTCTCCTTTGATAAATGTTTGTTAATATGTTGATGTCCACCTACTGCAGGACTGAGCTGAGCATGGAGCAAAGCCCCTGTGAAAAGATATTTAAGAGAGGACAAGAACACCAGAGAAAATTGAGGACTGAGGAAGAAAGTTTGAGAACCAGCCCTGCAAACAACAAGGTCAGAGAAGAAGGAAGAGAAGGTACTGCAGACGTAGGGGAGATATTCCCATGGGAGACCAGACTGGAGCAGATCCTGCAGCCTGAGGAGGACCCAATACCAAGAAAAGTAGATATTCCCTGAAGGAACTGCCATCTGTTTAGAATCCATTTTTTCCTGACAGGAATGGCAGACCATGGGAAGGACCCACAGTGAAGCACGGAAAAGAATAAGCAGGAAGGAGTGTAGAGGGAACTGTTATGGACAGACAGCTGCCCTCATTTGCCATTGCCCTGCACTCCTCGGGAAGGAGAGGAGGTAAAGGAATTGGGAATGAAGGAGTGGAGTTGAGCATAGAAAGAAGAAGGGGTGGAGGAAAGGTCTTGTTTCAATGTTTTACCTTTGATTCGCTATCAAAGGTAGCAAATTCACTATCCAAATCTATTTAAATTGACAACAAATTAAACAATTTTTTCCATAAATTAAATCTATTTTGCCCATGATGATAATTTTAGGTGATTTTCTCTGTATCAACTCAGGATTTTTTTCCTACTTATATTCTTTCCTTTTCCTGTTGAAGAGTAAGTTACTGGGTTGGCATCTGGTGTCTTGCCAATATAACTCCACTAAAGTATAGTGTACCAAAAACTTTGAACAACTCTTTTTAGTTAATTTTACTTTTATAATTGTTTTGGTCACATAATGAGGATTATGAGTCTCATATTGAATCTTATGGAATGGACTCAAAACCAGTGTGATACAACTGTAAGAATATGAATTAATTTGGTCTAATGAATTACTAAGTACTGAAATACTAACAGATGAAAATTAAGGTCCCCCAGCATCATCAGACAGTGGAACTCAGCATCTAATATACCCAATGTGTCTCCTTACAGATACATTCTTCCATACTTGCCTGGATTTCCAGTCAATTCCTTGTGTTTGTCATGGAGACCACTCAGCAAGTGGCAGGTGTCTTGAATAATTTCTGTAACATTGTCCAGCTGCTGGCTGAGAGATCTCAGCTCTTTTGCTAAAGAGGTCAGTCCCAGCACATATTCCTCCAAACCTCCTTTATCCAGATCACTTTTCAGAAGCACGTCTCTTGCTAGAAAGTTTAGGTAACAGATTTTTCCTAGGACTTGTCCTGATTTCCCTGGAGGTGTAATCTTACTTTCAGCTGTATCCATTTTTCGTTCAGAATCTGCTACTACAATTTTTTTCTGCTCAAGCACTTCCAGAAGCTGTTGTCCTTGGTTCAGGCCACTACACCGTTTAGCAATTCTAGCATAAACAGAAATTTTAAAAGTACTGTATTTCACAAACCAAACTCTAGCTGAGAAACTCTGAGTTGATGTTGACTATTAAAAAGTTACTAGGTGACAGGAAGGAGTGGCTATTCTGTAACTACAGGCAAAGATTACCGGGAGACGCCAATGTACACCAGGTACCTTTAAGGGAGGTTATGTAACTCAGTTATGTAGCAGTCACTTAAAATTTCAGGATTTCTGGGCAATTTATTACTTTGGTGGCTACAAATGATCATTACATATGAAATCAAGTTTAACAGGTTGTTTACAATTATATATTCACCAACAATGACAGACACACTGAATCACTAGGTTGGAAGAATCATCAAGTCCAACCCAGCCCTAACACCTCAACTAAACTGTGGCACTGAGTGCCACATTCAATTTTTTTTTAAACACATCCAGGGATGATGAATCCATCACCTCCTTGGGCAGACAATTCCAGTACTTTGTCACTCTTTCTGTAGAAACCTTTTTCCTAATATCCAACCTGTATTTCCCTTGGCTCAGCCTAAGACTGTGTTTTCCAGTTCCATCAGTTGCTGCCTGGAGAAAGAGACCAACCCCCATCTGATTACAGCCACCTTTCAGGAAGTTGTAGAGAGTGATAAGGTCACCCCTGATCCTCCTTTTCTCCAGGCTAAACAACCCCAGCTCCCTCAGTCATTCCTCACAGGGTTTGTGTTCCAAGCCCCTCACCAGCCTCGTTGCCTCCTCTGGACTCACTCAAGTGTCTCAACATTCTTCCTAAACTGAGGTGTGCCCTCACCAGTGCTGAGTACAGGGGAAGAATGACCTCCCTGCTCCTGCTGGCCACACCATTCCTGATACAGGCCAGGATGCCATTGGCCTTCTTGGCCACCTGGGCATACTGCTGGCTCATGTTCAGCTGGCTGCTGACCAGTACCCCCTGATATTTCATTTTCAAACAGAGGATTCTATACCAGATCTCATGACACCAAATGAGGCAGTAATGGACACTTCAATGACAGATGACTCTTCCAGGTTTTTCACTCTTCAGCAACCTGAAAGAGAATGAAGGCTGTCTGATGATCTGATGATCTGATGATCAGCATTTGAATGTTTCTAAATTCAATGATTCCTATAGGAAAACCATTGTTTTAGTTAAAAAAAAAAAGTCCCACATCCTATCTTAATTTTAGTGCCAGTGCTGCACTATGAAAACCTATTTATTATATTTTGCTATCAAATTGCTCTTTCTCCTTAGTTGAAGAATGGTGATAAATTATGTAAATGGAATTTCTTAATCTTTGATTCAGTGAATCACTGTTCACTGAATAGTCTTATAATTTAAGGCTCACGTTTATGTACCATATTGTCAGGTATTGGATAATGTAACTGCAAAGTCTTTGGGAACGATCATGTAGTTTTTACTTGACATAAGCTCTTGCCGAAAGTGCAGTTGGTGCAGCAGTTGGTGCAGTATCTTTCAGGGCTGTGCATGCTCCTATGGGGTTCCATGGTCCACATCAGCCTCACCTGGTGAGTGCAGGTGATTAGCTATGCCATGCTTTGAAGCTTTCTGAACACTACAGATTGTAAAAGAATATGTTGTTGAAATTAGTATATTATAATTGGAGGACAGGAAGGGTAAATAAAATAGGCAACACAAGTTATTCAGACGTACTGCAGTGTGTATCCTCTGAAAATATATGGCTGCCTATATGAATATATAATATAGAGTACACTCAAGAAAATAATAGTGTAATATCACATGTGAATTCAATGCAATGTGATAAAGAATTTAGTATAACTTTTTTTAGATAGAATAAAAATTATACAGTAAATACTGGAATCACTTCAATCTTGTACTTTTGTAAAGTTAATTAAGCCTGGATTAGTTACTGAGATGGTGCATTGTGCAGCCCACCAGTTACAATGAAGACGTTGAGACTTTAGGAATAAGCAGACTTGATAAGTACAGTATTACTCAATTCTCCAGCAGTCAAGTTTAACAGTGAAACTATAGTTTGTTCTTTCAGCCTTTGCTATATAAAATCTGAGCAGAGGAAAAAAGACACAGGCACACTAAGAGACACACAAAACCAGTCCAGGGATATCTGATCAGGAACCAGTGTGGATCCATAGCCTCACTGGAAATCCCTGCCTGAAATACATCCTTTAACTGAGAAAGAATCAGGCCCATTGTGGTAGGATGAAGCTTGTGTCTGCAAGCTGTTTTGTTATCTGCTGCCCATGGACATGAGTTAATTACTATCACAACAACAGACTCACAAGAAAAGAGACATGGGTGTTCAGCAACCCAATTGTTATAGTAAGACCCTATGTCCAGGCAAGTAATGTAATGCAAAACAAAGAAAAAGAATATTATTTGACTCTCATATATGTGAGAAATAAAAGTACAAAACCAATTGTGGTAAATATAGAATTGTTACTAGATTCTGTTTCTTTCAGGTCTTGTGATGTTATTTATTTATTTATTTCATGTGAAAGAACTTATAACAAAAGACCTGTGCACTCATTCTCAAAGTCTAGTTATCCACTTAAATTTGATTTTTAAGAGTGATTTCAGCAAAGTTATATCATCAGAATAAAAATGAATTGGAAAAATTAGCTCTGTACTTGATTTTGCTTTAAAATTTTTCCTGGGCTACATTCAAATTTAACTATATTCTTCAAGTATTTGAAAAGTCATTTTTAAAAAGAGCTTTTTCATTAATACTAAATAATATCCTTGGATGTGTGAAGAACAAAATATCCAATTTAGAAAATTAGGGACCAAATCATACATTTAAATTAAATTACCCTTTAGCAGATATTAATGTTCTTTTCAGAATACCTTGGAAGTGTTGCATAGCTGATAACAAAGGAAGTGGACTTTGTTCCACTAGGAAAAGAGATTAGAGTGTATGGTGCAGATCCAATAAGTTCTGCCTATATACTCTGCATACAATACAAAGTTCAGTATGTGACAATGAATGCATCTTGGTGTGTTTATTGGTCTATTGATATTTGAAAGTATGTGTAATGGTTATTCTTCCCATCTCTGGTATTTTAAGGCCCAAGTTAAAAAGCAATGATAGTGTAAGAAAAACTAAGAAAGCACTACAGATGCACTGTGCCATAGAATTTATATCATATGTTCATGTAAATACTTCATTTAGCATTCTATTACAGTGACCAGTCACTGACATAATCCCGTTGAAATATGTAATTATGAAGTAACATGGTTAAAAAAGGTATCTCTCCCTGAGCGCAGTCACAGCATTTGACTTTAAGCAATCTTAACTACGAATCAAATGTTCAAGAGCCTCACATTAGGAAAAGCAAAACTCCAGAGTTGAGGAAGGAAGGACATCTGAGCTACCTACAAAATATAGTGAGAATGAAGGAGAAGATAAAAATATCAGTACATACTCTCAAATTCATATACTGTATTATCCTATTTACAGTCTTCTACAGGAAAGAATCTTTGAAATACATCTGAAAATCTACTCTGCCTGAAATCCCTCTTCAACAGTAAAATGCATAAGTAATAACCTAATTAAAAACTTTAGGAAAAACTAATTCTTGAAAGAAAAATGTCTTTTTCATGTTATTATCGATAGTATTTTGTAGTTATTAAGAACAGAAGAACTGTTGGCTTTTCTGTCCAATATTGAAATAACACTTGTTTAATTGCAATCTAAATTAAATTTGAGACAGGGAAAGACTGTAGAGACATGACATGAAAGTGTCATTTTCACTTGACAGTGTTCCTTTCCATAACGAGAAAGTCCCAATTCATTGTAATGCTGTCCTCAATACTGAAGTTAGACCTTCATTGCTCTTAATAGATACCTTTGGTACAAAGAAATGTTTGAAAGAAGAATGACATTTTCTGTACAGAATAAGGTGAAAAAGATAGAAAGAACTATCTAGATATAGACTGTTGGGCTATCATCAATTTCAGTAGGAGTTTGTAACATAAACTGAGCATTTGAATGAGATTTCTTAAATGGTAATCTAATTCAAAATTGTAGGCAGAATACTTATCCTTTGTTTATCTAAAATAAGTAAGGTTACTGGTAGTTTCAGTACCACCTGGTACTACCCAGGTAGCTTGTCTATTTTAAACAGTTAGCATTTTACATTTGAGGCTGTTGCTTAATTTGCTATTTAGAAAAGAGACAGAAAACTAAGGAAACTGTTTGTGAAATGGGATGTATACAGTAAAAAGACTCGATGCCACTCAGCTTCTAACTTAACCTAGTAACTTTACAAGAAATTATTCATGGACAGATGGGATGTCTTCATATTGAGTTTTCTATTAATGTGTTATTTGTAGATATAGTCAGCTTCCAGTTTAGCACCTTTGATTGTATCACAGTGATGGTGAGTCAGCTATCATGAGTTGCTTTGTTTGGTTGGGCAGAGAGCAGTGAGAAAAAGAGAAAACAGAAGAGAGAGAGAAAAGGTTGTCCAGATAAGTTATTCCAGAGAACACTGTCCTGGGAAGTGTTCAAGGCCAGTTTGGATGGAGCTCTGAGCAGCCTGGTCTAGTGAAAGGTGTTACTGCCCACGGCAAGGGGTTGGGACTAGATGGTCTTTGAAGTGCCTTCCAACTCACACCAGACTACAGTTCCATGAGTCTATGATAACATGTTTCATGAGACCTAAATAACAGTGTGAAGTTGTATTTAATATAGACAATTTCAATTGTGATTGTACTATGGAATTTTTTTCCTCTAGAAATAGTTCTCTGATGTCTATTTTATTTCATTACTTTCCATGACAAATTTGCTTAAGCAACAAGTAAAACGAAAGGGAGAAGGAAGTGCTTGAAATGGTGACCTTTAAATCGAAGAGTGTCGTTAAAAGTGTCAAATGTGGTTTCTGTTGAGTTCGAATAAGCCAATGACGTGTAGATAAAATCTTAATGATGTGTGAATCATTACAATTCAATGAACTGTGCAAAAGATAAATATGGGGAAAAAATTAGCACTTTGATGTGCAGGAAATTTCCTCAGAGGGAATTATTTTCAAATAAGTTAAAGAATACTCCATTAAACTTTTCAAAGATGACAGAAAGCCATGTCAAGGTAGCCAAATCCCCTGAGAGCAGTAGCAAAGAAATAAAAAAACCCTGAACATGCCACATGCTTTGAAGATGCATTTGGATTCAAAAACTACTTTGAAAACTAAATATAAAAGAGAGACACAAGTGCTAGAATAAGGACCCACTTGGAACAGTGGTACTCTGAGAAAAAATATTTAAGCCACTAGATTTAAGTTTTCTAGTGACAGATTTTTTGGAGAAAGCCTAGTCAGAAACTAGAAATCTTTGATTTACACCAGGAGCTTAACTCCCTTGCATTGCTAGAATAAATTGTCTGTTTTCATTTCTAGGCTTGTGAATCTAATAAAGCAGTACTGCAGAAGATTCTCAGCTTGTCTATAGGTTAAAACATGTACCGATACATAGGGAAGTGTGCATTCACCAGCCCATAGGGTTGTATCCAGAGGTTTGGATACAGGCGTAGGACAGGACTTGGAGTGGGTTAGTTGAGGCAAGTGTCTGTCCAGTATTGTGTGCTTTGGCAAAGGACAGCAGATAGAGACTTCTTAACTTCCTGGAACCTCACGTTGTCCCAGGGAATGTATTTTGAATTGCTACCTTTGCAGACTTCTGTTGAAAGTGAAGTCAGGTTTAATGTTTCCAATTCACCCATTGCCACTATATGAGAGGTGGTAATTAGAGTAGATTTTACTGTTTGTTTACAAGTAGTTTCATGATAATTTAAGAGTACATCAATTAATCCAATAACTTCTTGAGAGAATTTTGCATGTGCAGTTGAGTGCTATATACAATATGTAAGCCAAAAAATTCATTTGGACTTAACTGTCACCCGAATTGGTACAGGAAAGAAAAACATCGATACATTGTAAAAGTAATTAGTAAACAGTACTCTCTGGGATCACTTTTACACATTTGTTTCAAAAGTCACATATCAATATCAAAATAGCTAAAGGGATTGCTTCATGAGTCCATCAGTAGTTTTAACAAAACATAGACTGCATTAAGGTCAAACATATAGCCATTAGAAGAAGATGGCAAAACTGAATAGCGTTGTGTTATCATACCTGTATAAAATAATATTAACAGCTTATAAACTGATAATCTAAAAAATCATCACATGGTGCAGGGAACTATCTTATGAAGCTTCCTGGAAATCAAACTGACCTTTAAATACATTAAAATATGCAGTATTTTATATAGTGGATTACAGGTCTAAGTAAAAATGGAGGCTGGTATCCAGTATGATATATAAAAGTAACTGACTTATAATACATTGAGTAAATGGCTGAGACAAATCCCAAGGACACATAAACAGTTGATAGAAAATGCAAAAACTGAATTTAACTCTAGTGCTTATTTTTATCTGCAGTCCTATCATTTTTCTGAAGCTTTTTATCATTTTGTCTTGCTGAGTGAAATGTTACCTCATGATAGAACTCTGCTTATGAAAATTGTAATGCATTATTTAATTTCCAAGGTATTTAATTTCCTGATATTTTATTAATAATAATATAAATGTTATAGTATAACAATTATAGTGAGGCTCAAATCATAAAAGGCCTAGATATTCAGCTGCTGATTGATTGAGGTATAGCTAGCTTTTCATTTCTTCTCCAAAATTTAAATAGTTACCCTTCTGAACACCTTGAGGAGACTGGTGAATGAATTTTATTACCTCTGCTTTGAAGAGGAGCAAATGAGACTGAACCAAATACAGAAGACCAAGTTCAGAACTTAGACCTTACTTGGACTATGTTCAATAAGAATATGTGGGTTGTTTGGGTTTTTTTCCAGGAGAAAGTGAAATAATCTCATTAAAAGTGACAAATGAACTCAGGTCTCCTGTACACTTTTAGGTAGCTGACAAACTTCATGTGAACATCAGAGTTAATTGTAAGCCATCCATAAAGGAAGGAGTTGCAGTTGTTTCCTCTATTTTATCTTATCAGTTGGCTATTTGTGCAGCTGCATTTGGAGTTCTTAAATAGAATAAATATGCAGCAAGTAGAACTGATCTATAGTTTTAAAAATATACACACTTAAAAATTACAATATTTGAATTTGGAAAATGTCTGACTAGCTTGAATCAGTTTGATTATAAGCTTAATGAACAATAAGAAATGTGGTAAGCATCTATTCTGACATCTGACAAACCACACAGTGTGGAAATCCAGGGTATATTTATATTCTAAGGATTATTTCCTGTACAGTTTGATGATATTATTCCATCTTTACTTAAACACAGGGTAATAGGGTTATTCTTATGGTCTGATGTTAAAAAACTAAAAAAAAATCAGGTCGATATCAATCACTGGAAAACAGGATTTTTGAAGGGTTTTGTAATGATTAATATGAGCTAGAAGGTATTCTTAGCATGTTTACTATGAATGACCTTCTTATATGGTTAAACATATTTTAGGATACAAAAGCCTTAATGTCTTTCAGAGAATATGGCAGAAGTCATACAGCTCCTATTTATAATTAATTTCTCTACTGAAATTTTGTCTTGATCTACTAAAAAACTTGCCTATCTAACACTTATTCGTGATAGCAACATAGAAACACAAAGGAAGAGGAAATTATCAGATCACAAAACCTCTGCAGTTTTCAGGCCTATCAGCAGACTTTTCGAAACTCAGTCTTATCAACAAGTCTTAGAATAGTACTCTGCCTTATGTCATAGTTGAATTAAACCAAAATTAGTAAGATGCGATTTTCTGCTAGATTTTGGTAAGACTTCTTTTTTACTGCAGTGTTAGAAAGCTGCCATTCCATGCTCATCAGAGAACTATATGCTGTAGATAAATTAGAGACTTGAGAGCATTCTTAAAAGACGATATATTATGCAACTTGACTTCTAACTAAGTGTAAAACACCATATATCAAATTATACTACTTTATTTCTAAGAAAGGAAGAATTTCCTTTCAGGAAAGGGAATGAAATCTTGCAATTTCAATGAGGATTAACTGGGTAAGCCTCAGTCCCTTTCCATGCACTTTTTGTCATCTCATTCACTTTCATTGTTTTCACTTGGTTTCAGAATTTTTCCTTTCTTTTTTTTTTTCACATTTCATTTCTTCAAATTCTTCTCCTGTCTCTTTTTTTACATTTCTTCCCTGCTTTCAGGATTTGAATTGGAGTAATTTTGGCAAGTTTTGGTCCTTTTCACTGCCCCTCATTTCATTTCAGTCCATTTGGTTGTAATCACTCCATTTCCAACTTCTCTCAGTTTTTTTTCAGTTGCACTGGTTTTGATCATATCTCCTTTCCAGAGAATTTGTTAGACTTTGTTCTCTGATTTCAAGACTTCTTTATTTCTAACAAAGAATAAAATATCATATGGGTTTGTGTGGTACTAATTAAGGTAAGTTAGTGATACAGAAAATGCCAAGAAAAGCCCTTAAACCCCTAATAGCACAACGTGACTTTAAATGATATTGTGTATATTGAAATATTTCTGGACCTAATGCAAACAGAAAGATGTAAACACAACTGGGTACGTGTTTAATGCTCATTTTTCCTATTTCTTGCTGTCTCCCAAAAAAACACACTGAAAAAAACCCTCAATTCTTATGATCCAGTATTGTGGTCAAGGAAACTAAGTAAGTAAAACTCCGGCTGAGACACAGTGTGTCTGCACAGGGTGCAGTGCCATGCTGCGCTCTGAGGGAAGATACCATTACTGTACAGGTACAATACAATATGGGTACTGTATAGTCTTTTTCAGGGAGTTCCATGTGAGGGTCTGACGTGTTTTTTAAAGAAAAATGCTGAGCAGACTGTTATCTATAGTCTCTGTCACTGGCCCAGTGACATGGGCAAATCACAGGAGTGCCTGGAAGAGGAAGAAAAGTGGGCTTTATAGAAGGACTTGAGAACTTCTTGAAAGGGAAGAGAGAAGAGCTCAAGGGTATTAATCAATGTCCATACCCTTAGACTTGAGGGGAAATAAATTCTAGCCCACCACAAACTTCTAATTAACTGAATTTTTGCACGGTGAGGTAAGCCTTGCAAAGGAGGCCGATCTTTTGTCATTTACAGGGTCTGAATCTTTCAAATAGTTTAGGTTACTGTGGTTAAAATTCCTTTTCAAAGTTAGTGTTCATTGGCATTCATACTGTTCTGAAAGGCAGCTAGGCTTAGCTGGAAATGTTAGGCAAATCTATGATCAGATGACTCTGTGAGTCATTAGGTTACAATCCACAAACGCTATGACAAAAAAGGGTGTTAGTATACTTACCTGAATCACGTCTGTCCACTCACTTGGTTTGGACACATATCAACCGCTTAGCAAATAATTGGGAATGACAATTCCTTGTCTGAGATAGATGCTACAAAAGCATTAATAAAAAGACAAGCAAGAACACAATAAAT
Source organism: Cyanoderma ruficeps (assembly GCA_008694505.1). Lineage (NCBI taxonomy): Eukaryota > Metazoa > Chordata > Aves > Passeriformes > Timaliidae > Cyanoderma > Cyanoderma ruficeps. The sequence continues at coordinate 25,674,423 of VZDJ01007747.1, forward strand.
TTATTTAGATTGTCAAAAAAAGGCAAATACAAAAATTTGCTTGCATAATAAAATCTTAGGAGGTAAAATTACCTGCATTTTTTTTGGTATACAGATAATTACGTATCTAATAATTAGAACTTGCAGCTGGATTTTCAGAAGTGCTTGGGCACTGGTGAAATTGGTGCTGTAATACTGAACTGCAAACTTCTAATCTGGAAGTTTTGACTGAAAGTTGGAGAGTGAAAAAGCTGCTTGAATTCAAAATTGTGATCCTGAAACCTCACTTTAGTACCATGCCATCAACAGTTTCTAACAGCTCCTCTACTACTAAGGCTGTTTAGTAAGGCTATTTAGTGTATAGGAAGTAAGTCTAGTTTAGTGAGGCTATTTAGTGTGTAGGAAGCAGTCTTAAAAACAACCCACGTTTACTTGCTCCTAAATTAGCACTTTAATAATTTAATAACCTCTTTTTCTCAGTATATCTTTGCTTCTGTTCTGCTTCAGTAGGGTGAGTGGCAGACCTCAGATTTCAGCTGCAACACTGCAAACCCTCTGAAACATCCTTGGATTTAATTAGAAAAGATGACATTTGACACTTCAGGAGGAAGATGTGTATTTCCACCAATGGACTACATTAAAGTACTTTTTGTATCATTTTGTGTAACAAAATGCTGGTTTCATCTGAGTAACTGTTTTTCACAGATATGGGGGAGTTCTAAGAATTGTAATTCTTGGAAATTACTGTAAGCTTAGTGCCTTTAGAGTTTTTTTAAGCAAGTGGTCACAGCTGTGTCACTGCTGGCAGGCTGTCCTGCTTCCTCGCAGCTGGAGCGCTCGCTCTCGGCGCGGCTCCGCGTGGTGACAGAGGTGGCGCCGGGACGCCCTTTGCTCCCCGGCCTGGCAGGGAGGGGAGACTCGCCGCCTGCCCAGCCCGGGCACGGCAGCACGGGACGCTCGTGATGCGATGCACTGGGGAGCACAGCGCTCCGGAGCCGAAGCCTGCCTGCGGGCTTCCCAGTGACTCCTCAGGAAATATGTGGCCGGGCCAGACCGCCCTGAGGAGGGCGGGGGACGCGCCCAGGTGCGGCCGCCTCCTGCGGCGGGCAGGGAGCTCCGCGGGTGCGGCCTGCCGGGGAGCAGCGCGGGGGTGGGGTGGGGTGTGGGGCCGGGCAGGAAGGAAGGAAGGAGAGAAAGCGAGCAAGAGAGTGAGCGAGCGGGGAGCCGGAGGGAGAACTGAAAGTTGAAGCAATCTGAAGCCCTGCGCTTCCTTCCTCTACCTCCCCGTTCCCGTCAGCCGCCGGCTTTTGCCAAAGGTAAGGCGGATCGGCGGGCGCGGGGTGTGCGGGGTTCGGGCAGGGTCTGCCCGCCCCGCGGGCCGCTGCCGGACCGGGGCTGCCGGGGCTGATGCTGCAGCCCCCGGTGCCGCGGGCAGCGAGCCCCGCGCGGCTGTGCGCTTGCTGCCGGACAGGGCGCCGTGCCTGCGGACCGGGAACGTCCCAGGTGAGCGACAGATACCGACCCAAGTTGGGATCGGACTAGAAACGGCAGGTAGGCAGGTAGAAAATAGGGCGTGTATGGCTCTCTGTTTTCTTTGTAGCTTCAATTGTTTCAACGATTTGTATGTAAATGTCATGCTAAAGAACAGTGCTTTACTGTTGTGTATTTATTTACTCTGTGAGTTGTTTTTGTGAAGTCAGACATGAACAGACCTCATGTTAGCTGCCATTATATACCTGGAAGTTTTATCAGAAAATTTAAGAAAGTCAAAGAAGCTGTAGTACTATGTCCTGGATCGAGAATACGAAGTGAAGGGTACAGCACCCGAGTGTTGCCACAGCAACTTCGCGAAGTTCCAATTCCACCTTCAGTTTGCTTATTCATGCTATGCAGTTCCTTACTCCCGCGACTCTGCAAGTTGTTACACTGGAATTTCTTGCAGTAATGAGGTTTGACTCCGAGGTAATGAAAGTTGCTGAACCTTTTTCTAGAAGGCAAGTGCTCTGAAATAAAAAAAAGAAAAAAGAAAAAAAANAAAAAGAAAAAAGAAAAAAAAAGACAAAGAAACGGTTTGACAGAGGACGTGATTAAAGTTATTTATTTTGTAATTATCCACTAGGTTGACCTATGCTTAGTAACTTCCTTGTATTGGTAAAGGCAACAGTTCTATCGGAATTGTTGCAATCAGTATCTCTCTCTCTTTTTTTTTTTTTAAGCAATTCATATGCTTATTGTATAAGGTAGGTTTTGGAAAAGATCTTTAATCTGCAGTGTTTTATAGGTTACTCTTGTCAGCTTGTGTGGAGTCAATTACAATGCAGAGATGAAATTTACTACTTGCAGATTCCATTCTGCTCCATGGTAAGGCCTGTTGTATTGTTTTATTTTGCCTTTTTTTTTAAACATATTTATGAGGACCTTAATCTAGTATGTGGTTTAGCAGAAGTTGGGAGCAAGCCTGAACTTGCTTGTGTTTGTTGAGCTGATTGCTCACAGTGTGATTATCCTGCCATATACTTTTAAAGGTTTGACAGTTTCTTCAGGCTTGTATCTGTATTGATTTTAAAAAGGAAAAAAAAAAGCCTAGTCCCACTTGAGTGTTTCTGTGTTCATCTATAACCCGCTGTTCACATGTTTCATTATTAAGATTTGGATTGCTTGCTTCAACAAAGATTTGTCTATCTCCTAGTCAATTTTGCCTTCAAGAATTTTCAACTTGAAAAATCATAGAATGAAAGAATTTTAAAATTAGTAGATATAGCTTTCCAGAATGTTAGATGCAGGTGCTTCCCCTCCATGTGAGGAAGGGTTCTGAGAGTTAGAATTGCCATTTTTCTTTGATGCTATTTAGCTGTCACTAAAAATAAAAGAACTGTTAGGCCACTCTGTGTTTTTTTGCCACTCCTTGTCTAAGTCCTTTTCATAAGACGGGAAAAGGAAGAAATCGACAATCAATTTGTAAAGAAGTGTGAGAAACATCTTTTATGAAAGAACGTTGGATGATCCCATAGATGGCTTGGGATGTACAACACACACGGAACTCATCCTCTGCTGAAACTTTTCTCTTAGAAGAAAAGCCCAAATGGTTTCCTTGTGTTGCTTTTTTCACATAGCAATTTACATGTTTTGTCCCTATTTTGGTAAAATGGAATAGTCAGGTGTCTTCCAAGAAATTTGATTTTTTTTATTATTTTTTAAAAACCATGATAACATTTTCCTGGTTTTAGTAACCATGTTGAAAATGGTGATTTTTGTCTTGGTTACGCTCCTTAGGAGAATATAGTATTACAAAAAGAATCAATTCTATTTCAGCAAGTTCAAATTCCCCTTGTGGGGTGGTGTTTTTTTTTGTTTGGGTTTTGTTTTTTTTGGGTTTTTTTTGG
>VZDJ01007747.1:25677791-25774766 GCA_008694505.1 Cyanoderma ruficeps
TTTTTTGGGTTTTTTTTGGTTTTTTTTTTCCCTTTCTATTTATTTCTAAGTAGGAAAAATCTATTTTGCCTTGCTTCTGAGAGATTTGTTTTATGGAGTGTATGAAATCCATGTGCATTAATGTTGTTTACAAATGCCAAATTTGTAGTGGTAGAAATATGGATGTGAAAGAGAGTGAATATATTTGTACAAATGTGTATATGCCACTCCATTTCTAATACTGTACATTCTTTAGGGTTTATTATGACTTACTTTGCAATCAAAGCTAAGGAGGAGATTAAATTATTTTTTAAATTGATAGCAATCATATCAAAACAGAGTAATGTATTGAATAAGGGGGTCCTTGAGTTCTGCATTTCTGTATACTTCTTGAGTTCAAACCTTATAAAACATTCTAAGAAGAGGTTACATATTTATGTTCTAGCCTGCGAAACGCTCACTAGTGTGTGTTTAGCTGTTTGTTGCATTAATCTTTGCATAAGTGGTGAAACCAAACCAGTTGTCAGTATAACCCTTTGCTTAGACCCACAAAATAAGATGTGATCTTGGTGGTATTTTACCAGTTGCATAGCTAGGCTAGATCTGTAGCATGTCGTCAGAAATCTTGATGGATACACTGATAGCTTCTACCATAGACAACTATAGAAACAGAAAGTGGTTTGGGCTTTATCTTTCATCCCTGTTGGCATTTTGTGGTCACAATGTCTTCTCGGCAAGCAGTTCCTTCCTTCCTTCCTCTGCTACCTGCTTTGTTTATAAAATACACGGCAAAATGTAAACATTCTTACAGATTTGGAAGCAAAGTTTGTTCTCTGCTAGGTAATCCTTTGCATTGGTATGTGGTTTATACAAAGATGGGTTAGGTCCTAATAGCTGATAACACATGGCTATTTGAGTTCCTGAAGTAACAACACTACATCAGAAAAGGGTGTAGGCAAAGCTATTGCATGTAGAAAAAACAGTATTCAGATAGAGGAGAGTATGTGCGGGTATAAATATATATGTTTAGATATAACACGTATATTTATTTATTTATAAATATATAGCTAAAGCTAATTTCCCTGGTGCATTTTTTATTATTATGAAAGATGGAGGGATTGAGAAGATGATACTGTCTGAAAATGAACACTAACGCCTTAGGGGAAAAAATAGCCAAATGCTACCAGGAAACCCAGAACTGTCAAGGAAGGTGGAAATGGCTGAGGTAACCAGCTGAAACTGCAACTTTAAAAGTCTTAGACTGATATGGTAATGCTGTAGGGGGTTTCTATACTTGGATATATGTGTGGTTTAGTTGTTGTTTTTTGGTTTTTTTGGTGTTTTTTTTCCTTTGCTTTTTTAAAATTTTATTTTGTTGTTTGTTTGTAGTCTGTTTGGTTGTGTTTTTTATTTATTTACTGGATATCTGAAAGACTATTACCTGGCCCAAACAATGCTGGTCTGGTAATTTTTTTCCCCACTAACTAATTTCTGTACTAATTTCTTTTTATTCTGTACTCAGAATCTGAGAATGTATTCAACTAGTTAGGAGACTATACACTTGCATTTTCCAGAGTTTAGAGATGGATGGAGGCCATACTGTTGAATTTTATGCTTTATGACTAGAGGCTGCCGTGAAAATTTTGAGGAAATGCTGAGTTTTCAAATTTTTAAAGGAATGATGGAAGCTTGTATAAGCATACAGGCTAGGATGGGACAAAGGGAAATCTGAAAGTACTTTGTTAATCAGCTTAGATCAATCCAAGGCTTTTTGAATTTAAATGACTTGGGAATCTTTAATTGAGGGTTAGCTCTGTAATAAAGTTAATCTTTCTTGAGAGGTTGATATCTGATTGACCTATAGAGTTGTCTCTCTAAAAGGTTTTAATTGTAGCAATTTAATATTCGAGATAAATCATTTCTCAGACTTGTGGGTAGTGATCAAAGCTGATAAAAATATATTGAGAAAAATGAAGCTAGAGACTAGAGAAAATCCAATGATTTATTTTAAATAAATGAACATTTATAGTAAGTATACTGTATTGATTTTTACATCTTCCAGAAAAATGTAGGTTTGCTGATCTTTTTTTCATATTGTTGTGTCACATACGTGTTTATATGGTGTAAGTATGTAAATTTTTTTCTTGGTTTTGATTACGACTTTATGATAAAGTGTGGGAGTAATGAAGCTATTTAAAAAATTTTGCAAGAAAAGACATTCTGTGATTGAGGTAGTTATTTAATAATTTATTTCATAATCATAATAAAGTACAATCTCCAATAGCAGTGATACAGCTGTGCTTCATGCAGTACATTATTTTCAATTTAGATTTTTCTGTATGTGGGTTTGGTAATGAGGAGGGCATAAATATTTATTTATCTATTTATTTATTACTACCTTTCTGAATAATGACTTCGATATTCAAAAGACGTTGGAGAAATCTTACAGGATAAGGGTTTATCCTTTGTTTAGGAATTGATACAGTAAAAAGGTAGGCAATGTTTTAAGCTTCAATTCCAGATCATAAGTACTGCATTTTTGTCAAGAAATATTTTGAAGAATTAGGTATCAATGCCTACTACTACAGACAAATTCTGGGCAAAAGATTTCTACTCTTTCTAAATGCTACTTAAATCTTAATGCTCTTCCACTGAAGCTGGTCTTTCTTTTCCAGGCTGCTTAAGGCTAGTACTGGCATGCCAGGACAGCTGCTACAGTCAGCAGTTTCCCCAAGGCCAAATTACTCTTTATACAGAAAGAGAGAGGTGAAAAACCTGTTGAGTGTTGCTGATCTTAAACCTTCTTTGAAGAAATATGATTTCAGGCTGTTTCAAACACCTTCACAACGGTAGTATCTGGATTTTGTAAATTGTGAATTTAGATATAGCCCAGAAAGAAAGAATAACTCAAATAGATGAGATTTGGAGTGTAAGAGTTGAGTTGGAAAATACTAAAGAAGAACTCATGGACAACCAGAACTTGCCAATGCCGTCATGCCTTTTGTCTTTGTGGCCAAGGGAAAACTGCTTCCATGTCAGAGTTGAGATGCTGGTGTTACGCTGTTTCCTTTGTTCCTGCAGGACTGTTTGAAGGGCTGGATCTACTGTTGCAAACCACGTTATTGAGGATAGTACTCATTCAGTTGGATTCTCGGTTGAAGAGGGCTTGAATGCACAGTTCACACAGAATGCTCTAGACAGACCTTTTTCCTTTGTTCCATTGCAAGTGTGTGTCTATGCTAAAGGATTTTGAGATTGGAAGATAAGGGAGTAGAGGCCCTGTTCTATAATCAATTGATGCTAGTGTGGAAATAGGAAAGCTTTAAGTTCCAGTTGTGGTCTTGGGTAATTCTTTCTCTCCCTAATATCTGAGTACTGTGTAATAAGAGTGTGTGTGTAGATAAGTGGTTCATCTTAATGTTTAACTACTAGGAATATGTGTTTTAAGTCTGTATTACTTGTGCTGAGACTTTGGTGTTGCTGCTTTTTTATATCAGCTAAGATAAAAGGATGAGTTTACCATTGTTGAAATTATTGTATATGAACAATTAAAAAATATTACTGTTCAAGTGACAGGGAGTTTTTCACAGTTTTATTGAAGGTAATTGTGAGGTTCAGGTGAGAATTTCTTTAAATGCTTTTTTTTATTTTTCATATGTTTGCAGTCTTTAAAAAAAAAGTTTGAACTGAAGAAACTTGAAGAGGTGTTGTGACGAAACGGATATTTTCTGCTGGCTGGTGGACACCAAATTCAAGAGAGTTTTCTTGCTAGCGAACATGGGTGCAACCTGACTTTCTACATGACTGTGTGGGACAATATATGAAATGAAGTCATGTCATCCATAGGCAATGGCACTGATATTGAAGCGTTTTTGGTCAACATTAACCTTGCACAGTATCTTCCTAACTTTAAAAAATATGGCTATAACACTGTAACAGATTGCATGGGAATAAATAACAGTGTGCTTCAGCAAATGGGAGTGTTACCTACAGGGCATCGCAGAAGGATTCTTAAGCAGTTAGACAATATTTTGAAAAGTCAAGGAAATGCTCTTTTCCATGAAAATCTAAAATTCAAAGACTTGAAAGGTTTAGAAGAGAAGCAACACTCATCGTCAGATCAGGAGTATCCTGTAAGCAATTCAAGTTTAGATGGGACTGGCGTGATACCTGCAACATCATCAGAACAACTTCTTAAAACATCTTATGTTAATAAGGAAAAGTTTGAACTTGCAGAGGAAAACTCAGTGGAGGCAAATGATGACAGCTGTACAAATTTGGATTTTTCCAGTTTATACCACAATTCAGACAGCATACTAAAAGCTGTCAGTCAAAGCAGAAATATCAAGATGAACACTCAGCCAGATGCATCACTGACAGAAGCTGCTGCATACCAAGCTGATGAGCACTTGACTGGCCCTTTGGTGTTTCGTGATCCTCCTTCATTTGTTCGCTCATGCGAGACAAAAGGCAAGGAAAACAAACATCAGAGGTTTGCAGATGAGGGTGATTTATCTGATAGTAAACCAGATTCTCCATTCTATAAGTTTAAAGGAGAAATGATAGACAATGACTTATATGATTCCTGTACGCCAAACTGCATGAAAGTATTTCCAAGAACGAGCCGATCTTTTATCTTAAGGCATCGACCTGTACCAGAAATACCTGAATCAAGTAAAGTTCAAGCTTCATCAAGGTAATTGCTGTTCATTACTAATGAGAAATTACTATCATGTTAGAACTTACGGTTTGGAGTTTCTTGATTTTCTTTTTCTTTTCTTTCCTTTTTTTTTTTNNTTTTTTTTTTTGGTGTGGATTTTTTTTAATACATGCTGTAAATACATTGGATCTGATATGGATATTACCAAATTTATTGAAGTGAAGGATTAAGCTTCAATGTAATTTAAAAGCAAAAATGAGAGTGTAAAGGGAAATTTTAGAATGGTGTGTCCTTATAGGCACCCCAATTTTCTCTGCATCTACATGTTAACAAAGAAAAAAATCTTTATTGCTTTAGGTATAACTCTTAAATACAACTATGTTAAGCATAAGCAAGAACTTATTTCAAAATGGCTTTTGGGTTAATTTCTGAACTGGTAGTCATTTAATTGTTAACTTTAGAGAATGAAGGCAACCAGTTATTCATATTATGTGTTGGCTTTTGCTGGTGGTCTCATAACAACAAAACTTTAGCTTTTAATTATATTTCTAGTATATTTTTAAAGACATTCCAGCAGGGGGAAACAACAGTGGAAAAACGAGGGAAAGAAGATGATAGATGTGGAAGATTTTCAGAGTTTATGGAATCTTTGAATTTGTTTCTAATTGTTCAAGTGATGTGACTGCATATTTTTCTTCCTTCAAAATGGTTGAGTTCATATTTTGAATCCACAAATTACTGAGTGGCACTTATTTTCTTGGATAAGCATAAGTTGTAGCTTGTCTTGGAAAAATATGATAGAATGTTGAGAAAAATATCTGCTATTGGGACTTAACTCAAGACCTATCTTAATAAAAGTGTAATTGTTTGAGTGTTGAAAATAATAGGCACTGAATATGTAGTCAATCACAACACAGTCTGTAAGCAAAAAATATCTCCACACAGCTGAATTTGTAATATTTTTGGATCTGTTAAGTAAGCTTTAGTTGTCATGCTGGCTATGTATCTGAAACAGAAGAAAAATTAATGCAAAGGCATATGCAAAGTTTTGTTGGCGTAGCCATATCCAAATCATTAGGTTGCATTTATTTTATTTTTAAAAATTTTTTTGAACCACAAGCTATGCCTGGAAGGGACATGTCTAAGAATGTTTTGTATTTATCTTGGGTTTTTCATCTGCATATCTCAGCACTTAGAAACATCATCGAGTTTATACATGCTCTAAATGCAGGGGTTTCCCAGCATTAAAAAGTTTTTTTAGATTACTGAAAGAAGTCAAAATTAATCTTGTAATACAATTGTTTGAACAGGTAGAGAGGCAAAAATTCTTTGCAACAATTAGAAATTTTTTGTGTGCCTTAAAAACTTCTTCATTGGTGTCTTCTAAATGACAAAAAGTTATGCTCATTGAAACTTAAGTATACGTGTCTATTAGTGAGGAACAGATTTATGTTAACTTTTGTAGAGTGATTATCCATACTTCATTTAATAAAGCTGTTCATGCTGAGACAAAATGGGATTCTTAACCTAAAAGATAATAACTAAGTACTAAAAGAGCACTCTCACTGTCTTTTGAGAAACAACCATCCAGTTGAGAGAATATGTTGTGTTTGTAGTCTTCCCACCACTGGAGTAAATCCTTGAAATCCCAGTCTGTTGGTGATTGATATGTGACTGGGTCACTAACTACATTGCCTACGATTTTGATTTGTGAGCTTCAGCTTCATTTCTTGGTCTTTATCCTCCAGTTATAGTAATATGGACATCCTGAGGGACCAGTCTGTCTGTCGAAGATCCAGGCTAAACAAGAACTTCACAGCAGAACTTAAACTTGGCAGAAACATTCTTGATAACCTTTCTCACAACCTTTTCATAGGGACAGAGAACTAATTCAGAACTTTAAAATGGAATTGTGCAAACACCTTTAGTCTCAGGAAAGATTGTGTCTTTATCTCAGAATTGCACAGGCAAAGAGCCTCAACTGGCCTTATTGCCAGATGCTGGTTTCATCCCTATTACATTGAATAAAGGCTGTTCCGTAGAGGCAGAGAAAACCTGCTGAAATCTGGGAAACTCAGCATTTCCTTCTAGTCATTCATGGATATTAGTCATTAAATTTTGATGCAAGAAATACTTTTCTCATCGCCTCCTATGTGCCTTTAGCACAGAAAGTTCGTACAGTGGGTCTCCTTGTGTCCCATGGTAGGGCTATGACCATGTCATTTGTTATTACTAATAATGCGCTTACCTCCCTTGCAATTTTGTCTGCTTCCCTGTGCCTCACTTCTTCTTCGGCTCTTGCCTGTAACAAAGCATGCTGGCAGCTGAAAAGACACCATACCATTTTAGAAGTTGAAAATACTTTGGGTTTATTTCTTTTTTGAACTATGGCACTACAGTATGGCATCACTGTAGCATTGACGGGGTGCAGAATTAAAAAAAAAGAAAAACAAAAAAAGTGTCAATTACACAATTTTCATAATAGTGAAGTTATTGTGCAGATTTTAGTACTGGTTTTTATTGCTCAGTGTTGATGTGTAGTTATACTAGATTATTTTCAGCTAGACTTTTCCTTATTGTATCATTATGAGCTCTCTATTGTTAGAGAATTAGTAAAGAACGGTCAAAAGGTGTTTAAAACCACAAAGTGAAAAATTGAAGGTTTTTGTAAGACAAAATAGTGAAAGTATTGCAATGGATGGAACTAACCACTCATGCGTCTTTAGGACAAGAATAATTAGTTTTGAAATAGTTTTAGAAGATTTAGATACTTTAGGTCAACTAGCAGTCACTCTTCCGTGAAATAGTTACCATTGCATCATTCCGGGAGGCGATCTTTTCAAACAAAAAGCTGAAGCAGATTTGTAACATGGTAGATCTGATTTTATACAGAATAATATGCAGATAAAATTTCAGACTGATGAATTCTATAATTTTTTAGGTTTTTTTTCATGTCACCCATCTTTGTTACCCATGTTGTGGGGTTGTTCTGATTCTTTATTAAGAGAAACAAGAAAAACTAGACCAAAATTCTGGGCAACGTCCTGCATATGGGGGAAGATATAAATAAGTAAAATAGATAATGGTGCTTAGCCCAAGCAGGTACCCTTTGTTTTCTGCAGTTGGCAGATCATATAATTGGAATTTCTTGCTTGCTGCTGATATCCTTTAGACTCCATTTCTTAACCTACAAGTGGTCAAGATTGCTGATGAGGTGCCAAGCTCTCCACTGTGTTCTGCCATACACAATAAATGTTTTAGAAGAGAGAAGCTGCTCCCTCTCTTTTCCTGTGGTCAAGTATCACTATTACTTTACCTCTGCTAGCAGTCTATGGACCCCAAAGCTTTAACACAGCATGCTGGAGCTGTTTTGATGTGTTTGCATTTATGGGAGGGTTAGGTCTTGAGATAGAAAAGAGAACATGTCTTAAATGAGTTTGAAAACAAAAGCTGCTTTCGTTTAAAACACTCGGCAGATGAATGCCAGTAAAGACTTTGAAGCACTGACTGACCTCCTTCCCTCACTTATTTGCAAGGTGACAGGAGTATATTGAATAAAACAGCGTGGTGGAAAGTTCTGTGCAAAGTTTTAGCTTTCAGGCCTCTCAGCACTTAGCAAGACCAGCCACTGCCTCATCACATCCTTTCATCCTGTTTATGGGTGATATGGGGTGCTAGAGAAGCATAGGCACCCCGAGCTGCATCCGGTACCTCTTAATATATGAAAACAGTTCTAACAAAGTCAACATTGAATGATAATTGAAATTATTATTATATCTTTGAAAAACTAGTGCACTTTGTGATTGGCAGACTGCTTGCACTAGTCTTCCATTAAAGAGCAAAATAAAAGAATATCATCAATCTTCGAGATATTCAGTTTTTGGATTGAAAAAAATCAAGAGAAGAGGTATTCACTTTCTGAAATGGCTAAGAAAAAGTCATAGATTGATTTAGTTATAAGATTTTTTCAATTTTTTCCTTCAAAAAACATCTTCAGTATTTTTCTCTTTTTTAATCCAGGTATTTAATTTGTATAACAACTAGTTTGCTATTTTATTAAACATGGACAAATTATTATCATTTTATAGCTTGCACTGTAGGTTTTTTATGACACATAATCTTTCAAGCAGATATTCAAAGTGACCTCATTTCATTTATTTTATATCTTGAGGCAGTTTTTAATTTACATAAGTTAGATATTTGCTTTCCAAAAATGACAAATAGGTTGTATTTTTGAATGTTGGGAGAAAACCCCTATAGTATGCTTTTTAGTAGGATTTTGTGCCATGTATACATAAATGCAAGTGTGTGAACAAAAAGAATACACAAGTCCTGAGAAGTATATGGATTTAAAAAGAAGTGTAGAATATTTTGTGGAGGGGGTTTTGTTTGTGTTTTTTGTTTCTTTTTTTTTTTTTAAGCTAACTTGGTATTTTTAATTATCTGGTGAAATTATCCATCCAACCTGAAACTAAGCAAATGATTCACTGTTTTACATGAGAGCCTTCATAATTTTAAAAACTCTTCAAGTCAAAGCTGATTATCTGTAAGTCTTAATTTAGTTTAATGCTGCTAGTAACCTTGAAAAGACACTAATTGAACAACACAAATTCTGATCTGTATTGAAATGCACTAGGTTAGGTTTTGGTTTTTTATAAGCATATTAAGTTCTTTAAAATTTGGTTTGTACAAACACATGAAGTTAATTTGCTAACAGAGCTTCAAAAGGTGTAACTACATGAATTTTAGTAAAATGTATGATGAAACACAGACTTTTAAAGTATTTGCTGCTTATGTATTGTAATTATGATTCAGGAGAGTAGGCAATTATATATGGCAAGTAGGCTGTGATCGATTTTCACTGGCCAAACTCACTCTGTGTTTTCAAACCCAGGATTTTATGAAGTAATCATTGGGAAACTTAGTTTATGTAACCTGGATAACATTTGAAAAGTCAAGTAACTTTATAAGGTGTAACTTTTATCTTGAATTTAGTCTAATAATTCTTTGGGGGCAGATTTAGGCATGGAATAAAAATTATGTGAAATAGTAGTTCATGAATGCCTGCCTTCTGTCACAAAGAAACATCATTTTGTGGTTAGTAGTAAATCAAGTTGGACTTCATGGGACAGTAGGTCTAAAGTTCTAAATGTAGCTTATCTTAAAGTAATAAAGTTTCTCAATATGTTAAATGGGGAAACAAAAATTAGGAGATTGATATTTTTGGCAGAAGATAATTGCCTTTGGCTTTAATGGATGGAAGACCCACAAACTGTTAGGAAAACCAATAAGGATCTTATATGGCACATGGCATTTATCAGTCAGAATATTCCATAAGGATGCATGAGAACCTTTATTAAGAGGAAAATTTGCTAATTATGTTAATGGAGGAATTCAGAGCTTGACTGAAAATACCTCTAATACAGACTGCTGGACTAGTGAAGGTGGGTTAGAAATTTTCTAATTCACATATTTTTCTTCCTAGGTTCTGATTATGAAGCTGTCTTGGCCTGAAATATTAATAATAGCAATAATATTGTACTGTACCTGATATTACTGAAATACATGGGGCCAGCACATCACTAATAAAATAACTTTTCAGCTGTGCATGGACATATATTCTTACCCATGTATAAAATGTGTAAGAGTTGTCACAGGCAGTTGCAATGCATTGCCATTTACCTCTTGGTTTTAAAACTTTGTGGGGGGAAATAATTCACCTTAGGAAAACAAAACTTTGCAGCATTTTTTTTTTCAGTGGTTGGGAGCAGGTTTTGCTGGATTCTCAGGCCCCTTACGAGTTTAACATTAAAGTAGATTTTCATAGCACATCCTTTTTTAAATACAGTCATTGGTAATCATTGTGAAGGAGAAGGAAAGGAAAAGACTGGGGAAAACTCTGGGATCTCCATTCTTCAAGTAATCTAAATGTTTTTAAGGTCAATTCAGAACAAGAAAAACCCCTGAGTTTGGGATGTCTGCTAGGATCAGAGAAGTATTCAATGTCATAGGCAGAGGAAAACATATTGTTGCATGACTCTTGAAATAAATGAGAAATTTTCCCAAGATTTAAAATCTATTGTTTCTAAATTTGTATATAATTTTAATTGTTTAACTTCATGAAATAGTTTTGCTTATTTTCTGGGCAATTTCAGTTAATGTTTTCATTCTGTGCTTTGTTTTGTTCAAGTTCCCTTCAGCGAAGAAGAAATATGGACCTTGTAAATATTTCTTGCACTGGGAGGCAAATTTCACAAAACAGTGAGTTAAGCATGCTGATATTTACATCTTGAATATTAAGGAAAAATAAACCTTGGACCGGTTGTCTAAAATAAGTATTACTTACATATTTTAAGAAATATTGGGCATCTCAAAGGTCTAGAAGAATTGATTTATGTGATAGTGGAGTATTTAATCACTTCTGAATTTTTACTTAATTTTTGATTATGACCAAATAAAGTAAAAATTAGAAAATCTAGTATTTAAGCCCTATTTATTTTAATATATTTTTGTGTTAAGTTTCTAATCATAGATCCAGATTTTTTTAAGCAGAGTTCACTTCTTGAAAGATATAAGGAGTATATTTCTGACTAATGCTGCTTAATTTGTTTGCAAGTGCTTGTAGCTCCAGGAAACAACAGGAAATTTATTGTATTAAATAGTTTACTGAAGCGTTTAGAAGTCTTGTGTAGTCAGCTGGAAAGTTCTTTCATATTCGAAAACTATGTCTTGTTTGAAGTTATGTATATTTATTTCAAGCAAATACTTGGTGACAAAATGAAGATTGTGCACAAAAGGGTTGTGTAGTGGTTTATTTTTGGTATTTTTTAAAGTCAGAATAAAGAACACTTTGGAACTATTGTTTCTGAGACTAGACAATTGAAGGGTTTTTTTATTTTAACTTGATGTAGAGTAAGAAAGAAGAAAATGCCTGGATGCAGGTCATATTCAAATTATGTAATAATAGTGAAAATGTCTGCGGTGAAAAGAAGGTATCTAGAGTTCACTTAGAAATAGGACATTGTTTCTCGTTCCTCAAAGCTTTTTATGTGAAGAACAGAGAAATTACATGCTGAAAAATCTGTCCCTTGTTGATTTTATTATGACTTTAGCAGAGCATTTGTGACTCACAGTACAGCACTGTGTGATTGTATTTATTTATGTATTTATTTATTTGCTTTAAGATACTTCCATGGAAGAAAAGCCACCCATTATCTCTCCATATGGGGAAACCTTTATTTGTGACAACGCTAAAGATGCTAAAGTAAGTTGAGAAGCCTGAATGTATATAGTCTGTCTTCACCTTAATCTTCATGCTAGGTATTTCATACTGGCCTTAATTCTTCTTTTTTATTTTGTGCTTTTTTAGTTGCCAGTACTTTTTCTGTCTTTTTAGGTATATGCAAAGGGTGTATGATGTATCTATATGAGGACTAATGACTTCTGTTAGTCTCAAGAGACACTTTGTATATTCAGTAGTACTAGGAAGCTGTGGTGTGTGTGTTGGTTGTTAATTTTTTTCTTTTTTTTCTTTTTTTAACCCAACATAGGACAGATAGCTGTTTTTTGTTTTTTTTTTAACCCCCTTGGCAAGAGCTGCTGTATTTATGCTCTCAGGCACAACCCTTTGTGCATAACTGAGGTTAAGCCGTTGAGATTTGAAACAGTTAGAATTTACTAAGAAGGGTAAAACTGGCTTTTTTCTCATCTGAGAATTGCAAATCAAGACTGGGTATCTCTACACAGACTTCTGCATATCCTGTGAACACAGCTTGCAGAGTAGGTTAGGTGATATTGATGGTCACATTTGGCCACCCTTTTTCACACCCTTTTCCTGTATATGAAAGTTCTCAGGACTTTTTAGTTCTTGCATGATATTTTTCGTGCATCTCCTAAACTTGCTGTATACCCACAGCGTCACTTTTCTTTCAGGATTTTCTGAAGTAAACATTTTTGTTGAGGTTAGTAGTTGATGGTGTGAATGCCACAGATGACGTATGGACAGACTTCTGAATCACGTGGAGGGAGATGTGGGAGTTCAGTGAGGCATCTGCCAAATGGCATGAATTTCCAGCTCCTGCTTCTGTCTCAGCAGGAAGCAGACCAGAAATTGTTGATTCTGTGGTTACTCATACTTTTCCAGCCAGTCTCAAGCCACAGAATTTAAGATAACAGAAAATTCTTCTGACCTGGTCTTCAATCTAATGTTTCATTTTTAAACTATTGACTAAAATAAAAACTGCTCAAATGGATGTCTAGAGTTTTTCTTTCTCCCATTCTAATTTCTTAAGAATTGATCAATAAGAGTAAATGGTTCAAATTTCATCTTCTAATGAGAGTAGTTTAATAGGAATGAAAGTAATCTCTTTTTGATGCATACTTTCTTTTGGAAGTATACTATGTCTTTCTGTTGTTGACTTTTTAACACTGTACACATAAAATCATACCTCGTCTTTCGTTCTTGTTATGTGCATGCAATGCTGACTTTTGAGTGTTCATTTTCTTTCCTTGAATGCAATGCCTTGTCTGTGCTAGTTATTGTTGTCTGCGCCAATGTCTTTAAAAATTCAAAATTTAACTTCTTTGTAATTATTTCCGTAGTTTAAGCCGATTTTTCTAGAAAAAGTTTCCTACCTCTTTTGTTACTTCTTAGCATTATTCTGTACATTTCATTGAAATGGTTGTTTGTGAAAAAGCATACCCAGAAAGGTTGTCGGCACTCTTTCTTATCTTACAAAGGCACAAAGTACAAAAATACCATGCTGTTAAACAGGATTTACTGCTTGAAACTAAATTGCTATTTTACTGGTTGTCGTGAAGAATCATGATTAATGCAGTATATTATAACATCCTTTACCTGATCTGAAGATTTGGATTTTAATATTACTTTCATATATATGAACAGTTTCTTGTGTTATGTTTATCACATGCCTGTTGGAAACTTCATAGGTGATTTTAATTCCATTAGCACTTAATTGTGGACAATGGTCATAAAGAACTATAAAAAAAAAATCTTGAAATACATTTCACTTTCAGATTTTTTTTCAGCAGAAGCAAATATCCTAGGAACAAATAAGAATATTTAGATAACACTGTAAAGTAGCTGAGATTTTAGAGCCTGTTGCTGCTGCTTCATGTTAAGTCACAAAAGTATAGTTTGTCCATATAGAATAAAAGGTGTTGAGTTGTTATACTTACTGACTAAAAGTTGTTCTAAGGGCTTGTAAGTTAGCCATCACCCTTCTTTCTGTTTCATTGGTGTAAAGAAAAGGCTTCTGTAGGCTTTTATGAAGGGAGTGCCTGTAGAAAGAGGTAATGAGTCACTACAGACTGGAAGTAAGTGAGCATGAGAGAACAGGGGAATGAAGGTTATAAAGAAAATACGTCTTTGATTTGGGCCAGGAAGAAAATAAGTAGAAAGAGAAACCTCTAAAGGGCAACCTGAAGAAGGAACTGTTTTTTATAATATTGATTTAAAAATAACACAAAAAATCCAAGTGTTTTAGAGACGTTTTATTGTTGTGTCTAACTAAAAGAGTCAAGTATATTAGAATTCCTTCAGAGGAAGACTGAATTCTTATGAGTGAAATACTGCTTTTATTTCTTGCTGTAGACAGACTAAATCAAGCATGCAATCTGAGCTTGGCAAATCTTGTGAGCTCCTGAGCATTGGGATACTGTTGAAGGCTGGCCTCATTGAAACTCTTACCATTTTAACATGAGGAGCCTTAAAAGGAGGAATTTATCTTCATGGACCCATTACAAAGTTGTATTGCCAGACCATGATTCAAGAATCAACCTGAGAACTGTATGACATTTCCTTTAATAGGAGACTGAGGTGGTATCTCCCAGGGAAGATGCCTCTCCTCAATGGTGTTGAATCTTCATTTAATGTAGGCTCAGTCCTGATACCCTTCATGCAGTCTGTGTTTTAGCTTTCAGGCTTCCTGTCTTGCTGTTGAAATCAGAAAGACTACCTGTCAGAAAAAGCTAAAACCAGAAGTGTATCTGCATTACTTCCTGATTAAAAGTAGAGGGTTTTTTATACAGGCCTGAGAGTAGGCAGTTTCATCTGTCTGGGATCCAGAAGCCATATTTCTTCCTTAACTATAGGTGCTTCCTATGCATAAGAACAGTACATATATAGAAGAAATACTTTCCTCTATAATGGTATCTGCATGAGAAAATGCTGCTATCTTTGTATAATACCTCAGAGACTTGCAGGAGGTGGGAATTTTGTCTTGTATTGAGCCTGAGCATCTTCTAGGGTATTTCTGTAAACAGGACAATGCAAATGCTTGGATTTTAATTTGTTTGAACTGGATTTTTGTGAGCAAATAGAACTTCCTTTACCCACAACCTGTCTCCATTTGTGTGCTTTTACATTTTAAATTCTGCTGACAATAGAAATGCATTTCTTAGTTATTACTTGGAAGATATTTGGCTCTCTGAATTCACTTGCTCAAGTACTGAAGATTATGGCATGAGACATCAAACTGTTATTTTAGTGGTTCATGACAGGCAGGAAGAGCTACTGCCATATAGTTTCAGTGGATATGGTTTGCAATTGTATCCTGATAAAGAAATGGGGATAAAGGATACGAACTATCTTTACTCTGGAGATGTTTCATGCACTGTGATATTAGCCTCTTGACCATTGTGCAGAAGTATGGCCATTTCCTCTTTGTGAGATTCCAGGCAATGCGAGTATTTGATAGGCAGTGGATAGACCGCTTTTGAGTTTCCTGTTTAATTTGTTTACAAGGTATATTGATGCTTTTTGCTTGGTTTTTTGTATGGTTTGCTTAGTTAGTTTTATTGATATGTGGGGGAGTTTGTATTGTTGGTTTGTTGCCTTTTCTTTTTTTTTTTTTTTAGCCCTTGGTGCTACGGCATAGTACTGTAATATGTGGGTGGTTAGGCTTTGGTGGGTTTTTATTTTTATAATGGGACTGGTTAGCAGAGGAAGGCATACAGTTCAGCTAGATTTATCCTAGCATCAGACAGTGATTTCTACATTTTTGCTGCACACTTCCTCTGCTTTGAACTATGTCCTTTTTTTAGTCTTGCCTTTCCATGTTGCCAAGGTACAGTCCTCAAGTACAAGATTAGGTGCTGCTACTCAGAAAACAAACAGCAATGTTGTGACAGCTCATCCACTTTATTTCTGTCATTGTTCAGCTTTGTTAAGTACACATAAAAGCTTAAATGAGTTAATTAAAACACTTCTATCAGAAAGCAGAAAGAGGTTAATTTTAGTTTTTTTTTAAAGGAAGAAAGACACTGAAAAGTTTAGTAGTGCAACATGATTGTCAGATTAAGTTCAGAAAGTGTGAAATGTAATGTTCATGAGCAGTGTTAACCTTGACATTTTGTACACTGCAAACAGTTTGTGATAAAGATTTCTAAGCAAAAGTTAAAAGATGAGTGTTTTAGGAAGAAGATCTTGGCAAAATAAAAACAAAAAAACCCAATGAGATATATTCAGTATGGCTGAGGTCAGTGTTGCTTTAGGATTTTGAATTTGCCATTACTTTTAGTGTCCTATGAAGGCTATACATTTATTCCAAGAAGAAATACTGTTATGAAAGATAGGCTAGCAGTGACAAATAGTAAATGGTACTTAGGCTGCATGTAACATGTGGCTCTTGAGCTTAAAAAGCATTCAGTTGTTGTGGTTTAACCCCAGCTGGTAACTAGAACACAGCTGCTTGCTCGCTCCCGCTGCAGTGAGGAGAACTGGAAACCAAGTAACCTCTTTGATTGCGGAATAAGACCAGTTTAATAATTACAACAAAGAAAATATAATACTACTACTACTAATAATAATAATAATAATGCTGATAGTAACTCTAGTATAAAGGAGAGAGCATGATGCTCTGTGTTATGGAACATCCCTTGGGCCAGTTTGGGTCGGCTGTCCTGGCCATGCACCCTCCTGGCTTCCTGTGCATGTGCTCGCTGGCAGAGCATGGGAAACTAAATAGAAAGTCCTTGACTTAGAGTAAGCTGTACCCACAACATCAGTGTGTTATCAACATTATTCTCATTCTCAAATACAAAGCAGCCCTGTAGCAGCTACTGGGAAGAAAATTAACTATCCCTGCCAAAACCAGCATGTCAGTGGTGCCTCGAGAAAAATCAGAGCAGTGGTATTTCTATAAACTGAATTTCTTTTTCTGATTTGTTTGTATCAGGTGTTTTGGTCCGTGCTTAAATGTTGAAAATAACATTTCTTAGAATACAAAAATCAGCTTTCAAGTGCGTGTTTGAAAATGTGGGAAGGAACAGCTTTAGTTAGGCTGTTTGTGCATGATTTATATCTACAGTAATTTAAATATCACTTACTCTTTCAGTACAAATGTTAGTTACAATATATTTCTTTTCTAGGAACTTCATGGAAATGAATTCCTGGCTTGTGAAGATAAATTGGATCTAGAAGTGAATGAAGAATATCCTTCCAAAAATCTATGGTATTAAATAAGAATTACTGAGAAACTCAAAATGTAAAGAAGAAAATGTTATTTACTGATGTCACAAATGGATCTCTAGCTCTGAGGGCACAACCATGACTATTTTTTTTCTTCTGTGTGAGGCCTCATCCCTTCCTGTATGAGGCAAATCTGGGCATTGTGGCTGTTCTGAGACTGTTTAAACGAGGTTTCAGAATCTCTTGTGGATTTGGAGAGTGTCCTTGTTTTCCCCAGTCAGAATAAGGAAGACCAAGTTCTGTTTCTGTATGTCTCATAGCTAACTGTGTTTGAATGGTCTCATAATTTACTTTGTCATTAGAAAAAAACCCCACCTACAAACACAACTTACAAACAAACACAAAACTAAAATACATTCACCATTCCTGTCATGGGACAGAGGCCAATGGCTTGACGAAGTGGGAGCTGATGTGGTTCTTGGTTATCCAGTCTGCACTAGGCTTCTGTTAAGGTGGGAGAGGGAAGAGAGAGGTGAGACTGCAAGTCATTGAGAGTATTCAAAAGATCAAAGCTAGTTTTCTGAGGAAGGAGAATTTAATTTTAAACTTCTTTTCAGGCTTCCAAAGCAGTATTATTTTGGTACTATTCCTGTTGAATGGAGAAAGTGGGATCCAGGATGGCCGTGTTTGTAAGATAGATTGTGTTTAGCATGTCTGTGGTTATCACTGCGATTATACAAGTTATAAACATACTTATAATGTATCTTACCAGTATTTGTTCTAATTACTAATTTTATGTATTTGTGCATTGTAGTAATACATTTTAAGAATAAAATTCACTTTTTATTTCCAGTTACTTTAATAATCAGAAAGAGAAGACAAAAGAGTTTGCAAAAAATGAATCCTTGTCTCAGGAAGACCCATCATTAACACCAGAAGAATCTGAAAGTGAATCTGTATATTCTGTTGTGGAGCAGCACTCATTGTCTTTAAAGAAAAAGAAAAATAAAACCAAAACACATTCAGCATCTTACAGTAAGATACAAAGTGGAGATTCTGATCGTTTGGCCAGTGAACAAGTGAATTTTTGGCAATCTGGTGGAGATCAAACTTTGATTGGAAATGAATCAATAACACCATATGCTTGCTTTTACGGACCATCAGTAAAGAAGGTTAAAGCAGGATGGCTGGATAAATTATCCCCTCAAGGGTATGGTATTTGCAGTGGCTGTTGTGTAATTGTTACGAAGTATGTTTGCATGAGAGAGATTAAGTTTGTATTTAGTGACTGCTTAATATTTGTAATGGAAGGGGAAAGGGAATTGTTTTCATTGAAAGAGCACCAAGCTTTGGTGAATTTAAAAGTTTTTAGTGATGTTACCTATCCTAAAGTAGGAGAGATGCACTCAGGAAAAAAATACTTTTCCTAAAATCGTTGATCACTACTCATGATCTATAGTGGAAAAATACAGAATGAATTTGTACCAGTATTTCCAGTTGCTACATTTTGCTGATTTTTGTGGGCCACAAAGTAAGTGAAAATAAACTCTGATTCTGAAATACTACTAATTTGGCCATAGGTTATAATGTAATAATTAGTGTGACTGGATGCCTGGGTTGCTTTCTGTCTGTTTTACTTGAGCTTTGAGCTTAGAATTTACCTGGGGTGAATTCCTCCTAGTTTAATTTATTTTTGTACCTAAAATTTGATGGCAGAAATCTGAGCTCAAGCCTTAAGATTGCAAATAATGAAGAGAAGGGACTACAATAGAAAATGCATTCTCTCTGTCACATTTGGAAGTTAGACAACAACAACAATAACAAGAACAACAAATCTTGTATTTGATTTCTGTTATAAGTTTTTTGTTTTATTTTAACTGATTTTAAACTCCAGTTATTGCTAAACTGTTTTTCACTAAAGAATGCTTCATTAGCAGATCTTCCATCATAAATACTTGCTGACTCTGATGAAATGCTTCTAGCTTCCTCCTTTTAAATTGTAGTTTTCAGTTTCTATTTGTTCTTATGACTTATGCTCTTATGGATTCTATAAATTCTTTTTTGTATTGCAAGTAGCACAATTTTACTTTTTAAGTCTGTTTCTGATCTTCACTAGGACTTAGCATCGAGAAATTAAAGCTGTTCTACTTGTTAGTGCTGTAAGACATCTACTGCACTTCTGTTCAAGCCTTAGTAGATCTGCATCCTTTGTTCTTAGGACTGTATATTGAGCTGTGATGAAAGGTATTAAAGTGTTTGGCCTTTCATTTGATTATTTGTCACCATAAAAATCATCAGCAATATTATACCATACCATACCAATATTCACCAATATAATTCAGTACATTTTTTTTTTAAGTGAGAAATTTATGGAATTAAATTGTTTTGGAATACAATCTGATTAGAATTTACTGGAAGCGGCTCTGTTGTATGCCAATTTCCATTTTTTTCTTATTCTTTTCTAGGTTATCTGATTTGATGTTATATCGTTTTTAATTTTGTTTTTGTGTTGATACAGTGATACCTTGTGGAAGGCAATTAACAAGATGGAATAATAGGTTTAATAAAACTCTTTTACCATGACGGAATTTCAGTATGCTCAAAACTATTTTCTTTCCTTTTAAAGTTGTTTTGAAAGTTTCATCCACTTTTATGGATTGCCATTGTTCCCCTTTGCTAAAGAATCAAAGAATATTTATACAGAGTATTTCCGCATTTCTTTTTTTTTTTTTTTTCCCCAGAATTATTAGGTTACTGACTTCTTGGAGAGCTGCAGTTGTAACTTTTATTACTTTTTTATTTACAGGATTATATATTTTTTTAAACAACACTTTTGGCAGTTAGCAGAGTGATGAAAACTATGGTTCTTGATTCCATCTGGCTTGTCTTGCTCTATTTGAAGGAATAGAGTTGAGAACAAGCTATGAAAACTTCAACAAAGTGCTGTGTGACAATATATTATTTGGAAAAGATAACGAGTTAACCACAAGATTAGTTGTGGTTAGTACTGAGTAGAGCAGTTGCATGGTCATTAGCCTTGATCCAATGACACTCCGCAGCTACATTTCAAGGGGTTTTTCTCAGTGGTGTTTCAGTGAATGATACATTTTTGTTTCTTTTTCTTACAATACCACTTCTCAAGCATCTGAAGAATTAAAAAAAAAAAAAACCCAACCAGTTAAAAAAAAGATTTTTTTTCAGACTATTGAAGCACTGTCATGTTTTATTTCACTTCCCATCAACAGAATATTTCATTCTGTTCTACACCTCCCGTTTTTTTATAAAGCTTATATTTATACCCAGCAGTTTGTGACTCCTTGGAGAAAAGAATATATACTGTTTTCTTAAATTACTACAAATCATGCAATTAAAGTGCAGCCTCTCTTTTTTTAGGTAATTCACTATAAATTGTACAGCCATTCAGTTTGCCCACATTGTATGTGGTACTTAGGTTCACTCACCCCTGTAAAATCTTGAAGCTTATTGACATTTTAATGCAAAATAGATGGTACAATGGCCTTTCCAGGTTATGAATAATGATGATTTATTGTAGTCATATAATACAAGTTAATTAAGCCAGAGCTGCTATTTGATTAAAGTTTTGATAAGCTATCACAGTCTACTAATCCTAAAGCAGAGTACTCACTTAAAAGGAAAGGAAACAATGTTGGGAAAAGATATTAGTGGGGTCTTGTTCTTGCTTAATTAACTTGTTTAATAGATTTTAGAACTGAGACGTTTATAGATGATAACTAACAAGCTGTCAACATTTTTTATGGGTGTAATGGACTACTTCAGATTGATGTAAAAATATATTTTTAGAAGGTCTTTATAGAGTGTGAGGTAATGGCACACTGAAAGTTTGTCATTAATGATGTCCAGTTGATAACACACATTGAAAATTAAATTTCATGTTGTACTTGTTGGGAGATATGGTGTGCTGATATTGATTCATTGGCCAGAAAACAGAGTCTTGGGAAGATGTGTTGACATTGAATGACTGGAGGTACCATAGCCTGTAAGCAGAGATGTCCTTGTCATAAGCATGACAGTGAGATGGTTATTGAGGTTCTCAGCTTTCATTTTTGGAAAGTATCTTAATAGAACTTGTAGCACTTAAAGTTATGCTCGATGTTCAGAATATTCATTTGAACAGAAAGCTAAACAAGATTTGACTTTTCTATAATTTGTGATTGAGACATTCTTAAGACCAGTGTTACCTGTATATTAATTGTGTTAATTTTTGATTCACAGCAAATGCGTGTTTCAGAAGCGCTGGGTTAAATTTGATGGAGAGAGCATTTCTTATTACAACAATGAAAAGGTAAGGGACATGTTTTGGTCATGTTTGGAACAAAATACATCTGTGTAATACATGAGTTACTATAAAGAAATTACTGAATAATTACAAATGAATATTCATCTTGAGTTAATTTTCAATTCTAAAATACTAGTGTGAGATGTAATTAAATATTTTAAGGTCTCTTTGTCTTCAAGTATTGTTCATCCTTTTGTTTCCTAGAAGGGCTTGTACTACTCACCTTTCCAGGTAGATGATACCAAATTCTTTTTACTTTAGTGAGAGACTGACACTGCTGCTGTCTTCAGAACAGAGCAGGATCATGCTAAACACTTTTGAGAGATGTTATTTTGACAGTGTTTGCAAAGTGTCTGGGAACCTAGACACTGCTTCTGGTCATGGGAACCTAACATGCTGGAGATTGTGAGAGAGAAATTAAATGTAGCATGGAAGACCATTTAAAGGAAAGCAACCCAAACCTATGTGCTTGTTGACCCTTTGATTTAAAATGTCTTTATCCTGTTTGTCTTCTATGAATAATTGCATGTCATGGAACTAGGTGTAGTGGTTTGAAAGCAAAACCAGTGAGACACTCCAAGTCAGAAATACAATTTAATAGGAGGAGGAAAAAAAAGTAAAATAAAAGCAATAATACAAAATATCACTGACAGAGTCAGAATATAACCTGACACCTTGTGGGTCAGGGTGTTGGAAAACAGTCCAAAAGTAAGCCCTCCTGGAGTGGCAGATGTGGTCCTGTTGGAAGTAGAGATGATCCTACGGAGAAAAATGGGTCCAGAGATGGGCCTAGTCTTCCTTTGGGAAGGAAGGGAATGCTGCCTGGCTGGTGACACTTGTGGCTCCCTTTTATCTAGGTGGAAATGGCTTGGCCTCTTCTAGAGGATCTCACAAGAGGATGATGTAATGTGTCATGTCATTGGTGGGCTTTAAATGGCTCATTAACAGAAGATATCCCCATGGAGGTAATGGGAGGCACTAGGGTGATAAACTTTAATGGCCCATTACAGAAGATATCCCCCGGGAGGGTGGAAAGAGATAAGAAACAATGCCCCACCCTGTTTTAACAGCTGGCTTGTTATCAGAAAAGCAGGTACCCCTCCCTCCTGGAGTTACAACAGATAAAGAAAAAAAACCCCTCCTCTCCAACCGATTTTCAACAGATGGAATAGAATAAACATTTTTTTTTTTTTGTTACAAAACCTAAGACACTAGGTTAGGTTTGAATGGGAATGTTCAAAACCAGTACAGTACTTCAATGTATATGGCTATTTTTGTTTCTGTACTTGAGGATTGAATCTTCCTGAAGCATTTGCAGTCTCACGAGATGCTTTAAAGTAGTTCACTTTTATGTGATATGAAAATGCATTTGTAGATCATGGTTTTCAACAAAGCATGTTGTCCTTATAAGTTTCTTGTAATTCCATGTAATTACCCTTCAGAGTACAAAATTCTTTTGCTCTGTGGTTTACTGATTAGTTTTTTTTCCTCATGGAAGTAGTGAAGACCTTCTTAGATGATTGTACAATATGCATGTTAGGAGAAGCTGAGGTTCCCTTCCACATGTACATATGTTATTTTAAATGCTGGAAAACATTTGCTGTTGAAGATGCATATTACATTAGGAATAAAAATACAGTTTCAGGTAGAAGTTCTGATACAGTTTGCTGACTGTGATAAGAGACCTATAGATGCCTTATGATGGGGTGGGGATGTAAGAACTGAAGTAGGATGAGATTGTTTATTTTCTGAGGGGCTGGGGAACTAAGAACTAGCTCAAAAAATTATTTACATTGGTATTTGTGCCTAGTGATTGCTTAAAACAATCTGTTTTTACTTGCTTACTTTGCTTCACTTACAGTAGAAGACATGATTTTGTAGGGGAAGGGAACAATAGAGAATAATGTTTGGATTGCAGTGACAAAAATTGGTACCCCTTTGCAGTATTGATCCCACAGCTTCAGAGGAGCAGAAAAGCAGGGTTAATCATTAAGAAAGACTTGAAAAAATACAGCAGTGGGACTTGCTTAACACTGTTTGTAGCATAATTAGGTAAAGAAATGCTAATAAAGATTTTAAAGTCTTGTATCTGCACTGGGAATTTGTTTTGATTTTCTTTCTTCTTTTTGAAAGTCACTGAAAATATTACTTGGAGGTCAGTTGTGCTAGAATAGCCCTTCTTATGCCTCTGTTTGTTATAAGAGATTCCAGAAGTCTTCCCTTCTGCTGAAATGAATGTTTATTGTGCCACACGATGCATAGGAAGCTAACAACTCTTCAGCCTCTATTTAAAAGACCTGTGTGATAGGTTAAGCCATCAGCAGCTTGACAAACACTTGTGTTGAAGCCTCTTTACCTCACTTTTTCTGGAATCTGAGTAAAAGTCTCACTCTGGGTACTGAAGGAGATGCTGCTTGGTCTCTGTGTATACAGTTTGACCAAATCTGTGTGTCTGACTTGTTAACTTGGTGAGTCACATATGTGAAGAAATGTTATATCTGAAAACTGCGAGGCCTGAAGCAAATTTTGGGCACTGAGGATTTGGTGAAACTCAAATTAGCTTGCAGGTAGGAGGAAAACATAGTTGAGTGCCCGTATTTCTTAGTGCCCAATGGGCTTGTGCTGACTGAGCAGTGGTGTCACTTGGGAAAATGAGTTTTTGGTGCAGTGGTCTCTGCTGCATCACTGTCTCCACACCTACTGTGTTCGTATTTCATGTGAAGTGAATATCAGCATTTTCCTGCTGTTTCTTTTGTGCTGTTATCCTGACATTATAAGCAGCTATTTGCAGACCTATCAAGACCAGCATGCAGCTTGAGCTTCTTCCAAGGCCTTCCATGTTCCCCTTCCTACATAGCTGGCCATTTTTATACTTAAGTGGAGAAGTTGTTATTTTAACTGTAGAACTTAATGGCAAGTTCTCTCTATTCTAAAAGAAATTATGCTTTTGGTTTCATGTATCAATTAAAAGTAGTTCTCAGAAGGAAACCAATCCATACTTGATATTTTTCTTCTTATTACAAGCAGAGAAGTTAGACTCAGTGGAATCGAACAGTTTATTTTACCCAGAAACACTACCAATATTAAATAGCTCTATTTGTCATTCAAATTAGGAACTAGAGATGAGTGAGGTTCTCAAGAAGGGGAAGTGTACTGCATGGCTAATGAAGAGTGAAATAACTAGAGAGTATAGAGGGAAGACACAGAGAATATTATTCCTGAAAATGCCCGTATGAATGCTTCTTTGAATGATTTAAACATCAATTTTATAAACATTTTTCTACCTTGTTTTAGTTGTATGTCAACTTCTATTTGATAGAGATCTCTTCTTTACTTTGTATCTGCATACATTAAAAAAATATTCAGTTTTTAAGAGCAGCATCTGACCTAGGGAAGGTTTTGGGTTGAATCTGTGTTGCTCTCATTTCTTTTGTGTTCCTGGTCCTGAGAAAGCTGATGTAATCAGAGCAACATCTCTTGTGGCTTTGTCTCAACAGTGTGGGTAACTGAAGAGGGCAAGGTAGAATTGGAGATTTTTTTTTCAGTTACCCTATAGGCACAAGTTTTGTTTCAAATTTCTTCCTACTTTTAGCAGAACTCTGGTGTTTTACCATGCACTTTGTAGTAAGGCAAAAACTGCTGGTTATGTTGAAAATTTTTATTTAAAACAGCTTAGCGTCCCTGATAAATATATGAGTAATTTAGGAAAAAGATTTCACTCTTCAAGTGAAGAACTTCAGTATTTTGTTGTGTCACAGTACAAGTGAACATTACAAAGAGAATAATTCACTGCAAAACAGGTGAATCACTGTAATTCTTGAAATAGGTCATACTTAATCTGTTGTGGAAGTAAAACCAAAGTAGTCCAATGTGGTATTTTCCAGGATGCATTACCTCATCTCTGAATCACAACTGTCAAGGAGTGACATGGGGCTTTATTTGAAAATAAAAGTTTCTGTCGAGCTAGCTAATATAAAAAAACCTCACGCAAACATTTTGCTTTCCCTGCTAGACAACTTTTTGTCAGAGAATTTTTAGCAGCTCTAAAACTAGTTTACACCACTCAGTAACAGAATAAATAGCTGTGAAGTTCTTGGGTGCGTTTGTTTGGGTTTGTTTTCTATATCCTTAAATAATTCACCTAATTTCTAGTCTGGAGTATTTCAAAGAGAGATATTGTATCTTGATCTACAAGAGCTTTTTTACAGGCATTATTTTTGCACATGAAAGAAAAGCGGCTGCACAAGAAAGATTGATAAATTATTGTGGTTTAAACTGTATTTGAAAATGTGTGCCTGGGAGAACAAAGCTTTAAAAAGGATGATGGATGGTTATTTAAATAGCAAAGCAAAACTATGCTCAGCTTAAAAGGAAATTGACTTTTTTTGAGCAAATGGAATAAAATAGTTGTAACTTCCAGCAGTCTGTTAGTCTCTCGCAGTAGTACCAAATACAGCCAGTAGATGCCTGCAAACACCATAACATATTTATAACTGAACACCTGCAGAAACAGTATATGTAAAAATTTTGTTTTACCATGGAAAGATCAATACTAAACTTCATGTCCAACCTCATATGTATAAAATATGTAAAATCACTCTTTTAACAAATATAGCCATAATGGAAACAGCTATACAATTCTATATGTGGTCATTCTGACTATTCCTTGTACATAACTATAGTAACATCCTTGCTTCTGCTGTTTTTCAATATTTCTATTTATTTATCAGCCAAACTCCCTTCACTGACATGTATTAGTACCTCAAAGTGAAACAACATTAGTATATTAAACTCAGTAAACAAAAAAATGATCCAGTGTATCCTTCCTGCTTCACATTCACAATGTTCCTCGAGTGCCTGTATGAAGTCTGTTATAATAATTTATATTTTGGGAGGGAAGTTATTACAGCACAACTTCTTTATGGGGAGCTGACTCTTGGACTATTACTGCTTCTGAATCATAAATTTTATCAGTATAGCTGAGTTGTCTTGGTCAGAAAATGAATTGATGAAAGCATAGTGGAGACAAGAGCAGCGTTAAGTCTGGAATCCAAAAACAATGCAGATGTATTTCTGAAGTGCACATCTGCTTCAGCTTTCCTTCCTGTCAACCCCCACCCCAAACCTTAGGTTAATTAGGTTAAAAAGGTGAGCTGCTTGAAGGAAGTACTTGTAGAAGTTCCTTTTTCCTATCTTGCATTTTTGTTCCATACAGTTGTCCTAATACCTAGCTGGAAATCTAAAAAAATTGGGAAAAGTTTTGCTGACCCAAAATTTTTGTGGTTTAATCTCAGCTAGCAACCATGCCCCACACTCACTCACTCTTCCCCAAGTCAGGATGGAGAGAGAATCAGAATAATAATCATGAGAACTTGTGGGTTGAGATAGAGACACTTTAGGAGGTAAAGCAAAAGCTGTGCACAAGCAAACCAAGCAATCCATCCACCACTTCTCACGGGCAGGCAGGTGTTTGGCCATCCCCAGGAGAGCAGGACTCTATTCTGCTTAATGGTTACTTGAGAAGACAAACTTCATCACTGTGAACATCCCCCAGCTTTCCATACTGAACCTGATGCCATGTGCTGTGGATACTCCTCAGCTCTGCTGGGTCATCTCTCCCAGCTGTGTCACTTCCCATTTTCTCATGCATTCCCAGCCTCCTCAGGGGTGTGTGGGGGTGAGAAGCAGAAAAGGCTTTGGCTCTGGGTCAGCACTGCTCGGCAATGGCTGAAACATCCCTGTGTTGTGAACCCTATTTCTATCATCAAACGTAGCCCCATACTAGCTATTATGGTGGGAATTAACTTCCAAACCAAAACCAGCACACACATATAGCAGAAAAGCACATACCTGATCCAAGCTAGAGCATTCTTGTTAGCTCTGACAGGATAGTGTATTTTTCCAGTGTGATGGGAGATATTTTCCTTGGTGTTCAAACTTAGGGATAAAATCAGTGAATTTACTTTTCTCATTGACTGCCCACTGAAGTGACAAGGTGCGGGGAGAACAGGAAAACTGTTTGGAATTCTCTTCTTGGAGAAAGTATAATATTTTTCCCATGTTTCATTCTATCATACAAGTATAATAATTATCTATTTTTAAATTATTCTTCTGTGAGATAGTAAATGTAATTTACTTTGGCATAAAATTGTAAATTAAAGTGTGATGTTTTGCAATATTAATGCCATGAGATAATTTATGAAGTTGCATCTAGAATATGCACAATCTATCTTATCATGGGATTTTATTCTATTTTAGAAGGTAGTAGATGTGCATAGATCCAGAACAGTGAAGTTTGTGATAGGTAAGTAATGAAGGGGTTCACTTATTCGGTTATATTAAGTGTGGTGAACTTCCTAAACATCGTGACTAGTAGTATTACATCAGAGAAATTTAAAATTCCATGATAATTAAATATTTTAACTACCTTTTTATTACAGGAAGTGTTCTCAAAAGGAATAATACTGCTCTCTGCAATAGCAACAGTAAGAGTTCACGGGGAGAATAAGTTTGAAGTTGTCACATCCCATAGGACTTTTGTTTTCCGTGTGGATAAAGAAGGTAAGTAGAAGATGTGTGTTTCTAAAAATTGCCAAAGAGCTGTGTAATCACTGTTGATAAATTCTGTTTGTGAAATATAACTTATTATATTATGAGAAATATTTCTGGAATCCAATTGGTTTAAGCTCATAAAGTGAAACTGGAGATCACTCTAAACTTTGTAAGAACAACGGAAATTGTTGGGTAATGACTTTTTCAGATATCAAAATGAGAAGACTGTTTTCCCAGTTCTTCTGCCTCCTCCCCCATCCTTCCCAAAGATTAATTTGTCTGAACATTTCTCAAGTCTCAGTAGCAGCTTTTACAGCCTGTGTGCTCTCAGACATCTCTGAGTCACCACTTGATAAAAAAATGACAAAGAGACGGTGAATGATGTCTGGGATGTGATGCTGTGATCAAAGGAAATCCGAGTTTTTCTGTCCTATATAGTATTTTCAGCCAGGTATTGATAGAGATTACAAACGTAAATTGTAGCAAGGAAGTTAGTATGCCTTCTAATTGAATGATGTTCAACCTACAGCTGTAATATGTGGAATCAATATCAGTGCATGTATGATTTATTTATGGAAACAATCAAATAAAAATGAAGACCTAGAAAAAAAGAGTTGTGCAATATGTATTTACAGCAGTACATGCCAGAGCCATTATAGCTAAGGGTCTCTCAGCATTTCCATTATCAAATCCCATTTTT
Organism: Cyanoderma ruficeps; assembly: GCA_008694505.1. Taxonomy (NCBI): domain Eukaryota; kingdom Metazoa; phylum Chordata; class Aves; order Passeriformes; family Timaliidae; genus Cyanoderma; species Cyanoderma ruficeps. Next base: position 25,706,431 of record VZDJ01007747.1, read on the forward strand.
ATGGGTTATAGTTGGTTGTAAACATTTGCTGCAGGCTGTAACAGGAGTGCAGCATCAGTGAACAAATCCTTCTTAGCAGGTTTGGCTCAAATAATTTCAGTCATTTTTATGCTCTAAGCTGAGTTTAAAAGTATGTATTACTTTATTATTTTTGCATTTCTCTTCCAAATATATTTTTAATTTTTTTTCATAAATTAGAATATAACCATCTTGGTGCAATACATTTTGGAGGGCTGCATTTTGTTTTGTGGACCTTTGCCTTGGATACTATAAAAATGTTAAAAACTTATACTGACTTATAAAATATATTCAGAGCAACCACTTGTTATACATGAAATTCCATTTTCATGTAGTATATAACCATCTTTGGACATAGTAACCTGTCTGAAAAGCTGTTCACTTAAGGTTAGAAATGCTTATTGTATAAGGAATTTGTATCCAGAAGTGAATGATGTATTCCAAGTAAAATATGTAAATAACCCTGCTTGATTTCTGTAATGTGCAAAAAACAAAACTGTTGCTTGATGCTATTACTTCTGTCGATTTGTGGTTGGGAATTGTTCTGGGACTATTCAAAGGGTACTTAGATTTTGAAATGGAGATTTTTATATGTATTTTGAGATACCAGAAATGCATTACTTTTGGATGGCTTTAAATATCTAGAGGGAAAAGCACTATGTATAATGGTTTGGAAAGTTTAGGGGCTTTTGGGGGAAAAATAAATAACCAAAGAAGGGATAGCAGTGAATTAGAGCATAACTTGCTCAGATGCAGTGAGATTTTGTTTCACCAGAATGGAATCCCTTTGAAAAAAACACTTCTACAGTAATTTGATGCCCTCAGCTATACTAAAGTACTTTGAAAAGATAACTGGAGTATTTCAAGACAGACATATATTTAAAATATATGTATTTTAAAGCAAAATTTTTTACAGGAACACTTGGATCACATTCCCTGTGCTAATCTGACAGGCTGCTATCTTCGTTTTCTACAAAGTATTCTATGATACCTAAATTTGTGTATTTGTTCCTTTGTGTTGCACACGTGCCATTTATGAAATAAGCATGTTTTTATTTCAATGGTGATCCCTGCATTCTTCCATGCAAATTTTGCCCACTGTGTGCATACTATGTATAGAACTTCCAATCCCTCCCTCTTACCCCCTGGTATACTTTGTGATCTGGCTCTTTCAGAGCAAATAGTTGTAATATTCATGATATTCCAATTGCATAAGGCAAACCTAATTCATTTGGACTACTCAGCATTAAAGTATATTGATCTTAGCCTGGTGAAATGTCTGAACATAGTGAATGAGACTGAGTGAAACTTTATTACTTCACCTCCTTGTGTTCGTGTATCTGTAAGATGTTACATTAATAATGCATGCAAAGATGCTCAAACATGCATTTTCTTAATTACTCAGTACCCTTGACAATATCAAGCTTAACCACCACACCTTAATGGAATAGATTGTAAACTACCAAGTGTTTTTTTCTTAAAAGCGTGGCCAAGCATGGAATACCACTGGTGCTGGTTTGCCTTTTCAGTGACAGATGATATTTAGGCTCCCTGGTTTCTGCTTACATAACTGTTGTAATTCTTTCCCCTTGGTCTGGCTTCCAGAAGGTGAACATGCCACCTGTCAGCCACCTCAGTCTTTAAACTGTCTGGAGCACAGTATCTCAGAACTAGCTGTCATGGTTTTAAGAATCTTGATCATCAGTTTTCTTGGATTGGTGTGTTGATTGTTGGGAGTTAATTGGATGGCTGTCCTTCTAACAGTTCCACTGATAAAGATTCTCATTATTTTTATTTACACCTCCTCGTCAATGTGGATTTTCTGTCTTATTTGGCATAGCTACACCATCAACTAGTGTAGAAACAACGCTGGGAAAACCAATGTGTAGAGAAGAATGAAGCTGCTGCTGAACTAACTGTCTTTGACCAATATTTTTTCTTGTTTAGAAGAAAGAAATGACTGGGTTAATACTATGCTCAATGCCTTGAAATTGCAGTCTGATAATAACTCTCAGACTCGAACTTCTGTCACCCCCGAGAAAAGCGGATATCTTGAGCTGAAAGGATACAAAACCAAAATCTTTATTCTACTTCAGGGGAGTACTGTATGGATCTGCAAAAATGAGCAGGTAAATTTTTCATGTGCTTTTTTGTGAATGAAAGCTTATAAAAATGGTTTAACTAGTGAGTTGGAAATTGATGGCTCTTTGTGAATAGGTGCATTTCAATATAAATGCATATCTCTTTATATGTAGTACTTTATTGCTGCAATTCTCAGAAGGCTTCACAAAGCAGTCAAAGAATCATTATGTCTGTTGTACAATAGAAAAAAGTGAATATATAGTGAGGTGAAGTGAAAAGCTCTGAGTGTCAAAACATGTTAGTGTCAGGGCTGGGATTAATTCACTCTTAAAATGTGGGTCATAAGCACTCAATTTAATCAGAAGGCTTATTTTGTGCACTGGTTTCAGTGTTTTATAATACACTGCCCTGGAAAGTGTGCTATACAGAAACACATTGTGGTATTTAACTGATACTTCAGGGAACTGATATTTCAGGTTCAGAAATGATGTTTTGTTTCCAAGAATAGAGACTGGCCAGATTCTGTTGTGCACTGTAATATTTTAAACAAATCCAGTATTAAAAGATGTGAAGTATGCCTATCTTTTCAGCTTGCAAAATCTAGGGCTTTTAGTTTTGTTTTGGACATGACTATATGATAATGTATAGTGGAACTCTCTAGGGTGCCATAGGCAGGGAATAAATGGGGATAGTTGGGTTCAGTGAGTAATTGCGTGAACTAGTGGAAGAAAAACCTATTGCAGGACATTAAATGGCAGGTGCTATTTCTTTGTGAGGCAATTGATTACCCAGAAGTAGCTGGAACTTGAGATGGCATTGAGGGAGGCATTTTTACATGCTTGCCTTGTTCTGTTTCTTTCAAAGTTGTGACAGGCAAATCCCCGTCTCAAAAGTGAATGGTCTCTCTTGGAGTTGATCTCACTTCCACCCCTGTTATCCTCCGTTGTGAAATTATTTAGGTGTGCTTGAGTGTCCACATAATGTTTGATATTAAATCTTACCATTCTTTCCCAGGGTATGGCAGGAAATTAGAGACTGGGAAAGATCTGTTTTTCTTTCCACTTACTGTACTTCAAGGAAGTTTTACTTGTTAGGTACATTCTTTGAGGTCAGTCAACAGCCAGCAAATCAAGAATGTTGTAATTGGGTTGCACGGCAAACCTGAAGAGGGAGGACCAGCAGAGAAAAAGTGTGATGAACTGACTACAACTCCCCATTCCCTGTCCCCCTAAGTTGCTGAGTGGGGAGGAGGTAGAGAAAATTAGGAGCAAAGTTAAGGACCAGAAAGAAGGAGGTGAGGGGGAAAGCTATTTTAAGATTTCAGTTTATTTCTCATTATCCTACTCTGTCTGGATTGGTAATATAAAGATTAAACTGATTTGTCCAAGTTGAGTCTGCTTTGCCTGTGACAGTAGTTGGTGAATGGTCTCACCCTGTCCTTACCTGTTCCCTCAATACTTCTGTTACATTTTCTCACCTGTCCAGTTGAGGGAAGGGGAAAGTGATAGAGCAGCTTTGGTGGGCATTTAACATTGATCCAGGATCAAACTACCACAAACATGATACAGGATATGGATTTATGCTGTTCTGTAACTATACAAAGCTCCAGAAATTATTTAGATATGAAATATGGTACCAAAAGTGTATTTGCGGTGTGTCATTTGAATTTAAGCCTGCAGCATATGTTTTGCTGAATGAGCATCAAGTAGAGAAATTGATCTTTATACCTGAGCACAGTACTCTTTATATATACTGAAATCTTCAGGCCTGATTATTGTAATGAATAGGTGGCCTGTCAGTTAGTATGTTTATTTAAGTTCACAGCTTATCTTTAAGGAGGAACAAAACCAAGATGCAAACACCACCCCTCCTTTCTGAGACTCTGTATTTCACTGAGTGCAAGTGCTTTTGCATTTACAAAGAATGAGGTTGACCAATTTTATAGTTGTGGCTTGTGAGACTTGCACTATGAGTGTGCTCAATGTTACTCTTCTGTCATGGCATTTCCAGGTATTTTGTCAGTGAGGGTCCATGGAAAGCATTCTCATCCATGAAAATCTTCTTTTTGTGGATGTTCATTGTTTACGAGCCACTTTTCCTTTCAGAACTTATGCTTTTTGAATCTTATACCCCTGAATATTTTTGGGTGGTCCTTGTGGATGTTCTGGGTTTTTGATTGAAAAGCAAAGCTATCCAGACTTGTGGAGGAATTTCTCCTCCAGAGTGATAGGTCATTTGAAATTAGTTATGTCCCTCCTGAGAGTTGCAGTACCAGGCATCAAATTTTTGCTTTTTTCTTTCATTCTTACTCTACTTGAATATAACTTTTGGGAGCATCTTTCTTGCTCGAGTAGTGCTTTGAAATTCCTCTGTTGATATGGGGCATTCCCAGCTCTGCCCACTGTGCTGAGTCAGTTTTTCTGACTGTATGTTAATACAAAACCAAGCCATTTACTCTTGAAGGGTTCTTGATTGCTTTTTGCTTCATTTTCAGAGTGCAGATTGTATGATTCAGATACTCTAAGACTTGTCCCCTCCCCCATCACTTTCTGTTTTTACAGATTTTTAAATTTTTTTTTTATGTGTGCACGTGTGTGTTAGTTCTATTGCTTGTGCTGCTGTGTGGCAGGTTGTATCTGCTCTGCCCTTTCAACACCATGTATTTCAGAATTGTTTTAGCTGATCATGAAAGCACATCCTTATACAGCCCTTTTACTAGATATTTATTCTTCTACTACATGGATGCTCTGGAAAGATCACTGACTGCAGTGCAGCAGAAGGCAAAAACAAATTCAAACCCTGAAACAGAATGGTTAGATGTGCTGCCAACCTGTTAACTCCTCCTGTGTGTATGAATATTGCAAACCATGGTGCAAAACCATCTTCCCAAAGCTTACTTACCTAACCCCCAGAAAATTCAAATGGTCCTAAGATGTTTCTTTTCAGATTCTGTATTTGAACAATATCCTTTCTTCGTGCAATTTCTGGAAGAAATTCTGCAAGAAGAAATAGTTTCTGTCTTTAGGCTTTCAAAGTCTGCAATTCTTTGTCTACCTTTTGGGTATTAATTTCAAGTGGAAAACAATGATTTTTACTGCAGTGCTGAAGAAAACGATCACATTACAGAACGCATCCATTAGAGGGCGATGTTGATCTAAAAATCCTTCCCTGTTTCCAGTTTGCAGTTGAACCAGTAATTATCAGGCAAATCTGTCCAGGGATGTCCTGAAATCCTGTTCATATTGGAATTCACATCCATACTAGACTCCCGGAGAGCCTTAGAGGGGTTTATTATAACTGCAGTGCTAAAAGACACCTATTTAGACTTCTTACAATGTTGAAATGAGATTGGATCGAGCTTATTCATTGATTTCTAATAAACTTGATAGAGGAGAGTCTGCTGTTACTTTAAAAAAAAATTCTTCAGTGTTAAAAATGGAGAAGATCCTAAGCCAAATGCCAAATCGTAACATAACCACTGTGAACTTTGTGAAGTTCAGATTGAGATCAGAACATCATGTCTCAGGCCTCTTTCCAGTTAAAAAGTGATTGGTTTAGCTTGAACTTGTGGCAGTGATATACTGCTAGTACTAAACCATCAATTTCTTTGACTCATGTAGTGTAAATTTCTTAAACTTCCTCTCTTGAGCAAAAGTGAAAAGTAAATTGTACGGAATCAATTTGTTCAACCTGCAGCTTGCTCAAATTCCCATTTCTGTTTCAAAGTCATTTGTGCTTAAATAAAAACATGTAATCTGATCATTCACAGCAGTTCAAACATTGGCTTGAAATGTCAATCTGCAGTGGCAGTGCCAGTGACAGCCTTCCCTCGGTTACCATCAGAAGGGCTTTGACAAATGCTTGTCTGGTCTGCTTAAATATATTACCTTTGTTAGGCTATATTTAAGATTTACTGGTATCTAATGTCAGGGAAAGCCTAGGTGTCATAGTGTTTGTGCTAAAATTTGGCTTTGAAAAGAGAAATCAGGCTCTTCTTGTTACTGCTTTGGGTGGTTAGATGTATTTACCTGGGATATTGGAGGAAACTTGCCAAATATAAAGATGGAAGACTGGTATGGCTGTGTGCAGTAATAAATTGTGACATGATTTCTTCATGCCTGACTCTCAGTTAAAGCTAGAATGGTGATGAGTATTCTCTTTGTTATATATAAGCAATAATATACATTACTTATTAAAAAATCTCTTGTTTCATTTTGGCTCAGTGTTCCTATTGATTTCAGAGGGTGTTTTGTTTTGTAAAAGATTGAAATGATTTGCTCTGTGGCAGATGGGAATGTTTATTCATGTTGAGTGAACCAGTAAGGGTGCCTAGTAATTTTAATTTCCTCTGTAATGCTAATGGTGCATTTAAAGCAAAACTGGACAACACCAAAGGATGTATTACTAGAAAGGATATTAAATAGGCAGAAAATGGAAAAGGGTGGGATAATGTAGAGAATTGATATAAGGATAGATGAAAGGACAAGCCAAAGCTGATACTTGAGATTAGCATCTTGAAAGAGAGGAAGTGATGAATGTCAGTGGAAGGAAGCAGAAGGGATGTGTGCATGAGTCTCTGTCTGCATAAGGGCAGAGATATGTTCTTATCTCTGTTAAGAAGACTTAAAGGGGAGCATTTTGAGCAACCTGATCTAGTGAAAGATGCCCCTGTTGGATACATGTTTCAGGGGAATTGGATTAGATGATCTTTAATGGCCCCCTCTAACCCAAACCATTCTATGGTACTATGAAATACATTGCCAGAGACATTGTGGTTGAGATTCAGGGAAAGACTTGGAAGTCTTTTGGTATACAGCAATGGGAATTTATAATGATACTCTGTAGAGGGGATTGTTCATTAGGAAATGTTCTGGGTTTACCTGGAGAAAATGGAATCCTGATTAATAATCATGAAATGATGAATGAGAAAGAAATCCTTTTAAAAAGAAAAGCATCTATTAAGAACAGTCAAAAGTGTTTAACAATGGAAGGTTACCAAAGAACGGTTAAATGAAGTCCTGAAGGTGAGTAATAATGATTGGTTGTCATGCTAAACCATCATGAGAAGTTCTTTTTAATGTATTTGTGAATATAATGAGTACAAGGTGGTGGAAACGGCAATACGAAAAAAAATTGGGGAGAGGAGTTGAATGCAAGTTGAGCAGAAAGGAAAGTACACGTTTTGAGATCTAATGAGGAACCCTGAGAAAAGCAACTGAGGAAAGGAAGCTAGGGAAAAAGATAGGGGAGTAAAGGCAACAAAAGGAAGCAGGAGGAAGAACAAGAAGACTTTTCAGATGGCTGACAGAGGGTGAGAGGAGAGAGAAGTGCCTGGTATGTCTGGGGTGTGACAGTGGAAGGAGGAATTATTGAGAATGAGTAAAGCACTTCCTTCTAATTGTCTTTCTCCTGTTCCCCATTCTCATCCCTCATCTCCCTTGCCCCAAGAACATGAGCCCTTTAGAGATTTTCTGATGAAAAGCTGTTGTTTGTAATAACTGGGAAACTCTAAAGAAACTGTGCTGTACTTGATTGCTAGTGCAGACCGTGATCAAACATGGTTACAAACATACAACTGAGCTCGTCCTGGAATGCCTTAGATACCTGGAGGTAGCAAAAACCAAAAGAACATTTGCTCTTTGTGGTTTGATTCATTCCAGCTTTGCTCTTCCTTCATAACAATACAAATCTATAGCAAATATTAAAAAGCAGAAACAGGACAACCTAAAAAATATGCCAAATAGATTGGAGGGGGAAAGACTAATATGAATAACTGTTTTAAGGAAAAATATACTGATACACTGTAGTGGAATCACAGGATCCAGCCTCTTTTAAATATAGTTGTTTGCATCAAGCTGTAGTTGGGACGATAGATTAAGGTCATATTGCTAACTTTCTAGCAGTTCCTTGCAAGAAATTAATTCCATTTTTCCACACTCAAAAACATAGCAACAATCAATTGCTGTGCATGACATAAGAAACAACTGAACAGGAAATAACTTGAATTGTGTAAGTTTTGGTTTTGCTTGTTATAATACAAAATTAATGATTACAAGAAATCATGTTGAGTGAGGAAGAGGTTTGTTGTTTTTATGACAATTACTTCTTTAAACTAATTGCACCCCTACTTCAAAAGAGATTTAAAAATAGATTTAAAATAATATGCTGCTAAAGTGGGTCGATCAGAGAAGAAAAATGTGTCAATGATCACCTTTACAGGGAAGATCTGCATTTTACATTCAAAAATAATTTTGTGTGGTGTTGTTCTAGGTTGTGGAAAGTATTAACACAGAGAAGGGCATAAACAGGTCTTCTATTCTTCTATTTAAAAAAAAAGTAAGAGTTAACATTAAATTCTTCTACATGCACCTAAGCTTTGACTCTGAGGATTTTTTCCTGTTCATTTGTTTTAATGCTATGATCTTGTTGAGATGTAAGTACACATAAACCAGTCATGAGACATGGTGAAAAGCCTAATGCTTCTACAACGATAAAAAGCTTTCTGATTGATCTCATTTGGAGTGAAGTTGTCAGTTTATAGGTAGTGTTCTGTCAAGCTTTATGGATGACTAATACATATATAGCCAGCTACCCTAATCACTTAAAAATTAACAGTGAAGAAAAGTGGAATTTGTTTGAATATCATGGAGGTTTTACATAGTGGCAGAGCACACACGTAAGCAGCTGAAGAAGGTTTCAGGTCTACTTGCTGTAAGGCTATGACACTATTAATGCAATGTTGGGGAACATACTCTTCCATTTACTTGTAAGAGTGCTGCAATTTCCCAAGACCATTGCTCATCACTATATATGTTGCTCGTTTTTAAGAACTTCTAGCTTGGCTTCAAATCCCATGGTAAAATAATGTATTGCATCAAAAGCTCTAACTATAGGAACCAGAGCATTGTTATGGGAACTTCCTTTTATAACTGTAGGCTGAGCTTGCATTTATCTTCTTATTTTAAATCATATGAAAAAATTATCTCTGCATTCAATTAATTCAAAAGGTTGTATAATCAGCATATATGTATATATATGTAATATACACCCTTAAATAACAAAGTCTTGTTTTTTTGTATGTGTGTGCAAGAAGAAGGTTTGAGGTGACAATGAAACTGAAAAAGAAAGTATTTTTCAAGAGCACTTGGATCTCTCTTCTTTCAACAGCTTGATATACAGTAGAATTGAATGCAGCTAGAACGCTATTTGATTTCTGTTTAATTGTAAACATATTAGACAGCACTCATAGGAAACATGCTGAAAAACTCATCAGTGGCTTTGGTTGGCTTTTTCGCTTTTAAATTGAAGACAATGTAGAACACATTTTCCCCATTGCTCTGTTACTTCTGTGCATTTGCCACATTTGGTTTAGCTTACTGATTACTTTTTTCCTAAGCCTTTTTTTCCTATGCTTTATTTCAGCTATTAAACTAATCAGCGTATCTAAAATACTAATTCTTATATAAAGTTACATGGCCATTACAACAGTGAAGACCAGAGCATTTCTGAGGTGGTGTAGACAACATATCTTCACAGAAATATTTTTTCCACAAACAGATAGGCACAAACATATGTTAAGATCATCAGAAAATCATCATATGATGGTTTGTGTTGGATGGGACCTCAAAGGTCATCTAGTTCCAACCTCCCTGCCATGGACAGGGATGCCACCCTCTAGACCAGCTTGCTCAAAGACCCAACCAACCAACCCAGCCTTGAAGGCTTCCAGGGATGAAGGCATCCACAGCTTCTCTGGGCAACCCGTTCCAGTGCCTCACCACCCTGACAATAAAGTATTTATTTCTAATATCTACTGTAAACCTACTCTCTTTCAGTTTGGATCCATTCCCCCTTGTTCTGTCACTACATGATCTTGTATAAAGTCCCGCCCCATCCTTCTTATGGGCTCTCTTTAGGTGCTGAAAGGCTGCAGTTAGGGTCACCCTAGAGCCTTCTCTTCTTGAGGCTGAACAAACTCAATTCTCTCAGCCTTTCCTCATAGGAGAGGTATTCCATCCTTGTGATCAACCTGGTGTTCCTCTTCCAGACTCACTCCAAAAGTCCAATGTCATTCCTGTCCTGGGACCCCAGAGCTGGAAGCAGCACTGTGCAGGTGGGGTCTCACCAGAGCAGAGCAGAGGGGCAGAATCCCCTCCCTGGCCCTGCTGCCCACGGTGCTCTGGATGCAGCCCAGGACACGTTTGGCTTTCTGGGCTGGGAGTGCCCATGGCTGGGTCAGGTCCAGCCTCTCACCCACCACCATTCCTGAGTCTTTCTCTGCAGGGCTGCTCTGGGTCTGTTCATCCCCCAGACTCTGCTGATACTGGGGGTTGTCCTGACCCAGATGTAGCACTCTGCACGTCATATTATTAAACCTCATAAGATTTCCATGTGCCCACCTCTCAAGTTTGTCCAGGCCCCTCTGGATGCCATTCTGTCTCGGGAGTTTCAACTGCACCACTCAACTTGATGTCATCCTCAAATTTGCAGAGGGTGTATTTGATCCCTTCACCTATGTCATTAATGAAGATATTAAGTCTGATATATTATTACTGGTCACAATACAGACCCCTGAAGGGTTCTACTTATCATTGATGTCTGGTGGGTGTCTGAGCCATTGACCACTACCTTCTCGATGTGACTTTCCAACCAATTCCTCATCCACTGAACAGTCCACTCACCAAAGCAGGGTCTCTGCAATTTGGAGAAGAGATGCTGTGGGGGACTGTGTCAAAGGCTTTACAGAAACTTAGAAAAATTACATCTGTGACTCTTCCCTTGACCACCAATGTAGTCATTCCATCACAGAAGGCCACTAGGCTACTTAGGCAAGACTTTCCCTTGATGAAGGCAAACTGGCTGTCTCAAATCTCAATCTTCTCATCTGTTGTCACCAGACTTCCATGATAGTGTATGTGAATTTCATGTTATGACTAGTTAAAAATACTGTAATATGCTATTGCAATTTTTTGTTTGGTATATAACTTCTGTTAACAATTTGCCAGGTTTGAAATCCATTACAACTCAATTAAGTAGATGTGGTTTCTGAATTCAGTCTATACTTCCTGTGACTCAGACAAGTAATGTCACAAAAGGATATTTTTCTCTTTTGGTACATTACCAATATGATAAAGAACTAAGTTGTATGGATATCCTTCTGTGCAAGGTAACAAGGGGGGCTGTTCTTTTGTCCAGTCTGAAGGGGAAAAGTGATATTTCTAAAGACCAGGATTTGCCTAATCTATGACAAATATCAGATGAGCACTGGCAGTCACTTTATGATGATTAAAATTTTCTCCTTGGTTGCAAAACTAAGTAAAATAGATTAGTGCGCACCAGCAGGGGACCAAAAAGAATATGTCTGCAGTTCATTAATGTGCCTTGTAGCTGGCACTGTAATGTTTAGAACTCCAAGCACTTAAAAGCAAGTGATTGATCATAATGCATTTGGGTTGCAATAGCTGATTGTGCAGGAAATGCACAATGATCATAAAGAAAACAGTTTTGGCATTCATGGATTTCTGTAGTTACTCAGTGGTAATTTTCAAGATTGGGGTGTGTTCCTTCAGTCTTTGTTGGAGTTCATCAGAGTAAGGACCATTGCAACTTTTTAAAAACACCCAGAATTTGTAGTACCCCCTCCCTTTTTTCCTCTTCATGCTTTTTCAGCTTTCATCCCTTTTTGTACAAGTGTGTAATTCAATAGACACTTGCTCCAAAACTGTTCTTTTCTCCACAGTGTGGGCTGGAAATGGAACCAGTAGCTTTGATGGCAGAGAGAGTAGGTTGGAGTTGCTTTTGGACTACTAAAAAAATTAAGCCATTGGAGTTTTCATTAGTTATGCAAAGTGAATTGTTTAAAATAAGAATTATAGAAATGATCATTAAAATACTAAGATCTTTAATGTCATTGTAGCTCAAGTGACATTTTAATATTTTTGGGCCAAAAATGTTTTATTTTTCTTCATCTGTGCTGGTTTCTTAATGTTATTTGGAGCAGTATGGTATTGTTCAGGTAAAAACCATTATTTTTTCTACTCCACTATCTTATATCTACAGATTTTATTCTAAATATATGAACCATCCAATGAACCAAAAGAAAGAGAATTGATGATTTACAGCTTAGTATGAATGTGGGGAATATCCCAGTGTGCTTTCTCAGCAATAATTTCTATCCCTAGTTGATAAATTGCTAGGCCAACAATTCGAACTGAATTCTCACTACATGAAATGCTTCAATATCATGGTTATTAAATTGAATTCTCCCTCAAATATTTTGCATACAAAGTAACATCTTTTTAGGGATGGTTTAAATCTCATTCATTAAAAATTAGTATTTTAGAGATATTTCCAGAAAACTTCACTCAAAAGTTACTTCCATCTCAGCATGTGGGTAAGGACCCCTCAGAGATCCATCAGAATGATTGATTGATTGATATCTAGCGCTTTTAAAGAAATGTGGAAAATCTTACATACACTGAAGAGCAGAAAAAAATCAAGTTTCGTTACCTTCATTTAGGGTGGAAGGTTGTCAAAACACTTTGCTGTGGGCATCCAGAGGACCATTTGAACAGGCCTGGACAATGGTTGAAAGCAAAATATATTCAGGAAAATATATGGAAAATTATGTAGAAATAATCTTGCTTGTATTGTGAGTCATGCCTAGTGATGTACATAAGTATGTTTTGAGCATTTCAAACAACTTTTATTTGGTTTGCCTCGTGTTTCTTGATTCTTTTTTTTTCCTCTTGGTATACCTTTTTATTGTACTTCTGTGGTATTTTCAATGCAGTTACTTTGAAAAAAAAAGCTGAGCCAAATAGTCTAATGGCTGAAGAGTGTGTTTTACTCATGGAGACTTTCGTTGTTGACTTTACTTATCCTTTTGGGGATTCTGGTATGTAATATTTAATTATTACATTAAATATATTATATGTCCATTTCTTGTTTGAGTTAGGCTGTTAAAAAAATAGTACAAAAAACTTGCTGCTGCCTATGGGTATGACTCTATTTCAGTTATCTCAAAATAGTTTGTCTTGTACCAGCCAATGTTTCCAAATTGTAGTAGTTTTGTGCTCCGCAGGCAGGCAAAGAGGATTCTATATCCACTATACTGCATTTGCCCACATTTATCCTTGTCTGTGGTTTAAGACCGGTATGCAGACCTGTGTTAGAGATACACAAGTGAGGTTTAAAAAAGGTTTGAAGCAGAGTGGCTGCATTGGTATAATAAATATGGCTTTGTGTCCTGCTTCCTTGTTCATAGGCAGCCTGTCTGGCACTTATTTGAGAGGCTCTGCAGGATGTTGTATGTATGATGCTTTTTCCAGCCAAGGGCTGTTATTCCTTGCCATGGGGTCATAAAGAAGTTCAAAGCCAGATAAAATGACAGCAGTCAGCAACAGCAGCTCAGTTCCTGCAACACAGGAGTAATTGCAGCCCATTATTACAATTGGCTCTCCCTTCTTTCCCCTGAAGGAACTGAGCAGCTGCCAGTTTACTGGGATGCAAGAAAACTGATGAGACAGGAGATGGGGGTCATAACAAAAGTTGAGAAACTGATCAAGGCAAGATTCATTGGTCCTGAGTAGCTAGAAGAGAAGAGAAGGAGACAGTGCTGTGACTGGTCATCACCGATGCCCATGTGGGAGATGGATTCTGACTTCCAGGTTGGTTTGTTTCACCTTGCACTTCTATTGTTTTCACAAAGAGAAGCAAGAGGGATTATAAGATCTGCCATCTTATTTTGTAAAAAACAAGCCAACTACACAGCAGAAGGAAGGAACCTCTTTATGCGACTTACCTAGAAAAGCTTTATTTCAGCCTGAATAAGTACATCAGTTGGTTTTTTATGTGTGCTGCAGATACTAAAAGGATGATCTACAACTTGTTTGGTTCTATTTAACAACAATGTGCAGTTGGATGTTATTTAGGTACTTGCTTAGGGTAAATATGTACAATTAGCAGTGTGGAACTTGTGTGTACTGGTGTTTTCAGCAGTAAATGCTAATGTAGACATGACAGCGTTACATGTAGGAATGAAAAGGTTACATCTGCACAAAGTATTTCAGGCTGTTTCTTCATCTGTCTCTCACTGATGTGGTATGGAATATCAGAAACATAATTCTTAATATATGCAAGTGGAGATGTAGGGGAATTTTACAGGTAGAAGAAAAAGTAAAGGTTAATAGAGTGCACTGTAGATACAAAACCAGAGGATGTTATCACAGTTCTGTGTGACTGTGGTGCTGTTCAGGTCTTCTAATTGTGCAGGCCTTTTATCCTCACACCTAAATTTCATTCTCCTATACTGCATGTAGATCTATTTTAAAATGAACCTAAAGAGGCATGTGCAGATTTTGTTGTAGCTGCTTGTCTTTCTACATAGAAAAGTTAAAGATGCATTGCATTTCAGTATTTGTGGGGCTGTATGAAGAAAGCTGTTTCTTGTAGGTCTATACACAGATATCTGGGGTGAATTTCCATCTCTTTGAATGTCAGTTGGAGCTTTGCCATTTATGTCAATTTGCGGGTTTTCATTTTAGTGCAGTATTTTGTTTCATTCCTGAATCCTTTTTCATCCTAGTTTCTTAAATGATATGTTCATGCTGAGAAAATATACCTTCTTGTAACTTCAGTGTGTTTCCAGATTGCAGCTGCCCATTCCTACTAATATAGAAGGGTTTTTTGGTAGATTTCCTGTTCTTAAAAATCATTGTAGCATGTTACAACCCTCCCTATCCACAAATGGTACAAAATGCTGCTGCTGTGTTTCTGAATATCCTAAATTGGAGTGATTTTGTAATTCTAGTTCTATTTTTGCTGTTTGTGAGATTCTCTTAAACGTGTTATCTTGATCAAGTCGTTGCAATTTTGATGTAACTTGTGTGTGATGAGATGCATCTGCATGGTTTCATTTATGAGCCAGAACAGCGTTTTTGTCACTGTGCTTCCCCATGACTGGAAGAGGGTTCAGTTGGCTGCTGTCTAGGTCAGGATGTTGCTGTATGATCAGCCTGTAAATCAGTGCTTCCCTGTTTGCTTTGGCCACTTTCCTTGAACAAATTGTGGCTACAGGTGCTGCTCTTCACTAATCACTGATTTTTAAGGCATCTTGACTAACTTGAACACAGCAATACATGTTTCAGGTTTTTTTTTTTTAATTATTATTACTGTGTCATTTTGAAGGCTATTCTAGCACATCATTCAGGAAAGAAATAAGTTGTAATCTAGGCCTGTTGCCCTGACCCTACAATGTGCTCTGAGGCCCGAGTTAACATTGCTGTTGACAAATTTTGGGTTTTTTTGGTTTCTCATTAAATTCAGGTGAATGGGATTTATTTCTTGCTTGCAAGGATTTGGGCATGAGTGAGAGACTGGAGAAGTGAAAAGAATGTAGCAGACAGGTGGAATCAGTGTGCCACAAAGCAGCCATGTATCTGTAGCTTGTTGTGGGTCCTAAAAGACCTTCCTGTATTGTTCAGTGGGTGACAACAGAAAGCTTAATGTAACAAGCAGAGGATAAATGTGGAAATGGAGATAAATTGTTAAAGATTAAATTTTTAGGTGTTCTTTCTATTAACTAGCTGTCTAGATAGTAACACAGAGTATAAAGATTATTTGAAAGATGTTTGTGGAGGGCTTTTTTTAAAGGATTTTGGTTTATTTGTAACTTGTAATCTGTTTAAGTATATTTTTTAGAGAATAATTGCTCCATTTTTGAAGGTAATTTGTCCTTTTCTGTTAGATATTAGCCTTTAATCCTCATTAGCAGAAAATTATTTCATTGAGAGCTTGAATTTATTTTATTTTTACATAAGGTGCTTCTAGCTCAAACTTTGTGATGGAAGGCGATATTCGTCAAAGTGTTAGATTACATTCATTATGGTGAAGACATTTTGTTTGTTTGGAAGGGTATATTGATTCTACACACAGTCCTGAAACATGAGTATAGTGCGGATATTTTAGAGCTATATCCTACTATAGCTGTGATAGTTGCCCATCTTAGCTTTGACCATTGTAAAATCAAAATTTAAAAAAGTTGATCACTAAAATCAAATGGGAATGGCTTTTACACGGACTCATAATAAAACTTATTTACCATGGATTTACTAGGAATTCAGTAATCAGTGTATTTAATACTGTAACCACTTCAGTATTTAAGTACTGAGAAGTAGGTTGCTTGTTTTTAAACTGTATTGATTCTTGAAACTCTCTTTTATATGCTTTTATACTAACTGGTTTTTTACGTGAAATCACTACCTTCATGGCATAAGGCTAGGCAAGTATGAAAGTGAATAGCTGTAAAGCAGTAGCTGTATGTTTGTCCATAAGTGATTTTGGTTTACAGAAACTCAAAATAGTTTCTCTGCATTTGTCTGTTATTTTCATCTTTGTCACATAGAGACAAATTAGTATGAGTCAATCTAAAGCCAGCAGAAGAAAATATTTTCTTTATGAACGAAAGCAAAGAAACCAATCCCTCAAAACAAACAAACAAAACCGCAAACCCACCCCACTCTATTTTTGGCTGAATTAAATGTAAGGAGGTTGTCTTCCCAGGAGAGATAATGCTGGAATTACTGAGTGAGTTAGGGAAGACTGGGTTATAAAAAGCTATGGTGCAGCGTTGCTGTTGTCATGGCATCAGCCCTCTCTTGGTCCAGGCACAGAGGAATGTATGGCAAAACTGTTGGTGCTGCTGTCCCTTCACTGTTTTAGAATAAGTGTTACAGAAGTGGGAACAATTCACAAATCATAAATTGGTCTCCCTAGGTTTCTGTTTCTAGGCATTAGCGGGAAGTTTATGCCTTACATTGGCTTCAAGAAACGGTCTGAACCTCCATGAAGTCTGGCACGTTCTTCGGCGTTAATGAATATGTGTGCATGCTCAACACTTAGATCTACTAAATATTTGTTTATGTATTTCACAAGAAAAAACATTATCTTTTTGGTTCAGGTAGTCCAAAAATTTCTGAATTTCAAATTTTAAACAAATGTGAAATTTTATGGGATTTGATGTTTCTTTCCTGCAAAGGTAAACAATTGTTAAATAGATGAGAGTTTATACTACTGGCCAAAAGCTTTTGTGAGGGTCTGCACTTTCCTTAGCTTATGTTTTTTTTTCTTTTAAATTTAAGATCATAATGTCAGCTGTTAAAAGTGGAACGTTTTTCTTCATGGCTCTCTAAGCAGAAAGTGTCTAAAATCTCCCAAGCTGGAAAAAGTAGTTAGCACAATATAGAGCTCACCATATTCATGTTAATCATTTATTTATTCTTGTAAGGTGTCTGGGGGTGTGTGTGTGTGTGTTTTGTTGCAATATACACCATCTCAGAAGAGTAATTCAGTTTGATAGGATCAGAAATCTAAACCATTCATTTTATCAACATCAGCTGGAAAATCCCATAGAGATCTAGTTATGATAAAGTGGAGTATGTTTGGAATATATTCAGATAGTCATAAATACATTTTTTTAAGATGTGAAAATGTCTATAAAAATTAGTCCTATTTGTATGGTACTTTAAAAAATGTTGAATTTTTAAAAATTTATTTCCCTTTGTAAATATTTTTTATTGTAATTATGCAGATTATTTGGAAATTAGGTTTGTGAGTGAAAAAAAGCTTTGGAAAACTTTCTCCATCAGGACATTCTGTTTTTGCTTGTGGTTATTGAAGTATTAATAATTATGTTAGTTATTAATTATTTCTACTTGTGAAACATCACATCATACAATTAAATTTCAGTTTATTAAAGAAGGAGGTAGCAAATAAAATAAGAAACCTTCATATTTACTGTGAGGACCATTTGTTTTAACATCTTACTATTCGTAGTCAGTAACTAAAAGCACTGTGCTTGGTCAATGATAGTTTATTGTCAATATCATATTTGTTTATCTTCATGGGCAAATTCTGGAGGAAAGCAGACGCTCCATTATTTGGAGGATTTCTTGGTTCATTAAGGGAATTTTGCCAGTGGGGATGTCATAACAGTTTTCTCTCTTATCTAGTGACAACTGTACTAAAAGTCCTATGAAAAGATTTGTCATTTTTGCATGACAACTGTTGTAGATTTTAAGGTATTGCAAAAATGTTCACAATCTGTCCATCCTGTAAGAGTTCAAACACTTTTTTACCTTTTTTTTTTTTGGATTATGAATGGATAACAAGATCTTTGATGTGTATGTAAAGCTTTGGCAAGAAGGCTATAAAGAGATGAATTCAGAAAATTATAGCTGTATGTAGTGTCTTAAAATTCACTGATCCTTCTGGTCTCCAGAGAACAGTCTTGCTAAATCTAAGGTTTCCATTTGTGAAGCACTTTCAAAGAAAAGTCCAGATGGCTACTTAAAATTGTAATAGTAATATCTATGTTTAAAAATGTCCTTGTATGAACAGGAGTTGCTCTGGGTGCTTATTGCAGGCAAGTGTTTAATGGTGTGTGAATTTCAGATGGCAACTATAGGGATAGCTGTTTCAGCTAAATGAAAAAAAAGAAGAAAGGTGGAAGGGCTCAAACACTGAAAGTGAGGAAAATTGAGGCATTTCCACGTAATTTTAGAATTTGCATCTATTAAAGTGGTATCCCTTTGGGATGAAAAATATGTGAATTGAGTAGCAAGAAATGGGCTCTAAAATGGAATGAGTTTCTGTGCGTCAAAAGTTGTGCATCTTAAGGAACATGATTGCTTCTTTAAATATGAGCCAATGTTAGGAATAGCTATTGGAATAAAAGTAAAGGTGAAAGCCTTGAATATAGTCTGTACTTGCTCCTGACAGGCTTTGACTTTTATATACTTGTTTATTTAGCTGTACCATCTTTGTCATCTCGTGATTTTTCATGAAGCAGCAAAAGTAAAGATCGTAGCCCAGGCAGCTGCAGTGGCTTAGGCCCCTTAGGTGATAAGATGCTGATTTCTGAATGAGCTCCCTGCGGCAGAGAGGCCCTGCTGGAAGGGTTACTCTAATTGTTCAAATTGGAACTTTGCCTGCACTTGTTTTTTGTGTGGTGAAGAAGTGGGCGACACAACACAGAAAGCAGGTTTGCCTCTCTTGCTTGGCGCCTGTCAGGGTATTTGGGAAGGTAACACGGGAGGTTTTGTATGTAGTATTACCAGCTTGCTTTTGATGCTTGGTTCTGTCTTGTGTGCCTCACATGTGAGACTTGCTTTCCTGGTATGTTGAGTGACAAGAAAAAGGAAGCATGCATCTGAAGACTGGAATGTAGCCTGAATCACGCTTTCTGTGATTCATAAAGCTGAGCTCTGAATTGTAGAATGGTTGAAGAATTCAGGCCCTTTGATATATTTCTAAATCAGGAATGCAAATGACTATGGCACCTTTAAGTCAAGAAATCTACTTTCCACTAATAACTTTAAATGGCTTTGTGTTAAAATGTACATCTTTATGTCGAATTCAGGTTCTTGTATTGATGCAACAACTTGCACAGTTTGTTTCTGAAGTACATAATTTCTATACATAAAAATTTTTCGTAATGGCAAGGCATGGTTGCAGCGTGGTTTGTTTCTTCCTTTCCCTTTTAGCATGTTTCAGCACAACTGAGAAACTTATAAATATTTGGAATTATGATCTTGCTCTCTGTTGTCTTCTCTTTTTGTTTTTGAGGATTAAGAAATAGAAGCTTTCAATTTATATGTTTATGTGTTTGTGGCTGTTTACTTTGAGCATCGTGTTCCAGATTGCATCATCTTATCTCAATTCACTGTGACCATACACTAAAGCCTTTTCTTATTGGACTGGGCAGTAAAGAAGTGGGGAAATGTGGACTCTGTTTTCTCTGTTCTGATCTACTTTCCTTAAATCTTGCTAAGACCTGAAGATTCATTGGCTGCTATTATGTTGAAATTGATCAAAGTCAAGGATCTGTCTAGAGTAAGAGCTTACTTGGGGTTACATGGGGGGACAAATGCCCCTGTTTTATGTAATCCTAATTATTTTTGAATACTCAGCTAAAAATCTGTGATAACATCATCTCAATTACAGATTTGTGCACCACTCTAATAAAGGGAAAACTAGTCTTATTTCTAATACCTTAATTTCACCCGATTATACTATTGTGCAGTAGATACTATAATATGCTATTTCCTTTCACAGGTTCACTACCTCTTTTGGTGCATTGTCTATTTACTAATTGTTTGGTAGTTTTAATTTCTTTTCATGATGTAGCCCATGCCTTTTTTATAGCACACTGTTGAAAAGTGCCTTACTTTCAAATGATTCCTTCACAGAAAAAGGAATGTTCTTTGAGGAGCAGTGAGGAATTTATTTTTCATCAGTTCCTGTACAGTAAAGGAACATGATTTTCTCCTCCATGTGACCACACAGTTCTGAGAAACACAATGAAAGATTCAAATATCCATATATTTTGCATTCTCTGTTTTTCTAGTCTTTTATGGGTGGTTGGGAGGGAATAGTTCTCTGTCAAGCTATACCTGCTCAAAATACTGCTTTCACAGGTCTTGGCTGAAGTTCCAATTGCTCAGCAGTTCTGCAAATCAAACCCTAGAGCATAAAGTCAGATACCAGGAAATGAAAAATGTGCAGTGAAATGACTATATGCTAAGGCTTTGATTTACACTGAGTAGAAACTGGAAAAGGCAAAGATAAGAGCTAACTCTCCGGTATAGTATTCAGTCACTTTAATTATGTGATCCTCCTCATCTTTTTTTCATATTTTGCAGCCCATAAAGGCAGGGAGCTTTCATCTTCATGTGTCCTAGATCCATCCAATGCAACATGCAAGGCATGGGCCTGATGGTGCATATCAAGCAATATAAAGTCATATTGATATTGCAAAATACATACACATAGCTGCTGAAGTGAGGATTCTGAATTGCTCCTGCAGTAGGTGAATAGAGATCTGTAACTTAAATGAGAGATAACATCTAAGGTTGTAACTACCTCAGAGTGTTTGTCAGGAATGCATTTTTTAAAATGATCTCTTAGTTGTTCCCACTTCTTTTGTATTGGCTTTCATCACAGAGCCATCTCAAAGTACAGATATTACATTTTTTTATAAAATAATGATGTGGAATGATACAGAGAGGAACGTACTTCAGCAGTATATCCAAAATACTCCACTGCAGACAAGCTTGCTACGTGGCACTGACTAGAGCCAGTCTAAGTGGCCTTTGTCTTTTGATGTCTTCCTTTCTCGTAACCTCCAAAACTTTGGATCCCAGGTTGTCATTACAATTTTTTTTCAAAAATAGTGTTCAGTGGTTCTCTAGAGGGAGAAAGAATTTTGCTTAGTTAAAAACTTAAAACTGATGATGTGACTACCTCACATACCATAACAGATGAGCGCCCAGCTATGGAGTTAACATGCACAGACAACTGGAATTCTAGCATCTCCTTATTCATCAGGGCTTGAGTTAGCAACCTTCTTATTCTTTTAGTAGTATTTTTGAGTGTGTAATTATATACTGTATGCTTCACTGTGGTTTTATTTTGGGACCTTGTTAGAAGACTGTAAGACAGAGTATATATGTGGTGTTTTTATTACAATCTACAATATATAACTATCACTGGAAGTCCATATTAAAAGATTTTGGGCTGTGATGAGGGATGTAGAGAAGCCTGATGAAAAATAACTGGGCTCAATACATATAGAAGGAGAGGAAACCAATATAAACTTGTGCAAACTTAATATCATGAAATATTTCTGCATTATTAGTCACTCTCAAACTCTTTAATACATAGAAAGGTCTTATTTTTTCATTAATATAGAAGCCAGTTTTTTTCCCATATTTCTGTTGCAGAAATTAGCACTCCTTAATAGCTGGAAAGGCTGAAGTATAATTCCTCCAAATAATGAGGAGAGGAAAGAAACTATGAATGCTTCATCTGAATGATTTTAGTTACTGGCTTACTCTCTGGAATAATTTGCTTGTTTGGAAGGAATCAAATGCCATGGGGTAAGAATGAAGGAAAAGACTAAATCATGCTAAATTGTTAAGGGAATTTTCCGATCTTACAGGAATAGTGCAGTTGTCACAAACTTTGTGGTAACTTCCCCAAGGTAAATCTAAAGAGCTGTTGCAAATTAAATGGTAATTTCAAGGAACCATGTAATTAATGTCCTATTTTGGAAATCTGATCAGAGATATTGTGATTAAAGGTCAAGAACTTTCTGTGTATGGGCAGGAGGACAAGAGTAGTTTCAGAAATATGAATAGTCTTTTTATAAATTAGTGTTAGGTTGGTATGAAAAATAGCTGTTAAAAAGGAAACAAAAAAGTCTGCATTTATAAACACATACATATACATTTGTGTGTAAATATATCTTTGTATGTAGTATAATGTTCAGAATCTGTTACCTCTTACCACTTTTAGAGCTTTTTTTTATGTCTGTCTATCTATCTATCTATCTCTATATATCTGTGTGTGTGCATGCACACGCCTAAATATTGCATGTCCTCAAGATCAGACAGCCAATAACAAAAAAAGCAAACACACCATGAGCTCAATTCACAGGAAGGAAACTGATGTGCAGTGAGAATACCCAGCTGATGTAGAATTTCCAAAAGTGCTGTGTTCCCAGCATATATCAGTGCTACTTCTGTATTTCAGAGTTCTGTACTTCTGTATTTTATTTTTACTTCTAAATAAGCTACAAACATATATTTATATATTAAGGTATATACTTGTGTGTATATGCATTTGTGAGTATTTAGAAATATAGTCTCTTGAACTCATGTCAGGAATTTTGCTTTTTCTCTGCTGTTGCCGTTATCCACTTCATTCTCCACCAAAAAAGAAAGAGATAAAAATATGAATTGATATTTCTAATATGAAAGTAGTAGTTAGTTACCCTTTAATTTTCAATTATTTTTATGTGAGGAGTATGGGTAAAGTTACAATTGTTGGCTGCATTTTTTTGGTTTCATTTCTCTGAGATGTTTTCCTGATGCAAAGATTTTTTTAATCATCTTTATATGTCAGGGAGCTAATGTTAGATCCATGAAAGACAGTGCATCCAAAGCATGATAATAACTGCTGAAACAGTAAATGTTGAGGAACACAAGCAACATCTCTAGAGCTCCTGTGTTCAGATGAATTTTGGTTTGAATAGACCGATCAGAATGCCAGCCCTAGTGTTACTGGAACAAAACCAAGTGGAAGGGAAAAAAATAGAAAAATAATTATACTTTCTAAGTAGAAGAAGACTTTTTAGAAGATCTGTTTTGTGGAGAAAGTGTGTTCACTGAGGGTCACAAGGTTCAGCCTC
This sequence comes from Cyanoderma ruficeps, assembly GCA_008694505.1. NCBI lineage: Eukaryota > Metazoa > Chordata > Aves > Passeriformes > Timaliidae > Cyanoderma > Cyanoderma ruficeps. Next base: position 25,729,781 of record VZDJ01007747.1, read on the forward strand.
TGATTGCAAATTTATTTATTACTTTCATGCAGAAAGGTGACCAATTCTGTCTTTTTAAGACAACATACCGCAAGTTGTGTCCAGCGGTTTTGAAAATTTCACTTGTTCAGATATAGTGGCGTGATTTTATACATATATACTTTAGTGTTTCTTAACCTTGGTGTTTATTTCTCTTTCTGTAAAACAGTGGTGGTATATTAGAAAAGGTATGAGAATGATTTTGAATCTCCTTGAATTTCATCCAAAATAGAATTGAAGAAATGTTGGTAAAGCCTGTCACAGGGCAGCTTTTGTCTATGAAAAGATAATGAATAATAGAGAAGGCAGTTTTGTACCCTTAGAGACACTTTATAGATACATATTAAAGGTAGCTTTAAAAATAAAAGTTAAATAAATCTATGGTTTGTATACAGATGACAGGTTTTTAGAGGTTATGTCTTTTTCAGACAGGTGTGATAATGACAGCAACTCTCACACATTATAGTCATTCACCCTTCAGGAAGGAACAACAGCAAATCAGAAAACCAGTACTCATCTTACTATTTTTATCTTTCAGTTAACTGTGCTGTTTAGTGAATGCTTTAGATCTATTATTATAGCTATAAAGATTTTTTGGTTTTTTTTTTTTTAAAGTTCTTATTGTCAACTCATTTTTCAACCTTTCTTAGAATTCATGAAGATAGTATAGCTGTAGACATTTAAGTCATATCTATATTTAAATTAAAAAAAAACAACAAAAAAACAAACCCAACCCTCATCTTTTTCTGTGCATTTTTGAATCTTGACGTTTTCTTCCTTTGTCAGAAAGCCTAGCACAGTTCAATGTATCTTAAACAATGAGGTTTCAGCGGGTAGAAGCAAGACAATTCTTATTCTGAAAAGACACTGCTTGCTTTTGCTGTCGATATTTTTTGTATAGTTCTTGAATAGCCCTATTGTCCTTCTGTGCACTCAAAGTGAATGAATTCATCTTTCAAAGTGGAGCACTTCTTTCTTCCCTGTACCAATTCCCACTTCTGTTTCTGAAGTAGAGGAGAAGACTGCACTCCTGAAAGCATATAATTCTGAGCACTGAAAATTAGATTCTAGTGTACCTGTCACTCACAAAGCCAGGTTTATGCCAAGTGTTATGCAGTTACCTTAAGGAGTTTTTTTGAGCCATAATGTAAATAACTTAACGCTAATGTACCAATGAAATTGCTTAATTTGCCACCGTATTCTGTTCTGAAAAGTACATTCTAATTTCTTAATGTTTCTGAGGTTCCTCACACTGAAATTCATTTTTCATATTTTAAGTTCTCATGCCCTTGCTGAGTATAAAACCTGAGTTATTCTTTCTTTAGTGGGATTGTTCAGACACTGGGCACGTGTGCAAATTTTGGCGGGTTGGTGCTGCACCTAAAGGTAAAGACTTTCAAATTAATGCACTTTGTTTCTAGAGTGCTTTCTTGGTTCTGTATTGTTAAATGTAGCACAACAAAGTTTGGTGTCTGTTTTCACAGACATTAATGTGTGTGTGTCGTCTTTGTGTGGCAGGTTGCTTCCATGCAGCTTGCTCCATTTTGCACCAAGGAAAAGAGGTGCAACCAGCTGTTTGAAGGCATAACAAAGAGACTGAAAAGAATATAGAATAAATATTTTCAAGAAGAAACATTATGGAATAAATAGGTGAATGAAGTTTAGTTAGCATTTCTTTCCTCTTATGTAATGAAATTCTCAGTTGTCAGGCAAAAGATTGAAAATTCTGTTATCGGGCAGCAATATATATATATACACAAAAGGACCTCCTTTTTTCACAATCAGTATTTGGGAAATGTATGAAGTAAGATCCTGCAGAGACCTCAAAGCATGTTGTTGTTGTTGTTGGGTTTCTTGGCTCTTTGAGGATGTGGCTGTCAATGGCTAGGTAGTATAATTTTCTCTGCTGCAACTGTTTGTTTAGGAACTTTTGAGTGCTTAGATTTCTGGAAGCTTATTTGGGAAGATGAGCATGTATCTTTTCTTACTCGCATTATTTTTATGACTGTCACCCGTAGCAAGCCTAAAGGGAACCTGCTCTACAGGGGAATTTTGGTCTGGCTCAATAAGGTAGTTATTATTTTGGTTATCTTGGTTAATCATGTACCTTCAGTGAGCTTTAATCTGGGCCCAAAAGTATATTAAGCACCTTTTAACCATGGCTTCTGGTGGTTTTTTTCAGCTGTTATTTAATAAAGAAAGAATGCATTGCACTGTACAGGTTCAAGGATGGGCTTGGTACCTCTCCTTTGAAAATCAGGATTTCTTAAGGCAAATTATTTTAAATAATTTGAAATATTTGAATCAACAAATAAAACTTGCATCCAGTTTACATCTCAGAAGCATAAGCCATTTAATTCTAGACAGTTAATGGGTTTTGCTTGTTTTGGTTAGGTTTCTTTTTTTTCATTTCACTGATAGAAATAAAAGTTTTGTATTTTTCTATCCTGTCTTTTTTTTTTTTTTTTTTTTTTTTTTTTTTACTATTTCATGCTCCTCTTTTTCTCACTGGTGATGTGAAGTTAAGAATGCTTCACTGCTACAGAGGATGCTGTCAAGTTCACACTCAAAAACAGATTATTCTGCCCACTCTTTTCCCATAGAGGGTGAATTAGGGACTGTGTAGGCTTAGCAGAACTCTCTCCTCTTTTCTGAGGCAGGTGTGTCAGTATGAAACCCTGTGATTTATAGGAAAATGGAGTTGGGGCTGAAGATGAGGGGAGAAAATAAAAATGTCTAGGTTACAGGATGAGAGGGTAGAAGAAAAGTAGAAATATTTGAAAATATTTCTATTCTTTTCTATTTTCTAAAATAAATTATATGAGGCGTAGCTAAGCCAGGTTAGTATTGAAAAGCTTCTACTTTTTATAAAGGTTTATGTCAAAATCCACACCTAGTTCCTCACTGTTACTGTCAAAGGTAATGGCATGTAAAAAAACCTCCAAAAATTCTTACTAAGAAGTCTGGCAAGGAAACACAAGCTAACTTATCCCACAGTATATTTAATTAGAAGGAATTCTGTCATTCTAAAAATCTCATAATGGACGTTCTTTTGCTTTTTGGGGCATCATTCTATTCAATGCCTTGTGTGATACAAATGATACTTCTGCTTGTGCATCGACAAACACACATATGTGTGTGTTTTGTCAGATTTAGCCTTAGCAATCCTGGCTAAAACAATGTTTTTATTTGGTCATACCTGAAATACGAAAATAAAATTACAGGGGTTTTATGCAGTATTTTCTCCATATAGGCATTAGTGCTCAAAAATTTGTGAATCTTACAAAGAGAAGCTTGTCAGTGATGAAGGTTTAAATATGTATTAACTAGGAAAACAATGCTCTCTTCAGAGGCAGGCAACTCTGAAGCTTTTACCCTTCAGTACTTTTATCAGTCTGTACCCACTTAATTGTTATGTGAGAGGTAACATGCAAATGTGAGAGTGAACATGCAAATGTTATGTGAATTTGGCTTTTTGCTTGGGTGGTATAGTTTGTTTCTGATTTATTTACTGTTTTCAAGGAATATGGTAATATTTCCAGGAATTAAACTTGTGGAAGTGACTGCCTTGAGATGAACATGTAAATCAATTTAAAGAAGAAAATGCTGATGGTATCCCAAATAGATAAGAAATAACATATGTATTCATCTGTTTTTCCAGATTCCATACATTTGAGAGGCCCTCACAGGAGCTCAGTGTGAGCTCACATTTTATTCCCAATTCTGTCAATACAAAAGTTATTTTTATTTTTAGTAACTTTTTCCATGCAGCAGAAAAAACTGCAAACAATTTCACTTGGTTTGAGGCAAAAATACTTTCTTATAATTGAGTCACAAATAACCCCTTGTACCCTGCTGTATAGGATCTTTTTTCAAAGACATATATCATTCATGTACGACATCAGAAGTATGAGGAACCAAAGGTTTAAGAAAGAATTTTATATGTATTAAGTTCATTAAAACACTCAGATTTAAAGCAAGAAAAGCTGCTGTCAGTGAGAAGGATTTAAATGTATAAAGCTTATTTAGACACTGATTTAAGCGAGATCCTTCTGTAATTTTGCATTCACATTTTAATGCAATCTATCGTTTAAACTTTTGTTTTTATTCCTTCCTTTATTAATAGTTCAAGCATGCATTTTTTGCTCCTACCAACAATCAAGTAAGGTCATTCTAGCAGTTGGAAACTTAGGGGGTAGACAAAATTTAGTGGAGGTTTGTTTATCAATTAATAGTTTAGAAGTGGCTTACATGCTATGGCAAAGATGTCTATTACTGATCTTTTCATTTTTGGACCATGATGAAATAATTATTCTTTACATGTTTTATTCCTGGAAACCTCCTAAACTTTTATTATCTTTTTCCTAGGACTTTAAGACAGGATTTGGTATCACTTTAATCCCTATGAATGTGGCAAATGTGAAACAAGTGGATCGGGCTGCAAAACAATCTTTTGAAATAATTACTCCTTATAAAAGCTTTAGGTAAGAACTTTAATATTTACTTTACAAAATATGCAATTAACTAAGGCACTAAAGAAATACTGGTTTCATACTGCAGTGCTGTAGCTATTTTGGATGAAAAGGTAATTTTATTGAGGATGTTCAGCAATTTTTAGAAAAATGGGAGGATTTTCTTTGATTTGTTTAGTTGTGTGCTTCATCTGTTAGCGCCTGACTAGGAATAATATGCCCACAGGTTCATACTCTTATGGAGCCTTTGTTCGCTCTGTGCAAGGGCAAAAGGAAGACAAAGAGAAGTGAATTCCTCCATTTTCACAAATTGACTTCATCCTAAGGAATAATAAACTTCCATAGTGAAATAATGCTGCATCCATTTAGTATTATGCATTTTATTTGAAAAGAAGCTTTCATGTGCTATCCCTTGTAAAATCCTTGGTTGAAAGCAGTTGAAAGTTTCACTTTGGCTGATTGCTGAGACTTGTAATGATTTGTAAGAAAATGAAAGTACATGCTAATAAAAGCCTTTTGTTAATGGTTGTGTTTCTTAAATGAAATGTCACAATGAAGGAGAAAAAGAAATCTCTTTGTTCTCCTGAGCTTGTTAAATGTTAGCAAATACTTTCATTCTCAGTCAACTAGTGGGTAAATTAGTCTTGATCAGCAATTTGAATCTGTTGCTAGTTGGTAGATATCTAGTTCTTTGATTTTTTCTTAAGACGTGACCATATTGATGTTTGTTTGCTATTTAATTTTTAAAAAGGTAAATTTAAATGAAAAGCAAGTATTTAAAAAAATTCTCAATAATTTTTTTAATTCTCAGTCTTTTTTCTAATTCTCATTTAATTCTTCATGTTTCCTCATGTCATTCTATGCTTTTGTTAAAGTTCAGTCTTGGTAATAAAGTTTGGTAATTGGTAACACAAAAGGGTTGAAAGTAACTCAGGGATGTTACATGAATGTTACAAAAGCTATGTAGCTTATACTAGTAGTGGCTTTGTTAAAAACAATACTAAACCAGAAGGAGTTTCATTGACTGAAAATACAAAATAATACATTCCATCTTAGAATTTTTATCTGTGTGGAGGAAGATTTTTGACTGGGATTTTGGGTGTAAATGTAATAAATAAGGAGACTACAGACCATGTTTAATTGGGCTTTAAAATAAAGATCAATAACACAGAAAAGTCAATTGTTTCAGCTTTACAGCAGAGTCAGAAAGAGAGAAACAAGACTGGATTGAAGCACTCCAGCAATCAATAGCAGAAACTCTATCTGATTATGAAGTAGCTGAGAAGATTTGGTTCAATGAGTCCAACAGGAGCTGTGCCGACTGTAAAGCTCCCGGTCCTGACTGGGCATCCATCAATCTCTGTGTTGTCATTTGTAAGAAGTGTGCAGGTAGAGTAATTAATGACAAGCTAAGCTATGTGGGTTCTACAAAATGTCATATTTGCATATCTATGTATGTCCTTGGATTGGTGCTTTCTTTTTTTAATTTTTGAAGTGTTATCCTTGTGGAAGTTTTGAGAAACAAAATGTGAGCATAACTTTTTTTTAAGACCAAGGGCATCCTTATTCTAAAGCACTCCATGCATAAATGACATGTCTGTGGTGATTGAGTTCTCTCAGCTGAATCATCCTTCACAATTAGTGGAAATTAAGACACAATAACACTTAATGGGAAGGGTATGGCTTTTGCAAAGCTAGATGCCAACGAATAACAAAAATAACAAAATTTTTACTGTATAAATTTTGGGTATTAATTTTGTTACATCTTCACATATTTTACTGCCAAAAGGGATAGCTTTTTCAGGTACTACTCACAATATAGTTCTGTCATGCTTTATATTGAGATATGTGCTTAAGTGGTAAATTCAACAAAAAAATTCATGATTCTAGTCTTTCTTTCAAACCAAACTGTCCCAGAAATAGTCTACACGAGACAGCCTACTTTGTTTATTCATTACTATAAAACAAAATTAACTTTTTTTAAAAAAAAGAGGTGTGTTTTTGAGGCTTTTATTTAACATCTGAATGTCAAAACCAACTTTATTTAAAAATTAAAAATAGAATAAATCTGACTTCATCACATTTTTTTGATATCTCAGCAGAAGGGAAACCCTGTTTAAGTGCCTTAGTAAAGTAATGCTCTTGGATTTTCAGGACTACACAGATCTTTAGGACCAAGAGATTCAAAAGTCCGGAGTCTAAAAATGGATGCCAGCATTTGGAGCAATGAACTTATTGAGGTATGTTGGGCTATTCTAACTCTTTTTTTTCCATCTTGAAACCTGCTGTGTGAAGAGGAGCTACTTACTGCTTTACTCACAAGAAAACTGAACATATAACTGTTAAACAATACGGTGCTGTTACAGTAAACTTGATGTTTCTGGGCGTCACGCACCTCTGTAATTACAAATATTCGTTTGTTTTGCTGACAAAATGTACAATTTCCCTTAGGATTTCTCCAAGTATCCAATATTTTGAGGGAAAAAGTAATAAAATGCTTTTGGAGAATGCTTATGCTGAAGAAAGGGGAAAAGAGAGGGAAACCTGTCACTACCACCTTAGCTGCTTGGGTTGTTAAAAAGTGGTGGTGGTAAAGAGTGGTTCTGATAGAGAGGGTTGGAGCTATCAGTGTTTTCTTTAAAACACATGGGGTACTATTCTCCAAACTTTAACTAATATTTTCTAATCTATAATGTAGTGCTATAACTGATTAGCCTTGTAAAGCTTAGCTGCTACTGATGATAAATGATGAGCACAGACCTTATTATTCATTTATAGATGACGATGGGCAGTGACTGAGAGAGGCTTCTGTCTCCTGCAGGAAATTTTCTTTAATAACTTTCTTTTTCAACATTTAGCGGCTGAAAACTGTTTAGAGGCTAGCTTCATATCCTTCATACTATTGTGCTAATTTATTCCATGCATCTCATCCAGCTCTTTATTGTCATTGGAAATAAGAGGGCAAACAGTTTTTGGGCTGGAAATCTTCCTCCAGATGAAGAATTGCATATTGATGACTCTGCAGAAAAAAGGATAGCATTCATTACACAGAAATACAAAGAGGGCAAGTTCAGGAAAACACCTTTTCACTACAAAACCAAGGAACAGTTGAATAAGGTAATATAACATGGTTAAGCCCATAATATGTTTTGGATTGTATTGTATCTGTGTGCAATTTGGTCATGTTGTTAAACTGGTGAGAAATTAGTTCAGCATTCTGAGTGACATTCTGACACAGTTGAATAAGGGTTATTTAGGAACCTTTGCAGAAGTCTTTGCCTGACTACCTAGTTTGTTTTTCCTGTTAGTTTGTTTAAAGAAGGTTATTGTAGTTCTTCCTATGTTTTCTTTAGCCATCAAATATGGATCTTTATTTTAATTCAACTGTAGTCTAGGGATTCAAATTTCCACTTCTTTAGATTACTTCTTTCTGGGTTTTTTTTTCATATCCCACGTGTCTGACATCTAACATTGAAATACAGTAGACAATTCATTGTTATCAATGGTGAAAATAGCTGATACACATTTTGTAGCTTATTGGAAATGAAAAAGCTAAAATTAATGATGCAAAATGTGTGTTGGCTACTTTTACAAAAATAACAAATATTTTAGAGCTGTAGAATGGACAATTTCAATTATCAATGTCTCTGTAAATTTTGATGTCCATTTCACTGGATTCTAAGGTCTGATGGTTTGAGTCATGATTTTCCAGGGTTAATGAATACAGAAGAGTCTTAATGAATTTTGCAATTTTAATGTATTCAATTACATGAGTCAAATTGTCTCAAAAGATATGCACAGATTGTGGAGGTTGTTTTTTGTGGGGAAGGATATATATGTCAAATAATCATTTAAATACTGGGAAAAGTTATCAAATTCTCTATTGAGACATGAAATTACCAAGTAATAAGGTGTTCATTGCCAAGTAATTCTAGAACTTTTACTGAAATGCATTCTCTGTTATCTTGTGCCTCCCAGATGCTTACGTGTTTATTAGAACAGCTAAATTTTGTAGGAGTAATCTTCCTATTTTGATTTACTTTTGTTTTCATCATTTAAGAAAAACTCAATTATTGACTAAATAACTTAAATAAATATTAAATAATAGAAATTTTAATGGGACAGGTTGTTGTAATTGTGTAGCTATTTTTGGTTTTAAGGTTTTGGACCTATCTTTTAAAAGAAAAAAATAAGTTTATCATGTTTGGCTTTGTGTATACAAAAATAAAAGGAGACTTATATTTTAGGATGTGGTGAGATGTTTAAATTTCAAGGAAGATGAACAAGCATCAAGATACATCTCAGTAAAAATATTAAAAATCAATAATATTAATAATCAATATTATCAATCTTAATATACCTTAATAGTACGTATTAATAAAAAGAGTGGCTTGCCTTATTGAGTGACTGTGGTTTAAAAAAAAGCTACCTAGGAATTTCAATATATGTCCTAGGAATGAAGTTTAAGAATCTAATCTCATCTCTTTGGTTGAACTTCTGAGGGCTGAAATAGTAAGAGTTTTTCTTTAGTAGTTTGATGTAAATAAACAGCAAGCTTCCACTCCAATTGTATTTACTCATGTTATCCTTCCCAACTGAAATTTGTGAAAGCAACATTTTTCTGGGTTTGGGTTGATATTTTGGGATATTTTTGTTGTTGTTGCTGATTTTTTTCTGGATTCAGACTATGCTTCATGATTTTTGATACTTATCAGTGTTTATGGTCCAGCTATATCAGGGGTGAAAGGATTGGCATGTATGTGTTGCCAGTAACTTTCCAATTTAAACAGACTTCCTATTTCCCCTCTCTATGATCAGGCCCTCTGTGCTGCTGTAGTGAAGCAGGATGTGCTGGAAACTCTGATGTTGCTGTTCAGTGGGGCTGATGCTATGTGTGCCACTGGAGACCCTGTTTACAGCACCCCATACTTATTAGCCAAGAAAGCTGGACAAAGACTGCAAATGGAATTCCTGTACCATAATAAGTTCTCAGGTATGATGCATTTCTTTCTTTTAATTTTATATTGTGAAAAGGAGAAGGAAGCAATTCAGAAGCAAATTTGGTTTTGCTTTGAAAAATAGTGGTATAGCAGAGGGGCAGTTGTGATGGCATTAACTATATTTCATTACTGCACAATTTCAATTGTGTGCAGATTTGCTATTTTGCTCAGACATCATGTTTGGGACTTATAATACTCCCAGACAGCACAGTGATAAGTCATAGATTTCATACCCTTAGTTATAGCACAAAAAAAACCATCTTCTCTGCCAATATTATTAGATTTTTACCAGAAAAAAAAATGGATACAGAAATTTAACATATGTCTAAAGAATTCATCTTGCAATTCTTTTGTTTCTTACAGATCATTTAAATTGATATCTACTCCTATGGCACACAGACCTAGCTTTTTCTCACAAACTCTCCTCCCAAAATAAAACTCACCTCTTGAACCTGCACTTTGATCTATCCCAGAAACCTCTTTTTCCCATCACAGCTTCTGTTGAAGCTTGGAGCAAATGATAAACTTTGGCTTGGAAGTCAACAGTTCTGTTTTCAGTGTGTGGCTGTTATGAGCCTCTTGAAAACAGAAAGCTGCTCTTAACAGTAAATATATTGAGGTGTATGGATGTGACTGAGCTTTTCTTTTAAAAGCGCGGGACAGTGTCTGAAGCCATCAGGAGCTGAAAGTTCACATGCAGATCTATACTGAAAAAAACACCTATGTGGATGTAGTCCTGGGGCAACTTTGCACTGGCTTGTGTCACTCTGCAAAGAAACACTGTATAGGCTGAACAAAAAAAGGTTTAGTGGGAAACACAGGAATGAATTAGGGCTTCCGAAGGCAAACACAGTGCCTTGACTTTGGCCTGAGTACTGCTCAGGCCAGTGCCATGCACTGGATCATAGGATGCTGAGCTCAGTCAGGTGCAGACATGTAGCTAGGGTGTTTTTTTTAGCTACCTATGGTCTCAAGTGGTCCTAAGGTTATAGAGAAGTTTGTTTGTCTTGGCCCTGTCTTTTCTACTTTTGGCCCTCCAGCCAAGGTAGTGCCATCATGTTCTTATCTCTAGGGGAAGGGAGATCAGTGCATGTTGATGATGATTCCCAGAACTGCTGTCTGTCTGCTACCAGAGCTGCTGGTAAACTCTACATAAGCCCTCAAGAGAAGCAATCTCCTTCTGTTGAAGTGTGTTATGCAAGGGATGAGAATCAAAGTTTGGTACATCAGAAAACAGTATTTTATATTACCTTGGAAGCAGTGGTAGACAATGGCAACATTGTAACAAATGTGAACAAATTTTTAAATGAATATGTTTTCTAATTATAAAAGTAAAACCAGTAACTTTTATGAGTGCTGTAGTAAGGTACTGCATAGCAACTACATATTTAAGGATATGCATTTAGAAAAATGTGTGGAAAAATGGCTTTAACTGATGTAACTGAAGATCTTTCACTTCTTTGTCTTTGAATAGATTTCCCAAACTATGATCCTTGTTTTGAAAGTGGCTTCTCTGAAGATTCTTCACATTCCACCTTTCTTTGTGAATTCTTGTACAAAGTTTCTTCTAATGCGGCTAAGCTTCCTACAGAGAAGAAATTAAAAGAAGGTATTTAACTTTTAATTTATGTATTTGAATAACACATGAATATTTATGTTTTGGATGAATTTTCTTCTTTTTATCTTCTTGCATTACTTTTTTTTGAGATAAAATGTCTTTGATATGACATGTCCTCTTTTGATTCAGTAGACCTCTTTCAGATAAAGAAAATACTGTTTGTCTTGATCTCTTCGTTCAGTAGTTGACAGAGGAAGAAGACTGAACTTCTGAAAAATTGTTCAGTTAACACAGTAATTGATAAAAAACAAATAGAAACACTTTGTGCTTTAATTATATTTAGATCAATGCCAAAAATTAATTTTCATCTAAAATTCTTCTATTACAGAAATCATTTACAAGTAGCATTGACTTTTTAATAGAGTATTTCTCAAGCTCACCAATTTACAAAATCTTCCAAGTAGAAATGAGCATCTACAAAAACTCTGACAACTTGAGCTTTGTGAGGTGATAAAGCATGTATATCACAGTAGATATACATGGTCTCCTGTGCATAACAGTCTTCTGTTTATCTTTTTTTTCTGAGAGAGAGAGGTGTACTCAGATAATTTTTCCCTTTTCTTTCCATTTGTCTTTCTATATTTTTCTTCCATCTAAACAAATAACATGGATTTTTAAAATATGTGGTGATTTATTATTGAATTTATTGCTCCTAAAATTCTTACACGGCATCCTGCACTGGTGTGTACATATTTTTTGTATGATAATGTCCATATTCTCATGGCATATGCCTTCAAGATCCTTAGTGGACATTAAAAGCATGCTGGAGTGTAGAACTCGTGTTTAAATATGCTTTAGAAGAATCTGTATGTTAGTGTGGCTCCAAATTCTTGAAAGCATTGTTGAAATAACTGAGCTAATGCCTGATCCACAGGCATTTCCTAGCAGCTTTGCAGTTCTTAAAAAGATGCCTGTTTTGACAGAGGACTGCTTCTGGATAGGACTTTATCTGGGATTGTTCTGAAATTACACTGACCTTATCTGGGAAACAATGTCATAACTGCACACCACATTACTACTTGCTCCAAGTTCAGGCCTGATCTTTGTGCTGTGGGTATCTGTATATATTCATGAAGAAATTTATAAAAAAACCCCAGAAGTCAGTGCTTAGGCAAGTGGAGAGCAGATACAAAGCAATCTGTTCTCACACAACGGCATATTAGAAGTGCAGTGTATTTGTAAAATCCTATATGGATTGAAGATTTGGCTGAAAGTGCTCCACAGAATGGCTTCTGTAGTCCTTTTCAGGAGAGATGCACCATGGCTGAGTACTGTTAGTAGGATGTCTTAAAATTTAGGAGGAAAGCCCCCAGGCAAGAAGTTTTGACTGTCTTCCATTTCAAGTCTTTAGTGGACAGAAATAAAGCTGCTTTGAAACTTTGTAGACTGTCGTTTAGCATTGCACATACTACTTGAGGGAACATACCGTAAATGAAAAGGAACCAGATTTCTCTCAGCTCCGGTTTTGTTCTCTGAAATTATGATTGTGTCTTGAAGATGGTGGACATCCTATTTGCTTTTTTGGGGATGGGCTTTTGTTTGCTTTGTTTTAGTATTCATGTTGAATTACCCATGGGTTTGTCAGGACTGATACTTCTGGGATGGACCCTTTACAGATACATAGGAAGATAGGTTTCTCTGACCATTTGCAGTTTGAGAAGACAAATGGAACAAGGGGAGGAGATTTAATGACATCCTTTCGAAAACAACAAGAAAACCTGGAACTTTGAATGAGAAACTACTCTTGCTTCAGGGGGCTCTAATCTATCTCTGTCCTATTTAAGGAGCAGTATGACAGAAGTACTTCTTTTTCTCCTCTTTCACTGCATCCAGAAATGTTTCTAAATCTCACTATGAAGTTGTGAGTACTTCGTTACTATGTGATGTAATATTCATATTGCAAATTATCGTGAATAACTGGAAAAAATATTTTCCTCTCTTACTCTCTTTGGGAAGTAGTTTGAGGGTTAGAGTATTAAGATGTGGGAGAAAATTTCAGTTCCCTCCTCTGCCTGCAGATATTCAAATAAGGTCATGTTAGCTGAAAAGTCTGACCTAACTATCTAGTTCTAGAGAAGAGAACTCCTGTTGAAACAGTTCTGATTTACCATGAACTAACTGAGGCCTCTGAAGGCCTGAGAGGGAGCACCATTCTCNATTATTATTATTATTATTATTATTATTTATTTTTTTTTTTAATGCTGTGTGTGGATAGGGCTCAAACCCAGAATCCTGTGAAGCTGTTTAACCATTAGAATTAAGTTCTTCAGGGCTAGGAATCTCTGAGGCAGTTGATAGCCTTGCCTTTAGTACCAAGGGCTGAAAATTTAAGTGCTTGCTTCTTGTCACTGTTAACTGTTACCCCTTTGTAGACCTGGCCCGAATTGTTAAAGGACACTGAAGAAATCATTCAGTGCTGTGAATTAACCAGGGGTTTAACCAACCAGGTGGAACACCTGGAAGCACAGCCTCGTTTTTCATTATGTGTGTCTCAGTGCAGGAGAGAGCCAACTCTGTGTGTACTTCTCATTATAGCAGCATCAGTGTTTTCAGCAGGGGTGCGTAAATTTTGAGGAGAGTTGTTGTTAATTAACAGCTGTTGTTATCAGCGGGGAGAGAGCTCAAATGTCGATGGTGTTCTGATGTAGTGGATCAAAAAGTAAAGCTGAGAGGTTTAAGGGCTCAAGTTTGATTTTTGCTTTTGTTTCTAGTGTGAAAGGTTTTGTGGAGCCCTTTAAAAAGCCTTGATAGTCCAAAATTGTCCTTGAGAGTTTGATAGTTAAGTGAATATTGAAGGAGTGAGCTGTTTTGTGGAATAGGTTCTGGAAGATGGGAGTGGGAAAGCTGGGGGACAAAAACCCCTGAACATCCAAAACCATAAAATTTGGTCCTAAACTCCCTTAAACCTATATGTTATAAAGCCATTTATCTTATGTTTATTTTAGTACTTACCATGTGTATTTAGAGAGAATATAGGTAGTACTAGACAGCAAATAGCATGATACAAATAGATGTTAACAAATAGTACCAAAATATTTATTAAACTTATATAAACCTTATAGAAAACAACAGAAAAAGTAATTGGATGAAATTTCAGATAACATAGTTAGTATTTGGAAATTGCAACTGTTTTTTTGTTTGATTTTTGTGGACTTTTTTTTACCAGATCTACCAAATTCTCAGAAGAACTTTGTCAGCTGTATAGGAATTTTAGGACTGTGGAAAATAAAAACAGTATTTTCTTTTAGGATCTACTACTCTGCAGTAGTGGAAACAGACGGACCTCAGATTTTATTCTAAGAACCAGACATAATAGAACCACACATTCACAGAATGAATTCATGACAATTTCAGTAGCAAATAGACATCACTATACTATGTCATGTGTTGTATTCATATTTGAGGTCATAAGAGGGGGTAAACATTTAGTTGTAATTAAATATTCCAAAGAATTCATTGAAGTTGCTCTGCAGATTTTTTTCTTCATCTTGTATTTACTTATTTTTTAACAAAAACTTAAGAAAATCTGAACTTTTTATTATTTTTTTAATCACAGATTGCAACAAAAGATGGTGTACTTTGGAAAGTGGCTTTCTGAGCTACTATGAAAATGATAAAACTACTACTCCTAATGGTATGATTGACATCAATGAAGTTATCTGTCTTGTAGTACACAAGTCAGAGTTCTTTTTAAATAGAGGGTAAGCTCCTGAATTCATATTTCAGTAAACAAACTGTTCATTTTTTCTTGAATTTTGAATAGGCAATTTAGAAAAAAAGCTGGTTTTATTTGATTTCAAGAAATTAGTGCTGTGTGATATTTGGGGATTTTTTTTAGAGTGATAGAATGAAAATATTTGGGTAATTTAAAAGGGCTGCTTAAATTAGAAACATCTGTTTCTTATTAAATCTGTAATGCATATTTCTCAGTGCTTGAAAGGTTATATGATGATAAATTGAACTATTAATACTAATTTTTCTTTCTGGCATTGACCTCTGTCTCAAACCAGAATTCTTGTTTTGCTTCATCCTTCTAATGCAGCAGACTAGAGCTCTCCAGAATGCTTCTGGATTTGGTCACAGAAGTATTGGTCTTTGAAATCCATTCTTTGTTCTGGACCTGAGGGCAACAGTGTAACTGATGAACATTTTTAGCTGGAGGATACCAACTTCTTTTTTTTCATGTGGTCTTGTTTTTTTTCTTTTATAACTCTCTCACATCCCATTTGTACTTGAAAAACATCACATGGAGAGTGACCTAAATCTGATTCCAGTGATACTCAATTTCTTTAATGCAAATTTTTATTTAAAATATACTTTGTATTTGTCTAACAGACTCCATAACACTTTCTTTTTTTTTAACATGTGTATATGCACCTAAAGTAAAATAAAACTTTCTATAGTATAATACTTTAATGCTTTTTGTTACAAAGCCAAATTGTCTGCAAATAAAGCATAGTCTATTCAAGTAAGCTTCTGAAAAAGATAATGGGGATAAAGGACTTTACTACAGGGAAGAGAAATCCTGAAACATGGTGATGTCTCAATATGCTGTCAAATATAGAGAAGTGATCTTCACTATTCTGCAGTAGTTCTCTGATACCCAGAAAAAAAGAAAAAAAAAAATCACTTTTTTCTTCTGTCTTCAAATCTAACCTATTGCTTGCTGCCCTTCCAAATGGTTCCATTTCAGGGTAATACCTAAATTAAAAAAACATGTTGGCTGAGTACTTCAGTCTTTGGAAATAACTAACCTCCTGTTGTGCTTTATCTGTGATTGAGGAATTTTATGAGAAATTTTATTTAGATTTGATATTTCGTGTAGTGAAACAGCTGGTCCTTAAAAATGCCTATTCTGTTAGGACAAAGTGGTTATTGAAAGTGATAGAAGTGACTTATTCTCAGTTCTCCACATTTAGACAAATCTTAGTCTTCAGGATTGAAAGGAAAAAGCATACTCCATCTATTTGGCATCTAATGAGAGGTCACAGACAAAATCATACTAAATCGGTGAACCATAATTTGTAGGTCAAAGACTGACTGACCCTAACTTCAGCACGATATTTACTTTCCAAATTCCACACCAATTTTAACTGGTTTGCTTTTTCTTCTTTTACTGTCCTTATTTGTCCATTAAAAATTGAATAAACAGAGTTCATCTGCTTTAATAGTGGTATAATTTCAGAAGGAAAAAACCCCAAGAACCTCCCATAAGAAAACTTTTAAGAGCTTTTCTTGAGCTACAGCAACTTCAAAGTATTGCTACTGGTCTTGGTGATGGCAGGTGACACTGAGTGACCCCGCATTTCACCCCAGCAGGTTCAGGCTGTCTGACACTAAAAGCCTCTTCAATTAGAGGGCAGGTGGAGGGCAGGAGCAGGTTGGTGACAAGAATAGTACTCTCCATCCTTGACTGTTTTCAGGGCTTCTTGTTGTGATAATCCCTCTTTGAGCAGGAGATTAGACCAAATGAAATCTAAAAGTCCCTACAAACCAACATTTCAACTTGTTTACAACTTCCCATTCAACTAGTTGTTCTGCTTATGTTAAAGATACAAGAAAATATTTGGAATGCATCACAAAAATATACTTGATCAAATAACATGAGCTTGCAAAAGCAAAAAATTCCCTATGCATTTTTAATGACTATATGTAAACATTTTAATGTGTTTTGGAATTATTCAAGAAACTATTGCACCATAGCCTTTAAACATGCATTATTGACCTGCAAAGTACTTTCTGATCCTATTTTACTGTAAAGTGGTTTATTATTAGTTGGGTTGTACTTGTAATATTGGAGGAGAAATGCAGATGGATTCCATTCCATACATATGAAAGAATGAAAAAATAGTGAAATAAAACTCTCATGTGTCTTCTCTTCTGAAGACTAAATACAGCTGTGTTTCTTCTCTTGCTTGCTTCAGGGACATCTTTACATTTGAAATATACTTAATGTCAGAACGTGTTTTTCTGTTTGGAGCTGAAACTGCATATTCACAAAGAAAATGGTCTTCAGCAATAGCTAAGGTAATACTGATAATTATATTTTTCAGTTAGGACAGGAGCCTTTGCACAAATAATAAAGTGCCATTGTTAGCTTAAAATCTTTGAGAAGCCATTACTGATGAATACTGATCTCTCCTGCGTGTAAAGGTTTCTTGTGCAGCAGGAAGAAATAACTTCTGTGATTTAATGTTTGAAACAAGATAATAAAATAAAATGTGGAAGGAATTGAAGCAGCATTTTAATGCTGACCTTAAGAATATATTAAATGTGCTGTAGTATAAAGACATATACTGTATGAATATATTTCAGCTAAGTTTTTTATGGTTGCAATTCCATTAAATTTATTTGGTAAAACGGAATTCATAAAGCGATACCATATTTTATACTGTTCCAAATGTTAATAATCACATTACTAATTAAATCAATGCTAGTTTAAAAGCAAAAATGTTTGAATTGTAGAGCATGAATAGAAAAAACCTTGATTTTACTTTTTAAATTTATTGTATCTATGGGTTTATAAGTGTAGGGTTTATATTTCAAAGGTTTTTTTTATCATGACTTTCATCCTAGAATCCTATAGATTTGCAATATTTTGATTTTGTTTTTTAGGGGAAGAGGGTTTTTTTCTTCATCTGACTCACCCCATTTTCTTTGGTAGCATTTTGTTCCCCCCGTGGCTGAATCATTGTTAGAGCGAGACTGTGACCTTCTCGGGCAGCTGTACTACAAAGACTGCCATAACCTGGATCAGTGGAGGAAAGGCTGGTTTGCTATAGAGAAGTCAAGCCTTTATTTTTGTCTTGAAATGGAGGATGCTGAAGAAGATTCCATATATCTAAGGAGGTTGCAAGAACTGAGTAAGAGCATCTAGTATTCAGAAAATGTTCTATGGGATTAATTCACTGTTAGGAACATTTCTATTGCATTTCAAAATAATAAATATTAGGAAGCTCAGTAACTATTCCTTCACATATGTCAGATGTTCTTCCAACTCTTACCTGAATATGGAGTTGGTTCATTTCTGTCTTGGGGTTTTTTCCCTACTTTTTGGCACATGCCAGAGAGATTTTAAACAGCTTTAAAATGAATGATGACAATTTTTGTTCCAGTTGCAGCAGTATCTTTTTTACAAGGGTACAGAATTGAATAATAATATATAACCTTTTGGGATTATTGTCTCATATTTTTGACAGGGCAGAAATACTCACTGCAGAACATATTTTTGAGGTGATGGAGAAGTCTAGTTTTAAAATACTCAAACACACTGGAAAATTATGATTCTCTTGGAAAACTATTTCACAGACTAATAGACTTTTTTCTGATACTAAAAATATTATTTGCACAATATCGTGATGTGGAGAGATAAGAATATTTGTACAAATGGTCTTCTATGACCAGTTTTATATCATTGTTTGTAATTGTGCTCTGAATCCTCTTTTAAGCATATCTGCCCTACTTGTTTTTATATTGAACAAGGCAGTATGTTACATAGAAAAGTACATATAATTTTATAATAAAGTAACATAGAGAAGATAATTGAGCTCTATTGATGATAGTCCATAAATGCTGACAGATTGTGGACTGTTTTGAAGGACCTTCCCTAAATGCCATTGGATTTTCTACTGTTTATTTACTGCCACCTTATATTTGGTGTGAATAACACCATGAAGGTGGTTTTTAATCAGGAATGTTTTTATGCCTCTAGGTGTCTTTTAACTTGTGAAGACTTTTGATCCTCATTCAGAATTAAAAGATTAGGCAGTAGGAGAACTGTTCCTGATATTTGTTTTGATGATGCAACTGTAATTGCCTCTGCCAGAATCATAAGAGCATGCAAAATCTGTGTGTATTATATCTAATGTATAAAAATGAAACACTTTTGACTTTCAGTTGAGAATTTGCTTTGCCTGGGGTTTTTAATATTAGTTGTATTTCTTGAAAATATTATACTTCCATACTCTTTTCTTTGATTTCTGCTTTCTCCAGAATATGTCTGCTCCTCTATTAATACTGATTTGTATAAATGAAACTTGAAAAATAATGAATCATTTGTGGAAGTATAGTAACTTACCTCCTTGATATTTGACTCAGTAAATATAGGTGAGGCTAGGAGTATGTGTGATGCAAAAACATCATATAATACGCAATATGTTTATAGCGTTTCATTGGTAGTTAGGACTTTACTTTCTCTGGGAATTAGTTGAAATAAGGTGTGGATTATATATGACATGCACATTGAGAAATTAAATTTACTGAATTTCAAATTACTAAGCTTGTTACATTTAATTTACTAGTTTTTGTATTGTGGATGGTGTAGCTTTTTAAGCAGTGCAACTGAAAACTATCCAGATGTATTTTCTGTGTTATGTACAATATAGGTGTTTTACAGGGTGCTTTTTTCAGCAGGGATAATGTAAGGCAACATAAAGAAGGGTGGCACTGATCTTCATGTTAAACAGATAGCTTGCATTATCTTATTGTAAATATGTGCAACCATTAAGTGCAAAAAGTTAATGGATTCCAAAATCCAGCTTACTTCTGAATCATTATGTCCTCTAAAACTTGTGTTTACAAGTTTAGTGTAATAAAACACTGTAGCATGTTCTCACATTAAAAAGCACATGTTTAAACTTTCTTGATAATATTCTGTGTTATTTTTTCTTTTAAATATAAATGTGGTGTGGTATTTTGTGGAGTTTTATTTCTATTATCAGCAGCATTCTTTATTTTTTTTGTAAATTTTAAGAAATCCATGCTTCTTTTGCCACTGGAAATCATTTTGAAAAAAACCCCATGTCTATATGTGCATGCATATATGTGTTTGTATATAAATATGTCTGTGAGGGTCAGATGAATGTGCATGTGTTTTGTTTTCAGCAACCAGTAGTGTGATGCAAAATGGAGAGAGAATAGACGTCCTGCTGCTCGTTGAAAAAGGAAGGTAAGGTTCCTATGTGAAAAAAAATATTGAGCTGATTTTATATTGATATCTTAGAATTATCATTGATAAGTTCTGGAGTCTTTTCATTGAGGGTTGCTAGCAAGAGAGTAAATTTTCAGATTTTTTAAAGGAGGGAATATCTTTGTGCATAAATACATTTAGTGCCTGTGTCACGAAATGTTAACAAGCACTACTTAATTAAAACCAATTTTCCTACTGGGAAAATTATTCCCAGATTAGTCTGCCAATAATGATTTTTTCAAAAGGAACTAATGCCTTTTACCCTGTAAGAAAATAGTACTTCTTAGGAGCATTTACTACAAACTTCTTGATTTTTTAATCGTTCTTCGGAATTCTGTGTCTCAATCTGCCTAGGCCAGGTTTGAGAATGAGTCCTCTGGTTAAGCTTACTGTAGTATCTGATCTCAGTTAACAATATACTATCTTGGAAAAAGCATACTTACTAAACAAACACGGTCCATATCTGCTTCCAAGTAGGTAATATTCAGCAGAGATGACTGTGTCATATTTGTAGTCATAGAGGAGGTTGGAACTAGAGGTGAGGTATGTATTTCTGCGTCACCTATATGGGTACGACTTCAAAGATGAAAGAAAAAATTGTGGAAGATAATTCTTAGTTTTTAATAGGTTGGGGCTTTTTTTCTTTCAAGGGTGGGTTATTGGGCAAGAGTCTGTCTTAAGTGGTGCAGTGTTTATAGTCTTTTGAATACAGCCAGTAATAGGTTAATAAATGAAGAGTGTTTTTCTCTTTGGCAAACAAAATAACCCCCATAGATACCTTTGACATCTATTCAGAATTGGAATAGCTTGTCACAAATGCATTGTAACTTGCGTGTTCTGAATTTTAACTCTTTCTAGGTTATTGTATAAGTTTCAGAACTGAGTAAGGCTATGCAGATTAGAAGGAAACACTTTATTGTCTTGGCGGGGGCGGGATTCTGTTTTGTTTTGGGTTTTTTGTTTGATTGGTTTATTTTGGTTTGTGGTTTTTTTTTTTTTTAATAAAACATATTGAAAGATGGAGCGTTAAATAAGCTACATACACCAAACAGGGAACTTGAGGTATCCTACTCAGGGTGCAGTCCAAAAGATGGATATAAACCATGCATATAGTTTCATAAGTATCAATGCTGAGCAAAACTTTTAACTCCATTTCAGGGTTTATTTCATTATAATATTTCTGGCAAGTGAAGGTACGTTTTCCCTGAACCCCTTTAGTGGTGTAAGGGAAATTCTGCACTATTTGAAAATACTTTCAACAGGGATGCTGGCTGATTTAAGGTAGACATGAATATATTTAACTTTTTGTCACTGAAGTATGCCATAAAAAATTTAAATGCATAGTTTTCACATAATCTTAAACATTGAAAGCCATATGGGTGTATAGGCTTTGGCATGGTGATTGTTGTTTAGGATATTACTTCAAAACTATCCAGGTATGCAGTGCAGTTGTATGAGATTACAACTTAAAGTGATAAGCAATTTAATGTGTGTAGGGAAAATGATTAAATATAAAATAACCTTTGTCTTTAGACTCAATTACTTTAATTGGAAATAAAGCAAATAATCCTCTTTGTGCTCCTCGTAGCTCTAGATAAATTAATATCCTTGAGATGTCATCAGCACCAACTAAATGAAATTTAGTTTCTAGGTTTTCCTCTTCTGTCTGTTATTTTATATCTCTGCTTGTCTAATGTCAACTCTGGCACAGATTGATCACTTGGAAAAGATTCTGTGTAGCTGATGACTTGTTAATTTGCTAGTCACGTAAATGTAGGATAATTATAAAATAAATAAAAAGTAATATTGAGAGAATTAAATAAAACAAATAAGATTTTTCCAGAATTGGGAAAATTTAGGAGAAAAAAGAACCTAATGACCATAAACCAAACCAAAAAAAGCCACCCCCCTTTGCATTAAAAAAAAAATGTGGTCAGTGTCTTAAAGTGTCTAGTTAAATTTTATTAGAAAATATTGCCTCTTTTTCAAGTCTCAGTCTTTGAGATGATTAATTAGGGAAAGTCACACATTTGCATGTATCTTTCTCTTTCACACCTTTTAATTACTGTAGGTAGAAGATTGACTTCAATTGGTACAAATGGACTTATCACTTAAGAATGATTGCATATGCCAGTAAACATTTTCAGAAACTATAAAAACTTCAAGTCTTCCTGCTGAAGTTATTGCAATGAAATAAATCTATGAATTCTTGATTCCTAAAAACATAATAAATTTGAGATACAAAAAATTAATCTGAGAGATATTTACTCAGAAGAAGAATTTACAATTAATTTTGGGCTGTAATGTACATAATACTTTCTGGCTGGTATAAAATACAAGAATTCAGAGACAATACTACCAAAAAAGGCATGTGAGATTTTCCTGAAATGTCTTGGATATTAATAGAATCCACTCCTACCTTTTCTTTTTTTGCCCCTTCTTCCTTTACCCTGCTTTCTGCTTGGTACCCTGCTGTTCATTTATTCTCTGTATGACATGTTCAGCTGATGACGTCTATCAGCTCAGAAACAAGAGATGGCAATCATACCAAGTAATAGCATACAATCAGAGGCTGAACCACGCTAAAAGATTCCTGAAACCACAAGACTGCTTCTCTTGTGAAGACTGTTGTCTTTTTTGAAGCTCAGTGTAAATTTTCATGATAATTCTAGATGACTTTCAAGTCTACATTTTTTGTCAGATCTCAGAAATGTTAATGCTTGTGTATCATTGCTAAAGTGAATTACAGAACAGACTCTTTTTAGCACATACTTTTTGTTGAATTTTGTTGCATTCTGGTCTCTATTGGAGCATATTGTCTGGACTTCTAGAACTGTATCTAACTTAGCTGGAAATCTTGACTTCTCACAACACTGTATAGTTTTACACCCTAATCAGATGGCCAATTGCCTCTTCTTGCTTTCCACTTTCATAATTGAAATATTCTAGTTTTGTAGTTGAAATGCTTCTTGACGTCTTGCTAGAAGTGGCAAACCATTTCAAGGTTTTCTGTATTTGAGGCATCCCTTCATCACACAGCGGTGTCCTCTGATTTGATCCATATTCAATTTGGGTTTTTTCCCTTGATCTCTCTATTTTTAAAATGCTTGAAGTGACTGGTAATACTTGACCTCCTGTTGCTATCCAAATAGAGGTTGAGTAGCATATTGGTGAAACAGCTATTCCTGTGTAGTTCAACACAGGCCAACAGAGAGAATGCATGATGAAAAGAAGAAAGTTGTCTGAAAACATCTGTAGATTTTAAAGATATCTTCTATATGTGGAAATTAATGCAAAATCTCTAATGCTACGCTTTAAAGAAACAGTTGTTCAGATAATTCAGTTTCAAACATTTCTTATATTTTTCTGAAATAATTTTAGTTCTCTCTTAGGTGTCAGTGAATGTTTTCAGACCATAATGTAATCCAGATGGTGCTTTTTTTCCCTGTTATGCTTCTGATGTAGTTAGCTCTTTCTTATTATGGATAATCAATCTTCCCTACATACTGGCACAATTTCTTTAGGCTGATAGTTCATTCAATGCTTTCTTCTTAACCCTTTGATGATAGCAGTAAGTTTTCTCATAGAATGCTATTATGGGCACAAAATTCTAAAATCCAGAATTAATATAAACTTAAGAGTCAGATGAAAGGACTTGTGCTTCCAATATGATATGCTGGATGTAGGACCTTTTGAAGGGTCCCTTGAAGAAATATTGCTTGGTTACATTTAGCAGTAATTTTTAATGGAACATCCATGCTTCAGTTGCAATTTGATTTTCCAAAATAATTTCATATCAATATTTACATTCTTAGTACCTCTGTTTTCAGACAGGTAAACTATTAGAATCATGTGGGAATTGCCAGAGGGCACTGAGTTGTGCCAATGTCTGTTCCTCGCTCTCCCTGTCCACCTTACCCAAAATCACCTTGTACCACTGCTTTCCCATTGCACAGCTGTGCAGCAAAAGCTTACAGACATAGCTAAAGCTAGGGGCCTTTGCAGCATGGGGTAAAGCCTTTGCACACTTGTGGATGAAGTGTGGTCACGTTTGACTGCTGGGGCAGAAGGATGTGCTGGTAGTCAACAATAAAGCTGTATAGGTAGCAGTAGCTCCCTTAATGTTGAGTCTCATTGATCTGCTGCAGTCACTTGTGCCAATTCAATTCTCTCAATTCACTAAGGCAGAAATCTACATTGGCAGGCTGCCTTGTTTGTTTGAGCACTCAAATTATTAATTTCTTGGCTATGGACTGTGTGTGCTTTACACAACGTAGCAAAAATTCTGCCATTTTTCACCACGCTGTCACTATTGTGAACTATTTGTTAATGAAATGTAAGATCTTTAGCAATTTTTAGAACTGAAAATATAGCACATGCATAAACATACTATAGAAGCCAGTGCATTTTTATTGAGGGAATGCATTTTGCTTGAGTCTGTTGAAAATAGTTGGTACTCTCCATGGTTGATCTTTATAAACACCACAGTACAAATACTTTCAAACATGATTACTTCTATAAACTCTTTAAATTACTCAGTTTTGTGCTACATGGGACATCACTGTTTCAGCCTGTGTTTATGCTTAGTCTTAAACCTTGGATTTAATATAACTTTATATTTTGATAATGACAATTAGTTCAGTGAGAAATGCATGTATTTCTTATTAATTCTGTCTGAAAATTGTGTGAAAAAATGAACACAGAGGTTAAATCTGCAAAGTTATCTCCATTGCTTCATGAAGTTCTGGAGAAGACTTCTACTGTGCTTGAGGAAAGCTCTGCTCTTCTGCTGGAAATTATTTCCCCTTTCCATTACCTCCAGGTTGAAGGAGGTAACAAACTCATTTCCTATGAAGGAAAACAAAAAGAAAAAAAAATTGTCAATTTTGTCCAAGGCCACTAAAATGAGGACTGCTTTAAACATCTTGTCTTTCAATTATTTTATGTTTTTCTGATTTAAATTTATTCCCAGTGTGTTCTCTCTCAGACAAATATTATTGAGGTTAGAGATGAGCTTTTAAAGCCACTTCTATGAGAAATTGACTGAGTTCTGAAATGTGTCTGGCACTGGTTTAATTTCCTTTTCTCCCTTCTTTGCTTTTGTGGTATTGTGGTGAAAATGCATCTCTGATTTATCCTACTTTTTGATGCTGCCACTCTGGAGATTTTTGACCGGACAAGTATAATTTTTTGAAAAATAATTAGTTGCCTTCTATGAACAGTCTAAGTTCCATGATAGCAGCAAGATTTTGACATTGATATTTCTTACCAGCAACTTCTCTTTCATGACTGTGTTGGTCCTTTGAGACTACAACTTAAACAAATACCACATTTTCTTTGCTAATTATTAAGTAGCCTCTTCCTCTGTAACTGAATTAAGCTCAACAGCTTCTCAAATTTTAAAAAACAATGAGAACGTCATCACTTTGTACTTCTGATATCTTTTTTCTAATGTGATGCATTGAGGGGAAGATGGAAAGATTCATAAAATACAAGGTGATCTTTTCCACATAGTTTAGGTATTTCATATATCACAACAATTGATTGACAGGCACATGATTTAGACTTTCGTATCTCTATGAAAAATGCTGATAAGTTTATATGACCTTTGAAGTTCAGTACGGTATTTTTTCTCTCCTCCTCTGGTATTAATTCATTGATATGCAGCAGACTTGCCCTTTTCTTGTTTAGAAGTAATAATATTTTCACTTTACAGTATGCTGCTTCCTGTGTATATCGTAATTCTTTGGATAAAAAATAATCTGTTGAGACTTCCATTTATCCTTTTGCCTAATACCGTAATGTGAATCCTGCTGTTCTGCAGGGGAAATAAGCAAACATAATATGCATATATATGTATATTTCTCCTGTTGGAAAGAACCATAAATCTTTTGTAAATCATTGTCCTAACCCCTTCTGATCGGTGAATAATAGTAGGAAATGAGTAGAGATATCATGCACTGTCAAGCTTTTTTCTACTCACTTCAAACTTTTTATTTTCCTTATGTATGTATGGCAAAAGCAATACCAGAAAATGTGGCACTGTATTCTTTGTAAGCCATTGATTGAGAACTACCTGTTTTGACAAGTCTTAAGGAAACATTTGACAGCATTGAATTAGGCTCACTCATTTTGCAGCAAAAATAGGACAGCTTTATGCAAATTTTTTTTTTTTCTTAGTGGAAGAGAGAGGCTGTGTTTCTACTATACAGGCATGTGTGGTAATTAACATGACTTTCGAAGTCATGAAGTATAGACTTCCTAAAAATGTAGTTCAGTGGGATGAAATACTTTAGTGTCATCTACTCTGCTGCTGAATGGCTCAGTCTATATGGTGGATCTTGAGAAGAGTTCAGATCTTGACTGTGTATATGTAATATATTGAGTGCACACCCACTTCCTAGCAAGATAGGAATGCTAGAATGGAAACATTTATAAAAGCAAAATTGAAAGATACTTACAAAAAGAAATTAAATTAAGTATTCCCTCATCATATAAAATGCTACTTCCCTCCAAAAATGAAATAATTAAAATAAATGTATTTTCTATTTTGATGAAACTGTTTTCATAGAAGTTCAGTAGAGCTTTTTGGCTTTTTCTAATTAGCAAATAAATGGTCATTAGAGAAAATTGATCCCTTACCTGTCTTTAGTGGAAGATAAGAGAAGGTATGTAGAAAAGCTTGTTTGCTATTTTAACACTTCGAACAATTGTTTATTAGACACATCCATATGGTTGGACATACCACCTTAAACTTTTCAATTTTGGTATTATCTATTAGAAGCTGGCTTGTCAGGGTGGCACACAGGAGGTTACTGTAGCATGCTGAAATAAAAGAGTCAGAACAAGTCTGTGCTTTGAGATACAGGCAAAGTGTTGCATTGACATATTCTGCCTCAATTCGTAGCTTTTTCATATGTGTTCCTTAGCTTTGTGGTAGTGGGGGATCATTTTGATACTTCTGTAGGAGAGAAGTTCAGTATGGATCAGCCACTCTATATAGGAGGTTGGTGGGTGTGTGGAGTGTTTAGGGGTGCAAATACAAAAGAAAGGAAAGCTTTTAACAGTGTTGAAAGTTGTCTCTAAATTTTTTTTCCTGCTTAGCTGTGGCTTGGACATATGAATGTATAATGTAGGAGTAAGACTGAAGAAGAGTAATTAAAATGTTGGCAGGTTCTTTCAAAGGCTTGTGACAATGTTTGTAGATCTTTCATTTTTTATGGCACTGGTAATACAAATGAATTTGGGGGAAAAAAGTTACTGTAACAATAGACCACCATCACAGCTTTATGTGGTGAAGGGTACCTTGATGTCTTACTCCAAGTATATATTTTTTTCTTTTCTGAACATCTGCTTTGGTGCCACGGTACAATGACATCGGTTTTTTATTTCTTTCCTGAACTAAAAATATTTTTATACTTTTCAGAACACTGTACATCCACGGCCATACAAAGTTGGATTTCATGGTCTGGTATACTGCGATTGAAAAAGCAGCAGGTACAGATGGTAATGCATTACAAGATCAGCAGCTCAGCAAAAATGATGTTCCTATTATAGTGAACAGCTGCATAGCGTTTGTTACACAGTATGGTAAGTAGAGTGGATTTTATTCAAGCTAAGATCATTCCTATAATACCTAAGCACCCTCAGTACTAGATCCTATTGAGCGAGTTTATATATTACTTAAAGTAAACCATGCCCCTCATTAGCCTTGCCATTCTTTAATGAGATGGTGCAATACACTACCACATATCTGAGAATGGCCAATTTGGGTAAACACTACTTGGTAATTGCCCTTTATAGGCACTTTTCTATTTTAAATATTGTGGTTTTTGTCTTATGAAACTCAGCCTTGAGGTCCACTGCCCTAGTGCAGACAGCTCAGCTCAGAAAATAAACTGTGCAAACTGTAAAATCTGTGGTCTGAACACATTTTGGAAGCTGGCAGTAACTGTGGAGTTGAGTTCAGTCTTAGGCTGCCGTTTTTTCAGTGAAATAACCTAAGGATGTATAGTGGTTACCATTTATTTGAGTAAAATTTGCCAGCATAATTTTGCATGGCATTAGGTTATATGCTGATGTTTATGTCCTTTTACTGCTGCAAATTCACAGAATCACAGAATGACTAGGTTAGAAGAGACCTCCAAGACCATCGAGTCCAACGCAGCCCTAACACCTCAACTAAACCATGGCACTGAGTTCCACATCCAGTCTTTTTTTAAATACATCCAGGGATGGTGACTCCACTACCTTCCCGGGCAGATCATTCCAGTACTTTATTATTCTTTCCATGAAAAACTTTTTCCTAATATCCAACCTGTATTTCCCTTGCTGCAGCTGAAGACTGTGTCCTCTCGTTCTGTCAGTTGCTGCCTGGAGAAAGAGACCAACCCCTACCTGACTACAGTCACCCTTCAGGAAGTTGTAGAGAGTGATAAGGTCACCTCTGAGTCTCCTTTTCTCCAGGCTAAACACCCCCAGCTCCCTCAGTTGTTCCTCACAGGGTTTGTGTTCCAAGCCCCTCACCAGCCTCATTGCCTCCTCTGGACTCGCTCAAGCGTCTCAATGTCCTTCCTAAACTGAGGGGCCAGAGCTGGACACAGCACTCAAGGTGTGGCCTCACCAGTGCCAGGTACAGGAGAAGAATGACCTCCCTGCTCCTGCTGGACACACTATTCCTGATCCAGGCCAGGATGCCATTGGCCTTCTTGACGACCTGGGCACACTGCTGGCTCACGTTCAGCTGCTGTCACCAGTACCCCCATGTCCCTTTCTGCCTGGGCACTGTCCACCCCCAGCCTATGACACTGTAGGGGGGTTTTGTGGCCAAAATGCAGGACTTGGCTCTTGGACTTACTAAACTCCATCTTATTGGACTCTGCCCGTCCATCCAACTGTTCCAGGTCTCTCTGCAGAGCCCTCCTCCCTTCCACAAGATTGATACAAGCTCCCAGCTTAGTGTTGTCTCCAAATTTACTGATGAAATACCCTCACCCATGTTGTCAATAAAAATATTGAACAGAACTGGCCCCAGCACAGACCCCTGAGGGACACCACTGGTCACTGGCTGCCAGCTGGATGCAGCATCATTCACCACCACTCTGGGCCCAGCCATCCAGACAGTTCCTAACCCAGCAAAGAGTGCTCCTATCTAAGCCATGGGCTGCCAGCTTTTCCAGGAGTGTGCTGTGGGAGACAGTGTCAAAGGCCCTGTTGAAGTCCAAATCGACAACACCCACAGCCTGTCCTGCCACCAGGCGGGTCACCTGGTCATGAAAGGAGACTAGGTTGGTCAAGCATGACCGACCCCTTCTACACCCATGCTGGCTGGGTCTGACGCCCTGGCCGTCTTGTATGTGCTGCATGGGGGCACTCAATATAAGCTGTTCCATTGCCTTACCAGGTACTGAGGTCAGGCTAACTGGCCTGTAATTACCAGGATCCTCCTTCCTACCATTTCTACCATTTTTGTGAATGGTAGAATTCATGAATTCTTTTTTGTGAGATTGCTACATGCACATCAATCCGGTACAAATCTGTCTTTGGTATAAATGTGTCTGTAACCTCTGTTGGTATGAGAGTGCCTGATTTCTGTTTGAGTCATTGACGTGTAACTAAATAACCTTTGGATATGGCAAGACTGCATTGTTGTAAATAGTGGTATTGGGGTTACATCTAGTGCCTAAAAGTAAGAAAATAAGCTTTTGCTAAGTTATTTTTAATCATTAGCAATAGAAATAATTCCAAGTATAATTTACACCATTTAATTCACTAAATTGTTAAAGCAGGGTAATTTTGTCTTCTACTTAGAACACTTTGTATAGTCTCAATTAAAGTTCAGTTTCCTAATGTCTTTTAAATCAATTAAATCTTTATTAAAAATATGCTTTTCAGGATCAGCGTTAGTAGCTGTTAAAATGCTCAGTTGAAAGCTGAAGGAATTATTTGTGTGCATTGCTTGCATGCAGAAATCTCTTGTATCATCATTGTAAAGATTCTGTCTTTAGCTGTAGTCTACAGAAGACAGATGCTATTGGGGTCCTGGGTTGTTTCTGACAGTAACACCACAAAGGCTGTACCAAATGGAAGTGCTTGTGGGCATTACAGGAAAGTTGAACTGTAAAAACATTAGACATGGTTTCACAGGTTTTGAGAGAGTATTTAATTTGGCAGGTATATAAGAGAAGCAGGGTTTTGCATAAAGTACTGTCCTCTTTCTAGATATGTGAATGCAGAAATCACCTCTACAAAGATAAATAGCGCTGTGCATCTATGCCAAACTTATTCAAGTTTTAAAAACCAAAAGTTTTGACTACAATAACATATGCAAGGTAGTCATAACTTTGTTTTAAACTATACATTTTCTTTTAAAGTTGTCTTTAGTGGTTTTTTTTTTTACATATAAGAATAGTAGCTGACCGATGTCTTCCAGAACATGAGAAAAATCAGAAAAAAGGGTATTTTCTACTAATCTTGAGACTTTTAAGAATAAAATAAAATATTTCAGGGTGGATGAATGCTATTTCATAATACTTTGAGTCTTAACACTGAGTTCATCTGTAGAGTAATAAAATGAGTTTTCTCATGAAAACAGCTGTGTTTTATGTGTAATATAATACCTATCATCAAAACTTCTTCTCTAGACTGTGCCTTTTGAAAGTACTGTTTTAGGAAGTCCTGAAGAGATATAGGGTTTTGAAAGGCCTGTAAAATACTCTTGAAATAGTCATCCCAGTCTTGCTTACTGTTATGTTGACTATTTGTACAAAGAGATCTAGTTCGGTGTAGGAAGACTTGGCAGTGTTTTTACTAACAAAGTGAGTATGTGCAAAATATCAGAAAGATTTTGTTAGTAAATGCAATGTGTTCGGCAGCCACATATGATTTTCACATAAAGATGTCTGGAATTTTTAAAATAATTGTTAATTTTACATTAATTTATTTTTCTCTCCTGTATTTTTGTGCCTTAGGTTTAGGTAGCAAGCAAATCTATCTGAAGAATGGTGATTCTTCCAATGTGGCTGAACTGCTGGAAAGCTTCAAAAAAGATGCAAGAAGTGTTAAACTAAGAGCAGGAAAGCATCAACTTGAAGACGTGACAGATGTACTGAAAAGTTTTCTTTCTCAAATAGATGATGCACTTCTCACTAAAGAACTTTATCCATTCTGGATCTCTGCATTAGGTAATGTATTCAATGACATTCAATGCAATAAAGCTTGTATGTACATTTTCAGGATCAAATCTGAGGGGTTGTTAATTTATTTATCTGTGTCAGCCTATGTTATTTCATAACTGGCTAAACGATGTATTGAGGAAAAAAAATCGGGATGTGGCTGCAATAGTCGCAGGTTAATCAGAGACAATTTGTATAATGTTCTTTGAAAATTTTAGTTTCTATATTGCAATATTTGTAAGCTGCAAGAAACAAGGGGTTTCCCTGCCCAACTGTGCCATAAAACTGCAGGCACAGCAGTAAGAGATACATAGGAAATGCTGACAGAACATTAATTCCTATCTTAATGCATAGGAGTCATATAGGCATATTTACAGTGTGGCATATTTTGTCTTTTAAAAAAGATATTAAAAGCATACTCCTCTCTGATTTTAGTTAAGTTCAAATATATGGATGTTGCTTTAATATGAGCCACTAGACTTTCAGGAATGTAAATGTTATCAATATTACACATTTTCGACCTTTAAACTCAATTTCAAAAACCAGAGGAAAAAACTACTAAGGGTTTATTCACTTACCACATGATTAATCTCATCAGAAACCAGAAAAGGTTCTGAGGCAGTTTAGATTAACTCAGCTCTTTTTAATGGTGTTACAGTGATTCCTCTTCCTGATACGTACATATGGCTACAATTCTCCTTCAGCTTTACAACAGAGAATCCTGTCCAGTTAAGTGATATAGAAGGCACTTCTAGGAAGACTAAAACATTTTAGAAAATAGATTAGAAGATCTTTAAATTGTTGTTTCGTTATTTATTTTTTCTTCCAATTACCAAAGAAACCAAAACATAGTCAGTAGTTAGTGGAGAGCACCATCAATCAGCCAGAAGAGTTTTCTTTTCAGAAACTTGAGAGAAGCAAGGGACTGAGAGGGAAAAGCCAACTAACTAAATGCAATCTACATTAACTTTGCTTATGCCCTGAGCATAAGCAGCACAGGGAGGCAGACTTAAGAGCTGTGCTTGTGTTTCAGATACTGTCATTCCCAAAACTGGAATTCCTATCGGCCTTGCCATTGTTCAGCTATATGTAACTTGGTACAGCTTATTTACCAGCCCTTTCCCCTTGCTCTCCTCTAATCAGTCGTATATATACTTAGATCCTTAAACTACTCTGTGCCTTCAGACACTTTTCCAGTAAATATTTAAAATATGAAAAGGTTCTTTTCTCATTGCTGGGAACTCTTAGAACTACATTTACACTTGTGTATATACAGTTGCACTCACACGTGTACATGCAGAAACTACAGATTAAATATGCTTTGAGAGAAAATGCAATTGCTGTTCTGGGCTTTAGTCTTAAGCGGTGGCAAATGGTGCTTGAACTGTCCCTCTTTATTGGTCTTTCTGTGAGCTGGTGTACAGTAGTAGACGTTTTTGATAGTATATTGTCAGCCTTTATGAAGAAGAGGTTGATTTGTTAAATAGTAATTTTAAAAGACTAGATGATGCTGAGATAGTTAATGAGAACTGCTGTTTTTTATTAGCATGCATTGTTATTAATGCTCAATGATTATTATTTTCTGGCAGATACGCAGAATGAAAAGGAACGTGTGAGGAAGTACAGAGCTTTTATTCGGAGTCTTCCATCAGTCAATAGAGCAACTTTGGCTGCTTTAATTGAACATCTTTACAGGTCATTGCAAATAATGTATTGTAGCAGAGAAATTCTTATCATGTGTTCTCAGTATAACTCTACAATATATAAAATGTGGCTTGTTTCATTAACTAGTAATCACAAAAGCTTATCTAGGTGCAGCAATTAATTACATTTGAATTCTTTAATTGATAATGTGGTTTTTTCTTTGGTTGTATATTTAGCAGTAGATATCTATAAAAATCAATGGATTGGAGCAGCCTTACAGGGAGAGAAGGCTGCCAGTAGGGTAGTAGCAGTCCAAGTAGGGTAATTTTTGTTGTAGCGTCTTTATGCAATTTCATTTTACTCCAGTCTGCTAGTCTTCCAGAAGATTGTTGCAAATGGTTCTTGAAATTAAAATATTTTTTTCAGTGAAAATGTCCTTCTCCACAATCTGTTTTGCACATAACTTTGAGAATTACCTACCCCTTCATCAGTGCTTCATTTTACAACTGAGGTAGTGCTAGAGAATATCCAAAATACAAAATTGTTTAAGCACCAAAGGTCATGACTTATTCCGAGATCAAAGAAGGGGCAGAAAATGTGTAAAAAATATGTGACAGGATGATTCTGAGGTGTCATGGTTAAATAGTACTGGTCTATATTATATCATCTATTGAAAAAGTCAGATTATATTTCTGGTGAATTGCAGTGAGTGTAGAATGTGTAGAAACTTCTCTTTACAGGATGTTGTGTTCAGAAATTGTGTTGCATAGCCAGGTACATAGCAGATGTCATTTAAAAATATTTATGTGATTGGTGCCATTATTTGGATAAAGATTGTACTACATATTATGTTTAAGAACTTTCTATGCATATCCAGTTAGAGATATTAATATGATGTTGCATCTGTTCTGAAAGTAACACGAATTCATGCATTTAGACAGACAAAATCCTGTGGTAGTTTAAAGTGTTTGCCTCTAAAAGAGGGCATGATATTGAACAACATGTGAACAACAGAGAAGTTCTGATATGAAAACTTTACCCTAGGGGCAGGAGCTAAGAAGGACCTAATTTCTTTTCGCATTTTGTTTGATCTCTGATCTCAAGTTTTTAGGATATACTTACATTACATAATATAGTGAAACTGCATTTACCATTGGCTTGACCTCACCTGGAGCACTGTGTGCGGTTCTGGGGTCTGCAGTTAAAGAATGTTAAGGTGTTTGAATGCATCCAGAGGAAGGCAGCAATGCTGGTGAAAGGGCTGGAAGGAATCGCCTGTGGGGAGTGGCTGAGGACTCTGGGGTTTTCTACTTCAGAGAAAAGGAGGCTGAGGGATGACCTGAGTGCTCTGTACAGCGTTCTGAGGAGAGGAAGGGGAGAGGGAAGTGCTGATCTCTTCTCCCTGGTATCTAGTTGTGGGGTGCATGGAAATGGTTCACAACAGTATCCAGAGAAGTACCAACCTCTCATTAGGGAGCATGACCTCACTGAAAGGGTGGTCAAACATTGTAACAGGCTTTTTAGAGGGATGGTGTTTGACCCAAGCTTGTCTGTGCTGTTGGACAGTGCCCTTAGCAACATGCCTTAGCTTTTAATCAGCTCTTAAGCAATCCAGCAGGTGGACTAGATGGTCATTATAGGTCCTTTCTAACTCAAGTTTTCTATTCTGGTTTTATCGTTTTCTATTCTAAATAGTTTTGATGTCACTTGAAATGAAATTAGAAAGTTTTCATTTCTGTAATGAAAAATAAAGAATGTAAAGAAATATTAAATAAATAAGTAATAGTACATGTTTTCATTGCATTTAATGTAGTTGCCTTTTTTGAAGTGCTCTGCATATCCTGTAAAGGAGCCTCAGACACAATGAAACTGTCTAAATATGTTTATTTTTCCTTTAACAGGGTGCAGAAGTGTTCTGAAATTAACCAAATGAACCCTCACAACTTAGCCATGGTGTTTTCCTCATGCTTATTTCAAACTAAAGGCCAAACCAGTGAAGAAGTAAATGTAATTGAAGATCTAATTAAAAATTATGTGCAACTTTTTCATGTAGGTGTCTTTATATGTATCTTAACTGCTCAGATGTTAGACATTCAAAAATATAAAAATCTGCTTTAAAATGGTCTTCCTACTTGTTTAATGATCTGAGGATTTACAGGGTTTTTGAACTCTAATTCAGTGGATGTTTTTTTTTGGCCTGCTTTAAATTCTCTTTCCCAGTTAGTTTAACCTGTGTGGGAAAGACTGTTTATGGGATGCTGTGAATTACTGTTTTCCAAAATGATGCTCATTCTCCTTGCTATGAAAAGCTTACTAAATTTAAGAAAATTTTATGATTATGGCTATTAAAAATAATGCTTCTAATTAAAATTTATAGGCCTGATCAGAACTAAGGCATGGAAGGACTTTGTGTTCTTAGTCTCTGAGCTGTGATTACAATTTGTTTTGTTCCTTAAATCCAAAAATAATGTTAAATCCAATTGGATAGAAAAGCTACAACTAGCAGCAATTCATATTAGCCATTTTGATTTGGAGTTGACTGTGCCACTATAGCATTGTTTTGCAGTTTTTCATTGGTTCCTCTCTGTTTCAATGTGTATTCCATGAAGTTTATAATGCTGAGTTGCACCAATGAAGAGCTGTTTCTGATTGCTTGAATATTTTGCGTACCTGCTTCTGTGAGAATATGATTGATGGTATTGGCAATTGTTACAATAATTATTATTAATCACTCCAAAATTATTTATTTTCACAGATAAATGAAGACCAAGTCAAACAAATGGACATAGAGAACAGTTTTATTACAGGGTGGAAAGACACTCAGGTAAGTGTCCAGTTGGACGTGAATAAAAGGGAGTGAGGCCTTAACATCTCTGTACTTAGGTGTGAGTGCTCTTCTGTTCATCACTGAGACAGCATCACCCCAGGCACTGCACAGTTGCTAAATCATGCTTGAAGCAGGTGCAAGATAAAGTGGCTCAGCTCACAGTCTTGCTCAACCACCCTCATCAGTTCTCCACAGCACTTTTCCACAGGCTTCCAGTTACAGTTAAAACTAATTATGTGGTGCAATTGAGTGATGTATCAGCAGCACTGTAATCATATAAGTGTCATGGGTAATTGGCAACTTAGGCCTCAAGCAGCTACAATTAAGAATTGTAAAAATTCTTTACATTTAACAACTGGTAGTCTGACATAATTGCATCAAAATGTGTGCATATATGTGAGAAAATCAGTGATGTAGATACCTAATACTTTGGAATATATAGGTTGCCACAGTACTATTATCTCTGGTGATGCAGAATGTTCAGAGAACAACTGAACTGAATTTCTGCTGATTTACTCAAAGTTCACATGTCTGAAATGTCGCTGAAGTTCTGTTCCAGGTGGCACTTCATTAGTCGCTTTTCATTTTCTGTCCACCATATACTTATACCAGCTGTTGCAGTAATTTACATCACATTCTCTCTCCATACGGTTTTTTATATGAGCCCAATGGAAATCATGTGTCAGCTTCATTCTTATTTCCAACCTTTTTCTGTAATATCATCTGAAAAGCAAATTTTATAACTAAATGAGATTTTTTGAGTCTGTGCCACTATAATTAAGCAGCTTTCTTCAGAGTAGCTTTGTAATGTTTTTCTTCAGAAATGTTTCCATTGGTTTTCTATTCTCAAAGGCTAAACTAACATAAAAGTTGCTGTTTTTCAGAATGTTAATGTTCTTTAAAATTCAGCGCTGCCAATTATTTTTCTATAGAAATGTAATCTTAGCTTCTGAAAATTGGTCAGAATGTATCCCAAAGCTCAACTGCTTATGTATGTATGTGTATGTGTGTGCGTATATATATATATATCTATCTATATCTATGTCTATATATATCTATCTATATATATCTTTCTATATACTTTTCTTAACCTTTTCCTCTGTTTGTAGTGATATATAAATAAATAGCATCACTATCAATACCATTCTCAAAAATGAAGACACAAACTTTTATCTTAGTGTTAATTTGATTATTAATGCTTTATATTTTCCTATTAATAGAATGGTACATCTTCTGATCGGTCCCTCTTTCCGCCTTAGTTTTTCTTCCCATGCTCTGATTATCACTTATTTTTTAGGAAATGTTTTTGGTACTGGACTGAGATGAATTTCAACCTTTTGAAGATACTTATGACTATACTAAAAGGGAATTAGAGCAGGCAAAATGTGAGACATTTTTAACTTTAGAAAAATAAAGTAATTTCTCATCCATGAAGATAATTTTATTGCCATAGATGAGCAAACCTAGTTAAAATGGAAAATATTACATCTCTTCTCATAAATCACACTTCTCCTCATGGTCATAAAATGTTGGATTTACTGCCTTTCTAATTTCTTTCTGAGTTTTATGTTGTTAGACATTCTTAAATAATATTTGTTAGTATTGAGGATATGAAACTATTGTATGTCATAAATTTGCTTTATCTGATTATTCCACATTAGCATTGTGTGTAACTCCAACAAATCTGAAGACCTGTATTTAACAGAGGTTGTTATCAAGATAATTTGTTTTAATTCCTTCTTTAGTTAGGTCATGACAAGTTTTCATTGTGATTAAGAATCATGCAGTACTTGTAGTAATGAATTTTTATTTTCTTCATATATACATATGGCTGCGTGGCTGAAATAGTCTGTTATTTGTAATTTTTCATCTCACTTTTAACTAAGTAATTTTGGGGTTACAGTGCTTTTTCATTATTTTAAATTCTGTTCATCTGTTTTGATTCTGAAGTGAGCCTGACTAACCTCCAAATCAGAGTTAGGTTTCTGGCAGTTTAAGATATTGAGATACATTCATGTCTTAGACTTCATAGTCTTAAATGTAAATTTAAAATTTCAACTTATGCCATGTCACCCTTAGTTTTCTTGCTCTTGAATGTATATTTGTAGATTAATGGTAATTTTGTTATGAGTCTGTTGGATTTATTCAGGGTTTGGGTTTTTCTCCTGAATCAGTGAATAGGTGTTTTTTTTCCTTACACTAGTTAAATAATTGTACTTTCCTTATTTAAAATGTTAATTTTTAACAATTAATTTTTTTAAAATTCTTTCTTTTTAGGTCTCCCAGGCTGGAGATTTGCTTATTGAAGTTTATGTGGAAAGAAAGGAGCCAGACTGTAGTATTATAATCAGGGTTAGTGTATAAAAATGATACAGTGATTTTATGAAGCTCTTTTTCTTGAAGTATATCAGATTTTTTTTTAATACTTGTTTTTGTATAAGTACACAATGAAAGTATGAATTTATGTTTATCACTATTCTTTTAAAGTTTTTGTTTTAGAATTTTCTGTGTTGTGTAAATTATGTAAAGACTGATTATTAGGCATTTTTGCATATTTAAGAAAAATTTTAGAGAAAAATGATACAATTTTGAAGTGGAGATGTCCTGCTTTAGTTTTACTCTGGTATACAACACCATAAATTCTCCCAACTCCACATGTGCAACATGAACATTAACAAGTACACGATGAATATTGGTTTTATTTGATAGTTCAGGCCATGAAAATGACATTCCTCCTTTCTTTTTGTCTGACTTTCTTCTTTCTCTGAGTGTTAAGAAACCAAAGCTTGTTTCCAGCTATAATAGCGATTTTGAGCTTTCTATGTAATAATGTATTTAAACACCTACATCTCCATGTAATAATGTTCTGTTATTTTTTATTGCGCATCTCTGGTTTTGTTTCCTTTTTAGTTCTGTTCAGCATATGACTCTCAAGCAGTTTTGTTAGTACACATATAAAGTATGTGGTATACATAGATAGACATATGCACACAAAACATGTTTTTTAAAATCGGAATAAAAATGGGAATATGTGTTGCTAAGATTAAAAAAAAAAATGGTGTTTCTCCAGTATTTATCTTCCCACACCCAAGCAAATATATCAAAGCTTTTTTATCCCAAATTTTTCTGGGGTAGAGAAAAGGAATTTAAAGCTACCAAGTTAACAGTCATCTTAAAAATATAACTTTAATCTCATGGAACAAAATAAGGAAAGCCTGTTGGAATCTGATAGATACTTTATGGGTTTCCAGCTCATATATTTACTGCCTTTTTTTTCTTTCTTAGGGTAATTGCAGGGAGGAAGACTTTGAAAAAATATATCAGAAATCAGTAGTTGAAACGTATTGTAAACTGACTCAATTTGTGTTGCAGGTATCACCTTTGATGGAAGCAGAGGAATTAACTAATGATGTTTTAGGAATCAAAAACATTATTCCCAGCAAAGATGATATCTGGGCTGCTTTTGAAGTACTTGAAAATGGAGAATTAGGTCAGTGATACTTAAATTTATTCCTGTCAATTAGCTTTTATTATTTTAATTTTTCAATACTTATTTTCATCAAAAGCTTAGTTAAAGATTTTATGGAAACAAAAAATAGCCTTCATGCCACTGTTTTACATTTGGTTGTTGTGGCATCTGCATGACTTCTTTCTTCACTTTGCCAGAATGATGTGATGAATTGTTGTAAACTGCTTATAAATTTGGGGCTGAGAAGATGTTCTTTATATTAAAGTGCTTTGCAGTTCACTAATCATCAGTTATAGAAAAGTAGGTCTTACCAATAAATCTTAGGGGAAAACCCTATTTTCATAAGAATGTCAGCTCTTGATTTTATAAGCAATAATGCTTTTCAAAAATTAAATAAGAAAATATATGTCATACTTAGGAGAAAGAATCTTTTCTATTTTATTTATTCAAATATTTAATGTACAAAGGTGAAAAAAGGAGGCATAAAGTGTGTAATTCTTTACACACTTTAAAGTGTGTTTTTGGCAAGTGGCGTTATGATGCATCTAGCAGAATCTTGAAAAATTTGGTTGACATATGGTTCTGCTGCCATCAAAAGCAAATGTCACATGGCCACAATATTCATGAATAGTAAAGACGTTTTAACATTGGGAATACTTTATACATGCTGGAGCATGTGTAAAATGCTAAAGAATGTTATTGTTAGAGGTTCCTAAAATAACATACAGTAATAGGGATTTTTTAAATTAAAACATATTTTGATGACTATTCCTTAAGTTAATCTTAGGGAATTTTTAAAGAATATATTGGGACAGAAATATGCAACATCTATTGCATTTCCTAGTAAGTTGCTGCTCTTAATTATTCTCATGTTACAGAGGACTGTGGACTTGTTTATTTCTATAGTGAAGATACTTATTTTCAAGTCAAGAAAAAAAAAAGAAAGTGGAAAAAATAAGATTACTAAATACTATTCTAATATGTTTTGATTAGTTTTGTTGTACTTGATTTTCAGGTGTGCTTACAATAATTCCTTCAGTTTTACTGCTATTATTTATATACTCAGTCTTGAGCCTGCCAGTATAAAAAACTAGAATGGAAGTGTGTTCTCCCTTTCAACTTAAAATAAATTATCCCGAGCCCTCTTCGCATCTTACATCTTACAGGTGATGCCGTACAGAGTTGTAATACAGTGTTCATTTCCAGATTCATAGCTATGAGTGACAACTGACAAAGAATGTTAGCATCTTTAAAACACCTTTAGAAGAGTCCTGATAATTCCTACAGGTGCAGTACAAATCATATTTCTTTAGACTAAATAATAGAAAAAAACCTGAGTTTTATTTTCCTAAACTTGATATATGACACTTACAGGAACATGAAACTAAACCAGATATGGCCAGGAATATAAAGGTAAATAAACAGATCCACCCCACAACAGCTTCTTGCGGTATTTAGGTGCAACAGCTGATATTTTAGTGGGGTTTCAAAATGTTGTCTGAGCTAATGACTGTGGAAGGCAAACAAAATTAAGCTGAGTGTGAGACACTACAGGCCCTACATAACACAATAAATATGGGCAAGACATGAGTGTGTATCCTACTGAAAGAAGAGTTTCCAACACAAAGTGGAAATGGTACACCAGTGTTTTAAATCCAAAACAACCAACCAAAAAGCAAACTAAATTAAGTCCTAATTCATCACCTGACTCCTGTTAGTAGAGACTGTGTTGATGAAATATCTTCTTCATGGATCCCTTTCTTGAAGAATCAGTGCATGAGAACAAGTGAATTATTGCTTCAAAATAAGAATAATGCTGTGGTAAAGAGACACTCAGGTAGACTGCCGTGATCCTGTGGCTGAACCTAACAGGTTTGCAGAGGGTGGGAACACAGAGAAAATTAGTTCTAGAAAGTCTTTCGTTCAAATGTGACACTCAAGAACTAAAAGACTACTTGAGCCTTCACTATGGCGGGTTGATCCTACTACTGTCATTTTGCAAACACTGTCTGAGGCATTTACAAGTTAGTTGCAATTGTGACACATAATGACAGAAAAAGTCAGCATATTTGTTTCAAATGTACATTAGCAAACACACTGCCTTTCTGATAAAAAATAATTTTCTGCTTTTTTTTCCTGCTGTGGTCTGCTACCTGTCCAGTGCATGGTGGTATTCTGCTTGTTGTACTCAACCCTGATTTTTTTTACTCTTTAATTTTTTATTTTACTTTTTAATATATAGTGTCAGGAAAACAACCCTGAGAAAGCAAGAAAATTAGAATCATATTTTCTAGAAAGTCATTTTCTACTAATAGTTAATGTTGTTTAAAGTGAAAATGACTGGTTTAGGATATTTACTTGCATATGATGACCTAAGTGAAAGAAAGGGTGATTGAATGTATGTGTTGACTGCTTGCTGTTCAAAATACTAGAATTGCAATATTAAAAAATCAGCTAAATTATTTGCATATAAAAAAGTTGCAATAATTGATGATTTTATCAAACCTAATGCAGAATATTTAATACCATATGCTTTTACAAAATTGGATGTGTATAATTTTTTTTAATAATATGTGATTGATGGATAGTTTGTAAATGAGGTGTGTTGCCAGTAAAATAGCTAATGGTTTTCAGCATGGTGATTTATGTACCATGTAATCCATGATGACAGATGGTCTTAAATGTAACTATAAATAAAAGAGTAGGTGTTTACTGTGGGAGTGCTGGTGTTCTAGGAAGATGTGGTGATTTTCCAGTCTCCTGCTGTTGATTTGCAAAGTTCTTCTTCTTAAAGTGAATTTTCTGTCTTGTATATAGGCTTCAAGTGTTTAAGCTTTATCACATCAGAGTCCACAGTTTCCCAAAAATTTACAAGTTTGACCATTTAAAACGAAAGGACCAGAAGAAGTGGTGTTAATAAAGTAGGGCTGGAGCTGGTCTCTACAGAACGATATTCTTGTTAGGCTGCTTTGGTGTCATGTCTGAATAATGAAATATTTATATGAGTGGTATCAAAGCTCTACAGGTAGCGTAGGTTTTCTTGCATCCTGAAATAGCAGGTTTTTTTTCTGTCACTTAAGTGTATTATTTGTGGCTGCTGCTTTCTGAGGCTCTAGTGTTTAGGTGTTCTAGAAAATACGTTCTGCTGGACTGTAGTGCTGGAGAGTCCCAAAGCAGCTGCTGATATTTCATATTCATCTACCATAGCAGGAATGAAAAATGAGATTATGGCTGCATACTTTGCCCTTCAGTAATCAAGGGACATGGCTAGACTGTGACCCAACATGACAGTGTCACAGAGGTGTGACTTTTCAGGAGCCATACCCAGCTCTTCTCGAGGCCTGACCCATATAAATTGGTATGCAAATGGGAACACAGATATTTTGGAAAATCTCTCTTTGGAGATAAAATGACATTTAAACCCACA
Source organism: Cyanoderma ruficeps (assembly GCA_008694505.1). Classification (NCBI taxonomy): domain Eukaryota; kingdom Metazoa; phylum Chordata; class Aves; order Passeriformes; family Timaliidae; genus Cyanoderma; species Cyanoderma ruficeps. Next base: position 25,772,398 of record VZDJ01007747.1, read on the forward strand.
AAGCCATTGTTGAGGCATTTGTGAGTTCGTGAATTGCAGCAGGTGCTTGCTGCTGAGCAGGTGAAAGCCTTCAGGGATGTGAATGTGTCTTCTCCCACTCACATCAATGTTGGGTTCAGCTCAGATTTCTGCTGGATCTGATAATGCAGATTTAGGGACTATTTGCAAGATCTTTTCTGCCTTCATTTGGTAGATGGACTGGGATTTGTGTGGAGTACTGTCTGGGCTTTCTTATCATTGCAGTTTTTAAATTCTGTGCTAGGTCTCAGAGTTTCTCTTCTAGGATGGATGATGCCTATCAAAAAATGTGTGTTTGAGCATCTGAAGTTTTGGAGTGCACACATACAGTCTAGGCATGCCTTCAGTGGTAGTTTAATCTTGCTGCACTTTTTGTACAAGATTGAAATGCACAGGGGCAAGTTTGGATATTCCCTAACCACAGCAACAGGGAGAAGATCTAGTAAAACCACATGCTTTCCCCTCTAGTAAAAAGAATCTAATGAAACCAGGAGTCTGTTTCAGTCTGCTTTGATCAATAACAGACAGTATAATCCATACCAGTTGGAGGCATTTTTTTCACTGTGATCACTCCAAATTCTTTGATTCTTTGATTGCAGAGAATTGATAGCTATGATGTTTCATTTTTTGTATTGAGTGTAGGTCAATAAGGCACAGTATAGCTGAAGGCCTCAGTTTTGTTTGATCATATTTAGGCATGCCCTGTAATAGGGCCTAACTTTTGTATTTAGTTTGAAAGCAGTGCTTTAGTGTCTTTACATTAAAAATGAAACCATACAAAAGAGTCACTGAACATTTGGCTATGGCTTGTTTAATTTTATGTTCATTACCTGTGGAAACACTGCCAGCAAAGAATTGTCAATGAAGTGCCTAATTGTCTTATTTTGAAAGCAGTATTTTTCTTCTGTTGCTCAAAGTCAATGAGACCTTGTTGTATACAGGCAAATGTAATTTGTGAGGGCCTCCAATATTGTTGGGTTTTCTCTTTTATTTTAATTCCAGGTTTTTGTGTTTTGCTTTTTGTCATTTTTCAGAACGTCCTCTGCATTATACAGAGAATGTACTAGAACAAGTTCTTCACTGGAGTTCACTACCGGAGCCTGGCACTGCCTGTCTAATAATAAAGAGATTTCTAACAGCAGACATGGTGAATCTCTACAGTGGTATGTAATTTATTTATTTTTACTTAGTTATTTGACATGGAAATTTGAGGATAAGAATCGTTCTCAGTGGAACAAAGTGTCCCAGAACAACTAAATTACTGCTACTTCATAAAAATTACAGATTTACAGAGGGTTGTGGTGACTCCCTATGAAAACACAAAGATTATGGATGTTTGTTTCTACAAACTATAAGCTCTCCCATTGAAATATAAAACTGTACAGAAATTCTGCAGTCAGTTCACACTTTGTGAACTTCTGCTATGAAGCTTGAAACTGCTCTTACCTAAGACTTATTGTTTGACTATATGTATGTAACTATGGTATACTAATAGAAATGTCTATTATCTAATTTGATGCCTCCAAACAACAAAGTTAATTCCACAGAATCATGGATCTTCTGAGTTGGAAGGGACTCAGAAGGATCATCAAAGTCCAACTCCTCTCTTTACACAGGACAGCCCCAGAAATAACACCATATGCCTGTGAGCATTGTCCAAATGCTTCTTGCACTCTCCACCTGGTGCTGTGACCAGTTCCCTGGGGAGCCTTTTCCAGGGTGCACCCACCCTCTGGGGGAAGCTTTCCTGATATCCAGCCTAAACTTCCCCTATACAACTTCAGAGCATTCTGTTATCCTGACACTGGTCACCTCCGAGAAAAGATCAATGGTTTCCCCTCTGCTTCCCCTCACAAGGAAGTTTTTGACTGCAATGGGGTCTCCCTTCAGTGTCCTCCAGGCTGAACAGACCAAGTGCCCTCAGCCACTCCTTATACTTGAGGGCTTCTCCTCAAGACCCTTCACCATCTTTGCTGCCCTCCTTTGGACACTCTCTAATAGCTTTAGATCCTTCTTATATTGTGGTGCCCAAAACTGCACACAAGGCTCAAGGTGAGGCTGTACCAGTGCAGAGCAGAGTGGGACAATCCCCTCCCTTGCCTGGCTGGTGATGCTGTGCCTGATGCACCCCAGGACAGGGCTCCCCTCCTGGCTGCCAGGGCACTGCTGACTCATGTTCAACTTGTCATGGACCAGGACCCCCAGGTCCCTTTCCAAGTCACTGCTTTCCAGCAGCTCATTCTCCATTCTGTCTGTACATCTAGTGTTGCCCCATCCCAGGTGACATACTCATTTGAATGACATACTCAAGCAACTGAATAATTTGGAGAGTATGTGGCCTTTAAAAGGGA
>VZDJ01007747.1:25774853-25809956 GCA_008694505.1 Cyanoderma ruficeps
CCACATAATACCTGGCTGTAAGTCTCCTGTGTAATATGTATTATCTGCTTTGCAAGAATTGGAAGTTTAGGAATTCAAAAATTATATCCTGTTTTCAAGCAGTTGAAATCCTGGAGGGCAACAAAGATGGTGAAGGGCTTTGAGGAGAAGCCCTCAGGTATAAGGGGTGGCTGACATCACTTGGTCTGTTCAGCCTGGAGGATCTATCATTGTATAATGTGTGATGGCAACACATGATGCCTGATTTAATGTTCATCTTATTTTATCTAATGACTCATTGAAATATATCTATCTTTTACTCTCTTTCTCATATTTGGAAATGTTAATCTTTCCATTCTATATATCTTGTCTTGATTTCAAGAACTAAAATTTATGCTATTGTGCTTATTCTTCTGAAAGTAAGGGCCTTCTCCTACCATACTTTATTCCTGTAAAAGCATATTTCACAAATGTGAATGAACCTGAACAAGTGTTCTGTTCATGACTTTTATGGTTGGGTTTCACTGTCAGTAAATGTGTGATAGCAGATCATGAATGGGGAGAAATGGCCTGCTTCATTAAAAGCTTGATATATGAACTCCCATCACCTTACTAGGTATGTGTTGAGATATAATCAGAAAAGGGAATGGGTCGTGAGAAGTGTGTCAATCACTGCTCTGTGAAACACATTAGGCTAGTGTCAATTTACAAAATGTAGTAAAGGAGAGATTTGCCGCTATTGGCACTCCTTCCTGTCTCCTAGATTTGTTTTCCCAGCCTATCGCAGTAATTGTTTGCATCAGTTCCATTCAGTTTGATCTTTTGATCCAACTGTTTTTTGACTGTTTACACTTATTGTTGTTTTTATGTTTGTTATAAAATAACTAAAACCTTATCAAATAAATCATATTGGTTTTCTCAGTTGGAAAAGGAACTGCCATATTGCAGACTTACAGTGTTGATGTCTGCAAACTCCACATGGCAGAGTAATCTTGTGAATCTATCACTACATAGTGTCAGAATGAGAAAATACACAGATCAAAGTCGCTGGGGATGTTCCCAGTGTTTAGGGTTCAAGGCACTTATGGTTATGGTGGGGCTCTCCATCTCGAATATCACATGAAATAACCGCTAGCTTGAAGCAAGAAAGGGGGACCTCAATCTTTTCTGTCTCTTATACTCTATATGTGGATAACTCCTTGTCACTGAATAATAGGGCTGAGGCCAGATATCCAACCACTATGATTTGAAGTATGCTTTTTAAGAGTGGATTCAGCCCATACAAATAGGCAACTGGGTGGATGGATGTCCTACTTTGCAGTAAAATTAATAGCACTGTGATCATACAATGTTTATAATTTAATTCTATGAATATTCCTTGCTTCCCTGATTTACGTAATAATCTTAAAGACTAATTATTATATTCCCAACTTTTTTTTTCTGTTAATATTACCTGAGAGATTTTTGTTCTCAGCCCTTTTCCCCTTTTTCTTCCTGAGTGTATAATGTTGTTTAGAATACTGTTGGTTCAATAGTGAGGCTAAGGAACAGCTCTTTTAGCCTCATTTCATTTTGGCAACTTAGCACAGTCTTTGCTGTCACTGCAACTTTTCCCATGTTCCTTATACTTGGTACATTCTTAATTTTGATACTTATTCTCGTCTTGTCCATTTTAAGCTACTTCCTCATGTTGTGCAACTGAGATGAGCTCAGTTGTTTAGAGCAGGGTGCTAAAAACACTAAGTTTGTGGGTTCGATCCCCGTGTGCGACTTTCACCCAAGAGTTGGACTCTATGATCCTGGTGGGTCCCTTCCCACTCAAAGTATTCTGTGATTCTACAATCCAAACCTTGTACTGAGGTCTAGATGTATGTTTTTTCTTGTATAGAAACCAACTTTCCTTTTCAAGGAAAAAAGCTTTATATGTTTCAGCAAATTTGTGGTGAATTTTCTACTTTATTCCATCTCTTTAGTTTCTTGTTCCTGACAATGTTTTCCATAGCTTTTCATGCTTGTTGTAGGAGCACTCTCTCAAGTGCTGTTCAGTAGGGCAACGTGTGCACTGTCTTTTGGTATAAGAGATACTCGGGACAGCTTAATTCTATTTCAAGACCCTTTTTCTTCTCCTTAGCTAAAAATTTCTCATATTGAAGTTTTCTTTGTTAGAAAACCAAATATTATTTATTTGTTAAATTTGCTATAAAGTCTGTGTATATAGGTCCTTGAAATTCTTCCAGTAAGTGTTGTATAACTTGAGTGGTAAGTATTGATTTCTGAGAACAGGGGCTTTAATTCAGATATATTGTTTGAAATGCAAGCTTCTAAACCACAGGTGGATCTATCGTGCACGGATTAAGTGTACCTACTTCTAGTTGCAAAGTTCTAGCAAGTTTAGTTTGTTTTGTAAAGTTTGTGTCTGAAAAATACATTCTGATTAAGACACATTGCTATTGTTTTAGGTTTACTTAATGAAATGCTAGCTTCTAAAGTATATGGAATACCATCAGTTTAGAGAATTATTTTTCTCCTCCTTCAGGCTATTCTAATATCTTTGTAAGTACCAAGTGTTTGACAGATTTGCTGTCATAGGAGTGCTGTGAAATTTAGAAGGAGTTTTTGTCCTGTTGTGTGCTTTGTGCAAAAATTTAAAATCTTCCAGCTTGGTACAGACGTGGAAGTGTCCTGCTACTCTCATAAAGCACTCTGCTACTCTTGTTTTGTATAGTTTTTAAAAAAAGAAGAAAAAAGTGCTTGTGATTGTGTGGATAATGATTCATATTCTTTTCTGAACTTAAAATAAATATTCTTTTTGACCAACAGAGAATACATCAGTGTTTTTTTAACTGTGCATGTATATTTGCGCTTACAGCTGAGGACTTCTAAGTAATCTTTGATTTTAATTGTTGAAATGGATCTGGATTTAGATTCTTATTTTTTTATATATTGTCATGTGCTGCTTCTTAATAATGGAGTTTTGATATCAGATGCTCAAAATCTAAGTGGAGTTTTAATGAAAAAGGCCAATTGAGTACTTGGGTAAGGAGGAGATTTTCAATACACCATATACCCCTTTTACATCAGAGTTTTATTTCTTATCCTGAAACTAATACAGTATAAAAGCTAGTGGTATTCTGTGACTCCTAAACAAGTTGGTTCAGTATTTCCTAAATAAATGCATGACTTACGGGAAGTACCTACACTTAGCTAAAAATAATAGGTGGTGAAAGCCAACATATGGCATAAGTAGTAGGCTTGTAGTGTTTGGTGATAAAGGAATTATTAGCCCTGTTAATCTGGCTCCCTCTTCAAGGTGAAATGGTGTTTAGTGGAGGAGAAGGCTGCATCTGCCTACCTGCTCTCTTCTCATGTCCACAGTCTGCTTCCAGCACTATTTACCTCAGGGAGTAAAGAATACTTCAGCATTCTGATGAATTCTCTGTTCTGTCATAAAGACAGTAGGAATTATTGTCTTTTCATTTGTTCTTCCTCACTTTAACTATTAAAGTGCCATTTTAGTTTGAATTTCAGTTTATATGCATGAGTCATAGCAGCATGGCAATGACTGTAATTAGTGTTCAGAAGTTTTTGCTGGGGAAGGGTACTAAGTGGGAAATGCTGATAAAGTAGTGATAAAATATATGTATTTTGAGCAGAATATGAAACCTAAAAATACCTAGAAGTGGTGGTACCGTAGTTTATATGTACTAATAATACTTCTTTGCATTATTTTATTTAGGACTTTAAATTGCTGAGAATGCACTGAGAAGTCTTTAACACTGAAAGCCTCTGATAGCTCTGATATTTTTCTTTTTTAAATAAAAACTTTCTCAGTACAAAGTTAAATGCTTTATAAACTTGACTGCAAAGTTACTGTTTGGGTTTGTGTGGGAGATGGCATTTTGTTTGAGTTTTTAATTAATTTTACCAAATATATACAAGTTTACGTGTATTTTAACACATAAAACCAGAAAAATCTAGACAGACTGATGGTAAAATCAGATCTTTATTGAAATGTTTTGCCTCTCTTAAGCACAGAGATTAAAAATATCCATGTCACACTCTTGGGTTTAACTACACATTATATGCTGAAAACATTCTTTGAATTCAAGTTTGTTGGTAGATCTTTTTGCATGTTATCATAGAAGTGAAGCAGGGAAGACTTTTTTCCCACCAGTAATTAAAATAATAATGGCGTGTATTTTTAAGAATGCCTTCTTTATAATTTTAGAATATATTAGTAAGAAATATGTATTGAAGTGTACCATATAGTGTATATATATGTCTGTATTTATATAATATAGTTAACATAATTATTTTTGCACATATAGCATAATACCAAATGAATTTTACCAATGCAGTTTTAGGGGGTTTATATGTATTAATAATTAAAAACTAGGAGCTTCCACTGTTGTAAAATCTTCTAACAAAATGCTTTTTTTCTTGGCAGAGAAAAATGAGAAAGGTAGCGTGAAAGCAGGCAATCTGAAGTACAAGGAAGAACCATCAAAACTACTGTCTGGAAACAAATTTCAAGATCGTTATTTTGTGTTACGGGAAGGAAACTTGCTTCTGTATAAGGATATGAAGGTACAGCAGACAAACTCTCCAACAAACTTTGCATTAACCTTTTTTTTTTTGTATGAAATTGAAAAGGAAGGAAAATGGATCAACATTTCTCATATTAAATGGCAACTTCTAGAATGTGGGGTTAGTGTGTAAGATTTTTGTCTTGCTGTTTCACAGGTGTGCTAGTAGAAGGAGTTTGTGTGTGTTTGTCTTTTGGCTATTGTAGTTATGCATTAGTATAAGCTTTAAAAATTAAAAATAGAACAATGCATGCTTTGTGCTGACACTAAATTATTTGAAAACCTGCTGTAGAGAGCTGCAGCAGAAGTAATATGGAACTTAAATGAGTGCATGCAATTTTTTTCTTGATATTTCACACAAAGCCCTTAAAAAGTGAAGCAGCAGGGTTCTTATACATACACATCTCATGGTAGAAGAGATTATAGCAAACAGTAACTCTCAACACACTAGGAAAACATTTCCCTGCTTCCCAAAAACAATTTCCAGATGTATTCTCAGTCCTCTAAAAACTAGTACTGATAATTAGGTTAGATATACCTCACATTTCCATAGAAGTAAATTTAATCATGATTAATAGCAGGAAGGGTTCAATTTAAAATATTTCAGGGGAGTTTGAGTGGATTTGAGTGTATGCAGCTTGTATTTATAAAGCCAAATAATATTAATCATGAACTATGATTTCTTTTAAGTTCCTATAATTTCTGGGGAAAAAGAAATCAGACTTTCAAGTGCTTTTCTTTTTGCTAACTGCTGGGTTTTTTTCCCATCCAAAAAATAGAGAGGTATTTGCTGACCTTACTAAAGCACTTTTTTAAGACATATACCTTACTCACATAAGCTAATGCACTGTGTCTTCTTATGAAGCTGTGGATACAATCTTAATTAGAATGACCCCAGAATGTGAAAAATAGTGTCTTATAATTTAGTGCTAAAGCTCAGATTGGCACATATTTGAGAATAAATTAATACACCCATAAAACCTTAATTAGTATCTTGGAAAGAATTTATGACAGGATTGTTGTACCACTTTATAATCTCCTTTTTTAAGTCATTCTAATTTATAAAACTTTGAATTCCCCAACTCAGGAGGCACTTTGAACACTTATTTTTAAATGGCTTTACTTTTTTTTTAAATGCAAATGGCAATATCATTCTGATCAAATAGTATGAGTTTGTTTTACTTTCTTTTGAGAGATATTAATCTATCATGAATAATCTTGGTTTAGTTTTAGCCATATTTAGAAATGAATAGTAGGAAAGCTTGACATTGCAGATGGAAAATTGTAGTTAATAAGACCACATGTACTAATTAATTTATAAATTCTCATTAACAGCAAATTAACTTTGTATGTGCAGGTGGAGATGCATTCTGTTCAATGTTTCTCTTGTTCAAGAGCAATTATCAAAAACATTGAAAGTTTCCATGAATACTGTATGCTAAATTACTATATTGTGCTAATTGACTGAAATAATTTACCCCTTTAATGTTCTGTTGCTAAGAGATAAGCTCACAGACAAAGAAATGGTTCCCTTAAGGTGCATTATTGTGAGAAGTATGCAGCTGTTTAACTTAATAGTACGTTCTGCAGGGGTATTTTTTCATCCTGGCAGTACCCTTCTTTTGAGCAGGAAGTTGCACAAGAATACCAACCATAAAACTGTTGTGTGTTTTGTTGTTTTCTTAAGTTATCTTAAGTGTCTCTTTTTCCCCACACTGGAGTGTTAGAAATTGAAAGCTGCAAAATGGGAAATTGAGAATCCAGGGACAAGAAACACTAGGGAGTAGCTTTGTGTACTGGGATTATAAGATTTGTAAAGTTGTTTGGTGTATTTTTTTCTAAATTGAAAGCTAAAACACTTGACCTAAAAGTACTAAAGGAATGCTTTTGTGTTGTGTTAAACATTAGTTTTTCTCGGTAATAGTGTGCATGTATTGTTTCCTTTCAGCACTTCATCTTCCAGTCACATTCAGTTCTCATATCTATTGTGAGTGTATGTCTGCTGTAGACTGACTAAAGGTAGTTTGTTCAAGAAGGAGTAAGCAAGGAACCTCAGGAGATCCTTGTCCAACTTCCTGTGCACAGCAGGGATAGCAGCTGAGGTCAGGACATGATGTGCCGGGCCTTAATCAGTTAAAGTCTTTAAAAACCCTGAGGACAGATTGCACAACCTTTCTGCGCAGGCTGCTGCCTTTGCCTGACTGTCCTCGTGGGGGAAGGTTTGTCTGCCCTTAGGTGTAGTCTTCTCACAATGCAAAAAGCCTCATTTGGTTTGCTTCATAACTTCCCTGTAGGCAGTGGGGGCTGCGGTTAGGTCAGTCTCTCCTGCAGGGCAAGTGCTCCAGCCCCCAGATGGCTCAGGGGGCCCCTGCTGAACCCTCTCCGGATTACTGATCCTCTTTTTTCTCTCAGAGACCCAAAATATGCAGTCACACAAGTAATGAGGAAAGGAGGAGAACCATTCTCCTCCACCTACTCACTGCGCTTCTGCTAACTCAGGGAAATGAGACCAGTTTTGCTGTTAGGATACTCTGCTGGTGTAGGCCCAGCTTGGCACCCGCCTGCATACTCAGGTCCCTATCAGAACTGCCTCCCACTCTCTTTCATTGAAGGGGATTTTTCCTTCTCTTGTGCAGGAGTTTGTATATATAATTGTTAAATTTAATGAGATTCCTGTTGTCCCATTTCTTTGTCCTGTTCTTCTGAAAGTCCCAATACTGGTATTCTTCAGAAACCAGGTGGATTCCTTATGTATCACTGGGCTGCCCTTTCTGAAGATACCAGGAAGAACAAAGCCCTGCCCTCCCCATCCCCTGTCCCATAAGAGTCAGGATATGTTATCCAGAGACTTCTGTGGGCTGTTCGAAGACATCATTTGCTTTTTTTCATCCTGATTTAGCAGCCCCAGTGGCCTAATGGATGAAGCACTGGCTAAACCAGGGATTGTGGGTTTGAGTCAGTCAGCACAGCTTCACTTCAACTTCTCCTGCCTGACCAACCTAGTGGCCTTCTATGGTGAATTGACTATGTCAGTCGACAAGGGAAGAGTTGCAGGTGCAATTTATCTGAAATTCTGTAAAGCCTTGGACAAGGTCCCTCAGAATATTCTTTTCTGTGAATTGGAAAGGGATGGAATTGATGAGCGGATTGTTAGATGGATAAGAAAGTGATTGGATGGTCACATCAAGAGGGTAGTGATCAATGGCTGAGTCCCTATGGACATCAGTGACATGGTGTCCCTCAGAGGTCTTTACTGAGACTAATGGTACTTAATATAATTAATACTTAATATAATTAATATATTCATTAATGACACAGAAGGAGGGAATGAGTGCATCTTCAGCAAATTTGCAGATGACACCAAGATGGGGGTGTGGTCGATAACACCTGGGGTACAGGATGCTATCCAGAAGGGCCTGGAAAAGCATGAAAAGTTAGGCCATGGGAATCTCAGAAGGTTTAACAAGATAAGTACAAGGTGTTGTACGTCGTTTGGGTCAACTAAGGATATCAACACAGGCTGGGGGATAAACAGGTCAAGGGCAGAGCTGCCAAGAAGGACTCAGGAGTGGTGGTAGATGAGAGGCTGGACCTGACCCAGCCATGGGCACTCCCAGCCCAGAGAGCCAAACGTGTCCTGGGCTGCATCCAGAGCCCCGTGGGCAGCAGGGCCGGGGAGGGGATTCTGCCCCTCTGCTCAGCTCTGGTAAGACCCCACCTGCAGTGCTGCATCCAGCACAGGAAGGACACTGGCGTGTTGGAGCAAGTGTGAGGGAGGCTACCAGGTCAAGTAGAGAGGTGAAGGAAGGAAGGAAGCCTGTGAAGGAAGGCTGAGAGAACTGGGTTTGTTCATCCTGGAAAAGAGACCTACTTGCGGCCTTCTGTTACCTGAAAGGGGCCTAGAAGAAAGATGGAAAGGGATGTTTTAGAAGAGTATAATGCAACAAGAGAACAGGGAAAGCCTTCAAACTGCGAGTAGGTTTAGATTGGATATTAGGAAAAAATCTTTACTTATGAGGGTGGTGAGGCACTGGAACAGGTTGCCCAGGGAAGTTGTGGATGCCCTTTCACTGGAAGTTCAAGGCCAGGCTGGATGGGGCTCTGAGCAACCTGGTCTAGTGAAAGATGTTCCTGTTCATGGCAGGGGGGTTGGAACTAGATAATCTTTAAAGTCCCTTCCAACCCAAACCATTATCTGATCTGAAGAAAATTGTCACCATTACTTGGAAGAAGTTATTTAACAGAGGACAATCCCATTTCGGATCTTCCTGTCTCTCTTGAAGAGTTTGTGTTCATATATAGCACCACATCTCGTTATTCCAATTGTGTTACAGTTTCGTGATTTTATGTGAACCTTAACTTCTTAATCAGCCTGCTTCCCATAATAGTGATTGGTACACTTTGTTAATGGCAAAGAAAGAGACAAAATATTTTAATGATCTGCTAGAAAAGAGAGGTACACTCCATGAAAGAAACTGAATTGTGAAATCAGTCCTGTGGCGTTTTCTCTTTGGCACATTCCTGATGCAATAATTAGAACCTTACTTTATTTGCAGGCTAGCAAACCTGAAAAAGTGTTGCCTGTCAATTCTCTGAAGCTTTATCTTGGAGTGAAAAAGAAAATGAAGCCACCAACAAAGTAAGAATAGAAAAGGAAATTAACAATGTGTAAAAAGTATTGTAGTATCATCAATAAAGGGTAGCATAGAACATTGTGGAACACGAGAAAATCAAGAAGCCTATAGCAACATGCTGAATTAAATTATCCCCTGTAATATTATTTGTTATGTTCCTATATCTGTTTTCATGTTCCATGTTAACTAATTTGTGGTAGGAAATTACTTTATTGATTGGCTTTTTGTAATTTAAAGTGCATTTATTATCTCTTGTGGATATGGTCTTTCCTAGCTCACTTTGTTTTGTGTTATATGTCCTGCATGTCATTGGTGGACACACTTTCCTTGCACCAAGTTAAAATCGAGAAGAGAAAATCAGCTAGTCATGGCCCTTACTGACAGTTCCTGTTGTTCAGCAGAGGATTTTCCTTTTTCAGGATCTTTGTTATTTTGATGTTTCTCTTAGCTGAAGACTACAGTGCCCTTTACAAACATCAGTGGCTATCTCTCAGGAAAAGAGCAGTGAAAAATGACACCTGTTTTTCTCAGATGTTTCCAGTTCTTGTTCGGTCAAAGCTTTGAGATACTGAGACAATGCACATAGGATTTTATCCCAGAGGGAGTCTAGGTTGGCTGTAGCCTTTAAACAGATCTGCTTGAACTTTTCCTTTACAGCTGGCGAATCAAAACACCCCAAAAAGGTCTGTGAATTTCAAAGCTTAGCCATGTTAAAGAAAACGTTGGTGGCTTTTTTTTAAAAAAAAAATTCAAGTGCAGAATGAGTGGGAGATTAGTCCAAAACAGGAGTAAAAAGATAATGTAAATGAGTCTTTGCAGATTTTTTTTTTTTATCTTGAGGTTTATTTTTAGTCTAGTTTCAAAAGCAGAGCTTACCAAGTCTCTTCTGGATCTCCAGAAGTGTCTGTTTGTTTCACATCAGAGGCTTAATCGTGCACCTCACTCCCTTTTTTTTTCCCTAATAGTTATTAAATCCCTATAAAATAATGTGATTCCTTTTGTTTATAGTACAAGCATAGCTCTTTTTGCTCTTTGACTTCCACACTGTAGTGGACTCTTTACCAAGGAGTTTTATTTCCAGCACCTTTTAGAAATCACAACCACAGCAAAAATGGGGCAAGTAGTCAGCTGTTGTCTGCAGTGCTTTGCTATAACCGTTTATCTAGAACAGAAAGTTCATTAACTGTGAATCAATTTTGAGAAAATGAGCAAAATCCATCCTCAAACCCACAACTTTATTCTGGATTTGCAGTACACATTTAGACTTTTCAACTTAATTTTATTTTTTCAAATTAAAAGGACATATAAAGGTAATTAGTCTCTGCAGTTTGAGGAATATGTCCCTGTTTATGGAACTAATTTTTGAAAATCTTTCTTTCAGCTGGGGACTTGCAGTGTTTTCTGAAAAACACCAGTGGTAGGTAAACGTGAAATCACTTCACTGTTAACTTATTTGTTGAAATATTCAATTGCAAAATAAGAGTCTTTGAAAACTAATGGGCAATGTTTTGCTTTCATATCGAGTTTTATTTTTGCTTTTTTAAGTAAATAATCTTCCTTAATTGATATGTTTGGTTAATCTTTTGGGTTTAGGTGTCTGGCTTCCTTCTGTGACCAGAGAGCAAACAATAGTCATAAAGTTAGGATGATAGATTTTAATCCTGTATACACGTTTAAAATAAAATGCACACATTGTCTTCAAAGTAGGTAAAGTGATAATTTGAAGTATTTATATATGCCCATTTTTTCTGGGAGGGTTTAATAATAGATATAGACAGCATGAATGAATGTAAACACTATTTGAAGTAGTTTAAAAACCTATTCTTTAATGTGTTTAACAGTAACACGATCTCCATTGCAATCTCCATTGCTTTTCATATTAATTATGTGTTGTGTTCTAGGTATATATGTTGTGATGGACAAGATGTACAGATGGATTGGATGATCAGCATCTTTATGGCACAGGTACTAATCTGATAAAAAATGAAATTTATTCTGCTGTTTTGAAAATCCCATTAAATATGTATGTGTTATATATAAGGTTCAGTTCCAAAGTTTCTAGAATACTTCATGCAATAAAAATGCCAAAAGCTGTGTCTTAGTCCATGAAGACTAGGAGTGTTTGAGAGTGAGTAAGAACACTTGATCCTGGCATCATCTCCCCACTCCACCCCACTGTGTTGTAGAGAAACTTGGTAAAGGGCAATTATTTCCTTTGCAGAAAGCTCTTGTGGGTAAAATTCTGCCCGTTGGCCTAAAGGGTGTGTCTGTGTGCCACAATACCCAATACACAGTACTTCTCTGCTCACTAGTTTGGATGCTGCTAAAGTAGTCATGAAAGGAGGATGTTGTGTTTAAAAGCATAGTGGTGTGAGCTAGCCCTGTTGAAGATCTATGCCAATATGGCTTTATTTCTCTGGTATCCAGGTTAGCTTAGTTAACGCTGACAATTCTTTGTGTTGGGTAGGCTTTATCCTAAATTACGCACTCTTCTGCTTACTATGAGATTGCAAAGAGGGTATATATTTGAGTGACAAATAACACATTCTTGGAAATGGAGTTTAATATTTGCATTGGAGAAGAAGTAAGCAAGATGGGAAGAATTCAACCAGACAGGAGACTGGAACATAGCTTAACGTTTTAACAGGATTTTGTATCTTTATCAGATTTTTCTTTTTCCCATGATGTTCCAGGAGCTTCGCAGGATATCACTGTGAATAAGCATTGCTAGATTTATGGTTACCTGGGAGCTTTGTGTTGCATAAAGTAGGCTGAGCACAAGGCTGTTGAAATACAGACTTCTTACTGGCTTTCTAAAACAGAATCTGACTTTCATAGATAGTAGTGCTGGAAGTATAATGCATGCCTTGAAAGTAAGACTTCCAAATTCTTGTCTTATTCAGCTCCCTTAACTGAAGTGACTATTGTTGTTTCTATGGAAACAGCTGGCATACATTTCATGAGCATAACATGAGCGGTGTCAGCAAATAGGCTCAGAGGTTATTGACATAGGAAACTTAGAAGTAACTCATGCAAGCTTGGTAACTGTTGAAGTCTTTTGACATAAAATCACAATGAAGGGCAGTCTGCTAGGATTCTGCTCAGGCAGAGGTAGAATGTTCCTTTGACAATATGGATAAAGAACTGGGAGCCATTGCTCAATGTCCAGGATAATTTTTCCTAACAGAAAGAAAAATCATGTACATTAAAAAACTGCTATGAATTCATACTATTATTTTTAAAACTTTTTTCCAATGAATGAACAGTGCAGCAAATTAGCGGTGCTACATTGAAAGGATTATTTGGTTTGGCTTGATTTTTTCTGGAAATTGTTTAATTTTTTTTTTTACCAGTGTTCTGGACATCAGTAAAGTTGTCAGTCTATAAACTATATGAGAAATGACGTGCTAATGATGCGGATTTAGTGTATTGTTCTTACTGCAATCTACTACTTCATTACAGAGAAAATCTTAAGAATGCAATGCCTCATATTGGTAAAGCTTGCTGAAAGATTTCCAAAAAGTCTTGTAGGATACAGCCGCAGACAATTATTACCACATTATCTCATTTCTAAACCAGAAAACTGTAAATGTCAACTGAGGTTATTTCTGGTTAGAATTTTTTTAAGTTAAGACCATCTTTAGGGAAGTCAACTTGGTTTTTTACTGTATATGTTGTCACTTCATTTGAACACACGTTAGAGAGACTGCAGGCAGCACATCTTCTTTGCCAATGGATAACTTAGATTGGAAATGGAAGAATACGGTAAAATTGATTTTGAAATATTAAGACATTGATGTTTAATGATCTTGTGCAATTAAGAGGGACATAAGCCAATAGTACTGTGCTCCTCAGTGCTTAAGCAGAGTAAAGCTTTATTGGTAATTAATATCAGTATGATAGTTGTACTATTGCTATTTTTTTCCTGTTTGATGATGTTTATTCCTGTAGTACAGACAGTGCAGAGTATATAAATAGCAAAGTGTTGTCGCTTGGANCTGCTGTAATCTAGTGACAAGTGTGCTTTGATAAAGGCAATCAAGTTAACCCAGAGGTTGTTTATCTTCCATTTCAAGCTGGTACATACTAAGTGTTTGAAGTAAGAACAATGTTTCTTTTAGTTCTGTGAAAAACCATCCTGAAAAGCATGATTATTGAAATCTATAATAGTTCTGTGCAAAATCTCTTAAAAGCATGCATAGCATACAGTTGCAAGTAATTAATTGGTATGAAGATGGACACAATAGTATCCCTCCAGTTTCCTTGCCTTTGATCAGCTGGAGGCACATTATACTACCATGAGGTGCAGTTGAACAGAGGGGTCAAAACTATGAATAAATACATTTTTTATGTGGCCTAATACGTTGCTAGTATTTCTGATATGCTTTCTCAGATTTCTATTTTAAGAAGTGTTACAGGCACAAAAGGGAAATCAGGCTGCGTAACTGACAGGGATGGTTTCCTTAGGCTTGCTGAGAATTAAGGCAGACAGTTTTCTTCAGAAGCTGATTAAAGTTTCTCCATCACTTTCTGGATTGTGTTTGTTTGTGGTATCTTGATCCACAATAAACTGATTTTGGTTGGCAAGAGCTGCTCTTTCAAACAATACTGTCTCATTTCATTGGAAGAAAATGTTCTTAATGGTCACTGGAGAGAACTCTTATCACAGACTTTTGCATCACCCTGGTCACACCATGTGCGAGAATTTTTTACTCCATCAAGATATCAGTCTATAAAATACACTTTTCCTAAATTTGGAACCAAGGCTTCCAATGTCTAGTCAGCCATCATAAGTCAACAATCACTGATTCTGATGGCTTTTTAATGGTAATGCTGTTTTTACCTGCAGACCATCTGCAAGTATGATCGTAGCTCCACAACTGTTTTTTTAAATACAGTCTTGAAGAGACTTGCTTCATGGATTTGCAGTCCTGGCTTGCCAGTTGCCTTCGAAGTTGTGTTGATTTAGCTGTAGGCCTTGGATATTCTCTGATTCACAGAATCTCATGCTGGTAATTTTTCAGTAAAATAGTCTTGAAATACCTTGTTATCAAATCTGTCTGGTTTTCATTAACATTACCTGAGGACTGTGAGCTTATGTGGTCAAATTTGAAATGTTCAGTAAGTAGTTTATGGTTTTTTACTTCCCTTCTCTTTCCAGTCTTGTTTTTCAGAGTGAAACTTCACATTTTCCCCCAAAACTAATCTATTTCAGTTGAGCTAAGGCAAAGACTACTGCTGAAACCAGATCTGCATATTTGTAGATTTTATTGTAGATAACACATGTTGTTATCATAGATTAGGCAGTTATTTTCTCTAAATTATTAATACAAATTATCAGAGAATTGCAGAATCAATTAGTTTGGAAAGGACCTTTGAGATCATTGAGTCAAAGCTATGACCTTCTTGCCAACAAGACCATGGCACTGAGTGACATACACAGTCTTTTCTTAAACACCTCCAGGGTTGGTGACTGGCGACGTTCCAATATCTAATCACCCTTTTTTGGGATGAAGCTCTTCCTAATGTCCAAACTAAGCCTCCCCTGGTGCAGTTTAAGACTATTTCCTCTCATCCTGTGGCTGGTTGCCTGGGAGAAGAAACGGATCCCCACCTGGCTGCAGCCTCCTTTTAGGCAATTATAGGGACCAGTCAGTTCCCCCTGAGCCTCCTTTTCTCCAGGTTAAACACCCCCAGCTCCCTCAGCTGCTCCTCACAAGCCTTGTGCTCCAGACCTTCCCCATCTCTGCTGCCCATCTCTGGTCACACTCCAGAACCTCAGCATCCTTCTTGTAGTGAGGGGCCCAGAACTGGACACAGAATGTGAACTGTGGCCTCACCAGTCACTGCCCTGGTCCCACTGGCCACACTGTTGCTGACACAGGCCAGGATGCTGTTGGCTGTCTTGGCTGCCTGGGCACACCCTGGCTCATGTTCACCAGCTGTGGACTAGCACTCCCAGGTCCTTTTACACTGGCCACATTCCAACCACTGTGGCCCAGCTTGTAGCACTCTATAGCGTTGTTGTGGCCCAAGTGTTGTGCCCTGCACTTTGGTCTTGAATCTCAACAAGAAAGAAGAATTTTGAAACGCTTGCACATTGAGGTAATTTTATCTTAGAAACTTTTGTTGGGACTCCTGAAAGTATGCTTCTGTGGAATTCTGAAATTGTGAAACAAGTCAATATGCATGTCACATTTGATGATATTTTCTATTTTTTGAGGATGAGAATAATATTAAGAAAGGAAGATGTTTGATACATGATAATTATGTAGAGACATTTTGGTTCCTTTCACTCAACATTGTGCAGCACTTACAAAATATTAACATCATTTTAAGCATCAAGAAGAGGGCATGGTATTGGGTTGTATATAGCTTTTTGCAAGGGAGTTTTACATGCCAAAGAATTTTGTGTATTTATGAAATTCCTCATGGAAAATAAGGAATCATTTTGTTCTTCAGCATGCAGATATATGGCCACCTGCTGGAAAAGCAAGAAAACAGTCCATAACTAAAAGTCCAAAGATCAGAGGCTTACCACTAATTCCCATTCATCAGGAGAAGAACACTTGTAAAATCAGAGGGAATACAGAAGTAAGTAGGGTTTAAACTTGATGTAAAACTTCTAACCGCAATGCTGTAATAAGTAGTCCAGTAATAATGAACTCCCTAGAGCTGGATAAATATAAAATGTAGATGCCTTTATTATCAGTGTCTCGCTCAATATTTTTGTCATTAAAGGAACATTTAGGACAATTTAATGCAAAAAAGCTGTTGTAGTCTTAACTTGCATAACCTCTCTGTTCAGTAAATCATAACGGACCTCTGTTTGTACTTGGGTTTTTTTTTTTGAGGAGAGATTGTTCATTAGGAGTAAATAAGACTTTTAGCTGGAAATGTTATGCACATTATTACAATATGGGTATTACTTTTAATAAGATCCTTGAAAGCTGTCCTGCATGCGTATCTTACAGTATCTTCTGTCAAAAATAACTGGACTGTTTTAGTTATCTACTCCATATGTATAATGGAAAAGCTCATATGGAACTAACTTTGATGCATTTAAGTTGTACTATTATTTGTCTCAAAGAAGAATAAGAGGTTTTGGTTACAACTTTTTGAACAGACTGAGCTTTGTTACTACATTATGTGCACTATTAGTGATATATCTGAACCTTATCGTATTAGCTTGAGATTACCTTCTGGTATCCACATAAAGATACTGATGCCTGTGGGGAGAACTTACTTCCAACAGAGATGAGCACTGTTCTACTTGGGAATAGCAGTGGTAACTAGCCTGACTGCAGCAGTGAATAACTGTTGAAACAACAGTTTGGTCCTTTGACTGCAGCAGTATAATTTCTTGCACATTTTAGAACATTTTGAAAGGAGGTGGTTAATATGGAATGTGGTATCACCAACAACAGAGATGGTGGTCCAGGTACAGAGTAATAAAGTTGTCTTTTTCCACAGTAAAACTTCAAACCACTATAAGCTCAAAGATTCCCAGAAACTGAGTTTAATATATTTTGCAAAAATGTCTATCAAATGTCTGATTTTTCCCCATTGCTGGAAGCAGTTTTATTGTGTGTTAGCAAGATAAATATGTAATACCAAAGTTTTGAAAGACTCAGTCGCTAAGAATCCTAATAACAAATAGAACCAAAACATTTTGGTTATTTCTACACCATGCGTTGCACATGTGGATACTGTGTTTAAAATATGCATATTTCTCATATAGAATTATTTAATTGAAATAGAAATATATTGTTGTGTATCTGTAGAAAGTATTTGATTTTATTTCAAAATACAAGAAGACTGAGGAATGAGGAAAAACCTTTTCTTTCAAGCACAATCAAATAGAATACTGACTTTAAATCGGTCATACATGAAAGGCCTACAAGAAGGTCCAAACACAGAATTTTAGAATTCTGTGTGTCTAAACTAGCCCCTCCCTAGTGTTTGAGTAGTTTTTAATGTTTGTTTTAACATATAGGAGGTATTAAGATTCCAAGGAACAAGTTGCTCACGTGCTCTGGATAAATAACTCCATAAAAAATGCAGGCAAATTGAACAAGTTCCACACAGGAAATACAAAAATGCCCAAAGACTCCCTCAGCTTTCTCCAAATTTTGGTTGTTGAGAAAGATGCCGCACATGAAAGAAGCATTTCAGGACCTAATTTTCCTTTAGAACTACCTGGCTTTTCCACAAAAGAATTTTTCTACCTACTGCCACACCGAGTAGCCAGAATAAAATAATGAAAATTTAGCTGCAGCATCTGGTTTACCTTTAATTTTCTACATCTTAAGAACTTGAAAATAGCCCACCAATATGCAAATTGAAAAAGAAGCCAATCTTTGTAACATATCAGTTAGTATTTAACAGCTGCTGAAAATGTTTATGCGATTGTTTAAAATTATCTCTTGTATATTCATGTGGCTCAGTCATTATATTACCAAAACTGCAATATTCATGGTTGTATTCATTTCATCAAATAATTCTAAGTCTTTAAGAGTATATCAATCTGCTGTAAAATGCTGAATTTAGTCTACTGTGGTAGAATGAAAAATCAAATTGTGATTATTTGAAAATGAATGTCTTCATTGGCATGGTATATGATTTATGTACATTTCAGAAGTATCGCTAATTGATAATTTGCTCACTAAAAATGCTTACTAAATGATAATAGGACAATTGTGGTAATTTCAAACTGACTTTGCTGTCTCAGCTCTTGAGTAAAATTTTTTTTTTTCTTTAAAACTTATGTGAAACTAATGAGCCAGAATTGCAATCTAAGCTTTTTTTTTTTGATAGGGTGTGAGTAAACTTACTTCTCTTTGCTTGTTTGGTAAGACTATAGAAATACAAACTGGAAAATCAAGATTTGGTGAACATCATGATAATGAACTTCTGGAAGAAAGAATAAACTTGAAAGAAAAAGCATCTATTGTGGCACAATGTTTGGAAAGAAAGGAGGAGAAAGTGCGAAATCATGCAAAAACACATCGAAACTTGATTTACGAGGATGATGCAGGCTCAGGGATGACTGAATTACACCAAAGACTACATAAGACACTGAAGAAAAATAAAAATAAACCAAACAAAACTGCTTTGGAACTAGATAGTAAATTGCCATCAAATGTGATTCAGGAACTAAATACAGTGCTGCAGAAGAACAGAGCACTTCATGAAACCTCCAGCTGATTTCCTGAGCCTGAAGAGTAATGCCTATATGTATATTCTTGTGTTTTATGTATATACATGTTTGTGTGTTTATTTTTTATTCAAAAGTAATCTGTTTTGATGTGTGTAGTTTGTACAGTGCAGAGGAAATAAGAAAATATAGTTTGTTTATATGTGGCTATTGATTTTGTATGTGTGCATACCCCATGTTATAATTTAAGACTGAACTGGGAGAACTGATTAAGTAAAATTCCTGAAGTTTGGAAGGTTTTCTGTGCAGTGCAAGGACATCAGGGTTTTGTCTATTTAATTGTTGTTCTTGTTGTTTGTTTCAGATTTTGTTTGATACAAGGTTTCTAAGAACTGTCAAAGCTTTTGCTCTGTTTGTACCACCTTGTAAATACTGGAGAGATATTTTTGAAAGACAAGATATACTCTGAAATTCATAAAATTGGCCTGCAATATTTTTAATTGTTTAACACTATAAAAATTAGTAACATCTGATTTGAAATTGATTTTTTGTTGTGTTTGTTTGTTTTTGTGGTTTTGTTCCTATTTAAGGAGAAAATTAGTATTTGCTTCCATAGAATTGTCCTCTGACAAAGCATTGTGAAAGAATCAAAAGGGAGAGAAATGTAGTAGATGAGACAATGTATTAATGCTTGTATCTTGAAACTGTGTCTCTAGGGTGTACATCTGATTATGACATCTAAGTAATGAGACTGTTGAGGAGGACAAAAAAAAGTCTTCAAAGCAACGTCTAATGGGTACATGAATTGGAAGAAGAGCACCATCTCGGTGGGCTGAAATACTTTTCTAAACAGGCCTTGCTCTGCTCAGGGTGACAAAGGCAGGCTGTTCTATTGCACTTTGGATAGAGCTTGCTTGGTGCTAACAAAGTTGTTGACCTCCCAAGAATATTTAGTATTTAAATGAGAAATTAATTCCTTTAAGAAAAACTGTTCCCCACGCAAACTAATCAGAACAGTACCAACACACTCAATTAAGACATGCTAAATCCTAAATGGGGGAAGAGATTTACCCCTCTCTTTACCATGAGGACAAAGGTAACTAGTATCCTGTTTGCAGGGACTAGGAAATGCTTGTCCTACAACTTTGCCTCTGAGTGTGAGGCCTGGTCCCAGGTGTGATTGCGAGGCTGAGATTGTCCCACTTCAAGGACAGAAAGATGAGCAGGCACACAGCAGTTTAAGGGAACAACTCTTTCTCCACTTTATTCGAAAATCTGACTCCATTTATACATTTGTACAGAGGTCAAGAGATTGGCTACACACGTTGCCACCTCCTTAACCTGGATGGTGGACATCACCATCAATCATACTTCTCTCAGAGGAGAAGTATGTGAACATTCTAAAAATACACATTGTTTGCATGAAGCTGCGTGAGAAACTTCAGCACAAAGACAGAAAGCAGAAAATTCAGGGCAACACCCAGGGCTGCGAGAACAGCCTCACTTGGTGCCTTCTGAGTATGTCGGTAGCGGTTCCTGAAGATAACACAGTAGTTATATTGATTTTTAGGCCCAGAGTTCCTTAAGTTTAAAATTCAGCATTGCTTTTCAAAACAAAACCTGTTCAAAGAGCGAAATTATTTTCAGTTGTTTTGTAGATTTTATTCTTCACTTTTCCCTTGGGATTGCTGATTTTACTTTGTTCCATAACACCTGGATGGGCAGAAGGCACTGCTGTGCTGAGGCTGTTTTCAGGTGTTGTAGTTGCTGTCTGGTTAAGCAGCAGGACCAACAGACCAGAGCACTAATGAGCTCACATGGCACCTTTGCTTCAAGGGAGGCATTAATAAGAGCATCTGCTTGTTTTTGCTGCTGTCCCTTTTGTGGTCTGACTAGTCACACTGCCACAGATTTTCCCCAGCCTTTTAGGAACTTACTGATGCCTTCAGTGTTTGATTGGAATTGGCCAGATGTCTTAGAGCAGGAGAGAGGAAGCACAGAAGCAGTATGCTCACTTATTCCCTCTTCTTTTTTTGGTAGTCACAGGTGCCGTAACATTTCTCACATCATTTACTTCTATTCTTGATTACATTGAGCAGCTTAATTGGAAAAATAATTTGTTTGATTGAAGAAATTGGACAAGTGACTCAAATAATGTATCTGGCAACTCTGCTGGGAAGCACAGAGAAAATGAGATCAAACTCAAATATTTTATACTAGTATTTATTATTCTGGAATATAGCACTGACAAAGCAAGTCTAGTCTTTCAGGCTTTGCACCTAACTTATTTGACCAGTTGTTAAAATGGAAACAAGTTGGTAGATTTTCATTTTCCCAGTGCATTATTGACTGTTTTGCTACCTTCACTTTGTAATTGAGCCTCTTCTAATCATTGAAGCCTTGTCTCAGGAAAGCATATCAGCCTGAACTCAAATTGTATTGATTAAAGCTGGTGCTTAATGTTAATAAACACATTCTTAAATGCTGATTTGAAGTGGGGCCTAATGCCAGCAGGAGAAATTGTTTTATTTCCTGTAAGGCTAGGCTTGAATGTACTATATACAGTTGTACTTTTATTTGCAGATACTTCTCAGTATTGAGTTATGGTTCTTATATTGTTTATCTTTTCATTGGGACCTTAAGAATGACATTCACTGCTGAAAGCCTCATGCATCATTTAAGCCACTACACTAATGGAATAAATGGAGCAGTGGAAGAGTTTTGTGCATTGAAGTGAATATATCCATAAAGAAAATAGTCTGTGTATTTTTATTGGTTCTAAGGACTACAGGAACACTTGTTCTATTTCAAAACCATGTAACAGGTAAAATATCTGTATAAGTGCTACTAACAGGCCATAAAAATCAAGAAGATATTTAATAAAATGTGTTTAAATTTGGCGTATGTATACATACACAAACACATACATGTGCACAAATCTATGTGCACATTCACAGAGGCACACTGAATGGTGACATTGTTAACACAAGTAAAATTTATTTGGGGAGGTAGCAAATAAATTTGCAATTAATTATTTTAAATAGGTATCAAAGTTTTGAACTAAATATCTGACACATAACGGTTGCGCTACATGTTTCAGACTTATCTAAGACCTGCTGAATAAATGTGGTTTGTTGCAATATCTTAATGGCTGCTGATCTTTTGTTGTTCCTTTGCCATGCTGAGAACTGATTAAGTGTAATTTTTAGAGACTTTTAATTGAATATATGCTATTTCTTATAGGCTATTTCTTAGGTGATGGATTTTTTCAGAAAAAATCAGTAAGAATGTTAAGAAAAAATAATTTGTGTCTGCCCAAATGAAAGCTATTGAATAACCTGGTAAGAGCTTAGTTTCTCATCTGCAAAATGAAGTTAAATGGGAGACAGGTATTTTATGTATGTGCCTATAGCAGTGAGAAGACTAAGATTAATATCTTAATAAATCTTAGTAAACCTCAGGTTCATCATTACCTTGTTAAATTTCTGCAATCATAATTGGTAGGTGTAAAGTTGGCATGTAACCATTGTTTTTGTTTAACATAATGCCTGTGTTCTGTTTGTGTGTGGGTTTTTTCACATTTATTAGGATGGGTGAGGAAAGCAAGTGAAAATCCAAGAATAAATATGAGCTAGATTCTTTGTTTTCTTTTTCTTTACTTGAGCTGAATACTGTTTGCTATTTTAGAATTTTTTCTTCAAAACAGATCTCTTTCTGAGGTACTATTTTGGGATGCCAGTTCAAAAGAGCAGTTTGACTAATAGGTTTTGTGCCTCAGCAGAGACTGCTTTAGTGTGGGGTCGATTTCACCAGCTGGGATCTGCAGAGCATGTTCATGCAGCCCTTACCTTTACTCTGTGGCTTGGGCTGAGATGCAATTTTTGCATTAAAGGGTTTTGCAAATGTTGTCGAGAATCTGTCCGGTGGGAAAATGATATCCCCAAAGACTTCTTCACTTAATGGGGAAGGCTTGGCCATATATAGTTGGTTTTTGTTTCTTCCTTGGGAAGAGCTCTGGGCTATTCTGCCTAAGGCAAGTTGTTAGGATGCCTCCAGCTCTGTCTGCCAGAGGCACCCCTGGGGTGCCTTTTGCTGTCATGTATTGGGGTAGTTTTAGACTGCTCTGGAGATACAGGTTTATCTGAGAGTAAAAGTTATAGGAATTTTATCTCACTGCTATGATTTTTTTTCTACCCTGGTACCAGTGCTGGCATGGTTTGTGTTGCTATGAGTGCTGCTGGGCTACCACCATCTCCGCAGCTCAAATTCCAGATTAAGAAGTCTAAGAAAAAATTTACTTGTTCTGCTGGGGATGAGGTTGGTGCCTGCTGGAATAAGGAAGGAAGGGGTGCATCTTTCACTGGCTATGACACTTTGTTATAGGCCTACCCTGTTATATCACCTCTCTGATTTTTATATCCTGTTTTCCAGTGCAGTCTGTTTCAGTGGGAGAGTCAGCTATCAGGCTTTGCTTGAATTTGAACTAGAACAGCTTCAGTTCTGATTGAGTCCAAATGGAAACTGGAAAAAAGTACTGAGTCAAGTCCCTGTTTGGAGCATAGAATGGTCCAAAAAATTCTTTTGATTTGGGCTACTTGAGAGAAAATTGTGGAATTGGTAAGGTACGTTGGGAAAACTAAACTATATATGGGTGGGGTAGAAACAGACTACCTTGAGAGATGGATTGAATTTTCTCCAGGTTGAATTGTTTGTAAAAATATGTACTAGCTTGTATAACTGAACCTATTGTGGCAAGATTGCCTGGGAAGATTCAGGATTCTTCAACACAGTATTCCTGCTTCTGAACCGCTGGAGAGATTCTCTGTGCTGTCAAAAAATGAAGTATCTGTCAAACTCACTGTTTCTTGAGACTACATTGTTCCATGTAAAAAGGCAGAAAACCTTGCAGAGTTTTTTCAATGGTTCACAGTCAGTTTGGAGACTGCACTGCTTTACTTGTGGCTCCACTGAAAATGGAATCCATCTGCAGCTCAGTTAAGGGGAAAAACATACTACTATTTTAGCTCTTACCTCTGCTGTAGCTTTATGGTTTAGTTATTGTCTTTGCTGAAATTTCTTTGAGAATATTTCTGTTTTGCTTTGCCATCATCTTTCACTAGAAATTTATGATGATCTGTGGTACTGATGAGCAAGAAGGATGTGGATGTTAATGCCAAATAGACAACTGTATCTTCCTGCTTACCTGAACTTTCACTGCAGTTCAGAATTTTACTTAGTCTACCTGACTTTTACTTGAGCCCTGCCTCTTTTTGCTCCTGGCCCTGTTGTGTGTCTTAGACTCTGGACTATCCTAATCTTTAAGGTATCTTCTATACACCCTCCCACTCTGATTTAATTTATGGTTCAAACTTTAGCCATAATTTCTGTTTAGATCCCATAACATCTCTGAATTTTTTTTTTTTTTGCCTCTGCAGATAGTATGTTCATTATGGTCAAGACCGTTATGTCAAGGTTGCCTTAATCTTTTTCTTAAGTCATGACAGAGATCTTAGTCCTGCCATAAAGGGATTTTGCTGAAGTAACTGAGAGAGGGGGAGAGATTGAGATGTGGGCAATAGATGTTCCAAAATTCTGTAACCTATTCCTATAAATGCCTCTGAAGATCTTCTACCATTTGTAGTCCTCAGCAAATCAGAAGGCAAACTGTAGTAAATGTACTCTCTTTGCCTTTTTAAGTTACTTTAGTTCAGTTCCTTAATGATCCTATAATAATTGCTTGTGCCTGGTAATAACAGTTTCTGGAAAATTATACCTTTGTCTACATAAAATATTTTCTTTCAAAAATTAATTAACATTAGTTTGTCCAGTACTTCAGACAGTTTAAGAACTAACAGCTTGGTGTTTGCTCTGTGAGTTTTATTACGTTGTTTTATTCTCATCCACATTCACAGTATGTTTAATTTAAAAGCAAATAATTTCTGTGTATTTGAATATTTTGGCTTTATATATCTATTTAAATTACAGCATGATTGAAATATCATTTCTTCAAATATATTGTAGCCATTAGCCTTTAGTTTATTGTGTCTTAGTAGTTTATGCTTGTGATGGGTGTCCAGCACTTACGTTTGCTTTCAGAGTCTCTTCTTCCCCACTGTTTACTCATTCATCCTACATATTGGGACTGTTAAAGCTCATTAGGTTGTAAATATTTTAAACTGCATATAACAGTTGTGAGGTCTTCCCAGGCTGTTATGGGTAGAACATTTTTCACGTGGGAATCCTTACAGGCTTTCCTTCCAGGGGAAATCTGGTTTCCCGAGAGATTACAGAACTTTCATGTATGAGAATGTGTCTTTGAGTCTTGGTTAAATCACTAAGGGGAACAACAGCAGACTTTGTCCATAACTTGGAGATAGTAGGGTTGGTTCCCTTTCTGTCACTTCTTGATCTTATATGGCACAACTTGGCCAGGTAAATGAGGTTTGAAAATGTTTGCACAGATCTGTTCTGAGAACTAGAACACAGAAAACCAAATATGAAGTATCTCTAAAATAACAATGAATCTGACCACTAATTTAAGAAAGTTTCTGGGTTTACTCATTAAATAGCAAAAGTGTTTTCACTGTTTTTTTCCTTCCAGATTTTAGAGAAAACTTTTCACTAGATTGAACTTTCTATGGATTTTCAGTATTACTAACCAAGTTTAATTTAGAAAGCTTATTTTTCAAAACATAAATCTTGATACAAAAAAAGTCCTAGAGGTAATTTTTTTAAAATACCTTTTTAAAGGTTTGCTTTCCTTTATGCTAACTACATCATAGCAGCATTAACTTGTTTAGTTGTCTCTGAATAGTATTTCTGGGATAAATGAATATATTGTGATGATTATTGATCTTTTTTAATGTCAGTTATGAAAAAAATTCAAAAGTTTTCCACCTCTGACTAAATTCATAAAAAATGCAAGTTTATGTTAGTTACCATTTACTCTTGGGGTTTGTAAAAATAACATGGCAGTATTACATAAAATATTGCTATTGAGATTCAACAGCCCTGAATATGTTGTTTACTTAAAGAATGCAACCTGGATTGATTATGGACAGTGATGAGAAATTAGTTACAGAAAATCTGATGTTTCAGCAGTTAGCAATTAATTTATCTTCAGTTGAGTCTCTTGCAGCCATCTCCTCTTTCTCCAGACTACTTAGGTGTTAAGAAAAGATATTAGCTTAGAATTCAAAATGTACAGCGAGAAATTCATCTTGAAAATTCTATAACAAAAAAAACCCCTGTAAACAGCCTACAACAGATAATCTTTCTCCTTAATGTGTTTTATTGAATTATTTTTGAGAGCCATTTAACAAAACAGTGGGAGGACACCCATGCTGAAATTCAAATCAATTTTGTGGTAGATGGATGTTATTTGCCTCAGAATAATTCTTTTTCCATCAGGTGGGTTATGGTGATCAAGCAGGTGTTTCAAAGTACTTGACTTGAGGTCAGAATTCAATGGCAAGAGGTTGCACCTGTGTCTTGCTGGGGACTTCAAGGGTGAATGTTGTCTACATGGTTTCATCAAGTTTTTATTTCAGTTATTGTAGATAACTGAGGCAGTTCAAGGTCGTAGAATTTAGGACTTTCTTTAATTCTCTTCCAGCTTGTGGACACCATAATTCTGTAAAGAACAAAAGTTTTTTGTCCAGATTTTCATTAACTGTAACAGTGTTGAATTCTTCTTTTGAATGTTTACCTTAAATAGAACCTCCATCCTCACAGATACTGGAGGTTTGATGTAATTTGGTTTTTTGGCTAATCAGGAATGTCATACAGCCAAATATTGGATCTCTGGTACACATAACCTGGTATGTTTGAAGATGTATAACAAACCAGAAAATGTTAAATCATCTCATGTATTACCTGTTGGTGACCCTTTTTGATGATGTTCTTAAATAAGTTTGGTTTTCATAGTAAAACTTTCATTACAATTAAAAATGATTCAAAAGTATTTTACAAATCAGCTAACATTATCCATTCCAGTTTTACTTTCAAGTTTTTGTTAGGGCTTTTTAAGCAGACATTTTAATAGACAGGCACAGTGCTCATTTGTTTTCCTGATTGCACTAAGCCAAAGCACTGAATAGATAAGAAATGTTGTATATGCTCTATTTCACCCTAAAACCTCCATTTTCAAAACTTTTAAATATTTTTTTTTAAATTTACTAAATAAAGTGCGGTCAAATTGTTTTCTGGTACACTCATGCTCCTTGTTATTATGAACAGAATCTTTACCCTCACCTGTGGTCAGCTGTTCGGAGATGAAAAATAAATAGTAAAAATTAAAGACAAGTCTGTTGCTTCCAAAAGTACAGTATGGTGTATACTGCCTCTTTTTATAAGTGTTTTCAGCTTCTTAGCTCTTGATATTCACCTTTCTATTCCCTAATGTATCATTAGTGAGATGAACACATAAAAGTGGATCCTTCCCTCATGGCCATACAGGACCCTATCATAAAATTGCAAACTCACCATTCAAGTTATCTCTTTGCAATTAATGAACTGTGAAAAGAAATTGCACGGTGAAAGATTGTAGCTATATTTATGATTAGGCTTTTAACAGAAGGCCAGTTTATATGCTACTTGGATTGAAAAAATTACTTACTTTTTCCCACTATATTTTTATTATCCAGATAAAATGTCTAGTAGGCCAACAGGAGTAAAAATTCTGAATGCAAGCAGAATTATATAGGCTTTATTCTGAGTAAGACAATGTCTCATGCACATTGTTATTTATATATTCCATTTTCAGACAATAATTGTAGTTTATGAAGAAGTTAGAGTTCATATCTCCATCTGCTTTCAATAATGACTTTTGAACTAATATGTACACTAGAAACTGTTTTCTTTCCCTGAATCAGAACTTTTTGCCATGGATTTTTAGAAACAAATTGGATTTATATTTTAAAAGTATTTTTAAATTTCTTTCACAATCAGTTAACTTAATTGACAATTAACTGAACCATGAGAAAGGTTTCCCATGAAGGCTGACACCTACCCCATTCAGCATGCCATACATTTTACACAATTGAAGAAAGAGACATGTTGCCACTTTTTATGTTCCTTTTTAAGAACAAATGCTTCTTGGTATTTGTTTACACTTTATTTTAAGTTGTGGAGCTCCAGTTTCTAGTGGAAGAGAAAAAATTCTCATCAATTTATTTGGTGTTACCCTAAAAATTTACAAGTGAAGGAGATGTGTTACTTTAAAGAGTTTTCAGAATAAGGTGATCAACTGGTTTGACAGCAATAAAAGTTCCCCAGAAAGCTGCATCTGCATCTTCAAGAAACAAGTAAGATCATCTCACTCTCATCTACATTTTGATTCAGGCCCCCAAAGGCTGATGTCCAGCACATTAGGCATAATTGAACTGTTGAGAAGGAAAATATTAATGAACAGCCTTCCCTTTGGAAGTAATCTAGGTTTCTCATTACTAGCACTGCCAGCATTCTTGTTCTTAGTGTCTAATTGATGCTTAATGGCTCTCTCTTGGTGTCTCTAATTTTCCATAATTAATGTGCATGTAAAATGAATCTTGTAAATAATGTGTGCTTATATACCACATGCTGAATAATGTAAGCAAGCCATTATAGGTTGCTTATTTTTGCCCCTTGTGGTCTCTAGATCTCCCAATTTTGCATTAACTTGGAGCTGTGAGGAAAAAATCTACTGGACTATCTCAATGAAGCATAAAACCCAGAAACTATGAAAAAATTCTACAGAGCAAAGAGATCAAGTAGGTTCCTTTTTTGTTGTTTTTCTGTACCAAACCAGTCTAGTGTATAATAGATTGAAGAATTTTCAACTGATATGTATTAGACTGTTTTACAAATACACATCTCTAAACTGATTATGATATTAATATCTAAATGTCTTGCAGATGGTCTTTGTGACTATTTACAAAGACAAAAACACTGCTTACGAGACAAAAGTTGTCCACACTTGTAATGTCTAATGAAATTATGAAGAACAAATATTAACTTTCATGGCTCATTGAAATTATATTGAGGAACTCTACCTAGTGGCTTTGGGGTTTTTTTCCAATTTTAAGCATGGGCTGATTTTCCAGAAAGTTAAATATCAGGTTCACTAGCCAGAAATTTGTTTTAGATTAGAAAATAAAAAATTTCTTTTTATTTTTATAATCTTTTGTACCAGTCTCTACTCTGCAATACAGAATGCTGGTTTAGGATTATAGTATTTGATAACTGTCATTAAAGAAATAAAGATTTTCTCACTTTATTGTTTTGCTGCTGTTATTTTGATTTTTATTAATCCCACTTCCCTTGTAAGCTTTACTGAGTTTAAAGAACTTTCAGTGAGACAGGTCAGAGAGTCTCAGGCCTCACAGAAAATAGATACTAAAAGACAGTAATCTTTTAACAGTTATATTTTTAATAAGCTCTTTTTCAGGTGATGCTTATAATATACAGTCTGTTTCATGGAAATCAAATATTTTCCTTTTTTCTGATTGAAGTTAGAAAGGGCTTGCTTATCAGAATTCTGTACCAGTTCTCTTTTTTCATCTCTTCATTTATCTACTGCCACTGGAAATTACATGAAGGTTGAATCTAGGTCCATGCAGCAATCTGGCAGCTATGATGCCTGATTTTGATATATTTTTCCATACCGATTCAAATAAAAATTAATTTTAAAGTAGAGAAAAACTTAAATAAATATGGATTCAGCTTAATTGGAGGAAAGTTTATGGGGTCCTTACTACAATAAATTCGTCTGTAAGTGTAAGTAAATGGCAGTCCACTATTGTATGTCTATTATAAACGTGAAGAAAACAATTGTCTAGCAGACTGGTGACACATAGACTTTTGTGATTGTACTTGTACATTTTGAATGAAAATATTTAGTCATGGCACTTCTCTGCAGTTCATCAATTGTTTCTCTAATGCAAATGCCTCTTCTGCTGCTGTGAGTTGTTATGCATGTGTAATTAAATATATTTCAAAGCTGCTGTTGTTGCCTTGTGGTTAAGTTGCTAGCAGGTGTGCTGTTGAAGCTAGGTTGGTTACATAGTCCAGGAATGCCAACCTGACCTTTACTACTGGCTCACTTTCTCCCTCTCTTCAGGCTCCCCCTTCCCACGCTTCCTAGAATTACAGGGAGAGAGGTTCCTTCAGTCCCACTGACGCATTTCTAGAGTCAGATTAAATTAAAACCTCTGTTCTACACAGACTGGGAAATGGTCACACACCTCAGTTACCAAAATATTGCTGGGAACATTATGGGCATCAAATACTAGTTTTAAAACAGAATGCAGAAATGAGTGAAAGGTGCCTTCACTTTTTTTTTATAGTTTCTTGAAATTCTTCACCATAAAACGAGTCAAGAAGGCAACCCATGTTTTTCATGCCATAGAGATTTTTTTTGATTTTTGGGTTGGCAGGGAGATAGGAAAAAAAAGTTAACCATCATTAATGTAATAATGGAGAAGAAATAAATATATAAACTCAAACACCACTACTCCCACACAAATTTCTCTGCCTGTCAAAAGCAGTGATTGTTTCTGAAACATTCTAAAAAAATTTTGTCTCAGTTCTCCATAAGTCTTACGTCATGTCTTAAAGTATTATAGAAGAACCATTTAGCAGTCACTTGTTGAACACAGAATTATTTCAATAGTCTTTAATTATAAATTAATATTTAAAGTTTAGTGAAAAAATTAAGTAATTTGCTAAAAATTTGCATTTTTATGCTGCTTTCTTCAAAAAGTTAAATTGGTAAATCAAACCTTAAATCTAAATGGAAGTCCAGTATCTGCCCATATATCCAAGTGAAATCACATTTTTTATATACATGTAAGTGTTAAATTCAAGTTCAACAAAAAAACCCCATTTGTATCTTAACTTACAGAAAATTACTACCATCCTAAAAAAATCAGGTCAAGAGAAAAATGGAATGGAATTATTAGATAAGCCTTTTTTCTTAATCCCTGCAATGTAATTTGGAGACCTGGTGATAAGTATTTGAAGATGGAATGTTGATTCAAATTTTTTACTTTATTATAGTTGCCTTACAGCACATTCATCTCTTGTAGTTCCTTGCAGTGACCTAATATGAGCGAGATCTGAATGTGGAACAATCTAGATAGAAAACACCACTTCAGCAGGGAAAAAATAATGACTTAGCTTTTGGAATGCATTCCAGTGAAGGACTGAGGCTGATGCATGTTGCTCTGTGCTGTCTGATGTGTATTTTCTACTCTGTCTGCAAATTCATAACCTTGAAGAAAGGCTTATGTAAAGTTATGAAAGGCTGTTTCCACTCTACGTAGTTACTGCCAAGAATCAATTTATTTTATGGTGAAGGGCTATTTTAAAACATATTCTCTCAACTCTCTCAGCAGATAGTTCAGGATAATTGAGTCACTTGGAAATTCAGGCTTTCAAACAGTTCCTTTCTTTTATTCTGAATGTCGTGATCTTACCTTCAGCTAAGAAAGATTATCTAGACTTGGAATACTGGCAATCTGCTCCTGTAGAGCAGAAGATGATTTTAATTCCTAGATTTCTCTGCTCTTATTTAAACAATAACAGATGTAGATAAGTGGAGGTCATCTACTGCTAATATGAGCAATGTAGAAATTATCCATTTTCCATAGCTAATCTGGGTGCTAAACAAGTTAGTATTTTCTTTTTCTGTTTTTTTCCTTTAATACTGCACCGCTGTTGCAAGGAAATACCTTTCCCAGCTACTTAATTTCTCCACCACATAATGGATGGGTAATGGACAAGATGATTCTGCCAGGTTGTGAACTGGAGGTGATTCAGCTATTATAAAATTAAGTAAAATTCCCCCTTGACAAAATCAGTAAGTACAGTAAGTATAAAAACAGTGTACTCTATAATATTAAAATTGATAGGACAAGTGTTTAAAATATTTTTGAAAAAATATGCCTAGACATTATTTCTATTAACACCCTATTGCCTCACATGCAGTCTCATCATTCAACATGCATTAGGCAAATAATCCTGAAATTCAGAGAAGGTCTGTAAACCACCAGAGAAAGTGGTGTATAAAATATTTTGCGGCAATTATGGTGCAAATTTCCAGTTGCAGACTGTAATGTGCATTCAGGCTATGGTCATATTTAATACATCACAGGCATAAAATTTGTGTTTTGCTAAGTCTTACATGCAAAGAGTTTTTCATCTAGTTTTACTTTATAAATAATGAATGAAGGTGAGATAATGATGTCCTACCATGATTAGGTGTGCTGGCAAGGGTGACTCATCAATCCTAACTCAGCCCTGTGGAAAATAGCTTCTTGGATAACTTCACAGTCAAAGGGAAACGTTACACTATGTACAGTATTTCAGCACACTTCCAATTTAATGTTACTTTCAATTCAAATTACAAAAGGAGAACTTTTTGGCAAATGAACAGTTTTTCCTTATTAATGCTGAGTGGAAAAGAGAGGAAAAACAGGTATTGACAAGTGAAGATACATATCCCACCATATGGATTATAACACTTTAATTATATTGTTCTCTTTCTTTTTATGGCAACTTTTAGTGATAATAATTTTTCAACTAATTAAAGACCAGCTGCTACTTAGCAAGCTAGGCACCCAATTAGGAATCCAAAACCTGGTAAACAACCTTTACTGCCAGACAGCTAGTTGAATCACCTCCTGTCATGGGCATGGAAGTCTTTTTGTAGTTTTTATAAATGCACATTTTGGTGGTATTGATTGACTCTGCTGAATGCTCTTCCTTGAGACTAACAAAAGAATCCAACACCATGTTCACTTATTTTTTTTTTTCTTCAGGACAGCCTGCAATACCATGTAGTTTTCTATTTTTTTTTAAGTTTTCTAAAAATTAAAAGCTTTTTTTTTTTAGAAAAAGGTTTACTGAGCAGAAAAACAGATAAATTTCCTGGATGCAGACAGCAGTTTGCCTGCAGCAGCTTCCAGCTGCATCTTAATAATAAGAAATTATCTTATTTCAGATTGAAGTGTAGTTTTTCCATGTAGTGTACTGTCCATATTAATGCAGCCCATGTTTTTCCTGCCTAGTGCTGTGGAGTTAAGAAAATAATCCATATATATATTGCCTTGACTTTATTTATCACTCTAAAACTCTTTAGAACCAGCAGTCATGGTAAAGAAGTCTTTGAAAATTGTTTTTCCTGTTTTTCTTCACTTATTACTCTGATATATGAATTTACTTCTGAATTTAGTGGCAGAGACAATGGGAAAAGGGAAGGAATTCTGCAGATGACAAAACATGAATGTAAGTTCAGGTGTGAAGTTTTGGAAAACTATAAGATGACTCTTATGGAAATTGAATTATATGTATTTCAGCAAACCATCTTTGGTGTTGTAGTAAGTACAATAAACTTCTATTTTACGTATACCGTTTCTCAAAAAGACAAAAATATTAGCATATATCAACATAAAATAAAAAAGGTAGTAGCTACAAAGTGTAGTTATGAACTTTTCTGTGAATCTAGTGCTTACTTAGGTAGTAGTGAGGAGTAAAAAAAGCATTAACAGACCTGACAGGAATTTTAAAAGCATGACAGAAAAAATTGAGAAGTCTTGGATTATTAGGTTAAAAACTGAAGTGAAAGAATTTGTAAAAGAACAATAACATTTTTTTGTAAACTTGATCTATGAAGATTTATATTTCATGTTTTAGTGATGAGAAGTCAGTCATGTTTTTGCAGCAGAGACGGCTTCAGGTGAGGGAAAGTTTCCTACAGAAATGATGGCCAGTTCCTGTGACAGCCATTGCTTTACTGCCTTTGCTCTGGCTTTGGAGGTCTGTCAGCATAGAAGGTAAACTTCACAGAATGAAAAGTAGATCTCTCAATACAAATACAACACAGTAAACTTTGAAATTATAAAAGGAAAAAAGTTCTCATAGCAGCATGATAATTCTGTCAAATGGAATGGATTCAGAGGAAGATATTAGAAGAAATAGATGCTTTTATGAACTATGCAAACATCAATTTTTTTCAAAAGAGAGAATTTAGTTACCTTGGAGAAAAATATAGATATTCTTTTGTGATTTTACTGGAAAATGTAGTTTTTAGATTAAGAAATGTCACAGATTTTCAGTCACAAGTGTGAGATCTGGTGAGTTTCCCAGGCTCAGATTTTCAGCTAAATGCCTTCCTTGTCATCATCTTATGCTGCACTCTACATTCTGACTTTGCTCAAGAGGAATCTAGATCATCATATTTTCTCCTTCTTCCTGCCACATGTGAATGGTTTATTTTACATGACTCTACCCACCTCTTCTGCTAGCCTTGACCAAAATGACAGAATTGCAAGCAGAATAACTCCATTTGTCCTCCCCAGAATCAATCTGGAACCAAGGACTCTCTTTTGCTACATAGAAGAATTAGGTTATCAGCACTCTACAACAACCAGTTCCCTGCTCCCTGCACTGGTTGAGCTGGTAAGTGTTTTAGCCTATACCTCTGCTGAAAGCTCAAGGTTCTGTTACACTGCTGAGCCTTTTTTTAAACCTAGTCCCATAACAACAGGCTGAAGGAAAACAAAAAAGAAAAAACACACACAGAAGTGGTAGAAAACTGATAAACTGATACTGGGATTGTAGTTTTCCCTTTGTGGATGAAATTATGTTCGTGGGTCTGGGACAGCAGACATGGTGATAATAACAGTGGAGTATACCTCACTAGCTTCATGAAAATTAGCTGGTAAACTAATTTCTCTTGTTTAGGATGACATTAAAACTGAAATCAAGATATATCCATCAGAGCTGGATATACCCGCTGAAGCTTCTCAAGGATATTTTGAACAGCTTTTTTTTTTTCTGAACTACTTTTACAAATGGCTTTCTTTTAACCCAAATAGAAGTATTCTGAGCTTTTGTAAGACATTCATGGTATTAATGTTACTGAGTATTGTGAATGCTAAGCAGCTGTTCTGCAAAGTTAAATAACTTAGCCATTTGGCAGTATTTTTTCTGTGAAGAATTGATGGGCTTAGTGTACTTTATGGACTGTGTCCTTGTTATATTTAATTTTTTCCCTTTTCCTTCTCTTAAGCCCAATGTAAATAAATTTAAAACTGTATCCAACTACTATGTTTTTACTTTGTATATGCTGTAGAAAGGACATCTAAGCATTAGATGTTTCAATGTAGTGTTGACTTGTTTGATTAGAATTAGAATTTGGTTATCTTCTCCCATCTATTCAAATTGACCATATATTATCATCTGATTTGTGAGAGCTGTCTCTGTTCGAATTAACGTGCAAATGAAACCATACGACAAGTCAATAATATGGATTTTATTTAAAGTTATTTTGAGTCATCACCTTTATACAATCCAGGTTTCAAGTATCCACAGGGTGGTTGCAGATGTTCCTATAATTTGGGGTTTGCGTATAAGCAGGTACTTCCCTTCCCATTGTTAGCCACAGTGGGGATTTTTGTCCAGATGCATTAACCAGGATGTTTTACCCAGACCTTACCTCTGCTTTGCCTGGAATTAGCACCTTCTTCTTGTGCTCATTTCAAGTAGTCGCTGTGGTGGCTTAATTATGGCAAGATGCTTCTGTGGCTTTGACAGTGTTTTGAGACAGACACCTATGCTCTGTAAGTCCTTTCACTTATAAAATTGGGACTATACAGTTACTTGCTTTTTACACTCAGTTTTTAAATTTGTAACTTTATGTATGAGTAGCCTTTGTATTTAGAAGTGGTTAATTTTTGGGGTTTTTTTGGTTTGTTTTTTTTTTTTT
>VZDJ01007747.1:25809964-25863537 GCA_008694505.1 Cyanoderma ruficeps
TTTTTTTTAGAATTTGTTTCATTGTGGCTCTACCCAGAAATTTCATTCTTAGTATGTAGAAATGCATGGCATGGAGGTGGGGGTGATGGTAGTGGCAGAAAAATCAGTAATGATGTGTACTGAAAGGTGAATTCAGCATTACAGTAATGTAAAAGTTGCTTTCTAATAGGAGGAAAGCTAGTCAAGTCAAATGCAATCATTTTACTGTTCCTAAAACAGTTAAATCTTGGGGATTTTTAAATACCTCAGCACAGGGTGGTAGAACTGTACGAGGGGCCTGCTGAAACACTGTGTCCAGCCTCCTAAAATTACTCATGCAAAAAAAGCCCTACAAAACAAAACAAAAGACCCCAAATCCAAACCAGAATATCTTCATCTTCCCTGACACTCACGCTTGCAGTCCCACACTGGCCCCACTAAATGGTAAAGCAAAGACTAGTGCTGCTTAACCTTAAGTAGCACTATATTGGGAACAGGGAAGAGAAAGAAAATGAAATGGGTTACCAGTGGATCACGCGCTGAGCTGACTGTGGGAGGTATAGTGCACAATGTTTGGCCAAAAGAGATTTTAAAGTCCTTTTTTTCTGAGAGAGAAGAATAAAAAAATCCAGACTAAAATTTTAAGTGATCAAGGAATTTCAGTAATGACCTAGAGATCCTAAAACCCCCAGCATAACCATGCATTGTGACCTGCCTTTAGATACAGGCAATCTCCAGTGTTTAATAGAAAGTTTATTCTTGAAGGAGAGCAAGAAGAGGAGGGCAAT
Source organism: Cyanoderma ruficeps (assembly GCA_008694505.1). Lineage (NCBI taxonomy): Eukaryota > Metazoa > Chordata > Aves > Passeriformes > Timaliidae > Cyanoderma > Cyanoderma ruficeps. The sequence continues at coordinate 25,810,732 of VZDJ01007747.1, forward strand.
TCTCCTGTAATGCAATCAGCTAGCTTCTGGCATTACACAGAAAAGAGATTAATCCTCATGTTGCAAAAAACAAATGAGACAGCACAACTTTCCTTGGGTGATTTCAGCCTTCCTCCATTATTCCAAATATGCATACACAGGGATTTACGTCCGTGTGCAGATTAGTGTGGAAACAGAGGTTTGTGGTCACACTGCAAGTACAGCTTGCACAGCTTTGGTTTTGTTTTCATGGGTCTGACAGAAATCATTATACAAATTATAGGAACTGTATTTCATTTGTGGAATAGAAGAAATTAATACATAACAGTATTTGTCCAGAGATTTGAATTAATTTCCTGTTCAATGTATTTTCATTTTTTTTTTCAGTAGGTGGCAAGTAGGTTTGGCATCTTTTTCTTTTTACCTTTTTAAAAATTTATTATTATTTTGATATTTTTTATGGCTATGAGAAGATGGAAGGTCTGCTTACCCAGGCTGGGAATGAGGAGGCTGCAGTTTCATTTGGGGCCCCAAATGCTAATTATTCATCAACATTGTTAATATTTGCTTTGTTCTTTTAGATGGATCTTGATGAATCACAAGCACCTTTATTTCTTACTTTTCCAGAAGAGATCAGGGATAATCAGCCTGCAGCAGGTAAGGAAGACAGCCTCTGCAAGATTCTGGAACGCTGGAAATTTTTTACCAGTGCTTGATTTTTTCTTGAGGGTGGCAGGATATGAGATTGACTTTTGACCCTCAAAGGGAGTGTTTTAAAATATGTTATTTTAATGCCCACTTTTTTGACTTACTGAATGCTTCACTAGGAAATGGCTTGTTATGCACTCCTTATTGAAGGACATCTTAACTTGAGCTGCAGTTTGTCTATAGCAGCTCTGGCTGATAAGCTGCCTTTCTTTCTACTAGAATTCTGAAGAGTGCTTGCAAAATGTACAATACTGTTTCTTTGCTCAAGCACAACTACTATTATTATTTTCAGCATTTAAATATCTTCACATATTTTGGGCATCTTAGCTTGGATGATGTAATTTTCATTCTTACTGTGTTTCAATAGGAACGAAGCCAAGTCAGGATTCAGCATTGTATGGTGCATGTCCCAGAATTAGAATAGCCTGTAGGTGAGTTAAGGTAAAAGAATAGAATAAAAGAATCATTTATATATGGGAATTCAAGGATAGTTCTTGACTATCTTTATAGTTTTTATATTGTCACATTATATTTGTCATTTTTATTTTCCCACAGGATGAAAATGTTTAATTTTTTAATGATAATAGTGACAATGTATTAATTTTTATTTTTCTAATAATCAAATCGAAAAGATTCTCTTTATTTTTGAAGAAATTTTTCCACTTCACTTTTCTTAAAAATGCAACAGCAATGACAGCAAAACCTCTAAAGACTGTTAAATCATTAGGAAAATGAAAGAAGCTACCAAGAAAATTGTTCTCTTGTTGCAAAATATGTCTATTCCAGAAAAATTAAAGGGAATGAAGTTCTAACTTAAGGTTTGCTGGAGCCTCAGGATTTGCACTTTATTAGGAATATTTTGCCTAGTATCTTTTCATTTTGAGGTCATAAACTTTCTGCATTTTGATAGAAGGATAGAATAAAGGTGTATCAGGAACTCTGGGTTCCTGGAAGTCAAAAAGGTGTAGCAATGCATTAGTCATTCTTCTTCCATTTCAGAGTAGAGCTAGAAGTTCATGACTGGTGTAAAACAATCAAACCATACAAGAAAATTAATGAACAAAAAAAGAATTCTTCTGCTTTGACATGTATTAGAAGAAATTATCTCTTTATAGTTGTTGCTCTTTTAACATACAAATGACAAGTGTTTAGTACATCTGTTCAGCTGAAAAAAGTGCTTTACATTTTACTACTTCTAACTTGTCTCTACGAGACAGATAAATTAGAAATAATAATTCCTTCTGAAGCGACCATTGTAGAATAAGGTACAAAAATTCTTCTCATTGAAATGTGTATCATATATCTGGCAGGTAAACCTAAAGAAACTTCTTTCTGCTATTAACTAAATCCACAGGAGACAGCAGGGTTTGTAAGATGTATGACCCACGTACATTGCTGGAGCACAGGAACTCTACCATGCTGTTGAGTGCATTACCTTCACTTTTTTCTTTTTTTTTCCTGATATGCTATGGCATATTTAGCAGTGGAAGGGCTGATGTTGCAATCAGTGTAAGATTCTTCCAGATTTCAGGTCTTTAGAATTATATAGGAGGTCTTTGGTTTTTTTATGAAGTACAGTAAACAGTGTCATAGTGATTCACTTGTTTTCTTAATCATTGCTTTTCATGTAGCACACATTGAATACTTTATAGTCTGGATTTTATGTGGTATCATACTTATGCAAAATTAACTGGTATACAAGGTCAGTGGTAACCTGAATGTCTGATGGATCATTTCCTAAGCACTCAGATATTGCTAAAAAGATTAACTAGACAACCAAAAAGTAAATTGTAGAACACAGGGTCTGAAGACAAAGGAGGAAAAATGTATTTCAGAAGCATAAAGTCATCTCTACAACAAAATTATAGCAAAGGTTTGTGGAAATAAACCTGGCAGTTTTCTGTACTGGAAGCTGTGAAATATCTCCTTGAACTCTCCAAAGGTGCTCAGATGAGACAGAACAACTAAACAAGAATCAGGTGTTTTCATCTGCTGGCCCTACTCACTGTCAAATTCTATCTGCAGAAACCCACACACTTATCAGACATTAAGACAGTATAAAAATGGCATGCTAGCTGAACAAAAATAAAATCAGAGTTTCAAGAAGTGATACTTTTCATTGTTGTTTAAAAACCCAACCAAACAAAAAACCCAAGCCCACTAAGGTCAATTGGCCTCATCAATAGAAATACAATGATTTCCTATTTCCAGTTCTCTGACATGTGCATACTTTTATCAAATAGCAGCATTTTTGTCAAATAGCAACATTTTTATCTCTTACTGCAATGCAGTTGGTCTTCCAACAATATGCAATAATTGCACATCTGCCTGTCCAAATTGTCATGCTTGGTAGAATATGCAAGCATCGTAACCTTGGTTGTGTGCACATTGTGATGCTGCCTGCACAAGCACTGCATGCAGGGAATGCCTCCAGAGGGTTTCTGAGATATTTAGAGAATTATGACCCTATTACTTTTCCTTAAAGGGTTATTTTTCACTAACACTATGTTTCTTCTGAGCTTAATCTTTCCCTTTCTTTACTTTTTTATTCTTGATTGCCAACATTTTTATTTCTCATCAAACATTTTCATGCCTATTTTGTACTTTCCATTAAAACTTCATCCTCTTTTGTTGCTTCCTTTCTGACTCCTTTTGAATATACATCTAAACTTCAATCTCTTCTGTAATTTTCTTAAAAGCAAAATCTAAGACCTTTTTGCTCCTGTGTGAAGATCAGTGGGGATATCTTGCTCCATGTCAGTGTTTTAAACTGTGAATTCAACGTTTCCCTTGAGCCCTAAATCACCAGCATCAAGAAAGGCGGTATTTCACACATACCCCTATCCTTTGTATGTCTTGTTCTTTGCTGGCAGTTTTAGTTTCTTTATAATGTCTGGTGAGTTGAATCATGATCCTTATTGGAACTACTTTCTTAGGTTTCCAAAATCATACCTTTCAAGCCCTGTCTTGCTCTTTCCCAGCATTTTCCCTGTTGTCAATGGGCAATGTGAACTGGTTCTTCAAATTACAGCTTCAACGCAGTTGATACCTGTCCTGGCATGCAAGTGCATTGGTGTTTGTGGGAAGGAAGAAAGGTTGAGAGCCAGTGATTTAATGCAAACTAGGAATATTTTTTGTTTTCCTGCAACGTGTAACCCATATATTTGTAGCAACCAATGTGGTATCAACCATATAGGCAGAACACCACACTGAGAAAATGTAGGTGTTGTCTGCATTCCTCTCAAGAAACAGTTAAATAAAAAGAATGATTTATTTTTTGGTATCTGCTCGTTTTCAGAGATGAAAGGCAACTGAAGTCTGAATGAGGTCCTTTGGGATGAAACCCTGGTTTCCCTGAAGGTGGCTGTGCTGTACACATTGGCCTAACCAAGGACCTGATTTTGACTTCTACTTTGTATGTGTGCAGGAGGAGTATGGTGAGAGTAAAAAAAAAAAAAAGTTTCAGTTTAATCTGTGCCACCAGGAAGTGTACTGTATTTTCCACAGTTAGAATAAGCCACAAGTAGAAAGAAAGTGTGAAAGGACTAATCAGGAGTATAAGAATGAATGCAGGATGTGTCATGGCACAATATGAAGATATAATTTACATGAATGTGTGGTACGAACAAAGGTCACAAAGAGTGCTTTTTCAGTTGCTCCTACAAGGTGTATCAGAAGGAAATACCTAAGAACAAAGAAAGTGTCTTTGTGGAGCTTTGCTGAAGCCTCTTCAATATCCACATGAAGAAGAGCTTGGCAAAGAAGTTGGCCAGCAGGATTGAATGTTGATAATGAGAAAGTTGAACTCAAAGTTTATTAACACAATGATACACTTGCAATTATTTACTCTATGTAATATATATGCATATACATACATTTATACACATTTACATACATATGCATGCATATATATACACACCCCACTAAAAAGAGCCAATCAACCAACAACACAAACAAATCAAAACCAAGAAGAAAATACAAGCCCTTATGGTGCCAAAGCCAACTCTGTAAAGCAAAGCATGTGTGTGTTGGCATGGTAAAACCCCTCATGGAAGAATTTAAAATTAAGTTACTTATTTTTTCATTCTTAGATTTGTGTTAAAGCAGGATAATCTTAATCTGAGGGAAATATAGGGTTTCTTAATCTTCAGGTTTTGAAAACAAGACAATTGTTTTGAGCATATACACTTGCCTTAACAGATGAAAATGCATGTTGCATTGACCAAGAAAGCAAAGGGAAAGAAATTTACTATTACTACTTCAAGTGAGTGATGTGAAGAGTAGAAGGAAGGACTGTACATCTCAGTATGGTGTTTTGCCCTTTTACAGGCCACTACATTGTCACAATGTGACACTGACTTACATCAAGCTTATGATCCAATGTAATTCCCCCATCCTTTTCTATGGCATGGTTTTTTTAGCTATATATGGGTTTTTTCCCCATTTTGGTGAGAAAGATTTTAAAACACAAGCACTATTTAATTTCAGGAGAGCAGGTCATTAACTGTCTCAAAATGCTAACACTGCTACTGAATAGTAATAAAAACCCCTCTGTTATTTTCATTTATGACTGAACAAGAGAAATTGGGCTGAATTGCAGTACCTATTATTCAGTTCAGATGTCAGGAAATTTAATAGATGCCCGTGAGGCACTGCATGGGGTCTAAGGAGTTAATGGAGTCTCTGAGTACATGACTAACATGGTCTGTCAGGAATGAAAGAGCTGAGAGTGATCCTGCATTGGAGAGGCACTAGGTTATCTTTCCAGCTCCATTCTGGTGCCATGTATGGAGATAATGTTGCTATAATATGCCACGGTCTAAAGATGAAAAGAGGACTTCAAATCCATGCAGCAAAAAAAACCAAGTGCCGATTTACTTGGACTTTTGTCTCCTTTCCATATTATTTTTAACACCGTAAGAGAATGAAGTAAAGAAAGAGAATTGTCAAAGCAAATTACTAGCTTTAAGTATAGAACACAGGCAAAAACAGATGCATAATGAATAAATTGATGAAACCAATGTTTTTTTAATTCGATTAAAAATACTGTATTATTTTTCCTGTATTTAAAATGATTCCTTTAATAAATTTTACAGATAAATATTGAGATAAAATTTGTGAGCATTTTACTAGTGTTCAAAATTCCAGAGCTTCTGGCTTGCTTTCCTGGGGTATGTAGGTCATATATTTTCTTTTATCAGGAATTTGAATCATATTGCTTAACTTTCAGAATCACCATGATTTTCATGCCATACATGTTATGATTAATGGAATTTTCAACATAATGTTAATGGAAAAGTTTTTGTTAGTGATTTTTTTATTTATGTGTAAAATTACCTGTCCTTAAGTAATACTGCTATGAACTTGATTATATGGGCTGAGACTATCAATATAAGGAAATTTTGTATTTAATTCGATGAAAATGCATTTGAATTTTTTTTCATCTGTATTTAGGTGCTTAAAAAAGTACATAATGTCTTTTTTCACTAAAACTTGCTGCACTTGAAACAATCGAAATTGCCTTCCAGTTAAAAGAAAGTAATTTCATTGCTTTTTTGCTAATTTTTGGTCATGATCTTATGCATTACCTCAAAGCTGCTAGAAATATGATAATTTGAAATAAAGGTAATTCAGGATTTCCAAATGGGATAACCTGCTTTTGGAAATTTTATTTAAAATAAACTTTTCCTTCTCCTCATTCCGCCTCATGCTGTTCCCTTGCTCCAGTGTGACGTTCACCCCCCAGGCTGCAGTGTTCCACTAACTCTGCCAATGTCCTTCCATGGGCTGCAGCTCTTCGCAGACTACTCAGGCATGGGTCACTTCCATGAGATGCAGTCCATGTGCTCCAGTGGTGGATCCTCCAGGGGCTGGAGGAAGATATTTGCTCCACTTTCATTCTCCATGGGCTGAGGGGAATCCCTGCTCCAGTGCCTTGAGAACCTCCTACCCCTCCTTCTTCACGGACTCCACCTTAGTGTCTACCGGGCTGTTTCTCATTTCTCTCACTCTTCTCTCTCCCAGAGGTGCTGCCATCTTGTTTGAGGGACTCCACCATGCCCTGTGGTGGGTCCATCAGAGCTGGCTGGAGCCAGCAGTTTCCAGCCATCCCACAGCTCCTCCTGCCAGTGCCTGGACACCAGCACTGGGCAAGTATAGCTGAATTTACCCGGGCTGATGGACACCTCTGGTGTAGGCTGAGGTGCTGCCGCCAGAAAAAATGAGAGTGTATTGCACTGATCTTACATGCTAAGATGACAAATCCCTAGTTTTTTGATGCCCCGATGTTAACAGGTAAACCTACAGGTAAGTAAATTAATGTGGTTTATTCTTGTGTAATGTCTTGTTTTCAATGCTTGAATATTTAATTTTAAAATATACTTACTATGCCAGAGTGGGGACCTTAATTTTTTTCTCCTGTTGCTCCATACCATATGATGCAGCAGGAGGGCTGCCATGGCCCACACTTGTTGCTAGCTGAGGCTGGGTGTGTCCCACTTTAGGGACAGAAAGAGAGCAGGCTAGAAGCATCACAGTGAGGGGACAAACTTTTTTTTTATTTACAATTTAACTACTTTATACATTTGTACAGAGGTTTAGAGATTGGCTACAGAGGTTGTTCCTTCTTAACCTGGATGGTGGACATGACCATCAATCATTTCTTCTCTCAGAGGAGAAGAATGCAAACATTCTAAGAATAAACATTGTTTATATTAAGGTTGCGTGTGAAATTTCTGCACAGAGACAGAAAGACAAGAGAACAGAAAAACTCGGGCAATACACACCAGCATGGTTCCTCCTGCACTTACGGTTTGTTCCCTGGTCAAATCTTAGCTAGATGCTGGAACACCAAGTTGCAAACATGGCTGAGTGCAGGTAGCCTCTGAGAAAGGAGAGATTGTGGAGTCCTTTTCCAGCATCTGAGGTTATTGTGTTCCCACTGATTTGAGATTTTGCTCAGTATTCTATTGTTTCATGATGGTTTCATATTGAATGGTTTACAGGTTCAGCACAGCATTACCAGGACATGCTGAAAACAGGTGCTTCCAATTCATAATTAGAAAAAAATGAGACCTACAGTCATAGATTTAAATAAATTATTTTGAAACTGCTGCATTGCAATGTCTGTGAAATTGCTTCCAGGCTTTTAAGAAGCAGCTTTTTCACTCGAGTTTCTGTTAGGATTTCATGCAAAGCATGTTCATTTATCTACAAATGAATCCTAATGAGGAGCCTTTCAGGTTTCATGATGTACAAAAGATTTCTGCAGAAACTGCAGCCACTCGCATACAAATTCTTTCTTACCTTGTTTCAGTGGTGGATCCTCTGATACCAGAAATGAATTTTTCACATCTGACTCCTCAAAGCAGTTGGTAGCTTAGTAATAACATTTCAGCACCTGCAAATGCCATATTAGAAACACTTTCATGATTCCCCCGCACGCCTGCACCAGGATTCACTTGCTGCAAAAATCTTCAGGATTTTCTCTGCAGTCAATTTTACACTTTGTAACCCAATCTATCAAGAATGTTACCATTTGTAGGGCAATATAGCCCTGGACTTACTTTCTGTAAATTTTAAAGTATCTATAGGGATTAAAGTGAAATTATATTTTTGCTGTGACAGAAAATATTATTCCCAAGTGTGGTTGACCAACAGAACCATTTCTTTCAATAGCAGTGAGAATATTTATTTTGATTGTTGCTATATTTGCACCTATCATTGTGGTTTTGAAAAGGTTATGTGTGTTTTATTTAATGGTTCAGTGGCAATATAAAAATTAAGATGAATAGGAAAATAGATGACATAGTACAGATTTAATTGATACTTTAAATCAAGCTTAATCATTTATTATTTTATATCAGATTTATTTTTATCATATTCCAAACATTTGCATGATTCTTTATGTATTTTTCATATGTTGATTCCACTTTGAGAAATTTGATTCATATTTCCTTAAATGCAAGACAAATGATGTCTCCTGGTTTCTACCAAGTAAAACAACAAAGTGAAATGAATAAAAGATACAAAACCCAAACAAAAAACCCCATATTCGTGAATGTCATTCCCTTTCCCTATAGACACCATCCAAAAATCTAAGTGCTAAAATATAAATCCTAGTGTAGGTATGTAATTCCTGCTAAAGAAGTTTAATCTTGTAAATAGCAGTCTCAAAACAGAATGTTGTAAAAGTACATGGCTTAAACCAGAATTTTATGACTGGTTAAACTAACTTGAAAAAAATTTTTGTGTGAGGTACAGATCAAAAATGTTTTATTCTGTGCTGTTTAGGTACATTTTTTTCTGTATCTGCTTGATCAAATACTTTACTGAAAGAATTAGAATTTTAAAGAGAATTCTATCATTTACAAAGCCGAGAAATCAAGAAGCCCTAAAATATCTGCAATCTTAAAGAACATTTTTAGAGTTTTTTTAGTGCAAGAGAGTAAATGCATTTGTGCTTGTGTAATTCAGAACACACAAAATCCACCTTTCTTTGAAAATCTTTACTCAAATGCTTTTCTGTATTGAGTTATAATTACCCCTACACTTTTGTTATTGCTGTCAATATTGTTTACCTTTAGGTAGAACGTTTGACTCCCTCTAGGGGGAAGAGTAATTTGGTTTATCGCCATTTTAGGCAAAAATTAATGGTAAATGAAATTATTTGTATCATCACTTTCCCAGACCTCAATTGAAACACCTTTGTGCTGCTTTCCTGTGGTGCTGGAGCTACACACATCATTAGGATTTTTGATGAACAGCTGTTTCTAACATTTTAACTTTGGCCAGTAAAAGGTACTTTTTATCAGGTTATAGGTCACTTCAGATTCCAATTGTAGAAAGAATCATTCCCCATCTCCAGCTGCAGCCATTCTCATAGCTTCATATTTCTTTGTCAAGAGACTGCAATGTGTTTATGCTACCCACTTCTCTATTTGTACTATGCATCTCAGGGTTTTGATCCGAGAATTCTCCTAGAGATGGACAGCTGGTAGTACCCTGCACTGACTAGTCTTCTGGCATTTATGTTATTACAGGCATCTAATCCTCTGCCATTTGAGTGTATCGAAGATTATGACAGATAGGAATGTTAACTGAAATTTTGAGAATAATTAGAATCTGTACAAATATCCATTTTGTGTGTGCCATTTGTGCATTTATAACAGACAAAGGAGATTTATGAGATACAGAGATCTGGGTTTTATGAATATAATCTCCCCTCATGATAGCTGTCTCTCTCTAGATCTACAGTGTATTTAACTTCCTTACGGATTCCCTCTGTTGTTATCTCCAGTTCCTGCTCCTGTTCTTTGGCCCATCCCACTGAATCACCAGTCACTTGCTGTTCTTTACAGTGCAGGACACAGGAATTTTCCTTCACCCTTGGGGAAGAGAATGGTGTGCAGCTGTATCCCATATGGCCAGTGTGGAGCCAGCTGGGCTGTGCTCAGGTATGTAGGTCCTCAAGTTTGGATAAAGCCTTTGAGACTTTGGGATTCCCCTGTCAACAGAGTCAGATCTGGAAAACAAGATCGAAAATGTGTGCAGATGTGAGGGAAAGGAAAGAAACAATAATATCACAGGAAGTTAATTTCCTGAAGATACAAGGTTAATACATAGACGGAACATCACCTTTGTATTAGATTTGCTTGATGTTTGTAAGCCTTATTTTCAAGAAAACGTTTAAAAAAGAAAAGTAGGGCTGAAAAGTTACTGTGCGAGAGTATTTTCAAAGACTATTCCTTAAACATTTATGAAGAGAAACCAAGGGACTCCAAAGAAAATTCAGACTGAAATTCTACATCATCAGACTATGTATGGAAGAAGAGAAAAGTCTCAGTTACTCTCATTTCAGAATATGATCTTCTTTTCATAATCACTGTCAGGGTCCCCCACAATACTTATTTCAGGCTTTTTCTGAACAATATGATGAGGCACATAACAAAGAACAGCATTTATACATAATGAATTACTTGATAAGGTGTCTCTTTGGGCAGTGATCCAAAGGGAATTGTGAGACGCTACANGATAATGTCCTCTGTATTTCTACAATAGTAGTTGATTTGCAATTAAAATTTCCTTAGTCTATATGGTAGAAAGTAATTTCCCAATATCAACTTGAAGTTTCAATAACAGATATTAAAAACATAGACATAGCACAATAGCATTTTATATTGTATGAAACCATTCCTATCTGATCAATAATGTATTTCTTCTTAATTATTCAATATTATTTAGTGAAAATTTCATGCCTACTGGAATATTAATATGATTTAATAACTGTAAATACACCCATTTAAATTAAAATACTTTAGCAAAAGTTTTGATGCATTGATAGTCGTGACAAAGCAAAGTAATCTATTGAAGTGCAAAACAAAGACAAGGAATTATAAAATTCTTAAAGAATAGCAGGAAAATTATCTTTATAACTCATATACTTTTTTTTGGCTTTCAAACACTATCATATATATAAATCATATATCTAAAATATTCATAAATATTCTGGGTTTCTATTTATTTTTCATGCCCTGCATATAATTTTTCTGTTTCTCAGAGCTTTTAGGAACAAAAGATGCTCCTATTTAGTGCTTAGGATGTCAATCTCACATCTTCAGGAATTTAAATTTTCTTTTAACTGAAACGGCTCATTCCAAATGGATAATATACCAGATTATATATTCCTGTGAGAACCATGGAAGTACTACCAAGCTTCTGGTAGTAAATTTATGTAAGGGTGATAACATCACTGAGCAGACAACCTCCACAATAAAGAGCTGCTTCAGATCCATTGTAGACTTCAGGCTGTGGCCGCAGTCCTGGATTCACTGATCTTGGTGGCAGAAGTCTTCTGATGGGACATCACTTCACAGTGGTTCAGGGAAAAGATCTCAGTTCATGTCCCCTCTGCTAAAGGTGTCTGACCTCAGTTGTCCATGATCCCTGGGCAAACATGGAGAAAGGAAAGGTGGAAACAAATGGCAAAGAAATTCTGCAGAAGGAGCAATGAAAGTGTTCATAGAGCCTCCTAAAATCCTACTTCATACTAATACCATTATGTATGAGTTTGGTAAATTAAAAAAAACAAATGGGAGTATAGCAAACTCTCTCTCCCCAAAAAACTAAATAATGTTGCAGAGTAGGAGACAAAGGAGATTTATGAGATACAGAGATCTGGGTTTTATGAATACTTTAAACACGTGAACTTGTACAGTCCTTGGAGTAATAATCTCAGACAAACTGGAAATGTGTATGTTCAAGGGATCCTTTCATTAAGCTATGTAGCTACCTAAAACATATGGAATCTGCAGCTCCCAATACTGAGGCTGCCTCTATGAGGACTTCCTCAGGTAGTGCCACATCACATTCAGTCATCCCTCACTGGTGTTGCTGCTGCGTGGGGCTGTTCTCAGGGTTAATGTACATGCTTGAGTTACTTTGCTCAATGGGACCTATAGCACTGTGAAATTATGAAAAGAGTAAGAAGGAATTAATTAGAAAAGAGATAACATTCACAGAAGCAAAAGAGGGGCAAAAATGAATTGCACTACATTTCCCCTTTCACTATCAAATATATTGTTATTACTTTGGTAGAAATGGATATTTTCACTACAGCAGCACCTTATTGTCACAGCTATATGTTTCAAAATGCCAAAATATAATAGGCCTTACTAAATTGCTGCTGGCAGGTAAGACATGATGCTTAAAACAAAGCCAACAGAACAAAAAATAAAGCCAATGGAAAATGGATATTCCTCTCTCACAGTTGCAATATTAAGAATAAAGAAAAAGCCTAGACAACTTAATGGAGGTTATGAATAATGTTGTGAACTGCTCAGAGATATTCTAATTAAAGTAGGCTGAGCTATCTCTACCATGGGATGCCCTCTGAAAGGTCACATAACTTGCATATACCCATGCTTAGATAGGGGTCAGTCGCTGTTCAGATCTGGACTTTCATTTGTTGTAACACTTCATACAATTTCTTTCTAATTTTTACCTCACATATTTTCTGTTCTTCAGTAAATGCATAAATCCAAAGTAGTGGAAAAAGACAATAAGCTATTAGGGCCTAGCTGTACAGGACACCAGCCTACTAAGGCAGACCAGTGACCCCCCCCCCAGCCTGCACCTTTCAGCTCTTTGGACAACCAAGACCCTTGTCCCCATGGGACATCATGTATGGTTCTTCTCTATCCTAGACAGAAACTATTAAATCTTAGTCCTTTGTTTTCTATCTTTACATCAGCTTTCAACTCATAAAATGTTTCCCAGCTTCCAAGACTATGTTTGTGGCAGCTTTCTAAACTTTTAGTGTTGAATCTTCTCAAGCATTTCTGAAAGATCCAAATACTTTATGTCCACTGAATCCTCTTTATCAATGCATTTAATTACATGCTCACAAAGTGCCAGGATATTATCGAGACAGTCTTGTTCTTCACAAAATCCTAGCCCTTCTTGGGTATAGCTTCTTCTCTTTTAGCAGAGATGGTAGTCAGTCATCAGTTTCCACAAACCCCATTCAGATCTTGAGACAGGAAAGATTGCTGCAAACAATTCCTTTTCATTTAATAATTTATTTTCAGGAAAGATTTGACAAATATTTAAGGGTTTGCATCAGTGCTTCCATGTGTTGCATGGAAGTCTCCCCGAGAACCCTAGTATCTGAGTTGAAAAGAGAAAAATGGAGAGAGGGAAGGGGAAAAAATATCTCTCTTTTACCCTCTGAATGTTCCCCATTTTTAATACGGTGTTTGGGGAAAAACTAAAAGTGACATCTCAAGTACAAAATCAGTGGAGCTACTGCATTTGTTGTCATTAAGGTTTAAACTCATAAATGCTATAATTACAGTTAGCAGTAAGCAATATGAGCAGTAAACATTTCCACTTGTTCAAATCCTGCAGTGTTTGCCTATGTGGGAAACCCTGAGAATTCTAATTTAAGACTTTGAGTCACCTTAGACTAAGATAGGAAAGTAGAGTAGTTGCTTATAAAGGGAGGCACAATACTGTAATTACTTTTTATGCCACTGTCAGCATCTTTAATAAGTATCTGTACTCTCTTCAGCCTGCGTACTAAACCTTGATGCAGTGAGTATAGAAAAAAATTGACACTTCTTTGTCCTGCTTTGTCCTTTCTATTAAAGTTGTACAGCTAAAACTGAGATAAAGATGCTGTCTTCTAACTAATGAATAGAAAATATGCTTATTTTCTTTATTTGTGGCATTATTGCACACTTAACACAGGAACAGATTTTGGGCTTTGCAGTGTGCTCATCATGCACTGTAGGGGAAATATAACCTTTGGCAAAATTTTCTTTTCTGTTTTTCTCATACTTGGCAAAATCTTGTCTGTTCTACAGGTACTGACCTCCTTTTCCCTTTCAAACATAATATACATGTCAATAAAAATTAAAAACATAATAAATTAAACTCAGAATGACTATTCCTAACTTCAATCTCATAATGTATTGTATCTTCTTCAACATGTAGAATATTTTTTTTACCCTAATCTTATCTCCTTAGTCCTGTTTCCCCTTTTCACTTAACGTTTTCAGACAAATCTCATCTCCTTTTAAGTCTTGCTTTTTCTTGGGTTTTAAGCTATGACAATTCAGTATAATTACAACTTCAATAGCTGTGGTAGTTAGCAGATGGCAAAGACAGTATTTGTTTGAAGGACTTTCTGAATAAGTGATCAGATACATTCAGTGTGATAATTTAGTTTCAGAGTATAGGGAATAGAACATCTTCAACTTTTCACCTGCAATGAAAGAAAATACTGTCTTGATTTTTAAATCACCAAGAGGAACCTGTGTAACCTGTTCTAATTACTTCCCCTCACAGTTAAAAACGTACCTGATAAAAAGGCTGTGTTTGTCCAACTTCAGCTGCCAGCCATAGGACCTTGTTATATTGCCAGCTGCTGGGCTGAAAGCCCGTTATCAATTCCATTATTAATTTAATTTATATTTTGTTGCTTATTTAAGATTAAACCCTTAACTGGTATTTCCAACTATGCTGTAAAGTCATGTGAAACATTACTCACTGCAGCCAGTCATTTGGGCAATTGTTCTCCCCTATCCTTTACTTGAAAAACTGGATGTACACAAAGAGCAACTGGAATGAGAATGGGTGAGTCAGGTCTGCCAGGGAGTAATTCCTATATTGTTCCTGCTTTGCACAAATGTAAAGGGCTCAGTGAAGTACATGCAGTGGATAATCAGATAAACTGAATTTTTTTGTCTAGATGCTGGAAAGGATAAATGTAGATTTCAAACAGCTGTCATGTTTCATCACTTTCCTGCCCCTTTTTTATTTACTGTTTACAAATATTCATGTGAATGCCTTATTGTTCCAATGGATTTTTGGAGAATAGCTACTCTACTTATAGAGACAGGCATTTGCATGCAAATAAGTATTTCTTCAATAAAAAGATTAATATATTTTTCCATTTAAAAACACTTAACCAACCAATCAAGAAAGAGAAACAAACTACAAGTATTAGAAGACCACTGATATGCCCCAAATAGAGAGTAGACAACTGAATCTACAAAATGTTTCAGGACTTTTTTGTCTATATGTCTAGTAGGTCTAAATAATAAGCATTTTCACATAAATAAATCTTTGTTTACTGAACAGAGCCCAGTACAGATTTTGTTTACTATGAATAATTTCCTGTTGTTCTGAAAGCAATAATTGTTTTCATCCACTTCTCAACAGAACGAATGTTATCCACCATCAAAAGCTGGTCTTTAGAACAGTTTTTATGTGGGTGTTCGAAGCTGCTTACCGGCTAGCTCGGCACCGAGTTCACATATAGGAGTACAGCTTAGTACCTTCAGATCTTGTGGGTCTGAAACGTGGCAAACGGCATGTAAGAAAGGAGAACCCTCATGTGGGTAGCAACCAGGTTTATTCCACCAAGAGGCCAACCTGAAAAGGTGAGTTCTGGGCTTCGGGTTTGAGGTTAAGTACCAGGGGGCGTATACAGAGCAAGGTTGAATCTAGAACCAATCCCCTGGGGGCGGGGTGGCGGGGGAATGACTCAGAACAGGGGACACTTAACAGAACGATAAAAGAAGGATGGAACCTGAGAACTTGCCAAATCATCAAGCATCTTCACCAGAATCTTCCAGACTTTTGGGCAGGATTGGAGCGTGATTGACAAGACCCACCACCAGGGAAAAACCAAGAGGGGGGTTTGAGTATGGGGGCGTAGGGATAAACCATTATAAAATGAATAACAAAAGCATACAGAATTTTGGGAAACCCAAAATGCACACCACAACAAATCTTGGCTTTCACGATTTCAAAATGTTCTTGTTTGCTTTTGGTGCTCCTGCAGTGTGAAATGTTATCTCGTTAGGTCACTACTTTCATTCACTGAAGTGTTGGAAGTGGAGCAGGTGATAGTGCCTGGATAGATAAAACACAATACCTCTGTTAAAATATTAGAACTGCTGATCAAGGGTGCTCAGATTTGATCAGGAATTTTAGGCTCGCAGTGTTCACAGATGAAAGTACAAACTGTTTGATCTCAATGGTGACATCTTGGATGGGTACCATGAACTATTTCTGATATGCTTGTGAGTAGCTGCAGGAATGTATTTACAGCTCAGTGAATGAATTTGCAAATCTGTTTCTCTTTTCACTTACAGCATGAAAAGTGGTATAATATTTGTTTCTGTTTTAAGAAGTCAATGGTCTAATAAACATCTCTTTTCTTTCAAGTGGGAATGGAGAGAGCAGAATATGTTTGCTAAATATCTATTTCAGAGAAAACTAAATTACATCTGATTAGCTTTTTATCAAATTAATAGGAGGCCATCATTTGTGAAGTAGGCAAGTTTATAGGCATGTAAAATGTGACAAGATATTTCTCTAATTTGCCCTTTAGCTATTCTTTTGTGGAAATCTATTTTTCATTGCCTGGAGATTTTAAACATTTCCCAGATCTATTTTAGAAACTGGAGATGCCTCATTGTCTTTCTCTTGAATTTTCTACTCTGAAACTAGCTCTGGTGATGAACAAATGTACTTTGTATGCTCTTGGCACTGGCACTAACAGCTTCAAACTAGAAATTAATTTTTAAACACCAGGCTTCTGTGACCACCGCACTGCTATTAAGCTCTCTGGCATGATCTTTAGTTTCACTCAGTCACAGTTGATACAGCCTGTTCTTACTTTTTTTTTTTTCCTGTTTGTTTTTCCTTTTTAAGCTCTATTTTATGGGGCAGGTTACCTTTTCCTGAAAATTAATATTTAACTCTAAGTATATTTTGAAACAAAAAACCTAAGCATAGTACAGGTGCATCCTGGTCGTGTCACAGCTTTTGCTTTATCTGCAAATAATAGAATTTCAGTTTGGCTCAGTTGTTGGCACCTTAGTGGAAAAACACAGTATTGACAGTTTTCTGTTCCTTTCAATGGCTGTCGTGCTGTAAAAAAATCTGCAGGATCAGCAGGACCAGCAGTCGAAATCTTTTAAAGGAAATACTTGAAAAGGAAAAGTCAGCTGTGTCTTCCAAAGTTTTCTCCTTGCTGTCTGAAGGAAAGAGATTTAGCTGGAACACCCATTTCCAGCCTGGCTATTTTCGTTGTCTTCTAAAATGGTCCTTGGAGTCAAGACTCTCTTGATTGACATCAAAATACAGATGAAGATCTCTGATATGTAGTAGAAGAAGGATGAAGCTGAAAAGGCTCAGATGAGATTTGGGAAGCATACACTTCAAATGTACATCTCTCTACTCCTCTGGGTCCAGTGCTGAATAGGTTTCAGAACACTTGAGAATGAAAATTAAAATCCGTTTTGCATCTTAAATTCATCGTGTCAGAAGAAGAATCTAACACTTCCCCTAAGATTCCAGAGGGCAGAAGTCTAAGGCTTATAGCAAGCAAACTAATTATGCAAATAATTCTATCTCTTTTTTTCTCTTTTTTTTAGAAGTATGGTATTATTTAAACTTCTGCAAATTATACCACTGGAATGAATGAACATGATGTAACAGAAGATTCAAATATGAACTTAGGTTGATTAAACTGCATGTTTATGTGGAAAGCACAAGTGCTATCAGCAACATGGTGGTATCCTTAACTCAATATTCTCCAAATTCTGTGGTAACAGCCCAACGAGAATTGTGCTGTTACTAAAAATATTAATCTCTCTCAGACTTCTTGATTTTATCTTCTGGAGTTTGGATGTTCTCTGTAAGTATAGCTTGCTTCAAAAGCCCAGTGATCATTGCTATTTTGTGTAAATATGCAGACAAAAACTCCTTGAAATACTTGAATACTAAGGGATGGATGAAATTCTGTCCTTGCTGAAATCAACAGCTGTCCTTTTTCTGAGGCTAGTATCAGTCAGATATCATCCTTGTCAACAAAAACAGATGATGCTTTCTTTGCCTTCACTAGACTCTAAAAAGGAAGAAGGCTGTGTCCAAAATTCCTCTCTGCTTTGATTTTGGAGTTCCAGGGAATTTACCTTGTTTGGAAATAGTTTGGATGGGACTGTTCACAAAATAAATGAAATTGCAATGTGTAAGTGAAAACACAGAGCATACAAAATAACTTTTCTGAAGGTGTTGTTATAGGGCCTCAAATATTTCAATTTTTTTGTCTTCTTTCTGATTACGGGCCTTTAGTTGAAGCAAAAACTTTACTACTGGTAAAGCCAGGTACTTCCTATATGTTATTGTTCCTACTGAAGTGTAAGTAAACAACAGTAGGACATGGTGTAGCAGCTCTGATATGCTCTAGGTATTTCATATATAGTCTAATTTTTCTAAAAGCACTTTTTTATATCAGTGTGCCAGCTAAAATATTCATTTGGTGTGATAGTAAAATAAAGATTTTACCTTCAACTTGCTGATATGGACTGTCACAGTAATTTTTTGTTTTGGTGTATGAAATATATATGTATACTTATATATTGTAATAATAGACAAGCATCGTTTGTCTTATAGTATGTGTTGATTGTACCTTTAATGCTAAAGCAGGTTCCAGAGTTTCTGAGGGCAGATTTTATGGTCTTGAATATTTTATCCCAACACTAACAGTGAGTAAGATTTAGTTCACACACGTCAATGGTTTTAATGCAGCAACCTATTCAACTGGATCTAAGACATAAAAATTCTTTAGCTTGCTTGGGAAGCTTATTCAACACTGTGAACTTGAGCTCAGCTGAATCACAATGTGGCAATGCAAAGGAGCCTACAGAAAACTAAATTAAAAGTATAAATTAAAAATTCAGAACAGAAGTTATTGTGGAAAGTTTGCTTTATGTAGAAACAAAATGTTGGAATGCTTGAATAAGTTATTGTTCCATGTGGAATATCAAATTTCTCTCTTCTAATTTATTCTGAAATATAATGAAAGCTGAAAAATGTTGAGCCTACTGGTTTTCTGGGATAAGAGTAAAAGAATGCAGTTGTGAGCTATCACTGATTTGCCAGGTAGTCATTTAGTCTCCCAAGTTTCTTGTTTTGTGATCAGGGCATGAGGACTACTATATTTGAGCAGCAATTCAGTATTCTGTGTGTATTCCTTTTTCTATCTCACCTATAATTTAACGATGATTATAACACCTTCAAAGCACTGAGCCACTGAGCACTTCCTTAAAATCATGCATGTCATAACAATATTTAAGTCTTCAATTCTTAATTTCCAGACATAAAGTCCCTTTTTAAAAAAAAAAAAAGAGAATAAGCTAGACAACATGGATTAACTTGGCTGGAGAAAAAATATGACTCACCAAAAGGCTGGGAGAGGATTTGCTTGCTCTAAAGTATACATAGTTATTACTGGAGTTCTGAGGTGTTCTCTGTAGCCACCTTCTTGGTGCTTGCTTCCCCTGTTGGAGAAGGAGGGTTTAGTGTACAACACTGTGTTTCTTAGTGAGGCAAGTTCCAGAATGGTGGGGTCTGCTATGCGGCTGACAGACAAAGGGAGAAATTATCGCAGTAAAAGGGGCCTGCCACTGGATAACAGCAATGAGTCTGCCCCCAGGGATACCACCTGAAAGGCAGAGACATCAAATGATGTTTTATGAAGGACTCGGTCATCTGGCAAAAAATCAACAGGATCTGAGACTTTTTGGTGAGGACTATAAATTGCCTTTACCATGTGCAAAGACAGTAGACAAAGAACCTGTGCACTTAAGTTGAAAAGTGAAAGAGGATATGAGGTTAAGATCCATGTGACATTTCAATTAAAAAATTTCTTTGCTTAATTCATGCCTTTCTGAGGCTAATTCTGGTATATAATTTGCTCATCTGTATCAAACTGGAATGGTTAAATGATACTTGATAGTAGTGGTAAAATGTCTGAATTGTGAGTAATAATATTAGTCAAAAGGGGGATGGGAAATCCAAGATATCTCAGTATGTAAGAATGGCTCCCTAAAAATTGCATGAACTGGTAGCAATTGTAAAATGAGACTGTGAAATGCAATTCCTTGGTCCAGCAGTGAGTTTCTCCCATGTAGCTGGTGTGGAACAGTGTTAATTACAATAACTATGTCAGTTCATTAAAAACTTGCCTGTAAGAGACATAGCACAAATAACAGTGTATATGAAAATGCCCATGTCCTTGTAACAACACATGTTTTCCAAAAGGAGTAAAATAATTTCTTTGGATGCTCAAACATTCTCTGATGGCCTCCATTTGCTGAAACATAGCAAGCATAATATAAGGTTCAGTCATCCTGAACTCTCCTGTTGTGGTTGTTTAATACTTTTACATCTTCTTTTCTTCTAAAGGCTAATAATGACCCCCATCCATTGTTTGCCTATATGCTTTATACAAACTTTTATTTCTATAAAGTGTAATTTTTCTAATATGATTGGTTGCGAGCTGAAATGTAAACGTCTCCTTTCTAGTCTGCAGAGGAAATTTGCCGTGGGCTAGTGCTTTGTTTATATCAAATCCTACCTAGCTGCTAGATTTTTATTTGCCAGTGATAACTGGGACAACAATGTTTCTGGACTGACCGAATACACCTGTCAAATATTCTTTTGGAAGAAGTGATCACATTTCTCAGCCATGGAAAACTCTAATATAAGGTCAAGGAGGTTTCAAAAGGTCATGGATGCTGTTTCACTAAGCTACAAAGGAGCTGATAAAGCAGAGTGTTGGTCTAGCAGAAATGATTCCCAGAGGGAACTGTTAATCAGACTATCTTTGGCAGGTAGAAGGGCAATGCAGAGAATGCTCGGAGGAGAATGTCTCCTTGGAATGGTAACACCATAAACCCTTCTGTTTCTTAAAGTTTTAAGTATGAAAGCAGTTAGCCTTTTTATAGAAAGTATTTTGTTATATATATATATATGCAGAGTTTTAGAAGTTTTTATTAACAAATCATGTAGAATTTAGTCATATATCCACTCCATAGGATTCTGTCCTTATCATCTGTCAACCAATAGTGGATTTTGAGCTCTTGCAGGTAATTTTTGGTTGGAAGAATTTGGAGATTTTGTTAGGCTGCCTAGCAGTATTTGTGTTCAGCCTTCTGAAAAGAAGGAAAATAAAATACATGGACAACTCTGCTTTTTAGGATTCTCAGCCAGAACACTGGAATTTGCTTCATAGAAAGCAGTGGTAACTCCAAAACTGATTGTTTTGGAGAGAGACAAGAGGTAGACTGCAAGAGACAGACAGCATTTTTCTGGTGTTTTAAAAACACTTTGTCTTAACTAATTAACACTTCATCTACAACAGAGTACTATACTGTTTTCTAAAAAAAACGATCATCCAACCAACCAAAAAAACCAAAAAGCCCCTGTGTGGCTGAATTTGAAAATAAAACTGGAAGAGAATCTTTGTAGGAAAATTTTAGAAAACCTATTGAAAAGCTTTGTCTTTAGCATCAGCTTATTGACAAAGTATAGTAAGAAAAAAATGGGGTTTTTTATTGGTTGGGTGTTGGTTTTGGATTTTTTTTTTTCAAATGTACCTGTATTCTTTTGGACACCTAATTTATCTGAGGATTAGGCTGCTTGCTCTGCAGTTTGTATCTTTCAGGAGCAGTCTTACATGTTCTTTCAACTTAATTTCTACATCTGTGTCCTGGTTTTCAAGACTGCAGATTTTTCAGTTACAATTTTTACTCCTCACCATCTATGTACTCTTTAACACTACCTAATTGCACATGAAGGCAGTAATTCAACAAATTCTGTTCAGCAGTCTGAGAAGGATAGTGTTTATCTTATTTGGGTAATAAATGACCCAGGGAGAGTAAGACATGTTTATCTATGTAGTTATATAGTGATTTGTGTGTGTGTGTGTGTGTGTGTGTATATGTATGCATATATATCACCACTTCTGTGGTGAAGAAATGATTAACCATCTACAATGAAATAAATAGGCTGTGTTGTCACATAGCAAATAATACTCCTATCCACATCATCAGACAGGAAAAAATCCTCATAATGATTACCCTGAAGAACAAGTAATTTAGATACTATTTGTTCCCTCACAAACAATAAGGGAACATCCTTTAGTTAACTGTACCTTAGCACTTTGAAAGAAAAGCACAAAATTTAAATATAGATCCTTTTTATTTTCCTTCTTTTTCAGTTAATCCTGCCTAGAAATCTTAAAACACAGGTCGTCTCTGG
Organism: Cyanoderma ruficeps; assembly: GCA_008694505.1. NCBI lineage: Eukaryota > Metazoa > Chordata > Aves > Passeriformes > Timaliidae > Cyanoderma > Cyanoderma ruficeps. The sequence continues at coordinate 25,833,040 of VZDJ01007747.1, forward strand.
AAGAATTTGCAGTCTTTTGTGTTGATTCAGTGGCACGATCAGGGCTTAAGAAGAAGCAATGTGAGTGCAACCATATAGGTAATTCCTTACAGAAATAGTGTGTGTGCTTACTTTTAGATAATGGAATCTTACTGCATTATTAATATTATGATAATAATATGTTATTAATTAACAGTATAACATTGTGTTACATATAAGCACTGCTTAAACTTATAGGCTTTTACAGTATTATGCCAAGATGTCATTTTTTTATTAATTGCCTAATTTTTCTTTCATATTGACTACATCATTCTTCTTTCACATTGGCTGCATGTTATTTTTAGCACTACCCAGCAAAAGTCTGCCTAAAACCTATATAAAACTGATATTTGAAAACATCATGCATTGCATGCTGTTCAGAATATTAAAAGCCTTTAGTAAAAGAAAAAGAACTACAAAACAATATTTGGCTTAATCCCATTAAACCAGACTGGCTTAAGAGTTATTCCTTCCATGTAGAAAGTACATTAGAGAGAAGGTCAGGGAAGCACAGCTTTTGGAACTGCATTGCTGTGCCAAAGCATCAGCCACTGGGTGCCACTCTTGATCCACGCAGCTTTATGCAAAATACTTCCTTTGGCAGAACAAATGTTTCTCCCCCCACGAACAGCAGGTGCTCTCTTAACTGTTTGAACATCCCTACAGAGAAGAAGAGGGCCTGATTAAGGAAAAAGACTTTCTTCTTTCTCTCTTTTTTTTTTCTTCTTATTTTTCTGATTCTCTCTATCCACCACCTCAGTTATTAGTTAGCCTCACTGAAGACATGTACAAGAATGTAAAACTGGAACTAAGTTTAAAACTGGGATTACTTGGTGCTTTGTGTAAGGGTTGCATGGATTGTGATCTCCTAAATTTCAAATCTAGTAGAGTCGAAGCTAAAAAGGAAAGGGGCTTCTAAGATATGAATATTTGCTAAGTTTTGTGTTATTGCAAACACATGCCCCAATTTTACCAGGCTTTTTTTTTTATGTTGTTGCTGCTGTTTGGAGTGTGGTATATGGAAGCATCACAGGAAAATGCGAAGAAGGAACAGGCTCATGTATGAAATAATATTGCTTTTGTAAAGTCTGTAAAAATAGAGAACCATACTCTTCCTTTTTGCCTGGATTTTTTAACAGTATGAGTAATTACTTAGAGTTATTCACCTGTGCGACTGAAAACAGAAGAATAGAAAAATGAATGCTGTGAAGTTACTTCAGTGGAAGATGTCAAAATGCTTCCTATTTTGACTTTAGTCAATGAGTTTGACATTTTTTTCTGTAATCAGTCTTCTGGGAAATTTTTGTTGTTTGGGTATTATATTTTTCTTCAAGTCAAGGTTTTCTGTTTGTGTCCTCAGAATTACTCAAAATATTAATGTTTTTTTTATTCCTGTGAACTGTAAGGTTGTTTTTCAGGGCTCTTTTATAGAATTCAAATGTCAGAACTTCATAAAAGGAAACACAGGAAACAACTAAATATTCAGTGGCATTCACTCTATTTAGGCCTTCCCATTTCAAATCCTCATCAAGGCAAAATACAATCTTCTCCAGATAAGCCCAGAATTCATGGCAAGTAAAAGAAAGACAAATGTTTAGAAAGTCAATAAACCAATGCTATAACTACACAACAAGTTTAACTTTCAGGAACAATTCAAGCAAATTATATCCTTGCCTTTCTTGCACCAAGTTATCTGCTTGCTCACACAGAAAAAAAAAAGACACTATAAGCATATGGAAAGAGGGGACTAATTTTTATGAAATAACTGTTAAATACTTTAAAACAGTAAAGGAAATATCTCAGAAACATATATACAACGATTCTTTGAAGAAGCAATTTGTTCATACATTTTCTGTTCCTTTCAGCACTTTAAAGTGCACTAAACTGAACAAGGCATTTATGAGCCCTTATATTTCTTTTACAGCATTCTTAATGCTAAGCAGAAAAAATAATACAACTCACGTTTTCCCACTCTAACAGAACTCTTTTTCTTTTCCCTTTTCCTATTCTCAATCTGCATGCCAGATTATTGCTTTACATTGTGTCATTTTTAAAAGACATGGAAGCCTATACAATTCAATTCAGAAACGTGATGTTAAACCCCAAAGCATTTGTTCTTTTGGTCTTTCTTTTTTCTTTCATTATCCTTCTATCTCTTTCTTTTTCTTCAATAATATTTGGAGCACTGTATAATCAAATACAAATTCACTTCAAATCAATGATGATAGATAGACCTTTACAAGAGACTGCGAGCTCTCACATAGCTAAGGCAGACCACTTCTACGTGGTCCTCCCTTTCGTGAGCTAATTTTTAGACAGACAGTCCAACAAAGTGACATACCCATGCAAACTCCACCTTTCCCCAGTGCTTTCACTTAAGGTATGTCTGTTCAGTAATGTTAGCATGTACAGTATTGCCAAGAGGGATTTGTAAGGTATAACGATGGTGTAGCCAAAATGTTCTTTCAATTCGAAACTTGGCTTCAGTGTTTTCTTTCCTTTTCATTGATCTTTTTCTGTTTCTTTTGAATATCTTGAAAAATGTAAAGGTATTTGTGAAGTGTCAAAAAAACATGTACTTATTTTTATGTACATAGCATAGCTCTTTCTGTTTGGATGAACAATATACACTTTGAAAACACACTGTATCATATCAGGGTCAACAGTAAACAAAAAACTAATAAATAAAAAAAAGTCAAGCAGCATATTTGTTTAACAGTGTTTCAACAGAAGACTAATTTATTGGTGAGAAAGTTCAAAGAGGTATGAACATTATAAAGAAAAAGACCCTAAACTTAGACTGGGAAGGTGTGAATGAATTTCTGTTGCAGAAAAAGCCTGAAATAATACAGTGATTAGAAGTCAGTACCAATGTGCTAAAAGAAAGATGAATGTGAGCTGGTAACTTTTACTGAAGCTGTCCTTTATATACATTGCCTGTGACTAAGCAGATTTTTGGGAAACATTAAAAAAAATTATATTGAAGCTACATAATTTTGTTACTGTTAAGTTGAAGAGACATCATATTTATGATAATATAGTGCTCAAAAAAAGGAGCTCACCTTTCCAGGAAACGGGTTATGATTTCAGAGTTAGTTGTGATTCAATAGAAGTGTAGTGCTACTGGTGAGACCTGAGTCAATATGAGATAGATATTTCTGAAATTACAGATCTTAGAAAACCATATGGTATCTCAATTTTGCTCATTACTACCTCAGTTTCTAAATATGTTGTGTAGTTTTCTTTTAAAGAGAGGAGACCAAACAGATTTATGAAAGAATATCTAGAAAAGGAAAAGTTTATTGTAATTTTATTAAATTGGGAGTTCAAAGTCCTATACCACAACATTGTGAGAAAACTGGAGCATTTCCTATCTTTGGAATGTTTCAGTGTCTCTGGCTGCAAAATTAACAAGGTACCTCAGTGATGAGGGCAATATATACACAGGTGTGTCTTTTCAGATAAGAAGAAACTTTGTGGAGCCATGAATAACACAGAACAATTAAGATACAGATTTATCTTTTAGCTATATGTTGTACAATATCAACAAAGTAGAATATATTACATGCTAAATTATTTTCCTGCAGGATATAATAATTCATAATTTGTACTGAGCCATGCTATATTGTTTGGCTGAAGACAAAGAGTGTATTTAAACCAATACAGAATGAGAAAAATTACCAGAGAGAGGTGAACTTATTTTTTTAAAAATTAAAAAATATATCTGAAAGTCAATAAATTCTTTTAGTGAAAAAATTACCAACTATTAATGGCTTGTTCTTAGCTTGCAGTAATTCATATACATTTATAAGTGTGAGGATAACAGAAACATTGTCACTGGCTATTAAAAATATAGAAGATATGTGAGATTTAACAGAAAGTATAAAATAATATTATATAAAATAATTTTATTCTATAAAATAATATTCTAAATAATATTCTTCTATCTTGAAATATGTGATCAGAGGAAAACCTCCTTGAATGATAAGATTGTATATTAGATTATGTGTCATAGTTTTATATTCTTTTCTAAATAACTGGTCTTGACATCTGCCAGAACAAGTTAATAAGGGCTACAATGGCAATTCCTCTATAGACACAGGACAGGAGAGAAACCAAAGGAGTGGCTTGATTCATCCAGGTCGTGAACTCTGAACGACAACCTGTCATTGTTTTTATGACAGATGAAGTCACTAAGCCACTATCCATCATATTTAAAAAGTCATGACAGACTGGTGAACTTCTCAGTGACTGGAAGAGAAGACATAACCCCCAATTTTTAAAAGGGAAAAAACGAACAGCCAGGGAAATACAGGCTAGTCAGTCCCACCTCTGTTCCTTGTGACATCATGGAGAAGATTCTCCTGGAAACTATGCTAAGGCACATGGAAAAGTGACAGGTGATTGTTGATAGCCAACACAGCACATGATGCCTGGTAATCTTGGTGGACCTTTACAGTAGGGTTACAGCATTGGTGAATAATGGATTTGTGCACAGCATTTGACACTGTCCTGTATGGCATCCTTGTCTCTGGACTGGAGAGATGTGGATTTGATGGATGAACCACTTGATGAATAAGGAATTGGCTGAATGGTCACACTCAAAGTGTTGTGGTCAGTGGCTCAATGTCCAGGCTGAGAGCAGTGATAAGCATCTTCCTCACAGGTCAGTGCTGGGACCAGTGTTATTTACCATCTTTGTCAGGGGTATAGACAGTGAGATTGAGTGCACTTTCAGCTGGTTTGTAGAGATGGGATGCCATCCACAGGGACATTGAGAGATGAGAGAAGTGAACCTATACAAACCTCATGAAGTTCAACTCAGGCAAGGTCCTGCACCTGAGTCAGGGCAAGCTCAAATATGGATAGAGGGTGGTCAGTGAGTGGATTGAAAGGAATCCTGCAGAAAGGACTTGGGGATGTTGGTAGATAAAAACCTAAAAATGAGCTGCGAGTGTGCACAATATGCACTCGCAGCCCAGAAAGCCAGTCCTGTTCTGGACTGCATCAGAAGTGTGCCGAGCATTTTGTTAGAGGTGAGTCTTCCCCTCTCCCCAGGTCTTGTGTGATACCCATGGAATACTTCATCCAGTTCTGAGGATTCCACCTGAGAAGGACATGGGTCTGTTCAGGCAAGTCTGGAGACATGGAGCCCCTCTCCTTTGAGGACTGGCTGAGAGAGCTGGGGCTGAAGAAGGGAGGGGCTGAAGAAGAGAAGGCTCTGGAGACACTTTCTAGCAGCCTTCCAGTACCTAAAGGGGGCCTACTGGAAGGATCCAGAGGGACTTTTTTTCAGGTAATGTAAAGGACAATGCTTTTAAACTGAAAGAGGGTAGGTTTAGATTAGATATTAGGAAGAAATTCTTCACTTTGATTGTGGTCAAGTACTGAGACAGGTTGCCCAAGGCAGTGGATGCCCCACCCCTGGAACCCCTTGATGTGTTCAAGTCCAGGTTGGATGGAGATGTGAGAAACCTGGTATGGTGGAAGGTGTCCCTGCCCATGGCAAGTTGGTTGAAACTACATGATCTTTAAAGTTCCTTTCCAAACCTTTCCTTTCCAAACTATGATACTCTATTTTCCTTATCTTAGGTCTAAGAAATTAAACAGCCTGTAAAATGGGCAAAAAGTTGTTTTATCCTCCTTGGAAAATTCATGCATCAGAGAGATAACAACAGATAACTAGAAATATGATTCCTATCTCATATGAACCTAATTTACCAGGGTTTGGACTGTGAATTGGAATTTGGCAACGAGATTGTAAGATTCTAATTAGTTTGTGGTTTCTTAGTTTATTCTTCATGCATATCCACAAGATCTTAGGGGAGATATTAAATTAATTAGGGTTTTAGAAATGGGAAAAATCAAGTCTTAATACTAAAAAATTTCCAAAATTACAAGCAGACTATCCTGTTCAAATATATTATGGGGTTATCTTTTCAAATGATAAATAATACTCTTCTATTTGTCTAATAGACAAATAAAAGTCTTCTATTTCTCTCTGTCCTTGCATTGCAGAGTAAGGTCTAGAATATAGAAAAATATATGAAGCAAACAGAAATTAAGAAAAAGATTAAGAAAACTTTAGAACCCTTGAAACTGATAACTGGAAATACGTTCTGTCTGAATACCTATAGATTACTTGGAAGGTGAAAGAAATTAGATTTAAAATGATGTGATATTTTAGCATTTTACCACTGCAACTAGGTAGATACTGCGGGGGAGAGGAAAGCTCCAGGATAAGTAAATGCTGCAGTTTCAATCTCATCACTCCCAGAATTTATCTGTCAATGAAGAATAAGGACTATACCTCACCTGATGTGAAGGAAAGGACGTTTTATCGATTGTGATATAAACACACATTGGAAACATTTTTTTCTCACCATTAATAAAAGAAAAATTACTGTGTTTCTGCAAGTTAAAACTGTAACAATTATGAAGTTACTAACTAGGTTAGAGAATTTCCAATAGTCTCTCTTTTTAGATAAAACTGAAAAGACTTCTATTCTCTGTGTTTTTTAATCTTTATTACAGACAAATGTGGATTTTTCTGATTGGAAAGAAGAGATGCACATGGAACAAATAAGTGAACAATTGAATAATAATCTGTACACTGTTGGTCTCTTGATATTCACTTCAAAATCCACTACAAATAAAAGTAAACATTCTGCTCTGCTATTAGTAATCAGCCAACTAAATATTTTTTCTGCAAGCCTTCTTAAAACAATATTAGTAATATAATTGATATATAACAACTGAAATTTTTAGGAAGCTTTTATTTTCCCCCTGTGAATTATGTAAAATTTCTATTTAACTGTGTTGTCACCCTAAAATTCTGCAATTTTCTCATTTTTAAAATACAGTAAGTACTTTACAAATATATTGATCCAACTTTATAAACTGAGATGGTTAAATACCTATGCTGCAAAATATCCATGGCACAGAGATTAATGGTGGTTGAAGTTAAGAACCTACAGGCTTGCAGTGGAAAGTCTTAATTTTTTTTTTATTTTATTTTATTCCAATGATACTAAAATCTTTGCTAAAATATTGACAGGTCAAGGAAAGTTTTAAAAGTATTCAGCACTTGAGGATGATGGATGATGAAAAAGGAAGTTTTCAGAGAGGTCTCTCTTATTTACACAGAAATAAGTTCATAATTTTCTAAATCAAGGAAAACTACATGAGACTTTGCAGGAGATCCATCCATCCACTTTAGACATTTTAGGTTTGTTTTATGGTTTTGGCTGTGTACTTGGTTGACTGCTTCTTTCTGTGCTGTTGGTATAAAGTCTGTTTTCTCCTTATGTTTTTGTCCTAAATAAATAATTTAAGCAATATTCATTGTTCCATGTTATGACTCGAAGTCAAGAATGCTTCAGTGAAAACCAGTGTGTTGCATTTCAGTGTAGAAGAACTGCACAATGTCATTTCAAACCAGATTTTCTAGTTAGAGTTGTTAATGCCTGAAGGTTGTCGGAGGGATGGGAGGTCATTCTGAATACTGTCACAGGTAGAAATTTCAAGTACTCTGTAAAATTAGAACTGCTCCACATTTTTTTTTTTCAGGCCAGGAGAAAAATGACATTTTTATGTGAGTTTCACAATAAAGGAACATTCAGTCTTCCATAAGATTTCAGTTTATGAGAGAGTGAACATTGGTGCAAATTCCAGATTCCTTGTCATTCTTAGAAAAAGATTTTTCTTTAACTATAGGTAAAACAAATGAAAGCCCAAAGTATGAGGGTTCTTAGACTGTTCAAAGCGAAAGTTGGAATTATTATTCCACAATATGTTGTATGCTAAAATGTTCCCTCCTTCAAAATTTTCAAATTATAGTTTCCTTTTGTCTAAAATCTAATTCTACTTTCAAGAAAAGTGTCAGAAAACCTTCACTTACCTTAAGTTGTAAAACTTTCAGAGTAGCTATTCTGAATATTAGAATAAGATAGCATTGAACTGAACTGTCTAAAACTCAACAATTGACATATTGTAGTTCATCTTTCTTAATAAACCCAAGCAAATGCATAAAATATCAGATTACCTCAGCTCAATGATAAAGTTTATTTGGAGAAATAAAAATGAACCTTTTTTTTACTGATTTCTGAAATAAGGCAATACTCATAATCTTACAAAATGGGTCTCAGTCTCCCTAATCTGTAGTACTCACCAGGGATTTCTGGCGCCACTGTGGGGATATCTTATTTTAGCCATAACTCATGTTATTCACATAGGAACACACAGGGGCACTCACTTTTCCTGGTCAAAACATTTCTTTCTGAATTATATCAACAGTGCTTAGACATGCTTCTGTCAAATAAATATTGTAATTTAATCGCTGGGATTTTATTTTGGTATCTCTCTTTTATCTATTTTATTTTTATTTTGATATCTCTTGACTCTACTTTTCTGCAATCTAAGTTCTTAATTCTCCCATGGCTTCTCTTCAGCCTATCAGCCTAAACTGTCAGAGAGACCAAACACCTTAACTCTGCCAGCAGTGTCTGTTAGCTTCAGTCAAAAAAGTGTTAGGCCAATGCTTAGTGGCTTTGAAAATCTCTTTTGAAGGGAATTTCATTCCACCTGATACATCCAGCTTTGTGACAAAGGACCAGCTTCAAACATTGTATTTAGCCTTTCTCAGTTGTACATATGACCACTGAAACAACAAGAAGCATGAAACATTTATTATACTTTGGTGTAAAGGAAGCATTTGACTCAACTGAATGGTACTAAAATTTTTTTTCTTACTTCAGAAGGTTGTGTTTTGAAGTGAATGAGATTAAATGGACAAAGCTCCTGTATGTTTGAATGCATGTTTTGGATCAGCTATACTTTTTATAACAAAGCTAGTTACCCCGCTTTGCTTGAACTGCTGTAGAATATGTCAGAACAGGAGATCCAAACAGCCTCAGTTTGCTGCAATCCAGAAGCTCTGACCTTTCACAAATGCACCTGATTGGTCAGGAAAATGATATAACTGATGTAACATGCAAAATTGCAAAATCCACTTAATGCCTTCTTTCCCCCTAAATTAAACAGGTTTTGTAGGTAGGAGATATTAATGGCGATATTGTAGACTATACTACTTGGGGTTTCTTTGCAAGAACTGTCATTAGAGAGCAAATTTTGCCACTGCCATTTTTTGTAATGTTCCTCTAAGTCTTTGTTTACTTAAAAAGAGAGGCAGAGAAGAGAATTTTGTCTGATTTGGAGGGAGTGGTATAAAATATGGAGGATGAAAAGAAGTGATAAACATGAGGAGAAAAGGCACAGAAAGATCAGCCAAAGGAAAAAAAATAGTCATAAAGTTTTATACTACCTGATTATTGCTGTCATATAAGATGGAAATAACACAGAAAGAAAGTGGTTTATGCTACCAGAGCTACAGCAGCAATTAGAAAAACTCAAGTGTTTTGGAGGGAAAGAAAACCTTCTAACTTCTTGGTAAAATCATGAAGACCGAAATGTCTTTGAGAGCTATTGAGAAGTCCTTTGTATTTTTCAAATTTGTGGGAAAAAATTTTGGTGATTGCTATTGCAATTTGCTGTTCTAACACCATGTAATGGCCAGGGTAGAGAGCCATTAATCTTGTTCACTGGAAAAAAATATTTTTCCTGGTGGCTATACGAGTCATTATTTTTTATTTTTCACAGCATTAATGGTAACACTTTTTCTGAAGGAGTTGGCAGCAACTTTTGCCATATAAGGATAAAACAAAGTTATATTTTAAAAAAACCTCTTGAAAGAAAAAATCTCTTCATGAGTTAAAACTGCAATTTATTTAAAATTTAATGAAATGTTTTTTTAATGTATTTGTTGTATTTTGTCACAGCAGCAAGGGTATACATAATTTATATCTTGTTTATAAGCCTAACAAATGTGTTTTCCAGAGATAAGGGGTCTGTTTCTAATACCAGTTATTCTTTGCATAGTAGAACTTTCCTAAAAGGTTTATGAACATTACTTATGGTTATTTGTGGATGCTGCTGCTTTTTTTTTAATTGTAACCCCTGCTTTGCATGCCAGAAATCCTGATGCTTATTCACTTCACTTGATGACCAGCAAAGATCACCTTCCCTTCAGATCAGCAGGGAATTGAGCATCTGACCTTGGCCTGTAGATGTACAACTCTGTTAAGTAAGAAACTCTAATGCTTTATTACCATTTACAGAAATTGGATATTAAGACCCTGGGTACAAGATAGCTGTCACTGAATTTACCCTGACATTTTTAGCTCCTGATCCCTGTAGTTTGCAATCTAATCTAACATATTGCAAATCCAAATGCCAGAAGGCTTTTATCAATTTGAACTTTGTAGTCCATTTTAGCTATATTTTCTAAAGGGCTGATTTCTCCTTAAGCATTGCAGCAAAGTGCCATATTTTAAGAAAAACCAGCACTGAGATCTGAGCTCTCAAAAATACACATACTAGTGCTCATTGTCACAATTAAATAATTCTGGATGAAATCTTAGCCCCACTGAATCCAGCAGCAGGAACACTCATGGTTGCAAGAGAAGTCAAGATTTCCCTCAGTAGAATGGAAGGATTATTAAAAACTCTGCTTGAAGCCCATTCTCAGCCTCTTATGGGAAAAAACAAGTTGCTGATTATTATAGTGTTACCATCCTTTTTTCTTTGATTCTCCAGTCAGCAGAGAAATAACACTCACTGGTGGCAAAATAGGTTTTAGAATTATCACTCAGGGAGATGAATGCAGGACTTGTGTACTTCACTCCTAGATCTACTTCTGCTGCCAGCTGAACTGTCAGCTCTCACAGGCACAATGCTCTGCATTTCCCTTTGCAGTGTTTTCCTCACCTTGATAGATTATTAAGCATAGATTTTTCTTCCAAATGAGAGGTTGTATTGTGGTACATAGGCAGGATCTGATTTACCACACTGCTGGGAGCTAAGTTGAAGTGACCCCAGCTTGCAAGACATCCTCTTGGCAGTGTGCAAAATGAAATCTCTAAAGAACCAAGTGGCCTGGAGAACAGATATGATGTCTGTGCACTCTCTTATCTTTCAGGTTTCTGTGTACAGAGCTGGGTTAGCAATCTGCCTCCTAGTCCCAGATGATTATAAACAAGCCTCTGTGTATGCCTCCAGGTGATTTTTCCTTCCTATCAGAACAGATCTGATACCATTTTAACAAGTTATGCTTTGTGGCTGAGAGTGGGGTATTGGATTTAGATGGATAAGGGGAGAGAAAATTTGTTTTTCCTCTTCAGTCACTGAGGACCTTTGTGAACTGTGGCAAATTAATTCACTTGAATAATTTATCCAACATGTAGAAGGGGAATAATATTTCTTTATATAAATAACTGCTAGTTCTTAGGTTACCTCGGGTAGACCTATGACAGAACATGTTCTGCCTGAAACACTGAGGTGTGTAGGAGAAGTGGCAGATCTTGGAGACAGAAGTAACAGCAGATGTAGAGGTAGCAGTTCTTGTCCTTGTCACTGACTCTGCAAACAACCTTGAGAAAGTAGCCCATTCTCTTTGTTTGGTAGTTTCCAGGAGCATTCCTCTCTGAAACAATGATTTTCTGAGGTCAAATTAATTAACTTTTGTTAGGCATTCATCTACTTGAAATTGAAAGTAGTTTTCTCTTTCACAAAGCAGAGGTACTTCAGGGGAGAATCTGGCTTGTGAAGTAAGGTGCAGTACTAGTGAGAAGCAGGGCAAGGGTTCTCTTGTCATCAGCACTCTTTTACAGATTTATCCAAAGCATTCTAAAGTTCATTCAGAAGTTATAGGTTGACAGGGACTGCCCCAGTAAATATGAAGCTCAGCTCTCCTACTGAGAAACAGGGCTTTGTTATTAAAGTAATCACGAGTTTGATAAACATCTGATTTACATCAGAGATCTGGAGAAATTTAGATAGTTTAAAAATGGCAACTATGGGAAATATTTATTGAAAATAAAGGCATATTTCCAATGGAAACCAGATTTGAAAGCTGGAGAGGGTCTTTTTACAAGGACAAGTAGTGACAGGGCAAGAAGCAATGGCTTAAAACTGAAAGAGTGTAAATTTAGATTTGATCCTAGGAAAAAATTGTTTACTTTCAATATGGTGAGGCACTTGAACATGTTTCCCAGAGAAGCTGTGGATGTGCCATCCCTGGCAGTGATCAAGGCCAGGCTGGATGGGGGTCTGAGCAAGGAGGTCTAGTGAAAGGTGTCCATACTCATGGCAGGGGCGTTGAAACTAGAGGATATTTCAGATCCCTTCCAACCCAACCAAATTATGAACAAGTAGAGATACAATGAAAATTCAAGAAAATTATGTGAACATATAAATAGTGGATCTTATGGATTAACTAAAGAGCTAATATTAACAAGGTGTGATTCTATTTTTGAGTCATTACCGAAGTTTGTAGTGTGTTAGTTATTTCATATAAGAGAATAAAATCGTGTTGCAAACCTGTACATGTACAATGAAAACATACATATTTTCCATTTTTTTGTAGACAGCAAGAATCAGAAAACAGCAGCAGAAATTTATTTTGTTTAAAATTTTAAATGGCTTTAATCTATTCAGGCCACTGTTTCACAGGCTTGGTTTATCTGTCTCTGACACTCACTGACTGTCAACTGTTTTGTTTTCTGCTGTTTTTCACGCTATTGTAAAATTGAATTTCAGTTAATTACCCACCTAGGGTCTTGTTATTAACATATATTATTAGAGTGCTGGAGAACCCACCATCCAAGTTGGCACAGGATCTGGTTGACTGCACTGTGGTATGCTAGTGGATGATGCAATATGAAAGGATCTAGATCCCATGAACTGTGTTTTCCAAGTGTGATTCTTGTAGGCTGGTCTAATTCAAAGCACAGGGCAGCTCCCAGATAAAGCTTGCCTCCAGGTCAGGGGGTGGATGGTATATTGGCATCTCTATTGGTTTAATGTACTCAGCCTCTGGGAGGAAATGATCCAACTCCAGCATGCTCCAGCCCATGAGTGACACACATCTGAATATGTGGTGGTGTATTAGCATTGTTTATGACGGGTAAATTTGGACTTGAAAATGGATCTGGACAGCTGTTTAAATGGAGATTTAAACTAATCTTGTCCTGTCACAAATCCCATTGCTTGGATGCCGGTGCTGCAGCAAAGAAGTTGTTAGTGCAGGGAGGCTGCTTGTTTTCCAGCAGAAGGGGACGAGTGCCAGGTTACCTGGTTCTCTGGGAGCTGGTCCGAGCTGAGGTGTCTGCAGCCAGCCCTCCTTGCCCAGGCAGCCTGAGGACACGTGGGTGCTGCACAGGGCTCTGTGCCTCCTGCCAGCTGTCTCCAGTCTGCCCTGGTGACCCTGCCACATCCTCATTTTTGCTACTTACCACTGCAAGAAGAAGCAAGTAGGTATCTACCTACTCCCTTATTTAACCGAGGAGGATCATCATATTCAAAAGCTTCTGTAAATACCATAGCAACACCGAATAGAAATACTTCAAGGCTGCAACAGTGCGATAAAGAAAATTATTTACCTGTTTATTTTCCCTGAAAGTTTATGTCAAAGGTTGTGTGGCTGCAACAGTTTCTCAAATGACTGTTGATTTGGGAAGAGTAAATTACTGATGTTTAGCTCAAAGGGTTAAAAAACAATGGAGGATTTTAGATTTTTTTTTTCCTCTTAGTATTACAGTCACCAGATAAATCTTCTGTTCAGAGTGCCTGTGCTTTCCCCTGGCTGCAGAAGGTTGCTTAGCAACCTGCTTGGTTTAGTCATGTGATAAAAAATACCAAGATGCCAAAAATTTCCACATTAAAATTATTTTTAAAAGGGTGATATGCTCTTCAAAATTAGTAACTAGGTAAAAGGTAAAAGATTTGTATAACCTGGAAATTTGTTTTTACCCTGTTACTTGAGGTGTAAACATTCACTGAATGTTGAATCCTCAATTCCAAGCAACTAGTTTTGAATTTTTACAGGCCAATCTACTCCAGATTTCCAGTGCTCAGCAAAACACAGCACAGTGTGTTGCACAACAGTGTGGTCCTTCTTGATAACAGGAAAAATATCACATGTCTCTGCAAAGAGAATTAATGGCATTATGACATTTACTGAACACATGAAGTACTTAAAACACATCAGAAAATATGTTACTTGGTAAAGGAGTTCAATTTTTAAATGTCAGACTCTCTTTAAAGCAGGGAGATTTTAGAAAGCCTATTTGGATTCCTAGTACAATCACTATCTTTTTTTAAACAGTATATTCTCTTCAGAGAGTTTATGCAGCCTCCAGCACAGAAGTTTCAGCCAGTGTTATTGCCTGTCAGTTGTAATCCCTCAGATTTCAGCCATCAAGGGTCTAATAACATAAGTTTCTTTTCGAACTCACATCAGATAAAGAATTCTTGAAGTTTATTCTTTTACTCACTATGTTAAATATTTGTGGTTTTTTCCACAGAAAGTTAAATTCACATGTTTATCAAGCATCCAATAAAAAAATTCTCATGTTTGTGTAGATACCAATATTTTAGGATAGAGACAGAGAAAGGAAACACATTAATATAAAATGGCTCTGATTCAAACTTCCTTTGCTGAAAAAACCTACATTTGAAGGCAGATTTTGAGAAAGAAAATTATATTTGCATTTAAAGAGGGTTAAACACATAGTTTCAGACACCAGAGTAGTATTAAAGAATTAAAGCGCTATTGTTTTTCTTTTTGTACTATATATTGGCTAGGTCCAGCCACATTGCGCCTTCTTCCTGTTTTCAGGAAGATTCCCTTCCCATTTAAATTTATCAATAAAACAAAAAATTCTTTGATGGCTATATTGATGGGTTATTACAGCTATATGAACTTTGAAAATGGAAATTCACATTGCTATCCAGGTGGCTCCACTACATTTTACAATGTCATTATTAATTTAGAGATGTTCTCATATTCTCTTCCATTTCCCATCCCCACTCACTGAGCTGTTGATCACCGGGTTTGACTTGTGCTGGTATCAGTTCTGTTTGGGCAGAGTGCAACCACTTCCTCCTTTTGCATGATGGGAATATAATTCCTTTCCTTACCTTCATCACTCTCTGTTAGTCAGTCGGTTCCCTTTGTCCCTGTTTCTAACACCTTTCTGTTGGAACATGAATACATTTTCCTGGCTGGTGAAAGGATATTAATTGCTGTCTAAAGCAATGAGTTGCACCTGCCTGCTGAGCCTACTCTGCATTTCCAGATAGAGATATATTATTCTGATACATATAGTCTCTTATTTAATGGGCTCTGGCAGCATCACAATTTCCCTTTGCATATATCTGCAAATGTGCATTTATGTTTTTTAAAATATAATATCAAGTGTTTGTTTTGTAAAAAATCTAATCTCTGAAACCAGTGAGAGGCAACTCTGATAAACAGGAAGGTAAAGTGAAACCTGACAACCTAGTTTTAGAAACATATCCATTTGTTCATTATTTGAGGCAAGAAAGACTAGACACAAGCCAGGAATATTCCACCAGCTTTATGAGATACTGTTCTCTTTCTGCTTTTCATGGTTAAGAACAACAATCCACTTTGATGAGTAAGAGTCAAAATAATTGTCAGAAAAAGTACTGTTGAAAGACACCTAAATTGCTCTGCAGAACCAAATATGATGATATCTGAAGAAAGTCCCCTGGCTTCTCATTCCTTTCTCGTGTTTTAAATACGGAAGGTATGGAATGGTTGTAAGATGATTATCTGTGATTTAGGAACACTGAGGAGAATATATATTTCCTATAGGTTTTATGCCACCTGAGAGTCACCTTTATCTTTCACATAAACATTCAGGAGAACTGAATGGGACTTTAAAAGGGCAGGACTTGTTTGTTGTCTCACAAGCCAATGAAGGCATACTTTTGAGGAAATCATGTTAGAGCAGACCCAGCTTTTCAATTTATGAAGTTAAATAAAGCTTTGTAAGAGCAGTGTGGAATTTCATAACACTCCATTGGGTGTATTGTAAGGGGCTGAAGGGGAGGGGAGGAAGAGCATATACATCACTGACATACTTCATCACTTCACATACAGACATCACATTCAATTAAGTATAGAGCCCTCTGTCAACAAACTTGACACATACATCTAGGGAATGTCACCAACCCCCCAAAATCAATATTCTAGTTATGACAGACTGAGCAGCTTACCAGCTGAAAGAGTCTCCTGATTTTACATATTAGTGCCTCAGAAACCTGCAAAGTCCTTGTAAAATGAACAAAATTAACTAAGGGATATGACCGAGTAGAAACCAAGAGTCAACAATACATACAGAGTTTAAGAAAATTATTAATGAAATTCAGATGATCAAGGAACTAAAATACAATGCTGTATAGGAATCTGAAAATACAATTTCTCAATATTCTAGGAAGCTAAAATTGTGTTTTTATGTAAGTTATGTGAATGAATAGAACATTCTCTCTAGAAATAAATCACTATGGACCTAGGGAAGAGTTTACTAGTGCTGCAATATTATTATCATTTTTCTTTTTTTGATACATAAGACCATAAAAGCAGACCTAGCAGAAAAGACCAATGAGGTAGCTAGTGTGAAAATTGCTTTATAGTGGCCATTATATGAATGAGATGGAGGCTAAACATGCTACCTCTGGAACGTTACTCCTATAAGTGTAGCTCAATAGGTGTACACTGTACCAGCATATCTATAAAAGGAGGGGAATATTAGTTCTGTCACAGTTTTATGTTTTAGGGAATGACAGCCTTATTATGCTCAGGACTCACAATATGTGAATAGTATAATAAAGTATATACATAGTGGTTTCACTTATGCTAAATAGAACACACTGGCTTGTGTTCTTGATTCTTTTCAATTTTTGGCGTTTTTTTGGTGAAGAATGAGTTTGTCCTCATGGATCCTTATTCTGGCAACTTGATGTTCAAAATACACATTAGTAAATAGCAGTTATTTTGACCCATTTAACAAGAGGTTTGGTATTGAAGTACAGTTCCAAAGAGTTTATGGTACACAAGAGAGCACAAAAGGACCCTTATGCAGCAGCACAGAAAGGTCTGATATGGCTATTTGGCGTCTTCACACTACAAATCATAGAATCATAGAAAGGCTTGGGTTGGAAGACACCTTAAATATCATCTTGTTGCAACCCACCTTGGCCATGGACAGGGACACTACCTACTAGATCAAGTTGCTCAGGGCCTCATCAAACTTGGTCTTGAACACTTCCAGGGATAGTGCAATCTGTTCCAGTTCCTCACCACCCTCTGTGTAACTTCCTGCTAACATCTAATCTAATTTTTTTTCAGTTTAGTTTAAAAACATTCTCTCTTGTCTATCACTATGTCTATGTAATAAGTCCCTCCCTGCTTTTTATAAGTACCCTTTAAGTACTGATCTCCCTGGAGCCTTCCCTTCTCTGGGTTGAACCACCTCAGATTTCTTAGCCCCTCTTTGCTGGAGAAGTGCTCCATCCTTCTGACCATCTCTGTGACCCTCCTCTGGACTTGCTCCAACAGGTCTGTCTTTCTTGTGCTGAGGAGCCCAGACCTGGATGCAATATTCCAGGTAAGAAATAATCACTTTTTTTAATCTCAAATCATGATCTCACTTGTTCCTCTCCTTTCTGTTTTCTTTCCCTGTGTGCTGGGGGTAGGGTTGGGGGAAGTGGACAATGAAAGGGGAGGGATATATTTGGTCACTAGCCAAGGCTAATCCATCACAATCATCTGATTCTTCCCCTTTTTAAACCACCTGAAAACTTGTTGAGGGTATACAGTAGTCCATTGTCCAGGTCATTAAGGAAGAAGTTGAACCTTGTTGGCCTCAGTATCAACCCCTGGGGTACACTGCTACTAGTTTTACTCCAGCTGGATTTTGTGTCACTGGTCAGAATCCATTTGGCTTAGTCATTCAGCCCAAATGTCAATCAGTCCACTGTGCACTCACATAACCTGTGCTTCATCACCTTGTCCAAGAGAATGTTATTTGAAACAGTGTTAAAAGCCCTAGTAAAGTCAAAGTAAATGATATCCACTACTCACCTCTCATTCACAAAGTTAGTCAGCTCCTTGTAGAAGGCCAATATCTTAGTCAAGCATGATTTGCCTGCATAATTCTAAGAAGACTACTCCCCATCACTTTGTTCATGTGTTTGGAAATGATTATGCCCATCATCTTCTCAGCTAGGGAGGTGAGGCTGACCAGTCTGCAGTTCTCCAGTTCTTCCTCCTTGCCATTCTTGAAGATAGGAATGGCATTTGCTCTCTTCGAGATCCTCCGCAGTCATAACTGTTCAGAAATAGTCAAGAGTGACTCCACAATGTAATCAGCTACCTCCCTCAGCAATCAGATCCTATGAACATATTTATGTATTTAAATTTAGTTTTGTCCTAATGTTCTTTCTGGAGAAATAAAAGACTTTATAAAAATGACAGTATTTCATGGGAGGCTTTAAGACTAAGCTAATAATGTCTCTATGAAAATGATTGTAGCTATTGGATAAGTGAAAGGGGAATCCTTCAAAATATGTTCAAAATCTTCTGCAAATAACATGCTGCTTAAAGATCTAACTTTTAAAGATCCCTCCTATATGTTCTATACATGAAGTAAATGTGGTGTCAGGTTCTAGACTTGATGAACTAAGCTCAGCCATCCAGAGAGAATTTTGAATGGAGGGAGGAAGGTAATCAGAGATTATTATATCTGCTTTCTGATCAGATATTTTCTTTAAACCCATTATAAATGACAAAAACCTCGAGAATATACAACAGTGCAAAAGGGCACAGAAACAATAAAAGGAAATGAAGTGAAAAATTCTTGATATACTGGCATTTGGTTATCAAGAGGAAACTATTTCAAATATTGTTTTTCAATAATATGGCATGTAGAAGAGTTTATTATTTTATAGTATCTTACAGTTTTATTATTTGTATTTAATAATTTTAATTGCTTGTATCTGTCATAATTTGGCTAATCTTTATTTTTCACCTTTTTTCATATACTAAGTAGAATTTTGCTGTTGCTTGCTGCTGCATTGTTGAACTGAGATTTCAGCTTCTTTCATTTTTGCATCATAAAGCCTTTGTTGTTTACCTTGACTCATGACGAAGACCCAAATGCCTGTATGTATATACAAGATGATATATAGAAAATACCTGTATTTGTTTCCTAATGCAGAATTTAATGAGAAAACAGCACAAAGAAGCATCTATTTCCCATACATATTATTCCACCTGGTAATAAACTGGCATTTCTTAAATTTGCCACCTACAGAGGAATAAAATGTATATTTGATTAACTCCAGGTAAGTCTTTGAAAGAAAATATTTTTCTGTACTCTTCTAGGATTCTGCTAATTTAGCAGCCAGAAGGAGTTTTATGGTGTGAAAAGATGTAAGCATATTTATTAAAGAGACTCCAGGAACACAAATTTACAAACATTTTGTAATCACTTAAGCTTAGAAAGAACAAAATGCACTGTAAAAAATACAGCTTTTAAAAGGTTCGCTGAACACAGCTCCTTCAAATTTTCAGAAAGACTGCTGCTTCCATATAATATTCAAACAAATACCAGAAGTCAGATTTTCTGAGTGCTGTTTTAAATTGAAAGCAAAGAGGAAATGTTCTTATCATGAAGTTAAAGACAGGTACGTGAAATAACTTTTCAAGGTCAAACAGCAAGTGAATTGCTAATGGGGCACAGAGTCCATATTCTGTGCTGTGCAGCCTTGTATATCATCTAATAAATCACAGTAAACCTTTTCACAAAGCTGAGCTCATTAGTTTGGAATTATTGTTGCTGTACCTTTCCCCTAATAAAACACACTTCTCTTTTGGGTCAAGATATGAATGTTGACATTGCGCTGAAGGTTTGTTTCAGGCCACTTGATCAGGATGAAAAATCTGATGAAGTCTAAACAACTCAGAAATTGTTTGCTCTTGGGGAAAGAGAGGTGGAGGAATGAGGGGCACAGGGGACACCTGCTCATCCTGATGTCTTACGGAAGGGCAACAGAGCAAGATATAAGGAACGCAGAAGATTTTTGGTGAATGTCAGGTTCTCAACACAGGTACTGCTTAGTCTAAGGGGCAATGCACAGATTGATCTACTATTCACAGGCAGGGAAGGAAAGATAAGAAAGAGAATAAATAATACAAACATTGGCCATGAAATCATGGAGTCAAAAATCCTGAGGTGAATGAAGAAATAAGTAGCAGAGAACTGACCCTGAAATTTAGGAGACCAACTTTCAGATTACTCATGGAACTCACATTCTGCTTCTCCTTCCCATAGAACTGACTCTGTGCCATGAGTGGAGGTAGCTGGAATGACACAGCATGTGATTCATAACAGGAGTAAGGCTGGAGTACCAATACCACAGTCTAGAAAACCATGGAATCTGAGGCTGCATAGGATCTCTTCCAGAGACTTTTTAGCATCTGCTTCTTCTAATACTATATTTAGCTTAATCTCATTTGATGTTTTTGTCTGATGAAATGTAGATTGTCTGTATTTATTTTTCCTGGGGACTTCTGCAGAGGCACAGTTCATTTGACTAATACAGGCTAGAGACTTTATGCCCTAAATGTGCCTACTCTCATCATTGCCTAAAGGAAGGCTAATATAATAAGCTTAGATTACACCTAACATTAGATGAGATAAATCCAATCATTTTGACATAAAATTAGGCTTGGTTTGGGAAAATTTTTTTAAATCACTTCTTGCTACTGTTTTTACACTTAAAGATTAGATCCTCCAACATCATGTTTATAAATACTGTATTTAAATTATGCTGACAATTTCTAGAAATCCTAACTCTCAGTGGGCGCTGAGGCTTCTCCATTGCAATGGTGCATGGTGTGCCTAGAATTTCTTTGCTGCAATCCCATGTCAGTCATGTTTCATAAGGAAACACATTCCTTCTCATACCAAAGTATCCTCATAGGAAGGGGGAATGCAATTTCTTAACATACAGATTGAAAAAAGAGATAAGGTAGGAAAATAATATAAACCCTGTCATGGAGTAAGTAGTTATCAAGTCTAAATTAATCTTGCTTAAACCTCAAAGTAGAAGCAAATGCCAACTTATATCACAGGTGTCTTGTATTCTGCTCTGTCTCCAACTAGAACTTGCAGAAGAATGCTCCAGGCTGTTGAGAACTGCATAAAACACATCTAAACACATCTGGAATATCTGATTTCTGTTTTTAACCTTTTTTTTTTTTTAATGGAGACTTCTGTTAGACTTTTAAGAGACTTCTTCTGTTAGACTTTGCTTTTTGGTGAAGCAAAACAACTTTTTTCTTCCATGTGTACCCACATGAAGATATGCATAATCAAAACCAGGAGTGGCTTTTCCCTATCCTGTAGTTGTCATTTTGCATAGCAGCAGAGGTTGTATGGATGTCTTGACACACATAAATAAATCCATTTGTTAACATTCAGAACATATCTGCACAATGTTTGAGTTATTTTTTTCTTTCTAATGCTGCACCTGTGCATACACTATTTTCTTTTTCACCAGTGGCTTTTTGGCATTAGCAAAGTAATGGAAATGTTGCCTTTGTCATAGAAAATGACTGAACACTGTATATTTTGTCAAAGCCAGAAAATACTGGCCCTGTGGTAGAAAACAAGAAGAAAAAGAAGTACAAAATGGGGAAACAGTAGGTTCCAACTCATTGGAACTCACTGTTATGTATTTCAAAGGCTTTCAGAATAGTAAAAGAAATAAACAGAACTATGTTCAGGAAACTTAGAGTAAGAATGGCTAATGTCCTTATCACCTCTCATTATCCTCAGAGGCAGTACTATTTAATTTTTTTTGTCAATACTTTGTTTATTTAAAAGTTTTTTTAAAGTTATCTTTTTTCTCCCAAATATAAATATTTGTAAACAAATATCACTGGTGGATAGTGAATGGGTCCCAAAGCAACGAGTTTTCAATGCTTGCTCTTTCATAATATGTTGTTTAACTAGAGAAGCCTAAACTCATTTTCCTGCTGTGAACAAATATTTCTTCTCATATTGCTTGAATTTTGGCAGTGATCTTATGAAACACCAGACAGAGGTCAAATGCAGAAATTATGAAAGAAGCTCTTAGGCTGTCTTTAATGGTCTGGCTTAAAAGCAGTAACCTCATATATTCTTTGCCAGTTCCTAAACGTGGAAGTTAGAACAAATGGCCCTCCCTTGAATTTGACTTCAATTTTTGCAAATGCCTCATTTACATGAAAATCTAGCTATGAGGGTTATTGCAACATTTACTATATTTTTCACCTCTTCAGTACTGTGACTTAACCACTTAAATTTGATGCCAAAAAAATTTGCCCTTCCATATAAATGAAGACAGTAACTTCAGTTAAAAGTGAGAGTTTATATATAGAGAGACAGAATGTAAGATCTTGTTACTTTAAAAAAATAGAGAGTACTTGATGCACTTGAGTCATATATGGTAATAAACTATGCATAGAGTATGCAAAACTTAATACAATATATAAGTAATGTATAGAGAAGTGTGAAATATAAGGGTAGAGGAAATGTTCAAAGAGACTGACTTATTTGGAAGCAATCAAAAACTCTTCATGGCAGCAACACCAGAAGTACAAAATCATGTAGTTTATTTAATACAACATTAAACTAAAATCCCAGGTAGAGAAGGAGGTGGAAGTTTCAATGCATTAAGTATATTTTTTCCCCTAAGAAATGAGGTTCCACTTGAGTCACTATTAACTTCATTTATATTTGTTTTACTGGTCTTGGACAGTAACTTGACAGAACTGAGCACAGCCACTGACCTAGATGGTTGGCTACATGAAGTTTTATTAGATTATATTTGTCAGTGAAATTGTTCAGTTGCAGAGATCTTCATTGTCTGCCAAGAAAGGCCACGATCAGAGTGCTGGGTGCCTGCTTGGGTGGTGGGATGTAGTTATGGCAGTAGACTGCAGTGGGGCTGCTGCTATTGGCTTGGTGATGGACCATCACTGGCATCAGTGGTGAAAGCAGTCCCAGGGTGAGCATTTCACTACATAACCAGATGAAATTATGTAACATGACAGGGATTTTTTTTTGAGACTTGAGGAATTTGTGACTAAGACTCCTGGCAATTCCAACTCTGTTAGAAAATATTAGCTAAGAACTTCTGCTGCCATTATTGGTGAAAGTAATACAAGAATGACTGCTTAGCTGGGATAAAGAGGGTTAAAGAATAAAAAACTGTGCTAAGGCAATTTGGCTGTTTATGTCCCATATGAACAGTTAAGATGAAGTGTGGCTTCACCAGTATGGCTTTCTGGTTGAAAGAATTTTGATGGTAAACGGAGAAACTTGATTTTATGGCTTAAAAAGAAAGGCATGACATTTGTATGTTTTGCTTTCTCCTGATTTTCTTTTAAAAAATGCTAGCTTGCTGTAGGAAATGTGTACCCTCAAAATTATTTCCTTTCTTCTTCCAAGCAATTTGTGACATGACCAAAAGAAGGTGCTTGGTTTGTATCACATCTTTACAATGCACTTTTCCTAGCAGTGATCTTGGGAGTAATTCAGCCCGCATACAAGCAGGTGCCCAAGTAGCTAGGAAGAGGGATTCTGTGAGTATGTGGGCACCTAGTCTTACAAGGCTGTTTTTGACATGAAAGCAGTCAAGAATATTCTGTCTGTGGCAAGGTCATGCAATGACATTGAATTTCTTTTCTATGATAAGGGAAGACATTTACTGAGCATTAGAAATGCATGAAGGGTAGGGGGATAGTCTGACAGGCTGCCTGCAAACACTTGCCATAGCTGCATGATACATCTAGAGAGTATCTATTGAGAAATTAAACAACTTACAGCCAACAGTGGCCCTGTCCTCAGTGTCAAAACACTGCGCAAGAATTCTTTGATCCTTGCATGAATTTTAAGTTTAGATGTTAATAGAAACAGCGTAACACCAGAAATAAGCTTAACTTAGGCAGAGTAAAGGCTTATTAAGCATTGTTTATTTTTAAAATTGCTGTTATATTAGTTTTGTAAAAGTGTACTAAGAATACTGCTCTTGCTCTTCAGAGGTATCAGCACTCTCTTTGACACTATAGAAGAATTCTGCTAAGTACCTTTTATCTCTACAGGATATATTAAAAGAGTGAATGGGGAGGGGGATGTCATGACTTTGGTCATGCCTCTGTTGACATGAACACATTGTAAAGCTGCTGATTATGAGATTAATAGGTGGCCTTTCATTATTATTTTCTCCTTAAGGCAGAGAAGGAGTTTGTCCACCATTTGATTTCATTCCTGTTCTGCCAGCTGTGACATATTCAAGGCTTTAATACAAAAAATGGAACTGTTTTTCTCTGGTATTTTTACTGTTTGTTTGCTGTCTACAGCTGAAGCACAGCAGAGGAATTGCTCCTTGCTATAACTAGGGATAGTCTGAACTGGGTCAGTCTGAGTGCTGCAGGGCTGCACAGGCTATTGAGCAGAGTAAAACACTGCTAAATCTGCTTGGGAAGGACAGAATAAATGGGTTATGTGTTTTTTCACGTATAGGCTGCAAGTGTATACACAAGCCTAAATATAATCAATGATATCATAGTAAAGTCTCTTTACAGCATGAAATGTCTAGTGACATTTTTTTGTGTATCTGAATTACCTTTATGTCTTTGTTTTGAAATTTGTTTAAAACAATAAGAGGAAGACAAAAGCAAAACTGGTAGAATATTTGCATTCATAAAATGATCAAATTGCAATGATAGTAGCTCATATGAAATCTCAAAAATAAAATGCTTTGAGTCTCCTACAGAATGTATGAATAGAGACGTAAGTGCCTAAGACTGGGATCAAATCAGAGAGTCTCCATGAGATAGAAGAACAAAGCTCAGTATGCTGTCTAATGGTGACAAATAGAAACTGAGATAACAGGTGGATCTGCCTTCTCCAATGTTCAGACATTTTGCAGAGTCAGGATTGACTCCATGGCTTTTCCTCACCAAGCAAAAAAAATTGCAAAACCCAGTCAGGAAATCACTCTTTTGAGTTTATTGTCAATACTTGGCTAACTTTTCAAGAAACAGGGCTGGGTTTCTAGCATCTGTTTGTGCATTTCAGTACAAGTCCTTTATAGTTTGGTTCTTTAGTTTCCAAGAAATTGCTCTAGGCATTCAGTTATGCTTCTTCTCAATCTCATATCTGTCAATTAATTTAGAATTCTTTGACGTGTGGTAGAAGAGATTGAAATGATGTTTTTCTTCCTTTCCAGCAGCAGCAGATTTCTTTCTTGCTAAGGCATATAAGTGGGGCTTGGGATTTGATCTTCCTTGTGAAAGGAGATGGAGTTGTCTCTCCCACAACACACATGATTCTACAAAACATAGGACTATGGAAGAGGGCCCATAAACCATACTGTCAGGCTGCTTTTGGAGAGAATAAGTTTCTTATCACTCTTTAGGAATTTCTTTTTGAGGTATCAGGAACTGGCAGGCATACTTTGAGAACCTTTGCTAGATTACTTTCCTCAAGATTCAGCTGGAAGATTGTCTAATTTCAGGATTCCAGTGTTTTGTTCTACCAATAATGAAACATTTCTACACACATATGTACCAATACAGTTTTAGGTATCAGATCAGCTTCAAGAAAAAGGCTGAGCAGTAAATGCTGTTAAACTGCAGCTCAGTTAGACATCAGTAAGTGAGAAATGAGTCATGATTCTAAAATCTTTTGTCAGGGTCATAATCGCTATTACCTTTCTGACTATCAGAGAAAAATATTACCCACTACCTTTTCATTCACAATTTCATTTCCTTCAGGATATCTCCATTTTGGAGAGTTTGTCTGTTCCTTTTGACAACCTTAATGTTAGTTCAGGTAAACACAGCTAATGTAATTTTTTAAAATTATTTTTCTTTAATGAGATGGGGAATCCAGAAAAGTGTTGGCTTTCATGGCATTGAATACAAAGGGTCAAGTCTTCCTTGTTACTATTGAGTTTCCTGTAAATATTGCCCAAAGGCTGAAATTGGCCCTCTGAATTTTGTATTTAGAGCTGTGGCCTGCACTTAATGGATATCGCACACCATTACGAAAGTATTTCAGATTAATATCTTATTGTTGGGCAGTTTTGGAAGACTCTGATAGGCATAAGGTTATGTGTAGTAAATATCATGTATTTGAATAATTAATATAGCTTGACTAATTAACAGTCTTCAGAAGCTACTGCTAAAGCAAAGGGGATCTAAGTGTTACGCACACTTCATAATAATAAAAATGTTATGAAATATATTATCACAATCAAGCTTCTTCTTGGACTTACTTTGGGAAATACAAGTTAGATTAGAGTTCCTTTGGGTTGCAAAGTGATATTTTTAACTCCGTTTTTCAGACTAAGCACAGGTTAAGTAAGAGGGTGGGTATCTCATTGGTAGAAATCACCAGGGGCCAGGTGTGATCCTGGGATCAGTAAGGTATAGGCTAAAAGTGACTAAAAAAAGTGGCATTATTTTCTGAAGCTAAAATATCTCCCTTTTCTTTGTCTGTTTTGAGTCTTAAAGATCTTTAATTAACTTAAACTTCAAAAGTCATTTATTCTTCTATGGTACTACCATTTCATTTATTTCGCCTTCTGTAGTAGAAACAGTCTGAGAAGTGTGCCAAATTCCTACCAAAAAAAAAGAGAACAGAAGTGGATGGAGGGTTGGGGAGTGGAGATGAACAAATAAATCTACCAGATTTTCCATTTGGAGTTATTTTCAGCAAGTTATACATTGCTGCTGTTTCCCATGTTAAGCCTCTATATATTTTTCTACCTGTTGATCTGGATCTCTCATAATAGAAGATTAGAAATCTCTAGGGGAGTATGAGCTCCCTCTTTTATAATTGTATCTCTAGCAAAGTGTGTTTATCTCCAATGTAGGTTCCTAATCACTACCATACCTTAATTAATCTTTGATACTTGAAATATTGGCAGGTCCAACACTGCAATGGATTTTCTATGTAAATACGCTGCCTTCTTCACAGAAGCCTGTGAATTAAAAAGCAATAGATCAGATTCCAAGCAGGAAGCCACCAAGAGTAATCTGCCATCAAGATTGATTAAAATTGTCATTTAGTCTGAAATGCCTTGTTCTATGTTAATATAGAGTGAATTCTTAAAACAATGTGAATTTTAACAGAGTGTAATTGTTTACCTTCAGGTGAATTAAGGTAATTTAGAAAATGGAATATTGATAATGTTTATAGTATTCTTGTTAGATGGTAGTATAAAAAATTCTAGAAGACATTTTTAATTTTAAAAAACCTTACAGCATTTTATCAGATATTAGGAAAACATGGATAAGTTTTTCAACTACTTTGGATCCCATTATTAAGGCTTTCAACAAAGAATGCAGTAATTAAAGACCTATACAATTCTATCTTCAGTATACAGCAATTGAACCATAAAACCTTGAGAATCTTCCATGACTTTCTCTCATGAAAGGCATGACACTATTATTAGTAATTATAGGTCTTTAATATTCTGTGTATCAGAGTAAGTTCAGCGCAGTTACCAACTGGGGTACCGAAAAACAATATTTACAATTCCTTGGCAATTTGCTTTCCTTTCTGATGGTCACATGACACAGTCAACATACACCTTCTGAAGCTAAGGCATTGGTAATTTTTCTAGTAGCTGGGCTCCTCCACATTTACTCATTGACAGTCCTCAAAAGCACAGGTAGGATACAGCAGATGATACCTGTGAATTGCTGGTAGGCTTTGTTTCATTGCTTAAGTTTTTCCAACGGAGCCACATAATAATCTGAGATTTCTGTTAAATATTTGTGCTTCTACTGCAACATTATTACAGGAATTTAAAATCGAAATTGCAAGCAATTAATGTGTTTAAATGAAAGGATAAAACCAGCATGTATACCACATTTCAGACATGTTGTGCAAGTGCTTACAAATGCCGTGTAAGTTATTCTAGGTTTGTATGTCTCTGCTATTTTTTCTTCTTGTTTGTTTGTTTGTTTTACTTTGGAACATGATAAATTAAGTCTCTAAGTGGTGTATAGGGCAGAGAATTTATTTATTATATAATGTGCTGCATAGTCACTCTGAATTGTAATCCAAACTAAACATGGCTAATGCTATTTATTATTTCACTCAAGCTCTGCTTAAGAGCTTGGTTTTTTAAAGTTTAAAATATAGGGTTTAAAGTAAAATACATAACTTTCATGGCTGAACTATCTTTGAAACCCCTCAAGCCATGTGATTTTTTCATTTAAAATAAGAAGTCAATGTATGATCATGATTTGCAGAAACTCTGCAGAAATATGTAGTCTGCTAGATTTTAGTTGCACAATGAGCAACAAATAGTAATGATGCATGCTGACAATATAATCTCACAGTTACCTTGAATTTATATCAAAATTTATTTCCAAATTGTTTACTTGTACAAGTGACAAGAGGGAGGAAATAGGCTTTATGGGTTTATATTAGGAATCTTACTGTCTCTTTCTGTCTGGCTTCTACAAGAAAATAACCTCCTCACTTCTAACATGCTACCTTCCTTACTTTGAAAAGATGTTTCAGATCAACAGCTGACTCATGACAGAAGTTAAAACATTTTGCACACTAGCAGCTGACTGGACCTGGGAAATGGTAATCTTTCCTAGGAGAGCACTTAAATTTCCCTAAAGAATAGGGAACTGTCTCATCCATGAGAAGAGGCTCACTGAGGTTCTGGCTGAAGTATGAGTTCAAATGCTTTAACAAGGCTTTTATGCCTCCATCTTTTCCATTGCATTTTGTTACAAAACCTGACGGATTTTTAATCTATCTATCTATCTATCTATCTATCTATCTATCTATCTATCTATCTATCTATCTATCTATCTACACACACACAAAATAATTCAGAGAAGTAGTAAAGCAAAGATCTAATTCACCTATATGAATACAAATTATTTCAATGGTCCTTCAAAGCTAAACAACAAACAAAACACAAAAAAATGCACCCAAATCCATAAACCCAAACCTAACACCTTTTGGAAATGCATTTTCCTTCCTGTCTTCAGTTGCTTTTCCTCTCAAACTCTCTCTTTTAACCATGACTTCTTTTTCCATTTGCTCTGTCCTTCAATCTCAGGTGGCTGGAAAAGTCCTTGTTATGTTCTCCTTGATGATTTCTTTTTTCGACTAATCCCAGGCTGCTTCTTGACTCACCCAACAACTCTTCTCATCATACATCTTTGTAACTACAGTTCTTCTTTATTGATTCCAGGATGGTGCTTTCATTACACTCTTTCTAATACAACTGTTCAAGTAAGATCTATCCTGTGATTCCAGCATCATGCTTTTTGGCACAGCCTTGCTTGACACAAACTGGCTCCATAGTCTCTCCATTTAGTGGACGTTTCGAAGGATGGCTTGAGGAAGAACAGTTATTAAATGAAAATTAAAAGCTACTTCTCATTGCCATATAATCCTGAAAAATTGGCTAAGGCATTGATTTGCTGGGGCAGTGAGAGACTTGAGAAAATCAGAACTATTGGCAACATGAAAGAATGAGTGTCTGGAAGGAGTGATTGGGGACAGATAGTGAAATAGATGGGAATGTAATACTGCAAGAGAAGTTTGTTAGAACATGCAATGGTCTTTCTAAAAGGACTTCTTGCTTGTGCCCAGAACAATAAACTGTGGACACAAGAACATCAGAGGAAAAATGAGGTTGGATTTACTGTTATTAATTGCACCCAACAGGTGTTGTCTCCCTTTAGTTATATGTATTTACACAGAAAATATAATTTTCTGCTTCTCTAGGCCTCAATTCAGCAAAACACTTGAGAATATCCTTAACTCCAAAAGAGCTCCAGCTGTACACAATGGGTCTTAGATATGTTTGAGGATATAAGTTGAGGATACAGTTAAGTGTTTCAGAATAGACATGGCATCAGGAGTGGCAGGAGCACACCACCCTGTTCCCTCTCTCCTTTGCGTGGTCTTCTTCAGAGCAGTGGGTCTGTGACAGGGAGCCTCTGCTTGGGTCTGCGATGGCACCCACAGAGACTTCCCAAGACTAAGTGCCCCTCTCCCTCCTCTTGCTGACAGGGCACCTGTTACTGACCCATGGGACCCTTCTGTGGACTGAAACTCTTCTTTGTACCCCTGAATGCGAGGCCTCCCGAGAGTGTGCGAGTGTGTCTCTGCCTTGTGTCACTGTCCTGTCTGTGTAGTGACAATGACATGATGGGGAATAACTCTCACTGCAGTGTCCCTCTACTTACCCAATTCTGTTATTTTTGGCCACTGGTCTCCATAGTAAAACACATTTTGTTTGTATTTGTTATCTGAATATGAGTTTGTTTCTGTATACTCCCATGATATTGGTTCTCAGCAGTTCTTTTCAGTTCAGTGCATTCAAGGCAATTTATTCCTGTTTCTTTTTATGTTACCAGCTCCATTTTAATATTGATACTTGTTTGCACACTTTGTTATTTCAGACTTTTTAACAGTCCCAAACCAGCCAGGGTCATCCACAAACCAAAAAAAAAAA
>VZDJ01007747.1:25863544-25897603 GCA_008694505.1 Cyanoderma ruficeps
AAAAAAAAAAAAAAAAAGGGAAATGGAAATGGAAGTTTCTGTGGATCTTCTAGGTCTGTGTGTCTGCAGAGGGCAGCATCAACTTTTTCTGTATTCTAATTTGTTCCTGTAATTTCAGAAACCCACATTTTACATATGCTTTATAAGCACTTAGAATTTTGAATAAGAAAAATCTGGCCAAAGCAGACAACACCATTTTCAGGAATAACAAGAAACTTTTAGACTTCCACTCTATCTAGGTAGCATCTTATCCTTCTGGAGACATGAGTTGTATTTGACCACATCAACACTTCCATTTTCTTGAAAAAACTTCATTTGTTTTCCTATGAAGTAATGTTGGTTCTAGATTCATGACAAAACTCTTATTCTTTCTTTTAAGCTAATGCAGCTTTTCTCATTTTTTAATGTTATGGAATCTTCTGGAGTTCTTATTTCTTTATAATGCTAAATTAAATTTGTAACATGAAATGGAAATAAACATTGTGCAATTATGCAATAGGCATTCTGATATTGCTTGTGAGTGACAAGTATGTTTTACTTCCTTCAAGAATTTTTTTTTGTTTTGCCTTGAAACATTGCATTTGGATTGTCCTCTGAATGTTCCAGAAATGACAATCTTGGCAGGATATGTTTCAAGGATTTAAAAAGAACAATATCTGTGATCTTACCCAATCTCCTTCAGAGGCATTATTAAATATGGTGCCTCAAGCTTGCTAAAAATTGTGGGGAATTGTCCTATAATTATACTTTGTCATTATCAAGGCATAGATCATGATAACAACAAGAGTCATGTCAAATTCTTCCATTTTTATGGTCCTAGTTCTGAAATCTCCCAATTTCTTTGAGTTGGAATGGTCAGTTTATTTCTTCTGTTAAAAGCTGGGAGAACCAAAGTTGATTCATATTTGGGAGACTCCCACACTCATCATTTATAAAAAACTTAAATTTTGGTAGGAAAGATTTTCTCTGCAGACAGCAGGAAAACCGATTGCATTTTGATGCATGTAGAATTTTTTAATTGGTTGTTATTTACTGAAACTCTTATATGCTTTGAATAAATCTTACTATATTTTGGTTCAGCAAATTATTAAAAAATCTCCCCTATGGATAATTCAATTTTAGTACAGTATGTGAAGATTAAACTACTCTTAATATTCACTTATAAATTGGTATAATATTGTAAGGAGATAAGGTTCAGGCAAAAAGGGTATACCAATTTTCCAGGTAAACTTTTAAATTTAATGCTTGAATGGTATGCATTATAACATTATTAGAGCTGCCTTTAAGAATTTACTAAACATGTTCATGTTATCTAAAAAAATCTATAAATTCAATAAATATATTCTAAAAAAGGCCCAATATTAAAATTTTTGCATTAGACAGTATTACTAAATAACTTGGACACTAATATCTGAGGACTTATCAAACTAATAGTAGGCTTTACTATGTGTGTCCTACACCAACATAAAAGGGTTGGTCCCTGAAAAATCCAAAATTCACTCGGATTCATCTACTAGGTGAGATAATGACACAGAATCAATATCTGAAATTACATTATAAGCATCACATACACAAAAGTATTTGAAGTGTTTGAAGACATAATGTGATATCCCTAACAGATTAGTTGTAGCAATGTGTTTCGAACCCATTTTTTTTTTTTCAAACCCAATTATAATTTGTTCTTTTGCTAAAATGCTCATTGGAAGGTAAAAATCAAATCCAACTATATAACTACCTAAAAGAAATAGATATATTGAGGATTTTTGAAATTTGCTTTTGTTTTTCTGGCTCAAGCAAAGCATCATCAGACAGGTTTTTGTTAGAAATCATCAGAAAAATAATACCCACTGACATTCTTGCACATAAAACCAGTGTATGTTTCTGCAACAGCAAGAGATTAATGTTTTACTCAGAAGTTACACCTTAGCTTTTTGGATTAGAAATTCTTCCATCTTATCTCAGATGAGCAAATAATTATTAACCAATAATTAGCAGAGAAAGTAATATTAGAAGGCTTATGTTAAGGAATACTTTGAAAACTCAGGCTTTAGCAGAAGCTTTTGTTCTTATCAGTGCGACACAGTTACAAATACATTTCAGTATCTATTCTTGTTTTAAAACTGACTTTGCAAATTTTGATATGAAGACATAATAAAATGTGACAAAGTGTTGGTAAGCATTGTAAATAGATAGATGTCTGCCAAGTGACCAAAGAATTTATCATTATCTGGAACAACAAAGATCTGGGAGAGATCATACGCAGTGCACAATTATTGAGACACTCTTTGTGAGTGGAAAGAGAGACATAATCAACATTTCACAAAAACATCAGCAGTGAGAGTTTCCAATACTTTCAAGTAAGTGAGACAACAGGTGTGGGTACACAGTCACTTGGTGGACAACAAATATAACATTTGTGAGGACACAAGATTAAAGGCATATTCAAGGACACTGTCAGGAGCAAGTTTACCTTAAGATAATCCTGAGAGACCTGAGAGCAGTGTAATGAAGATTCATTTTGCATGTGGTGAAGAGGTTACAGACCAGTTTGTGAACAATGAATGGCAAATTTGCTGAAGAAGGTTAGCTGACCATAAAGAACAGTTGAACAATCCTCCCTCACGAAGTAGAATGGCATGATTATTTTGCTACTCTCAGAAAACAGTATTTAAAAATGAACAGATACTGTTTTGCAAATCAAATTTGGTTTATGGATTAAGTTTTTTAGAAGAACTTGGTAAAAATAGGCATATGATAGCTGGATATGGAGTTGCACCTTATGGCACAAGGGGTATCGGAAGTGTGCATTTACAGACATTAGTGAGTATTCAAATAGAAACCTTTTTTATTAATCCCTTTGTTTATTTGTTTGTTTTTGTAAATAATTACAATAGTTAGGATTTGATTACTTTTATCGCATTTGTGGTCACTATCTGTACTAAATGTTCATTGGTGCTTTTAGTAGATAGACTAGACTAGCAATTTTATATCTGATAATTGCAGCCTAAATATCATACTAATTCCAAAATATGATTTCTTCATTGCCTCTTTTTCTATTGTTCATTTCATCAGAGTATCTTTTTTTATAAGGCCTTGACCACAGTTATTTACAAGTCGATGCCTTGTTTTTTGCCAGGAATCATTTCTCTTTGCAATACTATGCTTTGTTTTATGCTCCATGATGTTACAGTAATTATTACAGTAATTAGAGCTGTCTGAAACATGTATATATTTTAATGGATTCTGCCCCATGTGTACTTTCACCTGCCCACCCCAGATCCACTTTAAAAATGTCTGGATATAAACCAACTGGAGCTCAATAAGTATAATTGAATTTGATAGGCCTAGGATTGCTAAGAGGAGGTTGGCCATGAAACAAAAGCTACTTAGGTACAATACTAGTCATTAACTGTAACAGTTCACTGAGGAAATCAATCCTCAGTTTCTTCATTTATACTTTAGGGTATGACCACAATTTTCAACTATTTGTATATTCTCCAAATTGGCTATTTATTTTGGCAGGAATGCTATTTGGTCCTGTCATTCAAGCATCACTATATTAAAGAGAATTCCAGAGAAATTTCAATGACAGAGATGCTGCATTATTTGAAATTATATTTTCATAAATAAAATATTTTAGAAATATTAAAACCAAATTATGAATAGAGTTAGTTTTGTTAACATTATCTTACCTAAAAATCTCTACTATGCCCAATGAATGTTGAATGTACTATTGTCTCTCAATGAAAAGTAAGATTGACACCAAAGATTTTTATTTCATGGATAATTTTAGATCAATGTTGTACATTGATGAATATTTTCATATTACATAGCAGTCACTGTGTGAAAGATTATATGGACGCAAATTCTGATTCACATGTGCATATACATGTGTGTGTATGTTCCTCTTCATGTCCATGTGTATTTGTTACATATAGTTCCTTGGTATCAAGAAACACAATTCATTCACTAGAATGTGCACATACACCTATCAAAAAATATAGTGAAGTTTATAAAAATTTTAAGAATTTTTTTGTTAAAGCTTTTCTAGTGAGGTTTTATGATAATGACTTAACTCTGAGGGAATCTTCTACTGACAGTCAAGCATCAAATCTTCTGATCCAAAACTGCATCAAAGCTACTTTTGAATATTGCACTGAACATTCTGAAACTTTTAAGTTCAGCCAAGCATAGAAGAAGCATAAAACAGAAGCCACCACTTAAGACTCCTGATCATATGGAATAAATAAACTTTTAGAGCGTTTCTGAAGCTATCAAAAGAGATCATCCATTCCAGAATTATACTTTACTGTAGCAACTTTTTACTGAATTTCTTCTGCACCTAGATACTACAAGACTTTAGTCTTCTACAAATAGAGAATGACTATGTTGTCACAGAATATAGCATCCAGTTAAAACTACAAATTAATATTACAAAGAAACAGACAAAGCATAAATCTGTCAGTGGAATCCCTGCACATTTTACAGAGGCTTCTGTTAGTAGCTTCCATGGTAATTTTCAGTTGTTTACATTAGCTGCTGCCATACATGAGAACAAAGTGATCTTCTATAAAGAGTATAATATTTGAAACTCCAAGTCAGTCTTTCCTCTCTGCATGGTAAGATCATGGAATAGATTCTCTGAAAGACACGTTGAAACATGAAAAACAGGGAGGTGATTATGGACAGCAGATCTTACAGCAGACTTCCAATAAATAAATAAAGGGAACTTAAAGGAAATAGGAGGACTTCTTCCATGGCCTGTAGTGAGAGGACAAGAGGAAATGGGTGTAAACTAAAAGAGGGTAAATTTATATTGGATATGGGAACGTATTTGCTATAATGTGTGTGGTGAGACACTGGAACAAGTTGCCCAGAGAATTTGTAGATGCCACATTCCTGGAAGTGTTCAAGGTCAAGGTCGAGAGCTTTAAGCAACCTTGTCTTGTGAAAGATGTCTGTGTCTACAGCAGATTGGACATTTAAAAACCTCTTCTTACCCACACCATTCTATGATTCTAATATCTTATCTGGATCTGTAAAGTTCCATTGCAAACATTAATATAATTTCATGAGTTTTTGGTAATTTCCACTTACCCTAATCAGTTAAGCAGGGCTCTACATCTCTGTCCATCATTTCTAAAAGGACAGTATTGTTTAGTTTGCAGCAAACACATTTTCAGAAGGTGGCAACTCATTTTTATCAGAGC
This sequence comes from Cyanoderma ruficeps, assembly GCA_008694505.1. NCBI lineage: Eukaryota > Metazoa > Chordata > Aves > Passeriformes > Timaliidae > Cyanoderma > Cyanoderma ruficeps. The sequence goes on from VZDJ01007747.1 coordinate 25,868,755, forward strand.
TCTTTCATGGTGTTGTAATCTTAAATATGCATCAGAGTTATGCTTTGCTCCTTTTCAAATCTGCCCTTCTCTTTGATGTTTTTATCCACACACTGGTTAAGGAGATTGGTGTTCTGTCACTATCTATGCTATGTTTAAACCACAACTCTTACAATTAAGGTGCAGGAAATTATGCTCTACTGTCAAATGTTATCTTGATGGTTAGGCCATATCTAGTGAAAATGGATTCAACAGTACAGATTACCCACAAATCTTACTATTTTATAGAAAAGCTAGTTTAAGGAAGTGAAAATTGTAGTCTAGGCTTTATCAATTTTCTGGTTTTTTTCCTGGACAAGAGGAACAATTTTCTGTCTCTGAGGTCTATTCTCTAAGGTACAATGTTCACTCTTCCATGTGTGTTTTTTGTGCTTCATTTGGTCTGCATTTCTGACATGTGTGATAAACTGTGTTACAGATTTCAAAGTGATACTGTCAACTTTGGGTAAGGATTTAAAATCTCCAGGCCTTTTTTAAAATTTTTATTCCATAAATTAAATATTACTTTTAAAATATATTTCTGCAAGTCTTTATCACCATCCGATTGATTTGAACAAGACTTGTTTTGATGACATTTGCATTAAGTTGGAAATACTGCATGGGAATAGTTCTACTTGTGCACTAACAGCCTTGTCTAGTTTTACTTTTCACTATGTTACTAATACTAATACAATACTAAATCTAATTTGCCTTTACCTGAAAATACTTCTGCTAATAACAGCATGTATTTTCTGTCTAGTTAGACATTCTAACATTCTAGGCTATTTAGAAATAGTAATTTATATATATATATATGCATGTGTGTGTGTGTGTGTTTAGTATCTCATTTTGTTCTGGACTTCATCTTGCTGATTTTTCTTTAATGTTTGACAGTTTGTATCTGTAACAAGAGGTAATCAGTACAAACTAAACTGTGGAGGTTCTGCCTGACCGTCAGGAAAAAAAGTGGGTGACCAGGCACTGACAGAGTTGCCCAAGGAATTTTTGGTCTCTATCCTGGGAGATATTCAAAATCCTTTTGGACATGATCCATGGCCCTGGGCAACTGAATCTACATGACGCTGCATGAGCAGGGTGGGGTTGGACTTGAAGACCTCCAGGGATGTCTTCCACCTGCAGTTGTTCTGTGAAATTCTGTTAAAGTTTGGTTTTTTTTTTTGTCTTTCAATCACCTAAACACACTCCCTTTTTAAGACTTAGAAAAAGTTGGTTTTATTGACATAGTTTGGATACTTTTCATATAAGCTGAAAATCAGTCTTTTCTATTTTAGACCAAGCACTGGAGGCATCCTATTTTTTCCTCAACTTGATATAAGTTTAACTTACCCTTTCACCACAGAAGATGTCCTTACCATATTGATAAGAATTATTCCATCACACAGAAAGCAGTTTTTGTTTGCTTCCTCAATTATTTTGATTATTTTCTCCTCAAGAGACCAGTCAGGAATAGAAGACTATGCATAACACAATATAGTATAAATTGTTATTTTTTTCCCTGAGATACATCAACAGTTTTTTAACAAATACAGTCCTTGACTGATTATAAATCTCCCTATTTTAAGCAAACAATCATGATGATGAAATTAGGAGCTCACTTGCCCAAGGCTGTTTCTATTTCCATTGTAAAGAAATGGGTGTTTCTGAAAAGAAAGTTAAATCTTAGGAGTTTCTAAGGCCCTCTGAAGACATTTACATTTCCTCAGCAGCCACAGGGAATACGTGGATAGATGTATATCTAACTTACGTGCCTCAGCAGAGTGTCTAACACTAGCTTAGATACATCCAGACATGCTCTGTCTTTGAACACAGATTCACTGACTGTAGTCAGATCTGTGTTTTACATGTTTACCTTCCAAACTGTGGCCTTTTATTATTTTGTACTATTCAGTGGTAATATTGCTTCAATAGCATTACTCCGGTTTGTGTGCAGACATCACTGAAAATTAAGATGTGTGCCATTTGCATTTAGGCTAACAGGTTTTTCATCATATTTTGCAATGTTATTCCATTAAAAATTCCTCTTTGCTGTGATGGAGTTGTCACTGACCCAAGTGCTACATTGCATTTGCAAAATGTAAATTTTAGAAAGCCATTCACTGTTCTCCAAGCCTGAAATACTACTGGCTTCTTTGTGAGTCTGGGCTTTGGCTTTTAGAACTTCTTCTAGAAAATTGAAACTATCATGATGATGGGATCAGAGCAGTGTCCATCCTCTATCTTTTTCCCTCTAAAGTATGTCCATATAATCTGAAATTGTCTGGAAAGGGTGGTGGATGCTGTTTTCAAGCTGGGAAAGCTGCACATGGGATGAAGACCTAACCTCAATTTTCTGTTGATTGGTGAGTGAGGCAGCCCAGAATCCCCTCCTTCTCTGTTCCCATTTTCACAATTGTTTGTCTGCTTCCCTCAGTTTCTAGCATTCTGACTAGGATCCAAAAGCCAATTGGTTCTCTATTTATTAATCACAATTGGCCTTCAATGTCATAAACCATAACTGCAATTGCTTCCTGATAAAGAAAGCTGAAGGGTGACTTGTGAAAAAAAACCAGATACTTTCATGAGTGGTTCACAAGTGGCATGAAACTTACATGTTTAGTAAAGGAAATGAAAAATTAGGAAAATATACAGCTGATCTAGTGGGAACAACTAAAAACTTTTCCCATTCTTCAAATGATTTGAAATGTCTTTATTAGATACTTAGCTAAGAAGACAAAATTATATATTTTTATTGCTATCCATGACTGAAAATCACAATCCCTGCATTTGCAAAATTAAGACTATGAAAATGAAATATATTTGAGTTTTTTAGGGACATGGTCATTCATCTTTGTGCACCATTGAGTAAGGTACTTATCCTCAATTTCTGATATATAAAAAATTAAAACAATTTTGAAAATATGTTCTAATAACAATCTAATGATCACTTTGAGTAAAGTAAGAGCATGATTTCAGATTCTGAAATAAATGCATTTCAGGATGATATAAGACAAAAGGTAAAATACTGATTTAGCAGAAGGCCATCTGTAGAGAAAGTAAAAAAAATAGTTGTGTGATGATAGCCCAAAGCTTATCAGCTGAAGACCTAAATTTTTTCCTACTCTCTCTTTGAGAAGAAGAAAACACTTTAAACTATGTGGCAGGAGAGTAAAGCTACAAAAGATCTCTAAAGAAATAAGTTCCTACAAGAAAAAGCAAATGGTTCTTCATGAAATGGGAAACTCAAATCAATGACAATGTAGTAGAAAAATGAAAGAGTTCAAAATAAGTTGGGGGACAAATTGCTTTGAGGTATAGAAATCTCACAGGGGCACAGAAGGACCATTTGCTCCAGTAAATTGACATAGCAAGTACTACTCCAGAAAAATCATAACCACGCTAAAAGTAGATCAAGGACACAGCTGAGTTCAGGAAAGACTAGAGGCTAAGGATTCTAAAACCTCTTTGGAAAATTATAAAGATTCCACTGAATGCATTTTTTTTCTAATGGATATTATGCCCTCTGTGAAGATGAATGTCTTGTAAATGTATGTTAATTTTCCAAGAAGTTTTTTTTGGTTGGTTGGTTGGGTTTTTTTTCATGTTTGTTTTCTTTTCCTTTTTTATTCTGATAAGATTAGTTCAGCAATTCTAAGAATCACAAGCCAAAACTGCTGAGTCATAATATATTAGGCAGACTGTGACTTATCACACTTCATTTTAGATGACTAACATTTCAAAACCATAACAATGTTTTATAACAGTGATGGAGGGATGCACTCTGTTTGCTTGTACTTCTGGATTTGCATCCTCTGTTTAGTTACTTTCATAGCTAGTCTGAGGCAGTAAAGCAACCAGGGCAGATTAACAGATCTACACCTCAAGGAATGTATTAAACTGGAATCGTATTCAGACTCATAATCAAGGACTGAGACCTCCTGCACTCTCACTTGAGTTAATTGTTTTTCCATGGCTTTCAAGAACAGAAGAATCTTCTCAGTGAAAGATATTGCTTATGCTTCATGCAACAACCCTTAGTTTATGGTGTATGGTTGGCAAAGCAGTGTTGTTACAGTTAAGGAGACTTAAGTTGGTTGGTTAAATATGGTTTAAAGCTTAAAGGTCATGTAGTTGGTTATGTGTCATACAAAAAGTAGCTACTGCTGTTTGAAATGATTTGGAATTATTGTAGTTTGACTAATGTTTAATTGTGGATGCATATATATGAGTTTATCATGCCCTCAGTAGATCAGTTAGCCATAATCAGGATCATGACAAAAACCTGACAATGCTTTATTAAAAGGATCCTTAAATTATTGCCCCCTCTTAAATATATTTTTTAAAAATATGAGTATACTGGTATATTTTAAAAGTACCTGGTTTGATTAAACAGGAATACGGTGCAAAAAGTTTTCAGGATAATTTTAAACTTGGAAAAACTTGAATTTAATAAATGAATGCAGTCTCCTTGGAATGTAACACAAGGACAGTCCCTTCATAATATTATTTTTTCTGCTTTGTATAAGAGAGATGTTCTAAAATCTGATGGATTATGCTCATTACCGTGATAAACCTGCAGAACAATTATTATCTCTGTTGTTTCATTTATACTTTTAAAAAACTTGAGGTTTACTTTGTTTGTGTGTATTTGGAGAGCAGATGGCTTATTTGGTTTTTGAAATGACAGTAGGAGTATTGCTGCTGCCAGTAGAAACTGGAAAGAAAAAAGAAACTGAGCTTTTGTACTTAATTGAAATTTCACTCTCAGATTTTACTTTTTGTTTGGTTTTTTAGCTGTTTTTTAAAGACAAAAAACAAAGCAGCATTTCCCAAAAGTACTGTAAACAACAAATAAACAAATATTTATTCCCTGTAAATATTTTACTTTATCACCTAAGAGTCTTTGGAAAGGGAATAAGGCACCTCAACTCAGACTGCAGGAACTGAAGCAGCTTATGGAGTGTACCCTCATCAAGTTTGCAGGTGATGCCAAAGTGTAAGGACCACTTGATAGCAGCGATTCAGAAGGGTGTGGGAATCTGGGGAAACGGGCCAACAGGAACCTCCTGAAATTCAGCAAGTATAAATACCAAATCTTGCACCTGCGAAGGAAGGGACTCCTACGATGTTACAGGCCTGGGCTTTTAAGCAGCCCTGCTGAGAAGAATTTGGGGAGATGCTGGTGAATGGGCATCAGCCTACAGTGTGTCCTGGCAACAAAGACAAGAACATCCAGGTCAGCACTAGGAGATCCAGGAAAGTAGTTATCCTCCTCTGCATTGTACCTGTCAGATCAATTCTGGAGGCCTATAACAAGTTTTGGGTGCAAGAAAGGTGTTGATCAACTCGTTTCCAGACATGGAGTAGCATAGCTATTTGATAAAGATATTTCTGTGAGTTTCAGTAGCATTTGTTATGCCAGTAGCTAAGGAAATCATGAGTTTTGCCATAAATGTGAAACTTCTTGGTTTTGATGCTGATCATGTGCCAGTGACACCAGTATTAATTTTGTTAAACCAATAACTAAACTGAGAATGAATTATATATTTTAATATTATTATTATTTCTTAGATACCTGGGTGTTTTAGTCAGCACTCTGAACTATGGCCACTGTTCCTTTCTTCTTTCTGTAATTTGGAAACAATCTTCATCAACAAGTACCTGATTTCTATCTAGCAAAAAATTTGGTAAAGGCCATTTTTTCCTAAAACATTCAAATTGTCCTTCAATAATTCTGCTATGATAGCCTAGGATATATAGCCTTTTCCTACAATGAATTTTAGTTCCTTGCTCTCCCAGCATGAATTCAAACCTGTAGTCCTGAACTTGTGAGTGAATAGGGAAGATAGAAAAATGTTCTCAGAATTAAAATATGGTTTAGTGAGGACTGGTTTGAGGGATTATATTTGTCGGAGTCCAGGGCATTCCTTTGCTCACCCTGGAAGGCCACAGACCTCGGCAGAGAGGTCTGGGACCCGAGCAAGAGGGGTTGAAGTCTGTACAGAGGGGTCTTTCCAGGGGGGTTGTAGTAGACCCTGGCACAGAGCCCGGGAAGACACTGGCTTTGATTTCAGTCCATGAGAAAACCTTCCAACACAGAGAGGAATCACACGTCACAAAGGTGTAACAGACAGTAGTGTAGTTTATCACCGGGTGGAAAATTTTGTAGTTTTGGGATTCTTAGAATGGTGGTGAATGGGGGACAAGGTGGAGGATTTAGGGGGGTGCCCTGGGTTCTTCTTGTTTTCTTTTGGCATCCATCTTCTGCAGTGACAGGAGCACAAAGTAGTTCAAGAAGATTGGGTCAGAGAAGAGGTAACCCTTTTAGTATAGGTAATAGGCATTGGCACAGAATTTTAAATAATAAATACGTAATTTTCTGTATAAGAAGGTAGTGACCTCCCATCGACGGGGAAGCTGTCCTGTGTCCGAGCAGCTGTGAAGACCTTGGCCAGGCACAGAGAAACTTGTAAGATAAGAAATAACAAACAACACAAGAAACCTTGAAAAACAGGACCTTGAAGACTCCACTTTTTCACATGTCTGCCTCAGGCCTCTCAGAGGGCAAAGGACTCTATTGAACCACCACCTGAATCTTGGGTGAAAACAAAACCAAACCCGAGAACATTCAGTGTCATCTATTGAAGCTTTTCCCCTTATGCAATATAATTCCAGAAACATTGGCAAGGAAAAAGAGCTAATGTGATTAGTTCAAAAATTTATCAAGGGAAAATACTATTTTAGCCACAAAGGTAGCAGTTTAGGTGGGATTGTTTCCAAATAAGAAGACAAACAACTGGAAAAAGTGGACTACATGTTCAGAAACCCAGATTGTCTCTGTTTAAGTAATGTTCTGTGTCCTTGGTCTTTCTTATTTCCAAACTAAACATTTATTATTTGAGTGGTAGGATTTACTGCACGAAACTAACTCTTAGTACTAATGCAGCATTGGCAAATTGCTCTTTTTATTTTGTTTATTTGCAATGTTTAAAAAGTGGTTTATCAAGTAGTCGGTAGTAGATTTGCAACATTAATTTATCTGATAACTGAGATGTCGTACTGTGATGTGAATAAATTGCGCAAGTTTAATAGGAAGCTGTCAGAAAAAAATGTTCTAAACCTATAAATAACCCTTCAGAAAGCATTTGTGATTTAAGAATAAGTAAGGATAGGAGAAGGTTCTTAGACATAGGAGGTTAACGGACCACTCAGAATAATAGTATCAAAAGTGAAAGGAGTGTATTGCTGAAGAGAAACAGACTGAGGGGCCTGCTGTTTCAACATCAGTATCAGCAGAGATTAAGCCTTGAGGTAAGATAGAGATAGATGGAATGCTTTGTAGTTTTAAAACCTGTAACAAGTATGGTGTTCTTGCTGCTAAAATCACTTTAAGAGGGTTGTTTCATCTGGTCACAGACTGACCAAGTATCTCCGAAGGCAGTCAGTTTTACTGGATCACCATAATGAATGTATAGAGAGCTCTACCCTTAGGCCTGGCTTGTGCAATTGGTTTGGGGACTTAAGAAGGTCTAAGATTTGTAAATGAAGAGTAAGCTGTGTAACTGTGGCAAAGCTGAAGCATTTTTTCATAGGATTACAAATTGGATCTGTGAATCCTTTAAAATCTACCTCATTGTATCCATTTCAATGAATGAAGAAAGTTGTTCTAGTTAATTGCTAATGACTAATCTATTATAAAGTCAAAATATTAAAACAAACCAGAAAGAAGTAATTTTAAGTTGTTTCATATATTAGTGGCTTCAACTGAATAACTAATTCCCAAAAGTTTTAAGAGGTGATATTAAATAATCTCTTAATTGATTTACTTAATTTAGCGGCCAGAATTTCTCACAGGAGTTACTTTTAAAGTACACAATGAAAAATATTAATGGAAAAAAAGTGATTGTGCTGTATCCCTGCAGTAGCATTTTATATTAGGTGACATGAATTGCTTAATAATTGCAATATGAGTTGCAATAGGTATATAAAGACACTGCAGTATTTCCATTTCTTGTAATTCCCAATAAATACAATCAGTTTACAACTTGTGTATTTCTCACTAATACCTCACATGTGCCCATGTTATTGTGTGTGTCCAGTTGATTCATCTTTACTAACATCAAGTAACATCATTTTGATTTAAAACCATAATATAGAGGCCCAACCAGCTCTGCTAGCCTTAAGTATGCCAGGATGTCCACGTTAAAAACCTTGTTTGTAGAAATTCATAAACAGTCTGTAAAACTGCTTCAGCTTGAAACCTGGCATGTGTTAGGGAGAAATGATTTTCACAGTTTCAGTCAACATGGTTTATCTATTTCATGATAAAAAACCTGTAACTCAAGACTTTGTACTTACCATTTCTGTAAAGAGTGTAGAATCCCAAATGCAGTATGGAATAAATAATTTTTGTCCCTATGTCTTCACAGTTTGTTAATGACTGAGCATGCCTAGTTGTATATATAAGACAAAGTTTAAAACAGAGAATTTAGTATATTGTCTTTAAAAAATCCCTTACAAGAGTGAGGCTTAAAACGAGATAAAGTCATTACTAAATAGAAAGCTGCACTTGGGAACTGAGAATTAGGAAGAATGGTTTTGTTTAGCAATTTCAGTGTTGGACAGTTTGAGAAGATCAGGTAATAAATTCTTAAGTGGCACATACATGGGTCTTGCTGTTTTCCTGTAGAGGAAAAATATGACTTAAAACCATACCTTGGTAGCTGTGATATTTTGAGGTACAAATTTTGATTATATGTCACCACTGTAATAAGAGGTATTTGAAATCACCTTGGGAATTTCAGTTCTTATTCAGATAAGTAAAAAAATGTGCCACTAGAGTCACTGAACCTGAGAGAAAGCAAATAAATGTGATATTATAATTCAAAGATAAGGTTGTAGCAATTTTTTATTACAATCCCAGTTATTGTGTGCAGATGCTGTCTTTCTTATACTCTTCTTCTTTTTCCAAGTTCTCTTTATCTCTGAGTCTGTTGTACATCTTCACTGCTGAAAAGCTGTGCTGATGATTCCTTTAAAGGATTTCAGAAAATGTTTTTTTCTACCTTGGTGAACCTGTGCTGCTTTTGCGCTGTTCTAGGTGTAACACGGGTCTCTTTCACAGCTCTCTGGTAGCATTCCTAATCTGTCCTCCAACCAGTATAAAAGCTAACCTCTAAAATTATCATAGGTACCATTAATTTTCCATTTTATAATTTATTTTTCAATCATCATTATTTTTCTTGATAACCAAATCCAAGCTCTTTTTCTTCTCCTTTTCCTGTGTTGTCCTTCATATTTCCAGATCTTCCCACCACTGACTCCCCTTATGTAGCTGTCATTCTCCTGTCTCAGCCATGGAACTCCTTTTCTATACCATTTGGAACAGAATTCCAGGTATATTATGAAATCTAATCATCGTTTTTTCAGTTGCATCCCAGTACTGTGGGTGTTTGGGGCTGCTTACTGGCTAGCTCACTCACCGAGTCCGCATTCAAGGGTACTGATTAGTACCTTTCCGATCTTGTGGGTCTGAGCCTCAGGCAGAAGCGTGGCAAACGGTGTGGAAGAAGAAAGGCGAACTCCCACGTGGGAAGCGACCAGGTTTTATTTCACCCAGAGGGCTCCCACGTACGAAGAGAGTTCTTGCTCTTGGGTTTTGGCTGAAGCACAGGGGGTGTGTAAAGGGGCAGGGAGTAATCTAGAAGCAATCCCAGTGAGGGAGGGAGTGACCCAGAACAGGGGACAATTAACAGAACAATCTATACATAAGAGAGGGAGGAGAACCGAGAACTTGCCAAATCACCCTGCAGCCCCACCAGAATTTTCCAGGATTCAGGGCAGGATTTCAAAGTGATGGACAGGACCCACAACCTGGGAAAAACCAAAGGGGTTTGATCATGGGGATACAGGAGCAAACCATAACAAAACGAGTAACAAAGGCATGCAGAACTTTAGTAAAGCTAAAATGCACTGCAACACAGTACTACTGTATTTTTCATAATCTCTTTTCTCATGTAGCTGCTAGGCTTTGGGAATTTGCTTGATTGTAGTTCTCCTACCCTTGCTCATTTTATCTGAGTTCATTTATTTAGGTTTTCTCTTACCAGGATTCCTTAGATACTAATACAGAGTAAAGCCCAGATGTCTCAGGATGAAAATGCATTTTGCTTTTGCAATAATCACAAAGTTTTTGCTACCCCATCATTTCCTATATAGTGCTATGGCCAAAATATCCACACTTTCCTCCCATGCACATGCTGTTAAGGGTCTTATGTGCCCTCTAACTATTGAGTAACAGGAAGGCACCTCGTGACTTTGATCAGTCTTTCCTTTTAATGAAAGGAATTCAAGTTGCCATCTAGTCCAGTACTTTATCCTGAATTAAAATTGTCAACTGACATACTATCCTAGTTTTGTTGTTTTGACCAATGCAAGAATTTGTTTCTGTTATACATCACTGTTACATGTTGCTTGCACTTGTTCATACCATCACCAAGACTATGAGTTTTAATTTTGTGTGTATACAACAGCACACATGCCTTCTCCATGGTGTATCTAGTCCATATAAAGGTTTTAAGTTCATACAATCATGGAAAAACCTGAAAAAAACCTTTATGATCAAGTCCATCTGTTAACCCAGCACTGCCAAGTCCACCACTAAACCATATCTCTAATCACCACACCTTTTAAACTTTTTAAGCTGCCTGCTTTCCCTGGGCAGCCTATTCCAATACTTGGCTGTCTTTTCAGAGAGGAAAATTTTCCTAATATCTAATTCCAGCATCTCCTGCTGCAGCTTAAAGCTGTTCCCTCACATTGTGTTTCTTGTCACTTAAGAGAAGAGATTGACTCTCACCCATCTACAACCTCTGTTCAGGTAGTTGTAGAGGGAGATAAGGTTCTCACCTCTGTCTCCTCCAGATTAAACAACCTCAGGTTCCTCAGCCACTCCTCATAAGAATTGTGCTCCAAACCCTTCACTAACTTTGTTACAAGAAGACTATTTGTCATTTAACAGACATTAAAATTTTTCTGAAGAAAAAGAAACAAGAAGTAGAGAGACCATGGGAGATTTTCTTTAATGTATTTTTAGGTGAACTTTGAATTTCCAAAACAGGTATTTCTACTTTAAATATATTTGCAAGTGTTCTGTTTTGGGTATTTCCAAGTACTCTTTTGTGTTAGAGAAGTTCTAACTTAATAGTTCACACTAGATGTTGCATTAGGTTTTATATTCTGAAGTTAAAAACGTTGCTCATCTATTTTTGTACTCTCCATGTTCAAATTTGCCAATATTTTAAATTGTTTGAGTGAGGAGAGAGGGCTTTTAAAATGTTTCCTTCATATTTCCCACATGCTATATTTCCCTCAGAAGTCCATTTGATTGCATATGAAAACACGGATAAATATCAGTATTTGGTATTATCTACTAAAGGGAATTGAGAGAAAAAAATCTATCATATCGATTTATTTCCTTTATCTTACTAATTATTTACCTTTATAAAATAAGAACATTTTTCTGAACTTCAAAGGTACTTTACTAAATAGAATTTGCTACAGCTGTCCTCATAATTGATGGCATTGATTGACTGATTGTGAAAAGAAAGCTAGTATAAATTTATGTTACATGATTTAAGAAAAAATTACATGACAAGTGAAACTAAGAACCCTACGTTTCATTTAACAAGAAAGTCTCTGAAAGAAGATGGCATGTGAGGCACACCTCAAGGCTTTTTGATCATACAGTCAGGAAAATAAAATGTTTTAGTATGGGAAAGTTAGTTTAGTAGTATGACAGATCATAGGATTCCAGGTTTTGGGAGATTTTTTAGCATTCAGCATAAGCACAGATCAAATCTACTACAAAATGCCTAGAAGTAATAAAAAGAGAATATTCATGTATCAATATCATTCCAGTTTTCATCAATATGAATGACTCAAAGAGCAACGCTGATACATGAAGGCATGGATATAAGGTGGTTTTGAATACTAAAATTGAGGAGTAAAATAATTTTTCTTATAATTCAGATAAAGTATTTTATCCCTAATCAGAAAAGTCTGATACTGTCACAGTGATACTGTAGGAAGAAAGATTCTAAATTGTTTTAGCATGAAAAAAATTCTATTATGTTACTACTTTTGCTAGCAAGATGTTGCGTTGCTCAGCTCTATGTTCTTCTAGTCTTAAATGTTGAAGATGTTAAAAGTTCATACAGATTTCTATGACTGTCTAGTAAGGCCAGGGTTTGGAATGGCTTTTTTACACATCACCATTGATTTAGAAGGAAATTTTCAGATGTCCAAGTGGATGGTTTTGTTAATCTTATGAAGATGTAACAGTTGCATCCCCTGTATGGTACTCTGAAATACCTTATTGTTTCTGGACTAGAATGATTTGTGGAAATTCTTTGAAAGAGCTACTACTGGATTCCTTTTTTGGGACACTAACGTTGTACTAGAATTTTTCATGATGCTCAATTTCTTTGGATAATAGTGTTGGAGACAAGAATAAGACCGATTCTGTGTTGAACTGTTGAAAGACATTGTACTGCACAACAGATGGTGTGACAGCTCTCTGTCAGACTCTTTTTGCCAGCTGGACGTTTTAAGTATCCAACTCCACTTACTTAATTTTTACCAATTTCTCAAAATGTTTGAAATCCTTGTCTTCCTTGATATCACATTTGATAAGCTTTAACATGAACCTTGATTTAATTTATAATGTAGGAAAGTAATGATATATTGCTAGGGCTTTCACTTCCCTAAGTAAGTGCCACAATGTCTTTCTTGATCCCCTGGAACTTTCACTATTCAATCATTTCGACTGATAGTATTTTCCTAGTTCAGAGAATCTAGGAGTTGGAAGATCTGGCAGTTTGTCCATTGCAAATGGAAATAAATGAAGACAATTTCTCTCTAGTTCTCTGCTTTTTGAGATGGCATAGATTTATGACTTCATAGGTCTTATTTCTATATTGCAGCTAATAAGGAGTCAGATGGTGATATTTAAGCTAATTTAAATAAGGAACAATTTGCCTTTAGGAAATTTTTTAGGATTGTCTTGGTTTTATTTTTTTAGTACCCTTTTTTACTATTCCTGCTACTCTCTCTTTGAAGGTTTTTCTATCTGTAGCTACCAAGAGGAATCACAGAATCAAACAATGACAGAAACACACTATCATTTAACTTGTAGAAGATCTTTGACATCAAGTCCATGTTTTGACTGATCACCACCTTGGTAACTAGACTTTGGCACTAAGTGACACATCCAGTTGTTTCTTGAGCACCTCTATGGATGACAACTCCATCACCTTCCTGGGCAGTCCATTCCAGTATTTAACAAAACTTTCCTGAGGAAACTCCTCCTGATGTTTAACTTGAACCTCCCTGGCTTGAGGTCATGTCTTCTTGCCCTTTCACTTGTTGCCTGGGAGAAGGGGATGGCTCCCACCTGTCTACAGCCTCCTTTCCCATAGTTGTCGGAAGTGATCAGGTCTTACCTGAGCCTCCTTCTCCCCAGGCTACATAATCCCAGATCCCTCAGCTGCTCCCCATATGCTAAAATTTTTCTCTTGTCTTTTATCTCCTTTTCCTGTTAGATATTTTTAATTGGAATTTTGTATAATCCTTCAAGACAGAACTAGTTATATCTGATTATTTAAGTTACTTGACTATGAAAGTTATAAAAACCCAAGAAGGCTTTCAAAGTGTCACATAACTTTAAGATGTGATCTCTTAGTGAAATTTTTCTAAGTACAAGATGATGGAAATAAATATTGACTGAACTCTGGTCTCTAACTTTTTAATTTTCAGACTATGACTGTGACTTTGAAGTACAGTGGCAGTAGTAACACACAGTATGTCTTTTCCTTTGGTCTAAAACTGTTTACGTTGTATAAAAGTATTGTGTTAAAAAAAGAAGTACCAGAATCACCTTCCATATTGAACTGTGCTGCCTGCCTATTTACAGAGTGAAAAATAGAAAATTGACACTAAGTACATCCATTCCATGACTATTTCTTTTTACTTTCAGAGGCATACACATTTGACCTGTACCCTTTTCATCTGATCATACAGAAAGGACATATCTGTGAACCACTCTGGCAAATGAAGCTGACCTTAATCTTATCCTGGGTTTCTTCACCTTTAATGTCTTATCCGTGTGACAACCTTCTTCTGCTTCAGATACCTTTTCAATTACGAAATGCAGAAAATTCAGCCATATAACTTACCTGCACAAACTGCACTGTGGTCATTGGTACTGAGCAATGCTAGGTGGAAAAATATTGTCATTTTTTAATTTGTCTTGTATATCAAAATACTATGGAAATATTTAATAACTATGATTTTAATTCAGTTCTTTCCAAATAAAAATTATTGAGTTTCTGTATTGGTCTAAATCTATCTTGTTCTGATAGCAATTCCAGGTTTAATGAATCAACATATTTTAATGTAAAAAAATATGTGGTAAACAACTTCTGTCGCCCTGATGTTTTCAGCTTTCTGCCTCTGCAGAAGCTTTCTCACAGCCTTCTGATGTAAACAAAGTTATTCTTGGAATGTTTGCATTCTTCTCCTGTGAGAGAAGAATTGAGTGATGGTGCTGTCCACCACACAGGTTGAGAGGTGGTGACCTCTCTAGCCAATCTCTGGATTTCTGTACAAATGTATATAAAGTAGAGAAATGTAAATAAAGTTAGTAGAGAGAGACTCCTTTCCCTTCACTGCTGCTGTGTCTGCCTGCTCCTTTCCTGTCCCTAAAAGGGGGACACACCCAGCTTCAGCTAGCGATCGAGTGGTGCCCTCTCTGAGGAGCACCGCAGCAACCAAACCACAAGTGGTGACCCCAAGATGTGTCCAAGCGACAAACTTCCACTCGTTTCTGCCTTTGGTTTATCTCATTATGTCTGTTATATCTTTTTTTTTACTTTCTCTGAACCTGCATGTTCAGGACTTCTAATGTTTTTTTCCTGTGTCAGAAATTTAGAAGGTGGCTTTTTGGTATCTTTGTGCAGTACTTGCAATAATGGGCCTTACAATATTTGGATTATTTAAGTATTTCAGCAATAAAAAAAGGGTGGGTAAATACCAAAGTATGGGACATAAAATAACCTAAAAGAGATTTCAGAGCCTAAAACAATTCAACAAAACAAAACCAGTCATCATATTTGTTAGGTATAATCTTGAAAAAGGGCAACAAAATTTATCTTTCTTAACAGGACAGGTTGACTGCTAGCCTGAAAAATGAGCTTAACAGTAAGATAGCTATCATCCATTTTAACTTGTTTTTCTCATAAGGATAGTTCAGCTGAAATAATCTGCTCACCGTTGCAGTCACCTTCTGCAGATGCTTTTGTACATAGTGCTAGATGTATAAAAAGATTCAGGTAGAATGTCTGTTTACACATTGAATTTTTAAGAAGTTGTTCTGCAAAAGTTGGATCAGATCTGAAGAACCTGTCTAGGTTTTGTAGATATTTGAAGACAACATGTTAATTTAGGATTAGGACATGGGACTGCACAATTTACAAACATATCTTGCTTTTAAATCCTCCCCTCTAGGTTTATATAGCAAAGAGAAAAACAGAAAGCTACTGATGATGAGCTACTACATGTTTTATAAATTTATTAATAAATATTTCAGAATATGGCAAAAGTACATTATTCCAGCTTAAATAATGCCTTACAAATCAGTCATTACCAGCTGTGAGAAGTGATTTCTGGAAATAATGGCTTACAAAATAAAGAAAATTAACATACCTAAATCATTGGGAGAGAGAGATTAGACGCTACTATTGTTAGTAATGTGCTTGCAGCAAATTGGTTGCTTGTGATTTAGATAATTGTGAGAATTTTTGAAAAGAGAAAAGGAATCACCAATGTTGCTGTTTCAGAGATACTATGAATGACACTTTATTTGGCCATAAGGATTCCTGTTGCTGTATCTCTGAAAATTCTTATGAGCATGGTAAAATTCTTACAAGTCATCTGTTTTTCTAAACTTTGGCCATTGTTCTCTGCTTCTACTGGAGTTCAATTTTAAACAGTTACTATGTTGATAGCAGCGACACCAAGGTCATTATTTTACTTATGTTTGGATTATTCTGGGCTGATAATTGCAATAAACAACATATGAAATATGTTATCCTCAAACATAAGGAAAATTACTGGTAATCAAAATGACAAAAAAAAAAATCCTTTTATGTGGGGAGAAAGGCAACAGCTCACACTTAAATGTTTTTTACCATATGAACATTTCTTTTATATTGAATGTTATATGTGCTATACACATTTCTTTTATATTGAGTGTTATATGTGCTATACATAATGGGTAGTGACAATCTCATAGCGTATACTTTATGCTCTTGATCAACTTTAAACTCCTGCCACATGCCTTATGTTAGATAATTACCTTCAAAAATGAACTTTTCATTTATAGACTATGTGTTCTTTCTCTGTACAGATGCCTTAATTCCTTTGTTGTTTCCTTGGACATTTTTTACCTCAGTTGTCCTACATTCTTTGCCTCTTTGCTGAGTTTAATGCTCCAAACTATTTCATGTCTCACCATGTAAAAAAGAAAGGATAATACACAGGTGTCTTAGTACAGTACTTGTGTATTTGTTCACGTGTGTGAGCATAGTTTTATTCTATCCTAAGAAGCCCCTTGTTGACATTCAATGGCACAGACAAAATGATCCAAAAGCAACAACATCAACAACAACATCATCAACAAGAAAAACCCCAAAACAACAACAACAACCAAAAAATCCCAATATTAGCATCAGCCACACAACTTTGAACTGGTTTTGGAAGCCTCAGATCTCTTTTGCCCCCGCCCCCCTTTTTCTATAGAAATCTAGATAAGACCACATATTAGCATGATTAATTGAAAAATCAGGGATGAATTGACAGCTCAGAGTGAAATCCAATGTTTTTATAAACTGGAGATTAATTCAAATTGCTCATTTTGAAAGTGAACAATGCTTAGAAATTCTAGGTGGCATTTATATAATTAATAATAATTGTATCTTTTCCATCTGTCTCTTCTTGTGGCTAATTGGTTTTTATCACTGCAGATGTGTCCCACTGATACATGTTGTCAGCCAAATGAAGGCAGAAAAGGAGATAATGAAAGAATGTGCATTTTACAGCTGGAAGAGAGGCCACTGAAGTTATGGACCAAAAGGTTTTTTTCTAAAAATATATGTATGGATAATTAGATCTCAAAGCTGAGGAGTACTGCGTTATGTCTAAGATTTACAGGAAAAAAGTTATGTTTTTTTAATCCTTTTTTTAAAAAAAAATCTTAGTTTTGTACACATGTATTTTAAACTACTGGCTAGAATTTCTATTGCATTAGATTTTCACAGTTTTAGTTGAAACTTGGTTAATGCCAATCAAAGCATGGCTAATTTGTTTTTTGGAAGTCAATTAGTATAGCGAGAACACTGAAAATCTATTTATCGCCTAAATTATTATTTTGAAAATATTTTTGTATCTGTGTTATTTTTCTTTGTAACACATATTATCAGGCACAGATATGATTTCAAAACTCTGCAAATTTAGATGTAAGTTATGATGTGAGAATATCTGGAAGGTTGACATGGTTTTACTGATGACATAATGGTAGGGCATGATTTCATTCAAGTGATTCTAAATTATGATGTAAAATAGCTCCATGCCCCAACGAATATGTCTGCTTTGTCTAACTCAACAACTGCAGGGCATACACACAGCTACTGGATTTCTAGCGTAGGCCTAGCGTGAGAGCTTCCATAATGAAAACCACCCATTTCTGTGGGAGATCTGTTTAGGATGAAATTATGTAAAAACAGAAATGAGTGGTGGCATTATGAATTCCAAAACTGAAGGTGACTTAAATGTCCAATTTCACTGATTTAAATAAAATCTCTATCTCTCTAAAAATTTGAAAGCACCTAGCATATTTTCTATCTTTATCTTATAGAACTGTGGACTAGAAAAGATTTTTAGTAAAACAGAAGTAACCATGTTTTCTGGAGTGGTTTTTTATGTAAAAAATTATGCATAAATTAAATACAGTTTTTTTTTTTAACCTGCATGAGCATGACCACATGACTATTTTTAAAGGGACTAAATTAAAATGCTCCATTCTTGAAATAGTTATGCTATTTTTTATAATAAAGTGAAATATGCTAATCCAGGTTTTAGTTCAATAGTAATGGTAGCAATTCAGTGATAGCATCTAAAGAAGTAATGAGTGTTAATCAAAGAAAATGATAGAGGAATTCCAAATGATAGAGGAATCCTTTTTAAAAGGATTTTAAGTGATTCTTAAAACACTGCAGTGCCTTTCAGAAATTAAATTGCTCAAAGTAATAACTCAAGGTTTTACAATCCATTGCACTCTGACTTTTTCTTCTTCATGGAGTCTGAGTTTCACTGAATTTCAGTTTGATTCCTCTCTTCTACTAAATTGTCAATATTTTTCCAAAAGTTTAATGCTGCCTCATGTACAATAGAGCATCTACTGTTAGGAAAGAGAGAGCAAGATGGCAATAAACCAAGGTACTGAAGAACTTCAATCATTCATATAGAATCATAGAATATGACTTGCTTTGGTGGATTTATACTATCTAGAGGAATACATGTTTATCCACAATGGTGAAACATGTGCCATGGCAAGCAGGTACTGGTGGGTAAAGTCCCCGTGTTATGGGGAGTGATGGTCGAAATGTAAATATGGGAAGGCCTGGCAGATTGATTACACCACATTGCTGCAAACTTGCAAACCTGCAAACACAAGGGCTATTTGCTTAAAATGGTGGAAGCTGCCACTGGATGATTGCAGTTGTACCCTGTGCCTTACATAGGCATGTCAATGTCTACATCTACATGTATGTCTGCGTCTATGTCTACATCGATGTAAGTAGTTGGAAGGTATAGGGTCTGGGCATGATATACATAATAAAATATAAAGGGTGGGTAATATCCTGGTTGCAGGAAGGGGCAGAGCTTAGTTTACCTGGAGTTTAATTAATAGTTGGTACTAAACCACCACAAATATTTTCAAAGTTAAATTTGATTTAACAATAGTAATTTTAGTACATTGTTATTTTATATAAATTGTTAAAATCATATTGGCTGCTGTATGTAATTCTGCTTTTTCACCTTTAATCACAGGTAGAAGTAAGAAATAAGGGAAAATAAAATTAATTTTTTTGAAACAAATATTTTTAATACATTTTCCTAAGTACTGATGGTTCAGTTTTTCCTCAGAGTAATTTTCCATTTTATACCTTGAACATTTTCTGTGAAAACCTCCTGGTCCTCCTTTACAGCAAGTTCCATTGAGGCTCAAAACTTAAAGCATCTTGTTCAGCACAAGGTAAAAGCTGCAGCAGAGCCTAGTGTAGCTGCTGTATGTGAGAGATAAAGAGATTATCTGAAAAAATGTAAGACCCAGCTTAGCTGATTGTTGGGTGTCATCCCATAACTGTTTTGCTTCCCATTCTCCATCCCAAATAAGAACATATAAAGCTAATGGAAACATAAAAGTAGCTGAAAGATAAAGGAGAAGTATGTTGAAAGTTTTAAGTGAAACTAATGCAAATGATGAAGCATGCTTTTGTCAAACAAAACGCTGAAGCAAATGCATGTATCTCTAGCATCTCTAAGTCTGTGAGGATGAAGGCTTTGTTCTCATGCTAAAGAAAGCTTATTCTTTTGAACTTAATATATTCTTCCTATTGAAATGACTGACTTTTGCAAACAGATTAGTAAAATATTTCCCTAGTATATAGGAATATAGATTGATAAAGAACTTGCATAAAAACCACTTTTTTTTTTCTCTGAAAATATTGAATATGGGCTGTAAAGAACATTCAATCTTATTTATCTCAAATCAAAATGAAATTGATTGTCTCAGTCAATATTTATAGGTAGTAACATGTTTAACTATTTCATGGTGTGAGGGATTGTGTTTGTTTTCTTTTAAACATGCAATTTTGTAAATATACTTGCTTATTTTCTGCAAATTCACCTATTGGTGAATTGTTCATCTTTTCATTAAAATGGTCACTTCACTCTTTTCTTTGGATATTTTAGACTCAAAGGGTGTTAAAAGTTGCAGCCAACAGGACTTAATTGTTTGTTAGGTAGTTAATGCAACATTTAACTTCAGGATGTCGATGTCTCAACCCTAAAGCAGAATTCAGATTCTTATGGCAGAAATTGAATTCTTTGTAGTTTGTGAGTAAAGGGATTATTTAGCTCTTCTAGTGAGCAGAGCAGAAAACTATGAGGAAGTAAACACCAGGAACCCTAAAAAATAAGTCTGCCTGAAATTTCAAGCCCCATTTAGTGTAGATACATAATTCTTATCTAGATGAAATTATCTGGCCAGCCTGAGATAAATGTCCTGATATTATCTTCTCAGAGTGGATGGGTCTATCCCCTATTTCAAACAGAGGAGAAAGTTCTCTCAGCCTTTGTAATGTGTTCAGTGACAGTGTTGGCAGTGAGAACACACTGTATTTGATTCCTAGATTAATAATTTTAGTATGTGGAAACATGAGCAAAATTGTTTCATCTTCAGCCAAGTAGGTATAAATACAGAGCAAATCTCTCATACTTCCAGATATGAAGATGGTTAAGGATTTGATGCATATGGGAACAGACTGAGAGAGCTGGACTTGTTGATATTGGAAAAGAGAAGGCTGAGGGGAATCTTTTCAATGTATTTAAATACCTGATAGGTGATAATAAAGAAATTCCAGTAAACTGCATAAAATTCTAATAAAAAACAAGAAAAAAAATTACTGCTAGAGCGGTAAAGCACTGAAACAGATTGTTCAGGAAGGTTATGGAGTCTCCATCTTTGAAGGTGTTAAAAAGTCATCTGTATTTGGTGTTGAGTGACCTGCTCTACATGATGCTGTTTGTGCAGGCCAGTTGGGCAAGGTGACCTACATAGGTGCCTACCTTAGCAATTCTGTGATTCTGTTACTCTGTAATTAAATAAAACAGAACACTGAGCTCAGTAAACACTCTCACTTTGGGCTTCCTCTGGAGTATTGATGCTTACTCTGCTGTAAAGAAATAATAGCATGTTCTTTTAGCACGCTAAGCTTGCAAAGCTACATTGACAAAAAATTATTAATTGAAGAGGTAAAACATAAAATAACTCCAAAACAGACCAGTCTCCATTCCCAGGACAGTGAACACACATAATAAGTGCTTATGATTTCTTAAGAAAATGGCTAATGTTTCATGTAAATGCTAGTCTGATGTCTGATCCAAAACACACAGACCACAGCCTTGTAAATTTACAATATATCATGTTCTGAGCACATTGAGCATTCTTGGAATTTGGGAAACAGAAAAATGTGACTGGAAAAATCTGTCAGAGTGAGTTCCATCCTTTTGTTGTCTGTGGACAAAACTAAGGTTTGATCTTTCATCTGAAATGAGAAACTTGATTAGATCTATGAATTTTTAATTATCATTTCAATCAGACTTACCTGAAAAATTGCACATGTTTGGATATTTTTCATTCTAATACTCCACATTTTTATTAAATACAAGATATAACAGTCTTACACACTCATAAGATGTATATAAATTTTTTTCTGAAAAATAAATCTGTATATTTTTTGTCATTTCTCTCACTGTTATTTGGATTGCATAAGTAAGTCTTGTGTAATCATTTTTCCCAAAGGAGAAAAAGAACACCTAAGCATTATCATCATAGTTCATCCCACATGTTGATTTTCTTTCCACGTTTATTATCTGGTGTCAGATGGCCTAATTTGTTATTTCTGTTCTATAGGAACCAAAATAGTATCTAACTTGTGGTACATATCCAGCAATAAAATCATTAGGAAAAAATAAAACCTAATCAAGGGTCTGTTAATATTTTCATTCTAGATACTTGGACTTTGTGTGTGTGTGTTTTAATGAAATTTATTAAAAACTGATTGCTTTTACTAATAGATTGTATTATTACCTAGACTCACAGAATGGTTGAGTTTGGAAGGGATCTCTGGAGTTTGTTTAGTCCAAACCCACTGCTCAGATCAAGGTCTGCTCAGGTCTATGTCTGTTTGGGTCTTGTATATGTATGGGGATTGAGATTTTACAACCCCTCCGAACAACCTCTTCCAAAATTTTATATGTTCTTAGTAAAAACAGTGCTTTCTTTCTTTGTTTCAAAATTCAACCATTTCCTCTTGTTCTGTAGTGGACCTATTGGGAAAATTCTGGGTCCATCTGCTTTGCTTCCTTCCATTAGTAAGGAGGTTTTCTCTTCTCTAGGCTAAACATTCCCAGCACTCACAGCCTCTCCTCATATGACAGGTTCTGTAGTTCCTTAATCACTGCCATTTGCTGATCTTACTCTAGTAAATCCATGTCTCACTTTCTTGGGGAGCCCAGGTCTGAACCCAGTACTCCAAATGTGTCTCACTGGGGCTCAGTAGAGGTGAAGGGTCACCTTCTTTAAACTGCTGACAGTGCTCTACCTAATGAACCCAAAATATTTGTCCTCTGCCACACCACACAGCTGGCTTATGTTCAGCCTCTGGTTCACTGGGATACCCAGGGCCTTTTTGTTCTACTTGTGTTGGGAATACTACTGAACAGTAGTGCTACTGAATATTTTTGTCACATCTGAAGTCGTCTGCAACTCTGTGTTCTGGTATTTTTACAAGAATTCTGAACTTTTCCCTAGAAACGGAATGTTACAACTAGGACTTTCCAAAAAGTCACTTCTATGTTAAACTAACAATTTACCGGTGTGAGGATGTTATTACCATTAAAGATGGGGATTTTTGAGAAATATGTTGTTCAAGATTGTAATCATTTGCTAGCAAAAAAACTTGCTGTTCTATTTTCCCGTAGGTTTAGTATTTCAGTGTATTTCCCATTCACTAGTCTTCCTTTGAATACATTTGAAATTTTAGCATCCACAGTATGCTATGAGTGGATAGCATAAGCATAATTAGAAACTGCATGAGTCAGTTTTCTTTTTTGTTGTTTTGTTTTGAATCTGCCATATGTCACTCAAGATATCTTTTTAAACTGATGAGACAGCAAATGAGTCAGGTTTTAACAGTTTATATTTTTCAGCTATTTCTCACTGTCTTCTAAAGCCCCAGTCATTTCTTATTTAGACTTAAGCATCTTAGATTATTACTTAGCCTTTCCCTCTATGGAATATAAAACACGGTATGCAATATAAAGACATAGTATGAGTTAGAAAGAACTTTTAAAAGATCACCTATTCCAACCCCCCTGTCCTGAAGGGGCATCTTCAACTTGATCAGATTGCTCAGAGCATTATTCATATCCAGAATACATAAATAATGCATTTAGGAAATCTTCATTCCTGGCTTGTTTCTTCAAGAGACAGTGCTATTTTTGAGTTTAAAAGCAAGTTCTTGGACATAAAAATGTCAGTTTCCTCTCAGTGAAGACTAACGATGTTAATTAGCATATCTTTTTGAAACTGATTTGAAACAAGAATTATACCATATTACTTTGGTACATTAGTTTGTTAGTCTTGAGGAAGATTGGGTTTCAGTATGTGGTAATTACTGAGAATTTTGTTTATTTGCAGAGAATGTTAATGTACATTAAAAAATGGGGGACATGATCTGGAAAAAGATACAGATTCTGAGATATTTGTACTATGTTTCATAAGAGTTCTCAAAAGAGGTGAGAATTCATCTGAATCCTTGAGAACTGGATGGTATCTGAAAATACATGCTGTTTCTTCAAATCCTATCAAGTAAATTTCTTCCATTTCTATCCTTAATCCACCTCAGTGAAAATACCCTAAAAGTCCTTCAATGAGAAAGTTATTATCCATCTAGAACTCAACTTCTACATACCAAATATAGATCTCTATTTTCAACACAAGAGAGAAAAATTACCTGAAACAGCCTTTGGTATGCTTCCATATGGCACAAACCCCTAGTATTTCTTCTGGCTTTTTTCAGTATATAGAGCATGTCTGAACTTCATGGTCCAAGAAAATCAGGCTGAGTAATAGTTTAATTTAGGCTAGAATAACTTAGAACACTGTCAAGACCAAAATGAACATGGATTTTATCAAATTCAAAGGGTTGAAATCTTTGTCTTCATTAATGATTTACCTTCCCTGAACAAAGCTTAGACAGGCTTTCATCTTATAACTTCAGTGTTTTCTTCACTAAAGTGTTTAGAAAATGATATACACCTGTATATAATAATGACTGTTATATATATAGATCTCAAATTATTTCTACCAGCTCACATATAGTAGCTACTACAACTGTACTCTTTGAAAACTGAAACCTGACAAAAGGTGTGCATTTACAAAGTTGTGTAAAGAGAACCTAGGAAAAGGTATGGGGCTTTTTTTGGTGTTAAGTCAATAAAGTTATTTGGTTTTGTAGCTCTGGGAAAGCCTTTAACACAGGTATGTGAAGAAAGTGAAATATGAGTTAGAGACATAAACAGAAATAGTCTTTTTATGTCATCAAAGACTAGTTGATGGCACCCTTATTTAACAAAGTAATGGTTTCTTCTTTTTAAGAACCATGTGGTTCTTAAAAATCTGGGTTTGAACTTGAAAGTGAATTAATATGCCACAGTCATTGAATGATTAGAATAGGATATGCTGCTCCTTTTCATTCTTCCTGAGCATTACCTTTCCAGAACAGCTTTCACATATTTTTAAATATCAAATATGAAAACAAAACAAAACAAAAAACAAACAAACAAAAAACCCACCAAAAAAACCACTTTGTTTTTACCTTCCTGCACACCCATACAACAGGAAAGCTGCTAAGGCAGTTGAAGATACATCTTGCAGGGTACATGGGCTCCCTGATGCCTGCAGACAACTCTACGTTCTTACTGTTGTTCAGGATCAGGCGTAAAGGTAGGTACAAAACATGGGCAGGTTATTTAACTGGCACACACAAAAGTGCAATTACTTACTCTTACACTATTTTGTGCTGCAGTATTTTGTCTGTGTTTGGATAGTTACAAGTGCAAAATTACCTTTACCTTTTTTTCTTCTTCTTCTTCTTCTTCTTNAGGGGGAAATGGTCTCTTTTTCCTTATTCTATTTCTCAAAAGTTGTTGAAAGAAATGTGGCCAGACAGCTACTTTGTTCTGTGACTGAACAAATTATGTCTGGAATGTAAATCAAATATAAAATATCCCTCTTTTAAGCAACAAAATATTTGATAAAATTTTGTAACTGTGAAAAAGCAGAGGCAGAAATGGAAACTATTCTGAAGCATTAGATGATTATCAATAATGCAAAAGATGCCTCTTAAAATGTGAAAGAGAATATATGGAGAAATAAGAGTCTTGGAAAAAAAGAGGCCAGGCATTGAAGGACCATAAAGCTGTTTTATTAAAATTATTTATCCAATGACAGTAAAAGAGAGACAGTATTTAACAGTAAAAGAAATAAAGAAAAAAAATCAAAATAGCCCAAGAACATCACAGTATTTTAAAGGGCAGATAAATTTAAGGTTTAATTTATATGTAATAGAACAAAAATTTATTTTGTCTTCATTGCAGATATTGGGTCCATAGGAGAGCATACTTTTTTTGCCCATACCTGACTATTATTAAATACATTTCAACTTACACAATTTTAGCTTCTTCATAGTAAAATATATTACCATTTAGTTTAAGTAAAATTGGTTTAAGAAGTGAGCTTCAAGTTCAAAGTTGCTTATTCAAAGCAACTGACCAAAAATGTCCTTTCCAAGAAAGGAAATGAAAGTGACTTTTATTCCCCCTAATACCTATATGAGTTCACTATTTAACTGTTCCAGTAATACGAAGAGAGAATTGGACTTAGCTTCTCTCAGAGGAACAGCAGTCAGCAAAAGCCTCTTAGTCCTCTTAGCCTGAGGAATGTGTGTCTCTAACAGATTGCCAGAAAAGATTAACTGCTGCAGGTAGCACAGCTGCTGGTTCAAACAATTTTGATCTTTTTATATCTTGTGCTCATTCTGTTTCCACATGGAATTGGTCTGCTTGTTATGGAGAGCCGCAGGTAGCACAGCTGCTGGTTCAAAAGATTCCAGTCCCCTTATATCTTCTGTGCATTGTTTCTGCATAGAACTGGCCCAGTTGTTTTGGAGAGCCCCAAGGAAACCACTTTACGAAATAGTTTGCTAACCTTTTCAAGGAGTGAAATATGGTCCTACTTTTTTTTTGTCTTTGTAGTGGAAAAGCTTGTTCATCAAAACCAGTATTTACCATAGTTTCTTTGCATAGTTTTTCCTAGGAGAGTAAAAAGAGATACCATTTAAAATGCCTAGTTTAAGGAAAAAAAAAAAAAGTGTAGATACCACCATGCCTGTTTCCCAGTACGTACAGTCTGTGTGTTACATTTCAGATTTTAAATAAGGTGTCTGAAATCTTACCATGGTGGGATGATGCATTTATCCTTACCAGCCATTTAAAAGGTAGATGACTAGAGTAAATTGTCATCTAGTGACAAGTCAAGAGAAACAGGCAGCTATGTAATCACCCATCTTGAAAAAGATTGATAAATGGAATTAATTTACATTGTGACATGCTTATCTCCCTCCTGCTGAGGCTGTGCATCTCAAAGTGAAAGGTCTTACTTTTAAATAGCTGAAGTTACATGATATAAATCCCCTATTAGTGCTTCAGAAATCAAAGCCATGTTCTCATAGCTGAGCTCTGTACTGAAAAGCCTGGCTGTTACTGAATGTTCTGTGGTTTGTATAAACATATATAAGCTGTGGGTGCAGGAACAACCAGAATTTCTGTGTATGAAATACTAATGTTGAATAAACTTGGCTATATAGGCAAGGTAATAAGATCATACACTGCTGGGTGATCTTGCCAGTTCAGTTTGATGGTTTTTTTGGCAACTTCTGGACCTTGTTCTGTTGTGCTGTGTCAAATTTACTTTGACCAAAATGTTTGCATCGTTCCTGAAGGTGCAGTTTAACTTTCTTCTTAAAAATTTTAAAAAATAAGGCAAAATACTGAGTAGAGGCTGGTGGTGAAAATAGCTTTTAGTTTCTTACTAGTGCATCAACATGATGGACTAAGGATTGTTTTCACTACTTTACCTATGTCCCCTCTCAACATAAGGCAGAATATTAAATGGTTTTATCAGGCATGCCTCTCTTCTTTGAAGAGAAGCAATTTTGAGATGTTAAGGAAAATTAAAGATAATCAAGATGGTAACCACAGGTTTTCTGACCAGCATAGCTACCTGAATGTGTAAAGAATATATTGCACTCTTCTGCACTATTATAAAATGTCTAAGGTATTCTGAAGTCTAGATGTGTAATTCTGAAATGAGGATTGCACTTTGAATTTGTACCATTTTATACTGCATATCTTCACGGACAGACTGAAAGCACATTTTACGTTTGTAGTACAAGAAAATCTTTGTATGATGACTAAGGTTACTGGATTTAGGAAGAAATTAAAAACTTGTCAGCCTGTATTCTCACTTAATTGTAAGATTTAGGATATTGTCTTCATATCTTTGATGAAGGGATGTATGGACTGAGAAACTAACAATAATAATTAGTCTAATGTGTGTGCTCATCATCATTAATTAGATTGTTTCGCAAATCCCTGCTGAGATTTGGGTTTAAGAGTGCCAGAAGACCTACACAAAAATATTGTATTCATACCCTCTATTACTGACACCTAAAGGTTGATCTGTGGTTCCTCAGGAAAAACTTAGGAGACTGCATTAAGTCTGTATTAGTTTTGGGTAGTGGATGCCCACAAAAAATAGGGAGGAAGAGAGGATACTGCTGTGCTCGGTTTCTTTTTTGTTACAAGATTCATTGTAGACTGAAGTGTCTCCTAGGATATGTATTACACTAAGCATTAGGAGAATGAAGCATCTCATTACTTTGTTAAGTTTGTCAATAAAATTGTTATAAATATAATTGGATTTTTTTCAGGAACTAGATTAGGGAAATCTCATTTCCAAGGACTGAAGATGAGCCAGGAGGGAAAGTCTTGTCCTATCATTATAGTTATTCAAACTGCAGGTGAATTTTGGTATATTCAAGAGTATTATTAGTGAGACCTTTTCATTTACTGAGCAGCAGGTGTGCAGTTTCAGATACCATTCCCATAGATTAATAGTCACTATGGGCATGCTACTATTGTTTAGTAGTTGATAAGAATAAACACAAAGGTATGAGGAATAAAATAAGCTTCAAAGAATAGGCTGTTTTTCCATAATAAAGAGAAAGTGGCTGGTGAGGAAAGTGTGCCCGTGATGCCTTCTGAGTTGAAGGAAATAGTACATTCTTTCTCTTCAGGGCAGTTTGTGTGCCTTTTCTAAACTCCACTAGCTGTGCAGATGCTAATGACCACTTTTTCCCAGATCTCTTTTCCTAATGTTTTTCATCCACAATTCTTCAAAAGTTTTGAAAGTGTGAAATGTCAGCAAAATATTTCACATAGAGACAGAATAATAGCAAAGACAAAAGAGAAAATATAATAAGCATCTGCTGCAGACCCTGAGGACTGAAGAAAGCAACAGGAAAACAAACAAAAACCCTACTGGGCAAGTATTAACTCAGGACAACAGGATAATTTGCTCAAGGGTGACTACAATGAACTGGACATCTGTCGGGTAACAAATACAGGAAACTGCAAAACATCAAAGATACTCTGCAATTAGCCAAAGGATAACTTCATGATCTCGAAAGTGGAGGATGCAACCATGAAGGCAGCAAGTCTGTATTAACTTCTTCCAAGCTGGTGTGATTGGAAATCACTTACATATCTGATAACCTGTTGGTAAAGTGCCACTTTCATTTCTTAAAAA